>JASWHU010000084.1:0-704263 GCA_030819815.1 Strix occidentalis | reverse complement strand
CAGAGAAGGTGCTAGCAGGGAATTCTCTGCCTGCCTTTCCCCAGTACTCTGCAAGCTCTCCAGGGCAACATAAAATGTGGGGCTCTGTGCTTTCTTTCCTTCTGAACAAGTGTTAGTGTTTTCTGCACAAACGCGATTCTGCGAAGCAATGTGAACACTTCTCCTTCCCAGGCACAGAGAAGGTGCTAGCAGGGAATTCTCTGCCTGCCTTTCCCCAGTGCTCTGCAAGCTCTCCAGGGCAACATAAAATCTGGGGCTCTCTGCTTTCCTTCCTTCTGGACAAGTGTTAGTGTTTTCTGCACAAACGCGATTCTGCGAAGCAATGTGAACACTTCTCCTTCCCAGGCACAGAGAAGGTGCTAGCAGGGAATTCTCTGCCTGCCTTTCCCCAGTGCTCTGCAAGCTCTCCAGGGCAACATAAAATCTGGGGCTCTGTGCTTTCTTTCCTTCTGAACAAGTGTTAGTGTTTGCTGCACAAACGCGATTCTGCGAAGCAATGTGAACACTTTTGCTTCCCAGGCACAGAGAAGGTGCTAGCAGGGAATTCTCTGCCTGCCTTTCCCCAGTGCTCTGCAAGCTCTCCAGGGCAACATAAAATGTGGGGCTCTGTGCTTTCTTTCCTTCTGAACAAGTGTTAGTGTTTTCTGCACAAACGCGATTCTGCGAAGCAATGTGAACACTTCTCCTTCCCAGGCACAGAGAAGGTGCTAGCAGGGAATTCTCTGCCTGCCTTTCCCCAGTGCTCTGCAAGCTCTCCAGGGCAACATAAAATGTGGGGCTCTGTGCTTTCTTTCCTTCTGAACAAGTGTTAGTGTTTTCTGCACAAACGCGATTCTGAGAAGCAATGTGAACACTTCTCCTTCCCAGGCACAGAGAAGGTGCTAGCAGGGAATTCTCTGCCTGCCTTTCCCCAGTGCTCTGCAAGCTCTCCAGGGCAACATAAAATGTGGGGCTCTGTGCTTTCTTTCCTTCTGAACAAGTCTCAGTGTTTTCTGCACAAACGCGATTCTGCGAAGCAATGTGAACACTTCTCCTTCCCAGGCACAGAGAAGGTGCTAGCAGGGAATTCTCTGCCTGCCTTTCCCCAGTGCTCTGCAAGCTCTCCAGGGCAACATAAAATGTGGGGCTCTGTGCTTTCTTTCCTTCTGAACAAGTGTTAGTGTTTTCTGCACAAACGCGATTCTGCGAAGCAATGTGAACACTTCTCCTTCCCAGGCACAGAGAAGGTGCTAGCAGGGAATTCTCTGCCTGCCTTTCCCCAGTGCTCTGCAAGCTCTCCAGGGCAACAGAAAATGTGGGGCTCTGTGCTTTCTTTCCTTCTGAACAAGTGTTAGTGTTTTCTGCACAAACGCGATTCTGCGAAGCAATGTGAACACTTCTCCTTCCCAGGCACAGAGAAGGTGCTAGCAGGGAATTCTCTGCCTGCCTTTCCCCAGTGCTCTGCAAGCTCTCCAGGGCAACAGAAAATCTGGGGCTCTCTGCTTTCTTTCCTTCTGAACAAGTGTTAGTGTTTTCTGCACAAACGCGATTCTGCGAAGCAATGTGAACACTTCTCCTTCCCAGGCACAGAGAAGGTGCTAGCAGGGAATTCTCTGCCTGCCTTTCCCCAGTGCTCTGCAAGCTCTCCAGGGCAACATAAAATCTGGGGCTCTGTGCTTTCTTTCCTTCTGAACAAGTGTTAGTGTTTTCTGCACAAACGCGATTCTGAGAAGCAATGTGAACACTTCTCCTTCCCAGGCACAGAGAAGGTGCTAGCAGGGAATTCTCTGCCTGCCTTTCCCCAGTGCTCTGCAAGCTCTGCAGGGCAACATAAAATCTGGTGCTCTGTGCTTTCTTTCCTTGTGAACAAGTGTTAGTGTTTTCTGCACAAACGCGATTCTGCGAAGCAATGTGAACACTTTTGCTTCCCAGGCACAGAGAAGGTGCTAGCAGGGAATTCTCTGCCTGCCTTTCCCCAGTGCTCTGCAAGCTCTGCAGGGCAACATAAAATGTGGGGCTCTGTGCTTTCTTTCCTTCTGAACAAGTGTTAGTGTTTTCTGCACAAACGCAATTCTGCGAAGCAATGTGAACACTTTTGCTTCCCAGGCACAGAGAAGGTGCTAGCAGGGAATTCTCTGCCTGCCTTTCCCCAGTGCTCTGCAAGCTCTCCAGGGCAACATAAAATGTGGGGCTCTGTGCTTTCTTTCCTTCTGAACAAGTGTTAGTGTTTGCTGCACAAACGCGATTCTGCGAAGCAATGTGAACACTTTTGCTTCCCAGGCACAGAGAAGGTGCTAGCAGGGAATTCTCTGCCTGCCTTTCCCCAGTGCTCTGCAAGCTCTCCAGGGCAACATAAAATGTGGGGCTCTGTGCTTTCTTTCCTTCTGAACAAGTGTTAGTGTTTTCTGCACAAACGCGATTCTGCGAAGCAATGTGAACACTTTTGCTTCCCAGGCACAGAGAAGGTGCTAGCAGGGAATTCTCTGCCTGCCTTTCCCCAGTGCTCTGCAAGCTCTCCAGGGCAACATAAAATGTGGGGCTCTGTGCTTTCTTTCCTTCTGAACAAGTGTTAGTGTTTTCTGCACAAACGCGATTCTGAGAAGCAATGTGAACACTTCTCCTTCCCAGGCACAGAGAAGGTGCTAGCAGGGAATTCTCTGCCTGCCTTTCCCCAGTGCTCTGCAAGCTCTCCAGGGCAACATAAAATGTGGGGCTCTGTGCTTTCTTTCCTTCTGAACAAGTGTTAGTGTTTTCTGCACAAACGCGATTCTGAGAAGCAATGTGAACACTTCTCCTTCCCAGGCACAGAGAAGGTGCTAGCAGGGAATTCTCTGCCTGCCTTTCCCCAGTGCTCTGCAAGCTCTCCAGGGCAACATAAAATCTGGGGCTCTGTGCTTTCTTTCCTTCTGAACAAGTGTTAGTGTTTTCTGCACAAACGCGATTCTGCGAAGCAATGTGAACACTTCTCCTTCCCAGGCACAGAGAAGGTGCTAGCAGGGAATTTTCTGCCTGCCTTTCCCCAGTGCTCTGCAAGCTCTCCAGGGCAACATAAAATCTGGGGCTCTGTGCTTTCTTTCCTTGTGAACAAGTGTTAGTGTTTTCTGCACAAACGCGATTCTGAGAAGCAATGTGAACACTTCTCCTTCCCAGGCACAGAGAAGGTGCTAGCAGGGAATTCTCTGCCTGCCTTTCCCCAGTGCTCTGCAAGCTCTCCAGGGCAACATAAAGCCTCGGGCTCTGTGCTTTCTTTCCTTCTGAACAAGTGTTAGTGTTTTCTGCACAAACGCGATTCTGCGAAGCAATGTGAACACTTCTCCTTCCCAGGCACAGAGAAGGTGCTAGCAGGGAATTCTCTGCCTGCCTTTCCCCAGTGCTCTGCAAGCTCTCCAGGGCAACATAAAATGTGGGGCTCTGTGCTTTCTTTCCTTCTGAACAAGTCTCAGTGTTTTCTGCACAAACGCGATTCTGAGAAGCAATGTGAACACTTCTCCTTCCCAGGCACAGAGAAGGTGCTAGCAGGGAATTCTCTGCCTGCCTTTCCCCAGTGCTCTGCAAGCTCTCCAGGGCAACATAAAATGTGGGGCTCTGTGCTTTCTTTCCTTCTGAACAAGTGTTAGTGTTTTCTGCACAAACGCGATTCTGCGAAGCAATGTGAACACTTTTGCTTCCCAGGCACAGAGAAGGTGCTAGCAGGGAATTCTCTGCCTGCCTTTCACCAGTGCTCTGCAAGCTCTCCAGGGCAACATAAAATGTGGGGCTCTGTGCTTTCTTTCCTTCTGAACAAGTGTTAGTGTTTGCTGCACAAACGCGATTCTGCGAAGCAATGTGAACACTTTTGCTTCCCAGGCACAGAGAAGGTGCTAGCAGGGAATTCTCTGCCTGCCTTTCCCCAGTGCTCTGCAAGCTCTCCAGGGCAACATAAAGCCTCGGGCTCTGTGCTTTCTTTCCTTCTGAACAAGTGTTAGTGTTTTCTGCACAAACGCGATTCTGCGAAGCAATGTGAACACTTCTCCTTCCCAGGCACAGAGAAGGTGCTAGCAGGGAATTCTCTGCCTGCCTTTCCCCAGTGCTCTGCAAGCTCTCCAGGGCAACATAAAATGTGGGGCTCTGTGCTTTCTTTCCTTCTGAACAAGTGTTAGTGTTTTCTGCACAAACGCGATTCTGAGAAGCAATGTGAACACTTCTCCTTCCCAGGCACAGAGAAGGTGCTAGCAGGGAATTCTCTGCCTGCCTTTCCCCAGTGCTCTGCAAGCTCTCCAGGGCAACATAAAATGTGGGGCTCTGTGCTTTCTTTCCTTCTGAACAAGTGTTAGTGTTTTCTGCACAAACGCGATTCTGCGAAGCAATGTGAACACTTCTCCTTCCCAGGCACAGAGAAGGTGCTAGCAGGGAATTCTCTGCCTGCCTTTCCCCAGTGCTCTGCAAGCTCTCCAGGGCAACATAAAATGTGGGGCTCTGTGCTTTCTTTCCTTCTGAACAAGTGTTAGTGTTTTCTGCACAAATGCGATTCTGCGAAGCAATGTGAACACTTCTCCTTCCCAGGCACAGAGAAGGTGCTAGCAGGGAATTCTCTGCCTGCCTTTCCCCAGTGCTCTGCAAGCTCTCCAGGGCAACATAAAATGTGGGGCTCTCTGCTTTCTTTCCTTCTGAACAAGTGTTAGTGTTTTCTGCACAAACGCGATTCTGAGAAGCAATGTGAACACTTCTCCTTCCCAGGCACAGAGAAGGTGCTAGCAGGGAATTCTCTGCCTGCCTTTCCCCAGTGCTCTGCAAGCTCTCCAGGGCAACATAAAATGTGGGGCTCTGGGCTTTCTTTCCTTCTGAACAAGTGTTAGTGTTTTCTGCACAAACGCGATTCTGAGAAGCAATGTGAACACTTCTCCTTCCCAGGCACAGAGAAGGTGCTAGCAGGGAATTCTCTGCCTGCCTTTCCCCAGTGCTCTGCAAGCTCTCCAGGGCAACATAAAATGTGGGGCTCTGTGCTTTCTTTCCTTCTGAACAAGTGTTAGTGTTTTCTGCACAAACGCGATTCTGCGAAGCAATGTGAACACTTCTCCTTCCCAGGCACAGAGAAGGTGCTAGCAGGGAATTCTCTGCCTGCCTTTCCCCAGTGCTCTGCAAGCTCTCCAGGGCAACATAAGATGTGGGGCTCTGTGCTTTCTTTCCTTCTGAACAAGTGTTAGTGTTTTCTGCACAAACGCGATTCTGAGAAGCAATGTGAACACATTTGCTTCCCAAGCACAGAGAAGGCGCTAGCAGGGAATTCTCTGCCTGCCTTTCCCCAGTGCTCTGCAAGCTCTCCAGGGCAACATAAAATGTGGGGCTCTGTGCTTTCTTTCCTTCTGAACAAGTGTTAGTGTTTTCTGCACAAACGCGATTCTGCGAAGCAATGTGAACACTTCTCCTTCCCAGGCACAGAGAAGGTGCTAGCAGGGAATTCTCTGCCTGCCTTTCCCCAGTGCTCTGCAAGCTCTCCAGGGCAACATAAAATCTGGGGCTCTGTGCTTTCTTTCCTTCTGAACAAGTGTTAGTGTTTGCTGCACAAACGCGATTCTGCGAAGCAATGTGAACACTTTTGCTTCCCAGGCACAGAGAAGGTGCTAGCAGGGAATTCTCTGCCTGCCTTTCCCCAGTGCTCTGCAAGCTCTCCAGGGCAACATAAAATGTGGGGCTCTGTGCTTTCTTTCCTTCTGAACAAGTGTTAGTGTTTTCTGCACAAACGCGATTCTGCGAAGCAATGTGAACACTTCTCCTTCCCAGGCACAGAGAAGGTGCTAGCAGGGAATTCTCTGCCTGCCTTTCCCCAGTGCTCTGCAAGCTCTCCAGGGCAACATAAAATGTGGGGCTCTGTGCTTTCTTTCCTTCTGAACAAGTGTTAGTGTTTTCTGCACAAACGCGATTCTGCGAAGCAATGTGAACACTTTTGCTTCCCAGGCACAGAGAAGGTGCTAGCAGGGAATTCTCTGCCTGCCTTTCCCCAGTGCTCTGCAAGCTCTCCAGGGCAACATAAAATGTGGGGCTCTGTGCTTTCTTTCCTTCTGAACAAGTGTTAGTGTTTTCTGCACAAACGCGATTCTGCGAAGCAATGTGAACACTTCTCCTTCCCAGGCACAGAGAAGGTGCTAGCAGGGAATTCTCTGCCTGCCTTTCCCCAGTGCTCTGCAAGCTCTCCAGGGCAACATAAAATGTGGGGCTCTGTGCTTTCTTTCCTTCTGAACAAGTGTTAGTGTTTTCTGCACAAACGCGATTCTGAGAAGCAATGTGAACACTTCTCCTTCCCAGGCACAGAGAAGGTGCTAGCAGGGAATTCTCTGCCTGCCTTTCCCCAGTGCTCTGCAAGCTCTCCAGGGCAACATAAAATGTGGGGCTCTGTGCTTTCTTTCCTTCTGAACAAGTCTCAGTGTTTTCTGCACAAACGCGATTCTGAGAAGCAATGTGAACACTTCTCCTTCCCAGGCACAGAGAAGGTGCTAGCAGGGAATTCTCTGCCTGCTTTTCCCCAGTGCTCTGCAAGCTCTCCAGGGCAACATAAGATGTGGGGCTCTGTGCTTTCTTTCCTTCTGAACAAGTGTTAGTGTTTTCTGCACAAACGCGATTCTGCGAAGCAATGTGAACACTTCTCCTTCCCAGGCACAGAGAAGGTGCTAGCAGGGAATTCTCTGCCTGCCTTTCCCCAGTGCTCTGCAAGCTCTCCAGGGCAACATAAAATGTGGGGCTCTGTGCTTTCTTTCCTTCTGAACAAGTGTTAGTGTTTTCTGCACAAACGCGATTCTGCGAAGCAATGTGAACACTTCTCCTTCCCAGGCACAGAGAAGGTGCTAGCAGGGAATTCTCTGCCTGCCTTTCCCCAGTGCTCTGCAAGCTCTCCAGGGCAACATAAAATGTGGGGCTCTGTGCTTTCTTTCCTTCTGAACAAGTGTTAGTGTTTTCTGCACAAACGCGATTCTGAGAAGCAATGTGAACACTTCTCCTTCCCAGGCACAGAGAAGGTGCTAGCAGGGAATTCTCTGCCTGCCTTTCCCCAGTGCTCTGCAAGCTCTCCAGGGCAACATAAAATCTGGGGCTCTGTGCTTTCTTTCCTTCTGAACAAGTGTTAGTGTTTGCTGCACAAACGCGATTCTGCGAAGCAATGTGAACACTTCTCCTTCCCAGGCACAGAGAAGGTGCTAGCAGGGAATTTTCTGCCTGCCTTTCCCCAGTGCTCTGCAAGCTCTCCAGGGCAACATAAAATCTGGGGCTCTGTGCTTTCTTTCCTTGTGAACAAGTGTTAGTGTTTTCTGCACAAACGCGATTCTGCGAAGCAATGTGAACACTTCTCCTTCCCAGGCACAGAGAAGGTGCTAGCAGGGAATTCTCTGCCTGCCTTTCCCCAGTGCTCTGCAAGCTCTCCAGGGCAACATAAAGCCTCGGGCTCTGTGCTTTCTTTCCTTCTGAACAAGTGTTAGTGTTTTCTGCACAAACGCGATTCTGCGAAGCAATGTGAACACTTCTCCTTCCCAGGCACAGAGAAGGTGCTAGCAGGGAATTCTCTGCCTGCCTTTCCCCAGTGCTCTGCAAGCTCTCCAGGGCAACATAAAATGTGGGGCTCTGTGCTTTCTTTCCTTCTGAACAAGTGTTAGTGTTTTCTGCACAAACGCGATTCTGCGAAGCAATGTGAACACTTCTCCTTCCCAGGCACAGAGAAGGTGCTAGCAGGGAATTCTCTGCCTGCCTTTCCCCAGTGCTCTGCAAGCTCTCCAGGGCAACATAAGATGTGGGGCTCTGTGCTTTCTTTCCTTCTGAACAAGTGTTAGTGTTTTCTGCACAAACGCGATTCTGCGAAGCAATGTGAACACTTCTCCTTCCCAGGCACAGAGAAGGTGCTAGCAGGGAATTCTCTGCCTGCCTTTCCCCAGTGCTCTGCAAGCTCTCCAGGGCAACATAAAATGTGGGGCTCTGTGCTTTCTTTCCTTCTGGACAAGTGTTAGTGTTTTCTGCACAAACGCGATTCTGCGAAGCAATGTGAACACTTCTCCTTCCCAGGCACAGAGAAGGTGCTAGCAGGGAATTCTCTGCCTGCCTTTCCCCAGTGCTCTGCAAGCTCTCCAGGGCAACATAAAATCTGGGGCTCTGTGCTTTCTTTCCTTCTGAACAAGTGTTAGTGTTTGCTGCACAAACGCGATTCTGCGAAGCAATGTGAACACTTTTGCTTCCCAGGCACAGAGAAGGTGCTAGCAGGGAATTCTCTGCCTGCCTTTCCCCAGTGCTCTGCAAGCTCTCCAGGGCAACATAAAATGTGGGGCTCTGTGCTTTCTTTCCTTCTGAACAAGTGTTAGTGTTTTCTGCACAAATGCGATTCTGCGAAGCAATGTGAACACTTTTGCTTCCCAGGCACAGAGAAGGTGCTAGCAGGGAATTCTCTGCCTGCCTTTCCCCAGTGCTCTGCAAGCTCTCCAGGGCAACATAAAATGTGGGGCTCTGTGCTTTCTTTCCTTCTGAACAAGTGTTAGTGTTTTCTGCACAAACGCGATTCTGCGAAGCAATGTGAACACTTCTCCTTCCCAGGCACAGAGAAGGTGCTAGCAGGGAATTCTCTGCCTGCCTTTCCCCAGTGCTCTGCAAGCTCTCCAGGGCAACATAAAATGTGGGGCTCTGTGCTTTCTTTCCTTCTGAACAAGTGTTAGTGTTTTCTGCACAAACGCGATTCTGCGAAGCAATGTGAACACTTCTCCTTCCCAGGCACAGAGAAGGTGCTAGCAGGGAATTCTCTGCCTGCCTTTCCCCAGTGCTCTGCAAGCTCTCCAGGGCAACATAAAATGTGGGGCTCTGTGCTTTCTTTCCTTCTGAACAAGTGTTAGTGTTTTCTGCACAAACGCGATTCTGCGAAGCAATGTGAACACTTTTGCTTCCCAGGCACAGAGAAGGTGCTAGCAGGGAATTCTCTGCCTGCCTTTCACCAGTGCTCTGCAAGCTCTCCAGGGCAACATAAAATGTGGGGCTCTGTGCTTTCTTTCCTTCTGAACAAGTGTTAGTGTTTGCTGCACAAACGCGATTCTGCGAAGCAATGTGAACACTTTTGCTTCCCAGGCACAGAGAAGGTGCTAGCAGGGAATTCTCTGCCTGCCTTTCCCCAGTGCTCTGCAAGCTCTCCAGGGCAACATAAAGCCTCGGGCTCTGTGCTTTCTTTCCTTCTGAACAAGTGTTAGTGTTTTCTGCACAAACGCGATTCTGCGAAGCAATGTGAACACTTCTCCTTCCCAGGCACAGAGAAGGTGCTAGCAGGGAATTCTCTGCCTGCCTTTCCCCAGTGCTCTGCAAGCTCTCCAGGGCAACATAAAATGTGGGGCTCTGTGCTTTCTTTCCTTCTGAACAAGTGTTAGTGTTTTCTGCACAAACGCGATTCTGAGAAGCAATGTGAACACTTCTCCTTCCCAGGCACAGAGAAGGTGCTAGCAGGGAATTCTCTGCCTGCCTTTCCCCAGTGCTCTGCAAGCTCTCCAGGGCAACATAAAATGTGGGGCTCTGTGCTTTCTTTCCTTCTGAACAAGTGTTAGTGTTTTCTGCACAAACGCGATTCTGCGAAGCAATGTGAACACTTCTCCTTCCCAGGCACAGAGAAGGTGCTAGCAGGGAATTCTCTGCCTGCCTTTCCCCAGTGCTCTGCAAGCTCTCCAGGGCAACATAAAATGTGGGGCTCTGTGCTTTCTTTCCTTCTGAACAAGTGTTAGTGTTTTCTGCACAAATGCGATTCTGCGAAGCAATGTGAACACTTCTCCTTCCCAGGCACAGAGAAGGTGCTAGCAGGGAATTCTCTGCCTGCCTTTCCCCAGTGCTCTGCAAGCTCTCCAGGGCAACAGAAAATCTGGGGCTCTCTGCTTTCTTTCCTTCTGAACAAGTGTTAGTGTTTTCTGCACAAACGCGATTCTGAGAAGCAATGTGAACACTTCTCCTTCCCAGGCACAGAGAAGGTGCTAGCAGGGAATTCTCTGCCTGCCTTTCCCCAGTGCTCTGCAAGCTCTCCAGGGCAACATAAAATGTGGGGCTCTGGGCTTTCTTTCCTTCTGAACAAGTGTTAGTGTTTTCTGCACAAACGCGATTCTGAGAAGCAATGTGAACACTTCTCCTTCCCAGGCACAGAGAAGGTGCTAGCAGGGAATTCTCTGCCTGCCTTTCCCCAGTGCTCTGCAAGCTCTCCAGGGCAACATAAAATGTGGGGCTCTGTGCTTTCTTTCCTTCTGAACAAGTGTTAGTGTTTTCTGCACAAACGCGATTCTGCGAAGCAATGTGAACACTTCTCCTTCCCAGGCACAGAGAAGGTGCTAGCAGGGAATTCTCTGCCTGCCTTTCCCCAGTGCTCTGCAAGCTCTCCAGGGCAACATAAGATGTGGGGCTCTGTGCTTTCTTTCCTTCTGAACAAGTGTTAGTGTTTTCTGCACAAACGCGATTCTGAGAAGCAATGTGAACACATTTGCTTCCCAAGCACAGAGAAGGCGCTAGCAGGGAATTCTCTGCCTGCCTTTCCCCAGTGCTCTGCAAGCTCTCCAGGGCAACATAAAATGTGGGGCTCTGTGCTTTCTTTCCTTCTGAACAAGTGTTAGTGTTTTCTGCACAAACGCGATTCTGCGAAGCAATGTGAACACTTCTCCTTCCCAGGCACAGAGAAGGTGCTAGCAGGGAATTCTCTGCCTGCCTTTCCCCAGTGCTCTGCAAGCTCTCCAGGGCAACATAAAATCTGGGGCTCTGTGCTTTCTTTCCTTCTGAACAAGTGTTAGTGTTTGCTGCACAAACGCGATTCTGCGAAGCAATGTGAACACTTTTGCTTCCCAGGCACAGAGAAGGTGCTAGCAGGGAATTCTCTGCCTGCCTTTCCCCAGTGCTCTGCAAGCTCTCCAGGGCAACATAAAATGTGGGGCTCTGTGCTTTCTTTCCTTCTGAACAAGTGTTAGTGTTTTCTGCACAAACGCGATTCTGCGAAGCAATGTGAACACTTCTCCTTCCCAGGCACAGAGAAGGTGCTAGCAGGGAATTCTCTGCCTGCCTTTCCCCAGTGCTCTGCAAGCTCTCCAGGGCAACATAAAATGTGGGGCTCTGTGCTTTCTTTCCTTCTGAACAAGTGTTAGTGTTTTCTGCACAAACGCGATTCTGCGAAGCAATGTGAACACTTTTGCTTCCCAGGCACAGAGAAGGTGCTAGCAGGGAATTCTCTGCCTGCCTTTCCCCAGTGCTCTGCAAGCTCTCCAGGGCAACATAAAATGTGGGGCTCTGTGCTTTCTTTCCTTCTGAACAAGTGTTAGTGTTTTCTGCACAAACGCGATTCTGCGAAGCAATGTGAACACTTCTCCTTCCCAGGCACAGAGAAGGTGCTAGCAGGGAATTCTCTGCCTGCCTTTCCCCAGTGCTCTGCAAGCTCTCCAGGGCAACATAAAATGTGGGGCTCTGTGCTTTCTTTCCTTCTGAACAAGTGTTAGTGTTTTCTGCACAAACGCGATTCTGAGAAGCAATGTGAACACTTCTCCTTCCCAGGCACAGAGAAGGTGCTAGCAGGGAATTCTCTGCCTGCCTTTCCCCAGTGCTCTGCAAGCTCTCCAGGGCAACATAAAATGTGGGGCTCTGTGCTTTCTTTCCTTCTGAACAAGTCTCAGTGTTTTCTGCACAAACGCGATTCTGAGAAGCAATGTGAACACTTCTCCTTCCCAGGCACAGAGAAGGTGCTAGCAGGGAATTCTCTGCCTGCTTTTCCCCAGTGCTCTGCAAGCTCTCCAGGGCAACATAAGATGTGGGGCTCTGTGCTTTCTTTCCTTCTGAACAAGTGTTAGTGTTTTCTGCACAAACGCGATTCTGCGAAGCAATGTGAACACTTCTCCTTCCCAGGCACAGAGAAGGTGCTAGCAGGGAATTCTCTGCCTGCCTTTCCCCAGTGCTCTGCAAGCTCTCCAGGGCAACATAAAATGTGGGGCTCTGTGCTTTCTTTCCTTCTGAACAAGTGTTAGTGTTTTCTGCACAAACGCGATTCTGCGAAGCAATGTGAACACTTCTCCTTCCCAGGCACAGAGAAGGTGCTAGCAGGGAATTCTCTGCCTGCCTTTCCCCAGTGCTCTGCAAGCTCTCCAGGGCAACATAAAATGTGGGGCTCTGTGCTTTCTTTCCTTCTGAACAAGTGTTAGTGTTTTCTGCACAAACGCGATTCTGAGAAGCAATGTGAACACTTCTCCTTCCCAGGCACAGAGAAGGTGCTAGCAGGGAATTCTCTGCCTGCCTTTCCCCAGTGCTCTGCAAGCTCTCCAGGGCAACATAAAATCTGGGGCTCTGTGCTTTCTTTCCTTCTGAACAAGTGTTAGTGTTTGCTGCACAAACGCGATTCTGCGAAGCAATGTGAACACTTCTCCTTCCCAGGCACAGAGAAGGTGCTAGCAGGGAATTCTCTGCCTGCCTTTCCCCAGTGCTCTGCAAGCTCTCCAGGGCAACATAAAATCTGGGGCTCTGTGCTTTCTTTCCTTGTGAACAAGTGTTAGTGTTTTCTGCACAAACGCGATTCTGCGAAGCAATGTGAACACTTCTCCTTCCCAGGCACAGAGAAGGTGCTAGCAGGGAATTCTCTGCCTGCCTTTCCCCAGTGCTCTGCAAGCTCTCCAGGGCAACATAAAGCCTCGGGCTCTGTGCTTTCTTTCCTTCTGAACAAGTGTTAGTGTTTTCTGCACAAACGCGATTCTGCGAAGCAATGTGAACACTTCTCCTTCCCAGGCACAGAGAAGGTGCTAGCAGGGAATTCTCTGCCTGCCTTTCCCCAGTGCTCTGCAAGCTCTCCAGGGCAACATAAAATGTGGGGCTCTGTGCTTTCTTTCCTTCTGAACAAGTGTTAGTGTTTTCTGCACAAACGCGATTCTGCGAAGCAATGTGAACACTTCTCCTTCCCAGGCACAGAGAAGGTGCTAGCAGGGAATTCTCTGCCTGCCTTTCCCCAGTGCTCTGCAAGCTCTCCAGGGCAACATAAGATGTGGGGCTCTGTGCTTTCTTTCCTTCTGAACAAGTGTTAGTGTTTTCTGCACAAACGCGATTCTGCGAAGCAATGTGAACACTTCTCCTTCCCAGGCACAGAGAAGGTGCTAGCAGGGAATTCTCTGCCTGCCTTTCCCCAGTGCTCTGCAAGCTCTCCAGGGCAACATAAAATGTGGGGCTCTGTGCTTTCTTTCCTTCTGGACAAGTGTTAGTGTTTTCTGCACAAACGCGATTCTGCGAAGCAATGTGAACACTTCTCCTTCCCAGGCACAGAGAAGGTGCTAGCAGGGAATTCTCTGCCTGCCTTTCCCCAGTGCTCTGCAAGCTCTCCAGGGCAACATAAAATCTGGGGCTCTGTGCTTTCTTTCCTTCTGAACAAGTGTTAGTGTTTGCTGCACAAACGCGATTCTGCGAAGCAATGTGAACACTTTTGCTTCCCAGGCACAGAGAAGGTGCTAGCAGGGAATTCTCTGCCTGCCTTTCCCCAGTGCTCTGCAAGCTCTCCAGGGCAACATAAAATGTGGGGCTCTGTGCTTTCTTTCCTTCTGAACAAGTGTTAGTGTTTTCTGCACAAATGCGATTCTGCGAAGCAATGTGAACACTTTTGCTTCCCAGGCACAGAGAAGGTGCTAGCAGGGAATTCTCTGCCTGCCTTTCCCCAGTGCTCTGCAAGCTCTCCAGGGCAACATAAAATGTGGGGCTCTGTGCTTTCTTTCCTTCTGAACAAGTGTTAGTGTTTTCTGCACAAACGCGATTCTGCGAAGCAATGTGAACACTTCTCCTTCCCAGGCACAGAGAAGGTGCTAGCAGGGAATTCTCTGCCTGCCTTTCCCCAGTGCTCTGCAAGCTCTCCAGGGCAACATAAAATGTGGGGCTCTGTGCTTTCTTTCCTTCTGAACAAGTGTTAGTGTTTTCTGCACAAACGCGATTCTGCGAAGCAATGTGAACACTTCTCCTTCCCAGGCACAGAGAAGGTGCTAGCAGGGAATTCTCTGCCTGCCTTTCCCCAGTGCTCTGCAAGCTCTCCAGGGCAACAGAAAATGTGGGGCTCTGTGCTTTCTTTCCTTCTGAACAAGTGTTAGTGTTTTCTGCACAAACGCGATTCTGAGAAGCAATGTGAACACTTCTCCTTCCCAGGCACAGAGAAGGTGCTAGCAGGGAATTCTCTGCCTGCCTTTCCCCAGTGCTCTGCAAGCTCTCCAGGGCAACATAAAATGTGGGGCTCTGTGCTTTCTTTCCTTCTGAACAAGTGTTAGTGTTTTCTGCACAAACGCGATTCTGCGAAGCAATGTGAACACTTCTCCTTCCCAGGCACAGAGAAGGTGCTAGCAGGGAATACTCTGCCTGCCTTTCCCCAGTGCTCTGCAAGCTCTCCAGGGCAACATAAAATCTGGGGCTCTGTGCTTTCTTTCCTTCTGAACAAGTGTTAGTGTTTTCTGCACAAACGCGATTCTGCGAAGCAATGTGAACACTTCTCCTTCCCAGGCACAGAGAAGGTGCTAGCAGGGAATTCTCTGCCTGCCTTTCCCCAGTGCTCTGCAAGCTCTCCAGGGCAACAGAAAATGTGGGGCTCTGTGCTTTCTTTCCTTCTGAACAAGTGTTAGTGTTTTCTGCACAAACGCGATTCTGCGAAGCAATGTGAACACTTCTCCTTCCCAGGCACAGAGAAGGTGCTAGCAGGGAATTCTCTGCCTGCCTTTCCCCAGTGCTCTGCAAGCTCTCCAGGGCAACAGAAAATCTGGGGCTCTCTGCTTTCTTTCCTTCTGAACAAGTGTTAGTGTTTTCTGCACAAACGCGATTCTGAGAAGCAATGTGAACACTTCTCCTTCCCAGGCACAGAGAAGGTGCTAGCAGGGAATTCTCTGCCTGCCTTTCCCCAGTGCTCTGCAAGCTCTCCAGGGCAACATAAAATGTGGGGCTCTGTGCTTTCTTTCCTTCTGAACAAGTGTTAGTGTTTTCTGCACAAACGCGATTCTGCGAAGCAATGTGAACACTTCTCCTTCCCAGGCACAGAGAAGGTGCTAGCAGGGAATTCTCTGCCTGCCTTTCCCCAGTGCTCTGCAAGCTCTCCAGGGCAACATAAAGCCTCGGGCTCTGTGCTTTCTTTCCTTCTGAACAAGTGTTAGTGTTTTCTGCACAAACGCGATTCTGCGAAGCAATGTGAACACTTCTCCTTCCCAGGCACAGAGAAGGTGCTAGCAGGGAATTCTCTGCCTGCCTTTCCCCAGTGCTCTGCAAGCTCTCCAGGGCAACATAAAATCTGGGGCTCTGTGCTTTCTTTCCTTCTGAACAAGTGTTAGTGTTTTCTGCACAAACGCGATTCTGCGAAGCAATGTGAACACTTCTCCTTCCCAGGCACAGAGAAGGTGCTAGCAGGGAATTCTCTGCCTGCCTTTCCCCAGTGCTCTGCAAGCTCTCCAGGGCAACATAAGATGTGGGGCTCTGTGCTTTCTTTCCTTCTGAACAAGTGTTAGTGTTTTCTGCACAAACGCGATTCTGCGAAGCAATGTGAACACTTCTCCTTCCCAGGCACAGAGAAGGTGCTAGCAGGGAATTCTCTGCCTGCCTTTCCCCAGTGCTCTGCAAGCTCTCCAGGGCAACATAAAATGTGGGGCTCTGTGCTTTCTTTCCTTCTGGACAAGTGTTAGTGTTTTCTGCACAAACGCGATTCTGCGAAGCAATGTGAACACTTCTCCTTCCCAGGCACAGAGAAGGTGCTAGCAGGGAATTCTCTGCCTGCCTTTCCCCAGTGCTCTGCAAGCTCTCCAGGGCAACATAAAATCTGGGGCTCTGTGCTTTCTTTCCTTCTGAACAAGTGTTAGTGTTTTCTGCACAAACGCGATTCTGCGAAGCAATGTGAACACTTTTGCTTCCCAGGCACAGAGAAGGTGCTAGCAGGGAATTCTCTGCCTGCCTTTCCCCAGTGCTCTGCAAGCTCTCCAGGGCAACATAAAATGTGGGGCTCTGTGCTTTCTTTCCTTCTGAACAAGTGTTAGTGTTTTCTGCACAAATGCGATTCTGCGAAGCAATGTGAACACTTTTGCTTCCCAGGCACAGAGAAGGTGCTAGCAGGGAATTCTCTGCCTGCCTTTCCCCAGTGCTCTGCAAGCTCTCCAGGGCAACATAAAATGTGGGGCTCTGTGCTTTCTTTCCTTCTGAACAAGTGTTAGTGTTTTCTGCACAAACGCGATTCTGCGAAGCAATGTGAACACTTCTCCTTCCCAGGCACAGAGAAGGTGCTAGCAGGGAATTCTCTGCCTGCCTTTCCCCAGTGCTCTGCAAGCTCTCCAGGGCAACATAAAATGTGGGGCTCTGTGCTTTCTTTCCTTCTGAACAAGTGTTAGTGTTTTCTGCACAAACGCGATTCTGCGAAGCAATGTGAACACTTCTCCTTCCCAGGCACAGAGAAGGTGCTAGCAGGGAATTCTCTGCCTGCCTTTCCCCAGTGCTCTGCAAGCTCTCCAGGGCAACATAAAATGTGGGGCTCTGTGCTTTCTTTCCTTCTGAACAAGTGTTAGTGTTTTCTGCACAAACGCGATTCTGAGAAGCAATGTGAACACTTCTCCTTCCCAGGCACAGAGAAGGTGCTAGCAGGGAATTCTCTGCCTGCCTTTCCCCAGTGCTCTGCAAGCTCTCCAGGGCAACATAAAATGTGGGGCTCTGTGCTTTCTTTCCTTCTGAACAAGTGTTAGTGTTTTCTGCACAAACGCGATTCTGCGAAGCAATGTGAACACTTCTCCTTCCCAGGCACAGAGAAGGTGCTAGCAGGGAATACTCTGCCTGCCTTTCCCCAGTGCTCTGCAAGCTCTCCAGGGCAACATAAAATCTGGGGCTCTGTGCTTTCTTTCCTTCTGAACAAGTGTTAGTGTTTTCTGCACAAACGCGATTCTGCGAAGCAATGTGAACACTTCTCCTTCCCAGGCACAGAGAAGGTGCTAGCAGGGAATTCTCTGCCTGCCTTTCCCCAGTGCTCTGCAAGCTCTCCAGGGCAACAGAAAATGTGGGGCTCTGTGCTTTCTTTCCTTCTGAACAAGTGTTAGTGTTTTCTGCACAAACGCGATTCTGCGAAGCAATGTGAACACTTTTGCTTCCCAGGCACAGAGAAGGTGCTAGCAGGGAATTCTCTGCCTGCCTTTCCCCAGTGCTCTGCAAGCTCTCCAGGGCAACATAAAATGTGGGGCTCTGTGCTTTCTTTCCTTCTGAACAAGTGTTAGTGTTTTCTGCACAAACGCGATTCTGAGAAGCAATGTGAACACTTCTCCTTCCCAGGCACAGAGAAGGTGCTAGCAGGGAATTCTCTGCCTGCCTTTCCCCAGTGCTCTGCAAGCTCTCCAGGGCAACATAAAATGTGGGGCTCTGTGCTTTCTTTCCTTCTGAACAAGTGTTAGTGTTTTCTGCACAAACGCGATTCTGCGAAGCAATGTGAACACTTCTCCTTCCCAGGCACAGAGAAGGTGCTAGCAGGGAATTCTCTGCCTGCCTTTCCCCAGTGCTCTGCAAGCTCTCCAGGGCAACATAAAATGTGGGGCTCTGTGCTTTCTTTCCTTCTGAACAAGTGTTAGTGTTTTCTGCACAAACGCGATTCTGCGAAGCAATGTGAACACTTCTCCTTCCCAGGCACAGAGAAGGTGCTAGCAGGGAATTCTCTGCCTGCCTTTCCCCAGTGCTCTGCAAGCTCTCCAGGGCAACATAAGATGTGGGGCTCTGTGCTTTCTTTCCTTCTGAACAAGTGTTAGTGTTTTCTGCACAAACGCGATTCTGAGAAGCAATGTGAACACATTTGCTTCCCAAGCACAGAGAAGGCGCTAGCAGGGAATTCTCTGCCTGCCTTTCCCCAGTGCTCTGCAAGCTCTCCAGGGCAACATAAAATGTGGGGCTCTGTGCTTTCTTTCCTTCTGAACAAGTGTTAGTGTTTTCTGCACAAACGCGATTCTGCGAAGCAATGTGAACACTTCTCCTTCCCAGGCACAGAGAAGGTGCTAGCAGGGAATTCTCTGCCTGCCTTTCCCCAGTGCTCTGCAAGCTCTCCAGGGCAACATAAAATGTGGGGCTCTGTGCTTTCTTTCCTTCTGAACAAGTGTTAGTGTTTTCTGCACAAACGCGATTCTGAGAAGCAATGTGAACACTTCTCCTTCCCAGGCACAGAGAAGGTGCTAGCAGGGAATTCTCTGCCTGCCTTTCCCCAGTGCTCTGCAAGCTCTCCAGGGCAACATAAAATGTGGGGCTCTGTGCTTTCTTTCCTTCTGAACAAGTGTTAGTGTTTTCTGCACAAACGCGATTCTGCGAAGCAATGTGAACACTTTTGCTTCCCAGGCACAGAGAAGGTGCTAGCAGGGAATTCTCTGCCTGCCTTTCCCCAGTGCTCTGCAAGCTCTCCAGGGCAACATAAAATGTGGGGCTCTGTGCTTTCTTTCCTTCTGGACAAGTGTTAGTGTTTGCTGCACAAACGCGATTCTGCGAAGCAATGTGAACACTTTTGCTTCCCAGGCACAGAGAAGGTGCTAGCAGGGAATTCTCTGCCTGCCTTTCCCCAGTGCTCTGCAAGCTCTCCAGGGCAACATAAAATGTGGGGCTCTGTGCTTTCTTTCCTTCTGAACAAGTGTTAGTGTTTTCTGCACAAACGCGATTCTGCGAAGCAATGTGAACACTTCTCCTTCCCAGGCACAGAGAAGGTGCTAGCAGGGAATTCTCTGCCTGCCTTTCCCCAGTGCTCTGCAAGCTCTCCAGGGCAACATAAAATGTGGGGCTCTGTGCTTTCTTTCCTTCTGAACAAGTGTTAGTGTTTTCTGCACAAACACGATTCTGAGAAGCAATGTGAACACTTCTCCTTCCCAGGCACAGAGAAGGTGCTAGCAGGGAATTCTCTGCCTGCCTTTCCCCAGTGCTCTGCAAGCTCTCCAGGGCAACATAAAATGTGGGGCTCTGTGCTTTCTTTCCTTCTGAACAAGTGTTAGTGTTTTCTGCACAAACGCGATTCTGAGAAGCAATGTGAACACTTCTCCTTCCCAGGCACAGAGAAGGTGCTAGCAGGGAATTCTCTGCCTGCCTTTCCCCAGTGCTCTGCAAGCTCTCCAGGGCAACAGAAAATGTGGGGCTCTGTGCTTTCTTTCCTTCTGAACAAGTGTTAGTGTTTTCTGCACAAACGCGATTCTGCGAAGCAATGTGAACACTTCTC
Source organism: Strix occidentalis (assembly GCA_030819815.1). Lineage (NCBI taxonomy): Eukaryota > Metazoa > Chordata > Aves > Strigiformes > Strigidae > Strix > Strix occidentalis. Next base: position 685,134 of record JASWHU010000084.1, on the reverse strand, counting down.
CTTCCCAGGCACAGAGAAGGTGCTAGCAGGGAATTCTCTGCCTGCCTTTCCCCAGTGCTCTGCAAGCTCTCCAGGGCAACATAAGATGTGGGGCTCTGTGCTTTCTTTCCTTCTGAACAAGTGTTAGTGTTTTCTGCACAAACGCGATTCTGAGAAGCAATGTGAACACATTTGCTTCCCAAGCACAGAGAAGGCGCTAGCAGGGAATTCTCTGCCTGCCTTTCCCCAGTGCTCTGCAAGCTCTCCAGGGCAACATAAAATGTGGGGCTCTGTGCTTTCTTTCCTTCTGAACAAGTGTTAGTGTTTTCTGCACAAACGCGATTCTGAGAAGCAATGTGAACACTTCTCCTTCCCAGGCACAGAGAAGGTGCTAGCAGGGAATTCTCTGCCTGCCTTTCCCCAGTGCTCTGCAAGCTCTCCAGGGCAACATAAAATCTGGGGCTCTGTGCTTTCTTTCCTTGTGAACAAGTGTTAGTGTTTTCTGCACAAACGCGATTCTGCGAAGCAATGTGAACACTTTTGCTTCCCAGGCACAGAGAAGGTGCTAGCAGGGAATTCTCTGCCTGCCTTTCCCCAGTGCTCTGCAAGCTCTCCAGGGCAACATAAAATGTGGGGCTCTGTGCTTTCTTTCCTTCTGAACAAGTGTTAGTGTTTTCTGCACAAACGCGATTCTGCGAAGCAATGTGAACACTTCTCCTTCCCAGGCACAGAGAAGGTGCTAGCAGGGAATTCTCTGCCTGCCTTTCCCCAGTGCTCTGCAAGCTCTCCAGGGCAACATAAAATGTGGGGCTCTGTGCTTTCTTTCCTTCTGGACAAGTGTTAGTGTTTTCTGCACAAACGCGATTCTGCGAAGCAATGTGAACACTTCTCCTTCCCAGGCACAGAGAAGGTGCTAGCAGGGAATTCTCTGCCTGCCTTTCCCCAGTGCTCTGCAAGCTCTGCAGGGCAACATAAAATCTGGGGCTCTGTGCTTTCTTTCCTTCTGAACAAGTGTTAGTGTTTGCTGCACAAACGCGATTCTGCGAAGCGATGTGAACACTTTTGCTTCCCAGGCACAGAGAAGGTGCTAGCAGGGAATTCTCTGCCTGCCTTTCCCCAGTGCTCTGCAAGCTCTCCAGGGCAACATAAAATGTGGGGCTCTGTGCTTTCTTTCCTTCTGAACAAGTGTTAGTGTTTTCTGCACAAACGCGATTCTGAGAAGCAATGTGAACACTTCTCCTTCCCAGGCACAGAGAAGGTGCTAGCAGGGAATTCTCTGCCTGCCTTTCCCCAGTGCTCTGCAAGCTCTCCAGGGCAACATAAAATGTGGGGCTCTGTGCTTTCTTTCCTTCTGAACAAGTGTTAGTGTTTTCTGCACAAACGCGATTCTGAGAAGCAATGTGAACACTTCTCCTTCCCAGGCACAGAGAAGGTGCTAGCAGGGAATTCTCTGCCTGCCTTTCCCCAGTGCTCTGCAAGCTCTCCAGGGCAACATAAAATGTGGGGCTCTGTGCTTTCTTTCCTTCTGAACAAGTCTCAGTGTTTTCTGCACAAACGCGATTCTGCGAAGCAATGTGAACACTTCTCCTTCCCAGGCACAGAGAAGGTGCTAGCAGGGAATTCTCTGCCTGCTTTTCCCCAGTGCTCTGCAAGCTCTCCAGGGCAACATAAGATGTGGGGCTCTGTGCTTTCTTTCCTTCTGAACAAGTGTTAGTGTTTTCTGCACAAACGCGATTCTGCGAAGCAATGTGAACACTTCTCCTTCCCAGGCACAGAGAAGGTGCTAGCAGGGAATTCTCTGCCTGCCTTTCCCCAGTGCTCTGCAAGCTCTCCAGGGCAACAGAAAATGTGGGGCTCTGTGCTTTCTTTCCTTCTGAACAAGTCTTAGTGTTTTCTGCACAAACGCGATTCTGAGAAGCAATGTGAACACTTCTCCTTCCCAGGCACAGAGAAGGTGCTAGCAGGGAATTCTCTGCCTGCCTTTCCCCAGTGCTCTGCAAGCTCTCCAGGGCAACATAAAATGTGGGGCTCTGTGCTTTCTTTCCTTCTGAACAAGTGTTAGTGTTTTCTGCACAAACGCGATTCTGAGAAGCAATGTGAACACTTCTCCTTCCCAGGCACAGAGAAGGTGCTAGCAGGGAATTCTCTGCCTGCCTTTCCCCAGTGCTCTGCAAGCTCTGCAGGGCAACATAAAATCTGGGGCTCTGTGCTTTCTTTCCTTGTGAACAAGTGTTAGTGTTTTCTGCACAAACGCGATTCTGCGAAGCAATGTGAACACTTTTGCTTCCCAGGCACAGAGAAGGTGCTAGCAGGGAATTCTCTGCCTGCCTTTCCCCAGTGCTCTGCAAGCTCTCCAGGGCAACATAAAATGTGGGGCTCTGTGCTTTCTTTCCTTCTGAACAAGTGTTAGTGTTTGCTGCACAAACGCGATTCTGAGAAGCAATGTGAACACTTCTCCTTCCCAGGCACAGAGAAGGTGCTAGCAGGGAATTCTCTGCCTGCCTTTCCCCAGTGCTCTGCAAGCTCTCCAGGGCAACATAAAATGTGGGGCTCTGTGCTTTCTTTCCTTCTGAACAAGTGTTAGTGTTTTCTGCACAAACGCGATTCTGCGAAGCAATGTGAACACTTTTGCTTCCCAGGCACAGAGAAGGTGCTAGCAGGGAATTCTCTGCCTGCCTTTCCCCAGTGCTCTGCAAGCTCTCCAGGGCAACATAAAATGTGGGGCTCTGTGCTTTCTTTCCTTCTGAACAAGTGTTAGTGTTTGCTGCACAAACGCGATTCTGAGAAGCAATGTGAACACTTCTCCTTCCCAGGCACAGAGAAGGTGCTAGCAGGGAATTCTCTGCCTGCCTTTCCCCAGTGCTCTGCAAGCTCTCCAGGGCAACATAAAATCTGGGGCTCTGTGCTTTCTTTCCTTCTGAACAAGTGTTAGTGTTTTCTGCACAAACGCGATTCTGAGAAGCAATGTGAACACTTCTCCTTCCCAGGCACAGAGAAGGTGCTAGCAGGGAATTCTCTGCCTGCCTTTCCCCAGTGCTCTGCAAGCTCTCCAGGGCAACATAAAATGTGGGGCTCTGTGCTTTCTTTCCTTCTGAACAAGTGTTAGTGTTTTCTGCACAAACGCGATTCTGCGAAGCAATGTGAACACTTCTCCTTCCCAGGCACAGAGAAGGTGCTAGCAGGGAATTCTCTGCCTGCCTTTCCCCAGTGCTCTGCAAGCTCTCCAGGGCAACATAAAATGTGGGGCTCTGTGCTTTCTTTCCTTCTGAACAAGTGTTAGTGTTTTCTGCACAAACGCGATTCTGCGAAGCAATGTGAACACTTCTCCTTCCCAGGCACAGAGAAGGTGCTAGCAGGGAATTCTCTGCCTGCCTTTCCCCAGTGCTCTGCAAGCTCTCCAGGGCAACATAAAATGTGGGGCTCTGTGCTTTCTTTCCTTCTGGACAAGTGTTAGTGTTTTCTGCACAAACGCGATTCTGCGAAGCAATGTGAACACTTCTCCTTCCCAGGCACAGAGAAGGTGCTAGCAGGGAATTCTCTGCCTGCCTTTCCCCAGTGCTCTGCAAGCTCTCCAGGGCAACATAAAATCTGGGGCTCTGTGCTTTCTTTCCTTCTGAACAAGTGTTAGTGTTTTCTGCACAAACGCGATTCTGCGAAGCAATGTGAACACTTTTGCTTCCCAGGCACAGAGAAGGTGCTAGCAGGGAATTCTCTGCCTGCCTTTCCCCAGTGCTCTGCAAGCTCTCCAGGGCAACATAAAATGTGGGGCTCTGTGCTTTCTTTCCTTCTGAACAAGTGTTAGTGTTTGCTGCACAAACGCGATTCTGCGAAGCAATGTGAACACTTTTGCTTCCCAGGCACAGAGAAGGTGCTAGCAGGGAATTCTCTGCCTGCCTTTCCCCAGTGCTCTGCAAGCTCTCCAGGGCAACATAAAATGTGGGGCTCTGTGCTTTCTTTCCTTCTGAACAAGTGTTAGTGTTTTCTGCACAAACGCGATTCTGCGAAGCAATGTGAACACTTCTCCTTCCCAGGCACAGAGAAGGTGCTAGCAGGGAATTCTCTGCCTGCCTTTCCCCAGTGCTCTGCAAGCTCTCCAGGGCAACATAAAATGTGGGGCTCTGTGCTTTCTTTCCTTCTGAACAAGTGTTAGTGTTTTCTGCACAAACGCGATTCTGCGAAGCAATGTGAACACTTTTGCTTCCCAGGCACAGAGAAGGTGCTAGCAGGGAATTCTCTGCCTGCCTTTCCCCAGTGCTCTGCAAGCTCTCCAGGGCAACATAAAATGTGGGGCTCTGTGCTTTCTTTCCTTCTGAACAAGTCTCAGTGTTTTCTGCACAAACGCGATTCTGCGAAGCAATGTGAACACTTCTCCTTCCCAGGCACAGAGAAGGTGCTAGCAGGGAATTCTCTGCCTGCTTTTCCCCAGTGCTCTGCAAGCTCTCCAGGGCAACATAAGATGTGGGGCTCTGTGCTTTCTTTCCTTCTGAACAAGTGTTAGTGTTTTCTGCACAAACGCGATTCTGCGAAGCAATGTGAACACTTCTCCTTCCCAGGCACAGAGAAGGTGCTAGCAGGGAATTCTCTGCCTGCCTTTCCCCAGTGCTCTGCAAGCTCTCCAGGGCAACATAAAATGTGGGGCTCTGTGCTTTCTTTCCTTCTGAACAAGTGTTAGTGTTTTCTGCACAAACGCGATTCTGCGAAGCAATGTGAACACTTCTCCTTCCCAGGCACAGAGAAGGTGCTAGCAGGGAATTCTCTGCCTGCCTTTCCCCAGTGCTCTGCAAGCTCTCCAGGGCAACATAAAATGTGGGGCTCTGTGCTTTCTTTCCTTCTGAACAAGTGTTAGTGTTTTCTGCACAAACGCGATTCTGCGAAGCAATGTGAACACTTCTCCTTCCCAGGCACAGAGAAGGTGCTAGCAGGGAATTCTCTGCCTGCCTTTCCCCAGTGCTCTGCAAGCTCTGCAGGGCAACATAAAATCTGGGGCTCTGTGCTTTCTTTCCTTGTGAACAAGTGTTAGTGTTTTCTGCACAAACGCGATTCTGCGAAGCAATGTGAACACTTTTGCTTCCCAGGCACAGAGAAGGTGCTAGCAGGGAATTCTCTGCCTGCCTTTCCCCAGTGCTCTGCAAGCTCTGCAGGGCAACATAAAATGTGGGGCTCTGTGCTTTCTTTCCTTCTGAACAAGTGTTAGTGTTTTCTGCACAAACGCAATTCTGCGAAGCAATGTGAACACTTCTCCTTCCCAGGCACAGAGAAGGTGCTAGCAGGGAATTCTCTGCCTGCCTTTCCCCAGTGCTCTGCAAGCTCTCCAGGGCAACATAAAATCTGGGGCTCTGTGCTTTCTTTCCTTCTGAACAAGTGTTAGTGTTTGCTGCACAAACGCGATTCTGCGAAGCAATGTGAACACTTTTGCTTCCCAGGCACAGAGAAGGTGCTAGCAGGGAATTCTCTGCCTGCCTTTCCCCAGTGCTCTGCAAGCTCTCCAGGGCAACATAAAATGTGGGGCTCTGTGCTTTCTTTCCTTCTGAACAAGTGTTAGTGTTTGCTGCACAAACGCGATTCTGCGAAGCAATGTGAACACTTTTGCTTCCCAGGCACAGAGAAGGTGCTAGCAGGGAATTCTCTGCCTGCCTTTCCCCAGTGCTCTGCAAGCTCTCCAGGGCAACATAAAATGTGGGGCTCTGTGCTTTCTTTCCTTCTGAACAAGTGTTAGTGTTTTCTGCACAAACGCGATTCTGAGAAGCAATGTGAACCCTTCTCCTTCCCAGGCACAGAGAAGGTGCTAGCAGGGAATTCTCTGCCTGCCTTTCCCCAGTGCTCTGCAAGCTCTCCAGGGCAACATAAAATGTGGGGCTCTGTGCTTTCTTTCCTTCTGAACAAGTGTTAGTGTTTTCTGCACAAACGCGATTCTGCGAAGCAATGTGAACACTTCTCCTTCCCAGGCACAGAGAAGGTGCTAGCAGGGAATTCTCTGCCTGCCTTTCCCCAGTGCTCTGCAAGCTCTCCAGGGCAACAGAAAATGTGGGGCTCTGTGCTTTCTTTCCTTCTGAACAAGTGTTAGTGTTTTCTGCACAAACGCGATTCTGCGAAGCAATGTGAACACTTTTGCATCCCAGGCACAGAGAAGGTGCTAGCAGGGAATTCTCTGCCTGCCTTTCCCCAGTGCTCTGCAAGCTCTCCAGGGCAACATAAAATGTGGGGCTCTGTGCTTTCTTTCCTTCTGAACAAGTGTTAGTGTTTTCTGCACAAACGCGATTCTGCGAAGCAATGTGAACACTTCTCCTTCCCAGGCACAGAGAAGGTGCTAGCAGGGAATTCTCTGCCTGCCTTTCCCCAGTGCTCTGCAAGCTCTCCAGGGCAACATAAAATGTGGGGCTCTGTGCTTTCTTTCCTTCTGAACAAGTGTTAGTGTTTTCTGCACAAACGCGATTCTGCGAAGCAATGTGAACACTTCTCCTTCCCAGGCACAGAGAAGGTGCTAGCAGGGAATTCTCTGCCTGCCTTTCCCCAGTGCTCTGCAAGCTCTCCAGGGCAACATAAAATGTGGGGCTCTGTGCTTTCTTTCCTTCTGAACAAGTGTTAGTGTTTTCTGCACAAACGCGATTCTGCGAAGCAATGTGAACACTTCTCCTTCCCAGGCACAGAGAAGGTGCTAGCAGGGAATTTTCTGCCTGCCTTTCCCCAGTGCTCTGCAAGCTCTCCAGGGCAACATAAAATCTGGGGCTCTGTGCTTTCTTTCCTTGTGAACAAGTGTTAGTGTTTTCTGCACAAACGCGATTCTGCGAAGCAATGTGAACACTTTTGCTTCCCAGGCACAGAGAAGGTGCTAGCAGGGAATTCTCTGCCTGCCTTTCCCCAGTGCTCTGCAAGCTCTCCAGGGCAACATAAAATGTGGGGCTCTGTGCTTTCTTTCCTTCTGAACAAGTGTTAGTGTTTTCTGCACAAACGCGATTCTGCGAAGCAATGTGAACACTTCTCCTTCCCAGGCACAGAGAAGGTGCTAGCAGGGAATTCTCTGCCTGCCTTTCCCCAGTGCTCTGCAAGCTCTCCAGGGCAACAGAAAATGTGGGGCTCTGTGCTTTCTTTCCTTCTGAACAAGTGTTAGTGTTTTCTGCACAAACGCGATTCTGCGAAGCAATGTGAACACTTCTCCTTCCCAGGCACAGAGAAGGTGCTAGCAGGGAATTCTCTGCCTGCCTTTCCCCAGTGCTCTGCAAGCTCTCCAGGGCAACATAAAATGTGGGGCTCTGTGCTTTCTTTCCTTCTGGACAAGTGTTAGTGTTTTCTGCACAAACGCGATTCTGCGAAGCAATGTGAACACTTCTCCTTCCCAGGCACAGAGAAGGTGCTAGCAGGGAATTCTCTGCCTGCCTTTCCCCAGTGCTCTGCAAGCTCTCCAGGGCAACATAAAATCTGGGGCTCTGTGCTTTCTTTCCTTCTGAACAAGTGTTAGTGTTTTCTGCACAAACGCGATTCTGCGAAGCAATGTGAACACTTTTGCTTCCCAGGCACAGAGAAGGTGCTAGCAGGGAATTCTCTGCCTGCCTTTCCCCAGTGCTCTGCAAGCTCTCCAGGGCAACATAAAATGTGGGGCTCTGTGCTTTCTTTCCTTCTGAACAAGTGTTAGTGTTTGCTGCACAAACGCGATTCTGCGAAGCAATGTGAACACTTTTGCTTCCCAGGCACAGAGAAGGTGCTAGCAGGGAATTCTCTGCCTGCCTTTCCCCAGTGCTCTGCAAGCTCTCCAGGGCAACATAAAATGTGGGGCTCTGTGCTTTCTTTCCTTCTGAACAAGTGTTAGTGTTTTCTGCACAAACGCGATTCTGCGAAGCAATGTGAACACTTCTCCTTCCCAGGCACAGAGAAGGTGCTAGCAGGGAATTCTCTGCCTGCCTTTCCCCAGTGCTCTGCAAGCTCTCCAGGGCAACATAAAATGTGGGGCTCTGTGCTTTCTTTCCTTCTGAACAAGTGTTAGTGTTTTCTGCACAAACGCGATTCTGCGAAGCAATGTGAACACTTCTCCTTCCCAGGCACAGAGAAGGTGCTAGCAGGGAATTCTCTGCCTGCCTTTCCCCAGTGCTCTGCAAGCTCTCCAGGGCAACATAAAATCTGGGGCTCTGTGATTTCTTTCGTTCTGGACAAGTGTTAGTGTTTTCTGCACAAACGCGATTCTGCAAAGCAATGTGAACACTTTTGCTTCCCAGGCACAGAGAAGGTGCTAGCAGGGAATTCTCTGCCTGCCTTTCCCCAGTGCTCTGCAAGCTCTCCAGGGCAACATAAAATCTGGGGCTCTGTGCTTTCTTTCCTTCTGAACAAGTGTTAGTGTTTTCTGCACAAACGCGATTCTGCGAAGCAATGTGAACACTTCTCCTTCCCAGGCACAGAGAAGGTGCTAGCAGGGAATTCTCTGCCTGCCTTTCCCCAGTGCTCTGCAAGCTCTCCAGGGCAACATAAAATGTGGGGCTCTGTGCTTTCTTTCCTTCTGAACAAGTGTTAGTGTTTTCTGCACAAACGCGATTCTGAGAAGCAATGTGAACACTTCTCCTTCCCAGGCACAGAGAAGGTGCTAGCAGGGAATTCTCTGCCTGCCTTTCCCCAGTGCTCTGCAAGCTCTGCAGGGCAACATAAAATCTGGGGCTCTGTGCTTTCTTTCCTTGTGAACAAGTGTTAGTGTTTTCTGCACAAACGCGATTCTGCGAAGCAATGTGAACACTTTTGCTTCCCAGGCACAGAGAAGGTGCTAGCAGGGAATTCTCTGCCTGCCTTTCCCCAGTGCTCTGCAAGCTCTGCAGGGCAACATAAAATGTGGGGCTCTGTGCTTTCTTTCCTTCTGAACAAGTGTTAGTGTTTTCTGCACAAACGCAATTCTGCGAAGCAATGTGAACACTTTTGCTTCCCAGGCACAGAGAAGGTGCTAGCAGGGAATTCTCTGCCTGCCTTTCCCCAGTGCTCTGCAAGCTCTCCAGGGCAACATAAAATGTGGGGCTCTGTGCTTTCTTTCCTTCTGAACAAGTGTTAGTGTTTTCTGCACAAACGCGATTCTGCGAAGCAATGTGAACACTTCTCCTTCCCAGGCACAGAGAAGGTGCTAGCAGGGAATTCTCTGCCTGCCTTTCCCCAGTGCTCTGCAAGCTCTCCAGGGCAACAGAAAATGTGGGGCTCTGTGCTTTCTTTCCTTCTGAACAAGTGTTAGTGTTTTCTGCACAAACGCGATTCTGCGAAGCAATGTGAACACTTTTGCTTCCCAGGCACAGAGAAGGTGCTAGCAGGGAATTCTCTGCCTGCCTTTCCCCAGTGCTCTGCAAGCTCTCCAGGGCAACATAAAATGTGGGGCTCTGTGCTTTCTTTCCTTCTGAACAAGTGTTAGTGTTTTCTGCACAAACGCGATTCTGCGAAGCAATGTGAACACTTCTCCTTCCCAGGCACAGAGAAGGTGCTAGCAGGGAATTCTATGCCTGCCTTTCCCCAGTGCTCTGCAAGCTCTCCAGGGCAACATAAAATGTGGGGCTCTGTGCTTTCTTTCCTTCTGAACAAGTGTTAGTGTTTTCTGCACAAACGCGATTCTGAGAAGCAATGTGAACACTTCTCCTTCCCAGGCACAGAGAAGGTGCTAGCAGGGAATTCTCTGCCTGCCTTTCCCCAGTGCTCTGCAAGCTCTCCAGGGCAACATAAAATGTGGGGCTCTGTGCTTTCTTTCCTTCTGAACAAGTCTCAGTGTTTTCTGCACAAACGCGATTCTGAGAAGCAATGTGAACACTTCTCCTTCCCAGGCACAGAGAAGGTGCTAGCAGGGAATTTTCTGCCTGCCTTTCCCCAGTGCTCTGCAAGCTCTCCAGGGCAACATAAAATCTGGGGCTCTGTGCTTTCTTTCCTTGTGAACAAGTGTTAGTGTTTTCTGCACAAACGCGATTCTGCGAAGCAATGTGAACACTTCTCCTTCCCAGGCACAGAGAAGGTGCTAGCAGGGAATTCTCTGCCTGCCTTTCCCCAGTGCTCTGCAAGCTCTCCAGGGCAACATAAAGCCTCGGGCTCTGTGCTTTCTTTCCTTCTGAACAAGTGTTAGTGTTTTCTGCACAAACGCGATTCTGCGAAGCAATGTGAACACTTCTCCTTCCCAGGCACAGAGAAGGTGCTAGCAGGGAATTCTCTGCCTGCCTTTCCCCAGTGCTCTGCAAGCTCTCCAGGGCAACAGAAAATGTGGGGCTCTGTGCTTTCTTTCCTTCTGAACAAGTGTTAGTGTTTTCTGCACAAACGCGATTCTGCGAAGCAATGTGAACACTTCTCCTTCCCAGGCACAGAGAAGGTGCTAGCAGGGAATTCTCTGCCTGCCTTTCCCCAGTGCTCTGCAAGCTCTCCAGGGCAACATAAAATGTGGGGCTCTGTGCTTTCTTTCCTTCTGGACAAGTGTTAGTGTTTTCTGCACAAACGCGATTCTGCGAAGCAATGTGAACACTTTTGCTTCCCAGGCACAGAGAAGGTGCTAGCAGGGAATTCTCTGCCTGCCTTTCCCCAGTGCTCTGCAAGCTCTCCAGGGCAACATAAAATGTGGGGCTCTGTGCTTTCTTTCCTTCTGAACAAGTGTTAGTGTTTGCTGCACAAACGCGATTCTGCGAAGCAATGTGAACACTTTTGCTTCCCAGGCACAGAGAAGGTGCTAGCAGGGAATTCTCTGCCTGCCTTTCCCCAGTGCTCTGCAAGCTCTCCAGGGCAACATAAAATGTGGGGCTCTGTGCTTTCTTTCCTTCTGAACAAGTGTTAGTGTTTTCTGCACAAACGCGATTCTGAGAAGCAATGTGAACACTTCTCCTTCCCAGGCACAGAGAAGGTGCTAGCAGGGAATTCTCTGCCTGCCTTTCCCCAGTGCTCTGCAAGCTCTCCAGGGCAACAGAAAATGTGGGGCTCTGTGCTTTCTTTCCTTCTGAACAAGTGTTAGTGTTTTCTGCACAAACGCGATTCTGCGAAGCAATGTGAACACTTCTCCTTCCCAGGCACAGAGAAGGTGCTAGCAGGGAATTCTCTGCCTGCCTTTCCCCAGTGCTCTGCAAGCTCTCCAGGGCAACATAAAATGTGGGGCTCTCTGCTTTCTTTCCTTCTGAACAAGTGTTAGTGTTTTCTGCACAAACGCGATTCTGAGAAGCAATGTGAACACATTTGCTTCCCAAGCACAGAGAAGGTGCTAGCAGGGAATTCTATGCCTGCCTTTCCCCAGTGCTCTGCAAGCTCTCCAGGGCAACATAAAATGTGGGGCTCTGTGCTTTCTTTCCTTCTGAACAAGTGTTAGTGTTTTCTGCACAAACGCGATTCTGCGAAGCAATGTGAACACTTCTCCTTCCCAGGCACAGAGAAGGTGCTAGCAGGGAATTCTCTGCCTGCCTTTCCCCAGTGCTCTGCAAGCTCTCCAGGGCAACAGAAAATGTGGGGCTCTGTGCTTTCTTTCCTTGTGAACAAGTGTTAGTGTTTTCTGCACAAACGCGATTCTGCGAAGCAATGTGAACACTTTTGCTTCCCAGGCACAGAGAAGGTGCTAGCAGGGAATTCTCTGCCTGCCTTTCCCCAGTGCTCTGCAAGCTCTCCAGGGCAACATAAAATGTGGGGCTCTGTGCTTTCTTTCCTTCTGAACAAGTGTTAGTGTTTTCTGCACAAACGCGATTCTGCGAAGCAATGTGAACACTTCTCCTTCCCAGGCACAGAGAAGGTGCTAGCAGGGAATTCTCTGCCTGCCTTTCCCCAGTGCTCTGCAAGCTCTCCAGGGCAACATAAAATGTGGGGCTCTGTGCTTTCTTTCCTTCTGGACAAGTGTTAGTGTTTTCTGCACAAACGCGATTCTGCGAAGCAATGTGAACACTTCTCCTTCCCAGGCACAGAGAAGGTGCTAGCAGGGAATTCTCTGCCTGCCTTTCCCCAGTGCTCTGCAAGCTCTCCAGGGCAACATAAAATCTGGGGCTCTGTGCTTTCTTTCCTTCTGAACAAGTGTTAGTGTTTTCTGCACAAACGCGATTCTGCGAAGCAATGTGAACACTTCTCCTTCCCAGGCACAGAGAAGGTGCTAGCAGGGAATTCTCTGCCTGCCTTTCCCCAGTGCTCTGCAAGCTCTCCAGGGCAACATAAAATGTGGGGCTCTGTGCTTTCTTTCCTTCTGAACAAGTGTTAGTGTTTGCTGCACAAACGCGATTCTGCGAAGCAATGTGAACACTTTTGCTTCCCAGGCACAGAGAAGGTGCTAGCAGGGAATTCTCTGCCTGCCTTTCCCCAGTGCTCTGCAAGCTCTGCAGGGCAACATAAAATGTGGGGCTCTGTGCTTTCTTTCCTTCTGAACAAGTGTTAGTGTTTTCTGCACAAACGCGATTCTGAGAAGCAATGTGAACACTTCTCCTTCCCAGGCACAGAGAAGGTGCTAGCAGGGAATTCTCTGCCTGCCTTTCCCCAGTGCTCTGCAAGCTCTCCAGGGCAACATAAAATGTGGGGCTCTGTGCTTTCTTTCCTTCTGAACAAGTGTTAGTGTTTTCTGCACAAACGCGATTCTGCGAAGCAATGTGAACACTTTTGCTTCCCAGGCACAGAGAAGGTGCTAGCAGGGAATTCTCTGCCTGCCTTTCCCCAGTGCTCTGCAAGCTCTCCAGGGCAACATAAAATGTGGGGCTCTGTGCTTTCTTTCCTTCTGAACAAGTGTTAGTGTTTTCTGCACAAACGCGATTCTGCGAAGCAATGTGAACACTTTTGCTTCCCAGGCACAGAGAAGGTGCTAGCAGGGAATTCTCTGCCTGCCTTTCCCCAGTGCTCTGCAAGCTCTCCAGGGCAACATAAAATGTGGGGCTCTGTGCTTTCTTTCCTTCTGAACAAGTGTTAGTGTTTTCTGCACAAACGCGATTCTGCGAAGCAATGTGAACACTTCTCCTTCCCAGGCACAGAGAAGGTGCTAGCAGGGAATTCTCTGCCTGCCTTTCCCCAGTGCTCTGCAAGCTCTCCAGGGCAACAGAAAATGTGGGGCTCTGTGCTTTCTTTCCTTCTGAACAAGTGTTAGTGTTTTCTGCACAAACGCGATTCTGCGAAGCAATGTGAACACTTCTCCTTCCCAGGCACAGAGAAGGTGCTAGCAGGGAATTCTCTGCCTGCCTTTCCCCAGTGCTCTGCAAGCTCTCCAGGGCAACAGAAAATCTGGGGCTCTCTGCTTTCTTTCCTTCTGGACAAGTGTTAGTGTTTTCTGCACAAACGCGATTCTGCGAAGCAATGTGAACACTTCTCCTTCCCAGGCACAGAGAAGGTGCTAGCAGGGAATTCTCTGCCTGCCTTTCCCCAGTGCTCTGCAAGCTCTCCAGGGCAACATAAAATCTGGGGCTCTGTGCTTTCTTTCCTTCTGAACAAGTGTTAGTGTTTTCTGCACAAACGCGATTCTGAGAAGCAATGTGAACACTTCTCCTTCCCAGGCACAGAGAAGGTGCTAGCAGGGAATTCTCTGCCTGCCTTTCCCCAGTGCTCTGCAAGCTCTCCAGGGCAACAGAAAATCTGGGGCTCTCTGCTTTCTTTCCTTCTGAACAAGTGTTAGTGTTTGCTGCACAAACGCGATTCTGCGAAGCAATGTGAACACTTTTGCTTCCCAGGCACAGAGAAGGTGCTAGCAGGGAATTCTCTGCCTGCCTTTCCCCAGTGCTCTGCAAGCTCTGCAGGGCAACATAAAATGTGGGGCTCTGTGCTTTCTTTCCTTCTGAACAAGTGTTAGTGTTTTCTGCACAAACGCGATTCTGAGAAGCAATGTGAACACTTTTGCTTCCCAGGCACAGAGAAGGTGCTAGCAGGGAATTCTCTGCCTGCCTTTCCCCAGTGCTCTGCAAGCTCTCCAGGGCAACATAAAATGTGGGGCTCTGTGCTTTCTTTCCTTCTGAACAAGTGTTAGTGTTTGCTGCACAAACGCGATTCTGCGAAGCAATGTGAACACTTCTCCTTCCCAGGCACAGAGAAGGTGCTAGCAGGGAATTCTCTGCCTGCCTTTCCCCAGTGCTCTGCAAGCTCTCCAGGGCAACATAAAATGTGGGGCTCTGTGCTTTCTTTCCTTCTGGACAAGTGTTAGTGTTTTCTGCACAAACGCGATTCTGCGAAGCAATGTGAACACTTCTCCTTCCCAGGCACAGAGAAGGTGCTAGCAGGGAATTCTCTGCCTGCCTTTCCCCAGTGCTCTGCAAGCTCTCCAGGGCAACATAAAATGTGGGGCTCTGTGCTTTCTTTCCTTCTGAACAAGTGTTAGTGTTTTCTGCACAAACGCGATTCTGCGAAGCAATGTGAACACTTTTGCTTCCCAGGCACAGAGAAGGTGCTAGCAGGGAATTCTCTGCCTGCCTTTCCCCAGTGCTCTGCAAGCTCTCCAGGGCAACATAAAATGTGGGGCTCTGTGCTTTCTTTCCTTCTGAACAAGTGTTAGTGTTTGCTGCACAAACGCGATTCTGCGAAGCAATGTGAACACTTTTGCTTCCCAGGCACAGAGAAGGTGCTAGCAGGGAATTCTCTGCCTGCCTTTCCCCAGTGCTCTGCAAGCTCTCCAGGGCAACATAAAATGTGGGGCTCTGTGGTTTCTTTCCTTCTGAACAAGTGTTAGTGTTTTCTGCACAAACGCGATTCTGCGAAGCAATGTGAACACTTCTCCTTCCCAGGCACAGAGAAGGTGCTAGCAGGGAATTCTCTGCCTGCCTTTCCCCAGTGCTCTGCAAGCTCTCCAGGGCAACATAAAATCTGGGGCTCTGTGCTTTCTTTCCTTCTGAACAAGTGTTAGTGTTTTCTGCACAAACGCGATTCTGCGAAGCAATGTGAACACTTTTGCTTCCCAGGCACAGAGAAGGTGCTAGCAGGGAATTCTCTGCCTGCCTTTCCCCAGTGCTCTGCAAGCTCTCCAGGGCAACATAAAATGTGGGGCTCTGTGCTTTCTTTCCTTCTGAACAAGTGTTAGTGTTTGCTGCACAAACGCGATTCTGCGAAGCAATGTGAACACTTTTGCTTCCCAGGCACAGAGAAGGTGCTAGCAGGGAATTCTCTGCCTGCCTTTCCCCAGTGCTCTGCAAGCTCTCCAGGGCAACATAAAATGTGGGGCTCTGTGCTTTCTTTCCTTCTGAACAAGTGTTAGTGTTTTCTGCACAAACGCGATTCTGCGAAGCAATGTGAACACTTCTCCTTCCCAGGCACAGAGAAGGTGCTAGCAGGGAATTCTCTGCCTGCCTTTCCCCAGTGCTCTGCAAGCTCTCCAGGGCAACATAAAATGTGGGGCTCTGTGCTTTCTTTCCTTCTGAACAAGTGTTAGTGTTTTCTGCACAAACGCGATTCTGCGAAGCAATGTGAACACTTCTCCTTCCCAGGCACAGAGAAGGTGCTAGCAGGGAATTCTCTGCCTGCCTTTCCCCAGTGCTCTGCAAGCTCTCCAGGGCAACATAAAATGTGGGGCTCTGTGCTTTCTTTCCTTCTGAACAAGTGTTAGTGTTTTCTGCACAAACGCGATTCTGAGAAGCAATGTGAACACTTCTCCTTCCCAGGCACAGAGAAGGTGCTAGCAGGGAATTCTCTGCCTGCCTTTCCCCAGTGCTCTGCAAGCTCTCCAGGGCAACATAAAATGTGGGGCTCTGTGCTTTCTTTCCTTCTGAACAAGTGTTAGTGTTTTCTGCACAAACGCGATTCTGCGAAGCAATGTGAACACTTCTCCTTCCCAGGCACAGAGAAGGTGCTAGCAGGGAATCCTCTGCCTGCCTTTCCCCAGTGCTCTGCAAGCTCTCCAGGGCAACATAAGATGTGGGGCTCTGTGCTTTCTTTCCTTCTGAACAAGTGTTAGTGTTTTCTGCACAAACGCGATTCTGAGAAGCAATGTGAACACTTTTGCTTCCCAAGCACAGAGAAGGCGCTAGCAGGGAATTCTCTGCCTGCCTTTCCCCAGTGCTCTGCAAGCTCTCCAGGGCAACATAAAATGTGGGGCTCTGTGCTTTCTTTCCTTCTGAACAAGTGTTAGTGTTTTCTGCACAAAGCGATTCTGCGAAGCAATGTGAACACTTCTCCTTCCCAGGCACAGAGAAGGTGCTAGCAGGGAATTCTCTGCCTGCCTTTCCCCAGTGCTCTGCAAGCTCTGCAGGGCAACATAAAATCTGGGGCTCTGTGCTTTCTTTCCTTGTGAACAAGTGTTAGTGTTTTCTGCACAAACGCGATTCTGCGAAGCAATGTGAACACTTTTGCTTCCCAGGCACAGAGAAGGTGCTAGCAGGGAATTCTCTGCCTGCCTTTCCCCAGTGCTCTGCAAGCTCTGCAGGGCAACATAAAATGTGGGGCTCTGTGCTTTCTTTCCTTCTGAACAAGTGTTAGTGTTTTCTGCACAAACGCGATTCTGCGAAGCAATGCGAACACTTCTCCTTCCCAGGCACAGAGAAGGTGCTAGCAGGGAATTCTCTGCCTGCCTTTCCCCAGTGCTCTGCAAGCTCTCCAGGGCAACATAAAATGTGGGGCTCTGTGCTTTCTTTCCTTCTGGACAAGTGTTAGTGTTTTCTGCACAAACGCGATTCTGCGAAGCAATGTGAACACTTCTCCTTCCCAGGCACAGAGAAGGTGCTAGCAGGGAATTCTCTGCCTGCCTTTCCCCAGTGCTCTGCAAGCTCTCCAGGGCAACATAAAATCTGGGGCTCTGTGCTTTCTTTCCTTCTGAACAAGTGTTAGTGTTTTCTGCACAAACGCGATTCTGCGAAGCAATGTGAACACTTTTGCTTCCCAGGCACAGAGAAGGTGCTAGCAGGGAATTCTCTGCCTGCCTTTCCCCAGTGCTCTGCAAGCTCTCCAGGGCAACATAAAATGTGGGGCTCTGTGCTTTCTTTCCTTCTGAACAAGTGTTAGTGTTTGCTGCACAAACGCGATTCTGCGAAGCAATGTGAACACTTTTGCTTCCCAGGCACAGAGAAGGTGCTAGCAGGGAATTCTCTGCCTGCCTTTCCCCAGTGCTCTGCAAGCTCTCCAGGGCAACATAAAATGTGGGGCTCTGTGCTTTCTTTCCTTCTGAACAAGTGTTAGTGTTTTCTGCACAAACGCGATTCTGAGAAGCAATGTGAACACTTCTCCTTCCCAGGCACAGAGAAGGTGCTAGCAGGGAATTCTCTGCCTGCCTTTCCCCAGTGCTCTGCAAGCTCTCCAGGGCAACATAAAATGTGGGGCTCTGTGCTTTCTTTCCTTCTGAACAAGTGTTAGTGTTTTCTGCACAAACGCGATTCTGCGAAGCAATGTGAACACTTCTCCTTCCCAGGCACAGAGAAGGTGCTAGCAGGGAATTCTCTGCCTGCTTTTCCCCAGTGCTCTGCAAGCTCTCCAGGGCAACATAAGATGTGGGGCTCTGTGCTTTCTTTCCTTCTGAACAAGTGTTAGTGTTTTCTGCACAAACGCGATTCTGCGAAGCAATGTGAACACTTCTCCTTCCCAGGCACAGAGAAGGTGCTAGCAGGGAATTCTCTGCCTGCCTTTCCCCAGTGCTCTGCAAGCTCTCCAGGGCAACATAAAATGTGGGGCTCTGTGCTTTCTTTCCTTCTGAACAAGTGTTAGTGTTTTCTGCACAAACGCGATTCTGCGAAGCAATGTGAACACTTCTCCTTCCCAGGCACAGAGAAGGTGCTAGCAGGGAATTCTCTGCCTGCCTTTCCCCAGTGCTCTGCAAGCTCTCCAGGGCAACAGAAAATGTGGGGCTCTGTGCTTTCTTTCCTTCTGAACAAGTGTTAGTGTTTTCTGCACAAACGCGATTCTGCGAAGCAATGTGAACACTTCTCCTTCCCAGGCACAGAGAAGGTGCTAGCAGGGAATTCTCTGCCTGCCTTTCCCCAGTGCTCTGCAAGCTCTCCAGGGCAACATAAAATGTGGGGCTCTGTGCTTTCTTTCCTTCTGAACAAGTGTTAGTGTTTTCTGCACAAACGCGATTCTGCGAAGCAATGTGAACACTTCTCCTTCCCAGGCACAGAGAAGGTGCTAGCAGGGAATTCTCTGCCTGCCTTTCCCCAGTGCTCTGCAAGCTCTCCAGGGCAACATAAGATGTGGGGCTCTGTGCTTTCTTTCCTTCTGAACAAGTGTTAGTGTTTTCTGCACAAACGCGATTCTGAGAAGCAATGTGAACACATTTGCTTCCCAAGCACAGAGAAGGCGCTAGCAGGGAATTCTCTGCCTGCCTTTCCCCAGTGCTCTGCAAGCTCTCCAGGGCAACATAAAATGTGGGGCTCTGTGCTTTCTTTCCTTCTGAACAAGTGTTAGTGTTTTCTGCACAAACGCGATTCTGAGAAGCAATGTGAACACTTCTCCTTCCCAGGCACAGAGAAGGTGCTAGCAGGGAATTCTCTGCCTGCCTTTCCCCAGTGCTCTGCAAGCTCTCCAGGGCAACATAAAATCTGGGGCTCTGTGCTTTCTTTCCTTCTGAACAAGTGTTAGTGTTTTCTGCACAAACGCGATTCTGCGAAGCAATGTGAACACTTTTGCTTCCCAGGCACAGAGAAGGTGCTAGCAGGGAATTCTCTGCCTGCCTTTCCCCAGTGCTCTGCAAGCTCTCCAGGGCAACATAAAATGTGGGGCTCTGTGCTTTCTTTCCTTCTGAACAAGTGTTAGTGTTTTCTGCACAAACGCGATTCTGCGAAGCAATGTGAACACTTCTCCTTCCCAGGCACAGAGAAGGTGCTAGCAGGGAATTCTCTGCCTGCCTTTCCCCAGTGCTCTGCAAGCTCTCCAGGGCAACATAAAATGTGGGGCTCTGTGCTTTCTTTCCTTCTGGACAAGTGTTAGTGTTTTCTGCACAAACGCGATTCTGCGAAGCAATGTGAACACTTCTCCTTCCCAGGCACAGAGAAGGTGCTAGCAGGGAATTCTCTGCCTGCCTTTCCCCAGTGCTCTGCAAGCTCTCCAGGGCAACATAAAATCTGGGGCTCTGTGCTTTCTTTCCTTCTGAACAAGTGTTAGTGTTTGCTGCACAAACGCGATTCTGCGAAGCAATGTGAACACTTCTCCTTCCCAGGCACAGAGAAGGTGCTAGCAGGGAATTCTCTGCCTGCCTTTCCCCAGTGCTCTGCAAGCTCTCCAGGGCAACATAAAATGTGGGGCTCTGTGCTTTCTTTCCTTCTGGACAAGTGTTAGTGTTTTCTGCACAAACGCGATTCTGCGAAGCAATGTGAACACTTTTGCTTCCCAGGCACAGAGAAGGTGCTAGCAGGGAATTCTCTGCCTGCCTTTCCCCAGTGCTCTGCAAGCTCTCCAGGGCAACATAAAATGTGGGGCTCTGTGCTTTCTTTCCTTCTGAACAAGTGTTAGTGTTTTCTGCACAAACGCAATTCTGCGAAGCAATGTGAACACTTCTCCTTCCCAGGCACAGAGAAGGTGCTAGCAGGGAATTCTCTGCCTGCCTTTCCCCAGTGCTCTGCAAGCTCTCCAGGGCAACATAAAATGTGGGGCTCTGTGCTTTCTTTCCTTCTGAACAAGTGTTAGTGTTTTCTGCACAAACGCGATTCTGCGAAGCAATGTGAACACTTTTGCTTCCCAGGCACAGAGAAGGTGCTAGCAGGGAATTCTCTGCCTGCCTTTCCCCAGTGCTCTGCAAGCTCTCCAGGGCAACATAAAATGTGGGGCTCTGTGCTTTCTTTCCTTCTGAACAAGTGTTAGTGTTTGCTGCACAAACGCGATTCTGCGAAGCAATGTGAACACTTTTGCTTCCCAGGCACAGAGAAGGTGCTAGCAGGGAATTCTCTGCCTGCCTTTCCCCAGTGCTCTGCAAGCTCTCCAGGGCAACATAAAATGTGGGGCTCTGTGCTTTCTTTCCTTCTGAACAAGTGTTAGTGTTTTCTGCACAAACGCGATTCTGCGAAGCAATGTGAACACTTCTCCTTCCCAGGCACAGAGAAGGTGCTAGCAGGGAATTCTCTGCCTGCCTTTCCCCAGTGCTCTGCAAGCTCTCCAGGGCAACAGAAAATGTGGGGCTCTGTGCTTTCTTTCCTTCTGAACAAGTGTTAGTGTTTTCTGCACAAACGCGATTCTGCGAAGCAATGTGAACACTTTTGCTTCCCAGGCACAGAGAAGGTGCTAGCAGGGAATTCTCTGCCTGCCTTTCCCCAGTGCTCTGCAAGCTCTCCAGGGCAACATAAAATGTGGGGCTCTGTGCTTTCTTTCCTTCTGAACAAGTGTTAGTGTTTTCTGCACAAACGCGATTCTGCGAAGCAATGTGAACACTTCTCCTTCCCAGGCACAGAGAAGGTGCTAGCAGGGAATTCTCTGCCTGCCTTTCCCCAGTGCTCTGCAAGCTCTCCAGGGCAACATAAAATGTGGGGCTCTGTGCTTTCTTTCCTTCTGAACAAGTGTTAGTGTTTTCTGCACAAACGCGATTCTGAGAAGCAATGTGAACACTTCTCCTTCCCAGGCACAGAGAAGGTGCTAGCAGGGAATTCTCTGCCTGCCTTTCCCCGGTGCTCTGCAAGCTCTCCAGGGCAACATAAAATGTGGGGCTCTGTGCTTTCTTTCCTTCTGAACAAGTCTCAGTGTTTTCTGCACAAACGCGATTCTGAGAAGCAATGTGAACACTTCTCCTTCCCAGGCACAGAGAAGGTGCTAGCAGGGAATTTTCTGCCTGCCTTTCCCCAGTGCTCTGCAAGCTCTCCAGGGCAACATAAAATCTGGGGCTCTGTGCTTTCTTTCCTTGTGAACAAGTGTTAGTGTTTTCTGCACAAACGCGATTCTGCGAAGCAATGTGAACACTTCTCCTTCCCAGGCACAGAGAAGGTGCTAGCAGGGAATTCTCTGCCTGCCTTTCCCCAGTGCTCTGCAAGCTCTCCAGGGCAACATAAAATGTGGGGCTCTGTGCTTTCTTTCCTTCTGAACAAGTCTCAGTGTTTTCTGCACAAACGCGATTCTGCGAAGCAATGTGAACACTTCTCCTTCCCAGGCACAGAGAAGGTGCTAGCAGGGAATTCTCTGCCTGCTTTTCCCCAGTGCTCTGCAAGCTCTCCAGGGCAACATAAGATGTGGGGCTCTGTGCTTTCTTTCCTTCTGAACAAGTGTTAGTGTTTTCTGCACAAACGCGATTCTGCGAAGCAATGTGAACACTTCTCCTTCCCAGGCACAGAGAAGGTGCTAGCAGGGAATTCTCTGCCTGCCTTTCCCCAGTGCTCTGCAAGCTCTCCAGGGCAACATAAAATGTGGGGCTCTGTGCTTTCTTTCCTTCTGAACAAGTGTTAGTGTTTTCTGCACAAACGCGATTCTGCGAAGCAATGTGAACACTTCTCCTTCCCAGGCACAGAGAAGGTGCTAGCAGGGAATTCTCTGCCTGCCTTTCCCCAGTGCTCTGCAAGCTCTCCAGGGCAACAGAAAATGTGGGGCTCTGTGCTTTCTTTCCTTCTGAACAAGTGTTAGTGTTTTCTGCACAAACGCGATTCTGAGAAGCAATGTGAACACTTCTCCTTCCCAGGCACAGAGAAGGTGCTAGCAGGGAATTCTCTGCCTGCCTTTCCCCAGTGCTCTGCAAGCTCTCCAGGGCAACATAAAATGTGGGGCTCTGTGCTTTCTTTCCTTCTGAACAAGTGTTAGTGTTTTCTGCACAAACGCGATTCTGCGAAGCAATGTGAACACTTCTCCTTCCCAGGCACAGAGAAGGTGCTAGCAGGGAATTCTCTGCCTGCCTTTCCCCAGTGCTCTGCAAGCTCTCCAGGGCAACATAAGATGTGGGGCTCTGTGCTTTCTTTCCTTCTGAACAAGTGTTAGTGTTTTCTGCACAAACGCGATTCTGAGAAGCAATGTGAACACATTTGCTTCCCAAGCACAGAGAAGGCGCTAGCAGGGAATTCTCTGCCTGCCTTTCCCCAGTGCTCTGCAAGCTCTCCAGGGCAACATAAAATGTGGGGCTCTGTGCTTTCTTTCCTTCTGAACAAGTGTTAGTGTTTTCTGCACAAACGCGATTCTGAGAAGCAATGTGAACACTTCTCCTTCCCAGGCACAGAGAAGGTGCTAGCAGGGAATTCTCTGCCTGCCTTTCCCCAGTGCTCTGCAAGCTCTCCAGGGCAACATAAAATCTGGGGCTCTGTGCTTTCTTTCCTTCTGAACAAGTGTTAGTGTTTTCTGCACAAACGCGATTCTGCGAAGCAATGTGAACACTTTTGCTTCCCAGGCACAGAGAAGGTGCTAGCAGGGAATTCTCTGCCTGCCTTTCCCCAGTGCTCTGCAAGCTCTCCAGGGCAACATAAAATGTGGGGCTCTGTGCTTTCTTTCCTTCTGAACAAGTGTTAGTGTTTTCTGCACAAACGCGATTCTGCGAAGCAATGTGAACACTTCTCCTTCCCAGGCACAGAGAAGGTGCTAGCAGGGAATTCTCTGCCTGCCTTTCCCCAGTGCTCTGCAAGCTCTCCAGGGCAACATAAAATGTGGGGCTCTGTGCTTTCTTTCCTTCTGGACAAGTGTTAGTGTTTTCTGCACAAACGCGATTCTGCGAAGCAATGTGAACACTTCTCCTTCCCAGGCACAGAGAAGGTGCTAGCAGGGAATTCTCTGCCTGCCTTTCCCCAGTGCTCTGCAAGCTCTCCAGGGCAACATAAAATCTGGGGCTCTGTGCTTTCTTTCCTTCTGAACAAGTGTTAGTGTTTGCTGCACAAACGCGATTCTGCGAAGCAATGTGAACACTTCTCCTTCCCAGGCACAGAGAAGGTGCTAGCAGGGAATTCTCTGCCTGCCTTTCCCCAGTGCTCTGCAAGCTCTCCAGGGCAACATAAAATGTGGGGCTCTGTGCTTTCTTTCCTTCTGGACAAGTGTTAGTGTTTTCTGCACAAACGCGATTCTGCGAAGCAATGTGAACACTTTTGCTTCCCAGGCACAGAGAAGGTGCTAGCAGGGAATTCTCTGCCTGCCTTTCCCCAGTGCTCTGCAAGCTCTCCAGGGCAACATAAAATGTGGGGCTCTGTGCTTTCTTTCCTTCTGAACAAGTGTTAGTGTTTGCTGCACAAACGCGATTCTGCGAAGCAATGTGAACACTTTTGCTTCCCAGGCACAGAGAAGGTGCTAGCAGGGAATTCTCTGCCTGCCTTTCCCCAGTGCTCTGCAAGCTCTCCAGGGCAACATAAAATGTGGGGCTCTGTGCTTTCTTTCCTTCTGAACAAGTGTTAGTGTTTGCTGCACAAACGCGATTCTGCGAAGCAATGTGAACACTTTTGCTTCCCAGGCACAGAGAAGGTGCTAGCAGGGAATTCTCTGCCTGCCTTTCCCCAGTGCTCTGCAAGCTCTCCAGGGCAACATAAAATGTGGGGCTCTGTGCTTTCTTTCCTTCTGAACAAGTGTTAGTGTTTTCTGCACAAACGCGATTCTGCGAAGCAATGTGAACACTTCTCCTTCCCAGGCACAGAGAAGGTGCTAGCAGGGAATTCTCTGCCTGCCTTTCCCCAGTGCTCTGCAAGCTCTCCAGGGCAACAGAAAATGTGGGGCTCTGTGCTTTCTTTCCTTCTGAACAAGTGTTAGTGTTTTCTGCACAAACGCGATTCTGCGAAGCAATGTGAACACTTTTGCTTCCCAGGCACAGAGAAGGTGCTAGCAGGGAATTCTCTGCCTGCCTTTCCCCAGTGCTCTGCAAGCTCTCCAGGGCAACATAAAATGTGGGGCTCTGTGCTTTCTTTCCTTCTGAACAAGTGTTAGTGTTTTCTGCACAAACGCGATTCTGCGAAGCAATGTGAACACTTCTCCTTCCCAGGCACAGAGAAGGTGCTAGCAGGGAATTCTCTGCCTGCCTTTCCCCAGTGCTCTGCAAGCTCTCCAGGGCAACATAAAATGTGGGGCTCTGTGCTTTCTTTCCTTCTGAACAAGTGTTAGTGTTTTCTGCACAAACGCGATTCTGAGAAGCAATGTGAACACTTCTCCTTCCCAGGCACAGAGAAGGTGCTAGCAGGGAATTCTCTGCCTGCCTTTCCCCAGTGCTCTGCAAGCTCTCCAGGGCAACATAAAGCCTCGGGCTCTGTGCTTTCTTTCCTTCTGAACAAGTGTTAGTGTTTTCTGCACAAACGCGATTCTGCGAAGCAATGTGAACACTTCTCCTTCCCAGGCACAGAGAAGGTGCTAGCAGGGAATTCTCTGCCTGCCTTTCCCCAGTGCTCTGCAAGCTCTCCAGGGCAACAGAAAATGTGGGGCTCTGTGCTTTCTTTCCTTCTGAACAAGTGTTAGTGTTTTCTGCACAAACGCGATTCTGCGAAGCAATGTGAACACTTCTCCTTCCCAGGCACAGAGAAGGTGCTAGCAGGGAATTCTCTGCCTGCCTTTCCCCAGTGCTCTGCAAGCTCTCCAGAGCAACATAAAATGTGGGGCTCTGTGCTTTCTTTCCTTCTGGACAAGTGTTAGTGTTTTCTGCACAAACGCGATTCTGCGAAGCAATGTGAACACTTCTCCTTCCCAGGCACAGAGAAGGTGCTAGCAGGGAATTCTCTGCCTGCCTTTCCCCAGTGCTCTGCAAGCTCTCCAGGGCAACATAAAATCTGGGGCTCTGTGCTTTCTTTCCTTCTGAACAAGTGTTAGTGTTTTCTGCACAAACGCGATTCTGCGAAGCAATGTGAACACTTTTGCTTCCCAGGCACAGAGAAGGTGCTAGCAGGGAATTCTCTGCCTGCCTTTCCCCAGTGCTCTGCAAGCTCTGCAGGGCAACATAAAATGTGGGGCTCTGTGCTTTCTTTCCTTCTGAACAAGTGTTAGTGTTTGCTGCACAAACGCGATTCTGCGAAGCAATGTGAACACTTTTGCTTCCCAGGCACAGAGAAGGTGCTAGCAGGGAATTCTCTGCCTGCCTTTCCCCAGTGCTCTGCAAGCTCTCCAGGGCAACATAAAATGTGGGGCTCTGTGCTTTCTTTCCTTCTGAACAAGTGTTAGTGTTTTCTGCACAAACGCGATTCTGCGAAGCAATGTGAACACTTCTCCTTCCCAGGCACAGAGAAGGTGCTAGCAGGGAATTCTCTGCCTGCCTTTCCCCAGTGCTCTGCAAGCTCTCCAGGGCAACAGAAAATGTGGGGCTCTGTGCTTTCTTTCCTTCTGAACAAGTGTTAGTGTTTTCTGCACAAACGCGATTCTGCGAAGCAATGTGAACACTTCTCCTTCCCAGGCACAGAGAAGGTGCTAGCAGGGAATTCTCTGCCTGCCTTTCCCCAGTGCTCTGCAAGCTCTCCAGGGCAACAGAAAATCTGGGGCTCTCTGCTTTCTTTCCTTCTGAACAAGTGTTAGTGTTTTCTGCACAAACGCGATTCTGAGAAGCAATGTGAACACTTCTCCTTCCCAGGCACAGAGAAGGTGCTAGCAGGGAATTCTCTGCCTGCCTTTCCCCAGTGCTCTGCAAGCTCTCCAGGGCAACATAAAATGTGGGGCTCTGTGCTTTCTTTCCTTCTGAACAAGTGTTAGTGTTTTCTGCACAAACGCGATTCTGCGAAGCAATGTGAACACTTCTCCTTCCCAGGCACAGAGAAGGTGCTAGCAGGGAATTCTCTGCCTGCCTTTCCCCAGTGCTCTGCAAGCTCTCCAGGGCAACATAAGATGTGGGGCTCTGTGCTTTCTTTCCTTCTGAACAAGTGTTAGTGTTTTCTGCACAAACGCGATTCTGAGAAGCAATGTGAACACATTTGCTTCCCAAGCACAGAGAAGGTGCTAGCAGGGAATTCTATGCCTGCCTTTCCCCAGTGCTCTGCAAGCTCTCCAGGGCAACATAAAATGTGGGGCTCTGTGCTTTCTTTCCTTCTGAACAAGTGTTAGTGTTTTCTGCACAAACGCGATTCTGAGAAGCAATGTGAACACTTCTCCTTCCCAGGCACAGAGAAGGTGCTAGCAGGGAATTCTCTGCCTGCCTTTCCCCAGTGCTCTGCAAGCTCTCCAGGGCAACATAAAATCTGGGGCTCTGTGCTTTCTTTCCTTGTGAACAAGTGTTAGTGTTTTCTGCACAAACGCGATTCTGCGAAGCAATGTGAACACTTTTGCTTCCCAGGCACAGAGAAGGTGCTAGCAGGGAATTCTCTGCCTGCCTTTCCCCAGTGCTCTGCAAGCTCTCCAGGGCAACATAAAATGTGGGGCTCTGTGCTTTCTTTCCTTCTGAACAAGTGTTAGTGTTTTCTGCACAAACGCGATTCTGCGAAGCAATGTGAACACTTCTCCTTCCCAGGCACAGAGAAGGTGCTAGCAGGGAATTCTCTGCCTGCCTTTCCCCAGTGCTCTGCAAGCTCTCCAGGGCAACATAAAATGTGGGGCTCTGTGCTTTCTTTCCTTCTGGACAAGTGTTAGTGTTTTCTGCACAAACGCGATTCTGCGAAGCAATGTGAACACTTCTCCTTCCCAGGCACAGAGAAGGTGCTAGCAGGGAATTCTCTGCCTGCCTTTCCCCAGTGCTCTGCAAGCTCTCCAGGGCAACATAAAATCTGGGGCTCTGTGCTTTCTTTCCTTCTGAACAAGTGTTAGTGTTTTCTGCACAAACGCGATTCTGCGAAGCAATGTGAACACTTCTCCTTCCCAGGCACAGAGAAGGTGCTAGCAGGGAATTCTCTGCCTGCCTTTCCCCAGTGCTCTGCAAGCTCTCCAGGGCAACATAAAATGTGGGGCTCTGTGCTTTCTTTCCTTCTGAACAAGTGTTAGTGTTTGCTGCACAAACGCGATTCTGCGAAGCAATGTGAACACTTTTGCTTCCCAGGCACAGAGAAGGTGCTAGCAGGGAATTCTCTGCCTGCCTTTCCCCAGTGCTCTGCAAGCTCTGCAGGGCAACATAAAATGTGGGGCTCTGTGCTTTCTTTCCTTCTGAACAAGTGTTAGTGTTTTCTGCACAAACGCGATTCTGAGAAGCAATGTGAACACTTCTCCTTCCCAGGCACAGAGAAGGTGCTAGCAGGGAATTCTCTGCCTGCCTTTCCCCAGTGCTCTGCAAGCTCTCCAGGGCAACATAAAATGTGGGGCTCTGTGCTTTCTTTCCTTCTGAACAAGTGTTAGTGTTTTCTGCACAAACGCGATTCTGCGAAGCAATGTGAACACTTTTGCTTCCCAGGCACAGAGAAGGTGCTAGCAGGGAATTCTCTGCCTGCCTTTCCCCAGTGCTCTGCAAGCTCTCCAGGGCAACATAAAATGTGGGGCTCTGTGCTTTCTTTCCTTCTGAACAAGTGTTAGTGTTTTCTGCACAAACGCGATTCTGCGAAGCAATGTGAACACTTTTGCTTCCCAGGCACAGAGAAGGTGCTAGCAGGGAATTCTCTGCCTGCCTTTCCCCAGTGCTCTGCAAGCTCTCCAGGGCAACATAAAATGTGGGGCTCTGTGCTTTCTTTCCTTCTGAACAAGTGTAAGTGTTTTCTGCACAAACGCGATTCTGCGAAGCAATGTGAACACTTCTCCTTCCCAGGCACAGAGAAGGTGCTAGCAGGGAATTCTCTGCCTGCCTTTCCCCAGTGCTCTGCAAGCTCTCCAGGGCAACAGAAAATGTGGGGCTCTGTGCTTTCTTTCCTTCTGAACAAGTGTTAGTGTTTTCTGCACAAACGCGATTCTGCGAAGCAATGTGAACACTTCTCCTTCCCAGGCACAGAGAAGGTGCTAGCAGGGAATTCTCTGCCTGCCTTTCCCCAGTGCTCTGCAAGCTCTCCAGGGCAACAGAAAATCTGGGGCTCTCTGCTTTCTTTCCTTCTGGACAAGTGTTAGTGTTTTCTGCACAAACGCGATTCTGCGAAGCAATGTGAACACTTCTCCTTCCCAGGCACAGAGAAGGTGCTAGCAGGGAATTCTCTGCCTGCCTTTCCCCAGTGCTCTGCAAGCTCTCCAGGGCAACATAAAATCTGGGGCTCTGTGCTTTCTTTCCTTCTGAACAAGTGTTAGTGTTTTCTGCACAAACGCGATTCTGAGAAGCAATGTGAACACTTCTCCTTCCCAGGCACAGAGAAGGTGCTAGCAGGGAATTCTCTGCCTGCCTTTCCCCAGTGCTCTGCAAGCTCTCCAGGGCAACATAAAATGTGGGGCTCTGTGCTTTCTTTCCTTCTGAACAAGTGTTAGTGTTTGCTGCACAAACGCGATTCTGCGAAGCAATGTGAACACTTTTGCTTCCCAGGCACAGAGAAGGTGCTAGCAGGGAATTCTCTGCCTGCCTTTCCCCAGTGCTCTGCAAGCTCTGCAGGGCAACATAAAATGTGGGGCTCTGTGCTTTCTTTCCTTCTGAACAAGTGTTAGTGTTTTCTGCACAAACGCGATTCTGAGAAGCAATGTGAACACTTCTCCTTCCCAGGCACAGAGAAGGTGCTAGCAGGGAATTCTCTGCCTGCCTTTCCCCAGTGCTCTGCAAGCTCTCCAGGGCAACATAAAATGTGGGGCTCTGTGCTTTCTTTCCTTCTGAACAAGTGTTAGTGTTTTCTGCACAAACGCGATTCTGCGAAGCAATGTGAACACTTCTCCTTCCCAGGCACAGAGAAGGTGCTAGCAGGGAATTCTCTGCCTGCCTTTCCCCAGTGCTCTGCAAGCTCTCCAGGGCAACATAAAATGTGGGGCTCTGTGCTTTCTTTCCTTCTGAACAAGTGTTAGTGTTTGCTGCACAAACGCGATTCTGCGAAGCAATGTGAACACTTCTCCTTCCCAGGCACAGAGAAGGTGCTAGCAGGGAATTCTCTGCCTGCCTTTCCCCAGTGCTCTGCAAGCTCTCCAGGGCAACATAAAATGTGGGGCTCTGTGCTTTCTTTCCTTCTGGACAAGTGTTAGTGTTTTCTGCACAAACGCGATTCTGCGAAGCAATGTGAACACTTCTCCTTCCCAGGCACAGAGAAGGTGCTAGCAGGGAATTCTCTGCCTGCCTTTCCCCAGTGCTCTGCAAGCTCTCCAGGGCAACATAAAATCTGGGGCTCTGTGCTTTCTTTCCTTCTGAACAAGTGTTAGTGTTTTCTGCACAAACGCGATTCTGCGAAGCAATGTGAACACTTTTGCTTCCCAGGCACAGAGAAGGTGCTAGCAGGGAATTCTCTGCCTGCCTTTCCCCAGTGCTCTGCAAGCTCTCCAGGGCAACATAAAATGTGGGGCTCTGTGCTTTCTTTCCTTCTGAACAAGTGTTAGTGTTTGCTGCACAAACGCGATTCTGCGAAGCAATGTGAACACTTTTGCTTCCCAGGCACAGAGAAGGTGCTAGCAGGGAATTCTCTGCCTGCCTTTCCCCAGTGCTCTGCAAGCTCTCCAGGGCAACATAAAATGTGGGGCTCTGTGCTTTCTTTCCTTCTGGACAAGTGTTAGTGTTTTCTGCACAAACGCGATTCTGCGAAGCAATGTGAACACTTCTCCTTCCCAGGCACAGAGAAGGTGCTAGCAGGGAATTCTCTGCCTGCCTTTCCCCAGTGCTCTGCAAGCTCTCCAGGGCAACATAAAATCTGGGGCTCTGTGCTTTCTTTCCTTCTGAACAAGTGTTAGTGTTTTCTGCACAAACGCGATTCTGCGAAGCAATGTGAACACTTTTGCTTCCCAGGCACAGAGAAGGTGCTAGCAGGGAATTCTCTGCCTGCCTTTCCCCAGTGCTCTGCAAGCTCTCCAGGGCAACATAAAATGTGGGGCTCTGTGCTTTCTTTCCTTCTGAACAAGTGTTAGTGTTTGCTGCACAAACGCGATTCTGCGAAGCAATGTGAACACTTTTGCTTCCCAGGCACAGAGAAGGTGCTAGCAGGGAATTCTCTGCCTGCCTTTCCCCAGTGCTCTGCAAGCTCTCCAGGGCAACATAAAATGTGGGGCTCTGTGCTTTCTTTCCTTCTGAACAAGTGTTAGTGTTTTCTGCACAAACGCGATTCTGCGAAGCAATGTGAACACTTCTCCTTCCCAGGCACAGAGAAGGTGCTAGCAGGGAATTCTCTGCCTGCCTTTCCCCAGTGCTCTGCAAGCTCTCCAGGGCAACAGAAAATGTGGGGCTCTGTGCTTTCTTTCCTTCTGAACAAGTGTTAGTGTTTTCTGCACAAACGCGATTCTGCGAAGCAATGTGAACACTTCTCCTTCCCAGGCACAGAGAAGGTGCTAGCAGGGAATTCTCTGCCTGCCTTTCCCCAGTGCTCTGCAAGCTCTCCAGGGCAACAGAAAATCTGGGGCTCTCTGCTTTCTTTCCTTCTGGACAAGTGTTAGTGTTTTCTGCACAAACGCGATTCTGCGAAGCAATGTGAACACTTCTCCTTCCCAGGCACAGAGAAGGTGCTAGCAGGGAATTCTCTGCCTGCCTTTCCCCAGTGCTCTGCAAGCTCTCCAGGGCAACATAAAATCTGGGGCTCTGTGCTTTCTTTCCTTCTGAACAAGTGTTAGTGTTTTCTGCACAAACGCGATTCTGAGAAGCAATGTGAACACTTCTCCTTCCCAGGCACAGAGAAGGTGCTAGCAGGGAATTCTCTGCCTGCCTTTCCCCAGTGCTCTGCAAGCTCTCCAGGGCAACATAAAATGTGGGGCTCTGTGCTTTCTTTCCTTCTGAACAAGTGTTAGTGTTTGCTGCACAAACGCGATTCTGCGAAGCAATGTGAACACTTTTGCTTCCCAGGCACAGAGAAGGTGCTAGCAGGGAATTCTCTGCCTGCCTTTCCCCAGTGCTCTGCAAGCTCTGCAGGGCAACATAAAATGTGGGGCTCTGTGCTTTCTTTCCTTCTGAACAAGTGTTAGTGTTTTCTGCACAAACGCGATTCTGAGAAGCAATGTGAACACTTCTCCTTCCCAGGCACAGAGAAGGTGCTAGCAGGGAATTCTCTGCCTGCCTTTCCCCAGTGCTCTGCAAGCTCTCCAGGGCAACATAAAATGTGGGGCTCTGTGCTTTCTTTCCTTCTGAACAAGTGTTAGTGTTTTCTGCACAAACGCGATTCTGCGAAGCAATGTGAACACTTCTCCTTCCCAGGCACAGAGAAGGTGCTAGCAGGGAATTCTCTGCCTGCCTTTCCCCAGTGCTCTGCAAGCTCTCCAGGGCAACATAAAATGTGGGGCTCTGTGCTTTCTTTCCTTCTGAACAAGTGTTAGTGTTTGCTGCACAAACGCGATTCTGCGAAGCAATGTGAACACTTCTCCTTCCCAGGCACAGAGAAGGTGCTAGCAGGGAATTCTCTGCCTGCCTTTCCCCAGTGCTCTGCAAGCTCTCCAGGGCAACATAAAATGTGGGGCTCTGTGCTTTCTTTCCTTCTGGACAAGTGTTAGTGTTTTCTGCACAAACGCGATTCTGCGAAGCAATGTGAACACTTCTCCTTCCCAGGCACAGAGAAGGTGCTAGCAGGGAATTCTCTGCCTGCCTTTCCCCAGTGCTCTGCAAGCTCTCCAGGGCAACATAAAATGTGGGGCTCTGTGCTTTCTTTCCTTCTGAACAAGTGTTAGTGTTTTCTGCACAAACGCGATTCTGCGAAGCAATGTGAACACTTTTGCTTCCCAGGCACAGAGAAGGTGCTAGCAGGGAATTCTCTGCCTGCCTTTCCCCAGTGCTCTGCAAGCTCTCCAGGGCAACATAAAATGTGGGGCTCTGTGCTTTCTTTCCTTCTGAACAAGTGTTAGTGTTTGCTGCACAAACGCGATTCTGCGAAGCAATGTGAACACTTTTGCTTCCCAGGCACAGAGAAGGTGCTAGCAGGGAATTCTCTGCCTGCCTTTCCCCAGTGCTCTGCAAGCTCTCCAGGGCAACATAAAATGTGGGGCTCTGTGCTTTCTTTCCTTCTGAACAAGTGTTAGTGTTTTCTGCACAAACGCGATTCTGCGAAGCAATGTGAACACTTCTCCTTCCCAGGCACAGAGAAGGTGCTAGCAGGGAATTCTCTGCCTGCCTTTCCCCAGTGCTCTGCAAGCTCTCCAGGGCAACATAAAATGTGGGGCTCTGTGCTTTCTTTCCTTCTGAACAAGTGTTAGTGTTTTCTGCACAAACGCGATTCTGCGAAGCAATGTGAACACTTCTCCTTCCCAGGCACAGAGAAGGTGCTAGCAGGGAATTCTCTGCCTGCCTTTCCCCAGTGCTCTGCAAGCTCTCCAGGGCAACATAAAATGTGGGGCTCTGTGCTTTCTTTCCTTCTGAACAAGTGTTAGTGTTTTCTGCACAAACGCGATTCTGAGAAGCAATGTGAACACTTCTCCTTCCCAGGCACAGAGAAGGTGCTAGCAGGGAATTCTCTGCCTGCCTTTCCCCAGTGCTCTGCAAGCTCTCCAGGGCAACATAAAATGTGGGGCTCTGTGCTTTCTTTCCTTCTGAACAAGTGTTAGTGTTTTCTGCACAAACGCGATTCTGCGAAGCAATGTGAACACTTCTCCTTCCCAGGCACAGAGAAGGTGCTAGCAGGGAATCCTCTGCCTGCCTTTCCCCAGTGCTCTGCAAGCTCTCCAGGGCAACATAAGATGTGGGGCTCTGTGCTTTCTTTCCTTCTGAACAAGTGTTAGTGTTTTCTGCACAAACGCGATTCTGAGAAGCAATGTGAACACTTTTGCTTCCCAAGCACAGAGAAGGCGCTAGCAGGGAATTCTCTGCCTGCCTTTCCCCAGTGCTCTGCAAGCTCTCCAGGGCAACATAAAATGTGGGGCTCTGTGCTTTCTTTCCTTCTGAACAAGTGTTAGTGTTTTCTGCACAAACGCGATTCTGCGAAGCAATGTGAACACTTCTCCTTCCCAGGCACAGAGAAGGTGCTAGCAGGGAATTCTCTGCCTGCCTTTCCCCAGTGCTCTGCAAGCTCTGCAGGGCAACATAAAATCTGGGGCTCTGTGCTTTCTTTCCTTGTGAACAAGTGTTAGTGTTTTCTGCACAAACGCGATTCTGCGAAGCAATGTGAACACTTTTGCTTCCCAGGCACAGAGAAGGTGCTAGCAGGGAATTCTCTGCCTGCCTTTCCCCAGTGCTCTGCAAGCTCTGCAGGGCAACATAAAATGTGGGGCTCTGTGCTTTCTTTCCTTCTGAACAAGTGTTAGTGTTTTCTGCACAAACGCGATTCTGCGAAGCAATGCGAACACTTCTCCTTCCCAGGCACAGAGAAGGTGCTAGCAGGGAATTCTCTGCCTGCCTTTCCCCAGTGCTCTGCAAGCTCTCCAGGGCAACATAAAATGTGGGGCTCTGTGCTTTCTTTCCTTCTGGACAAGTGTTAGTGTTTTCTGCACAAACGCGATTCTGCGAAGCAATGTGAACACTTCTCCTTCCCAGGCACAGAGAAGGTGCTAGCAGGGAATTCTCTGCCTGCCTTTCCCCAGTGCTCTGCAAGCTCTCCAGGGCAACATAAAATCTGGGGCTCTGTGCTTTCTTTCCTTCTGAACAAGTGTTAGTGTTTTCTGCACAAACGCGATTCTGCGAAGCAATGTGAACACTTTTGCTTCCCAGGCACAGAGAAGGTGCTAGCAGGGAATTCTCTGCCTGCCTTTCCCCAGTGCTCTGCAAGCTCTGCAGGGCAACATAAAATGTGGGGCTCTGTGCTTTCTTTCCTTCTGAACAAGTGTTAGTGTTTTCTGCACAAACGCGATTCTGAGAAGCAATGTGAACACTTCTCCTTCCCAGGCACAGAGAAGGTGCTAGCAGGGAATTCTCTGCCTGCCTTTCCCCAGTGCTCTGCAAGCTCTCCAGGGCAACATAAAATGTGGGGCTCTGTGCTTTCTTTCCTTCTGAACAAGTGTTAGTGTTTTCTGCACAAACGCGATTCTGCGAAGCAATGTGAACACTTCTCCTTCCCAGGCACAGAGAAGGTGCTAGCAGGGAATTCTCTGCCTGCCTTTCCCCAGTGCTCTGCAAGCTCTCCAGGGCAACATAAAATGTGGGGCTCTGTGCTTTCTTTCCTTCTGAACAAGTGTTAGTGTTTGCTGCACAAACGCGATTCTGCGAAGCAATGTGAACACTTCTCCTTCCCAGGCACAGAGAAGGTGCTAGCAGGGAATTCTCTGCCTGCCTTTCCCCAGTGCTCTGCAAGCTCTCCAGGGCAACATAAAATGTGGGGCTCTGTGCTTTCTTTCCTTCTGGACAAGTGTTAGTGTTTTCTGCACAAACGCGATTCTGCGAAGCAATGTGAACACTTCTCCTTCCCAGGCACAGAGAAGGTGCTAGCAGGGAATTCTCTGCCTGCCTTTCCCCAGTGCTCTGCAAGCTCTCCAGGGCAACATAAAATCTGGGGCTCTGTGCTTTCTTTCCTTCTGAACAAGTGTTAGTGTTTTCTGCACAAACGCGATTCTGCGAAGCAATGTGAACACTTTTGCTTCCCAGGCACAGAGAAGGTGCTAGCAGGGAATTCTCTGCCTGCCTTTCCCCAGTGCTCTGCAAGCTCTCCAGGGCAACATAAAATGTGGGGCTCTGTGCTTTCTTTCCTTCTGAACAAGTGTTAGTGTTTGCTGCACAAACGCGATTCTGCGAAGCAATGTGAACACTTTTGCTTCCCAGGCACAGAGAAGGTGCTAGCAGGGAATTCTCTGCCTGCCTTTCCCCAGTGCTCTGCAAGCTCTCCAGGGCAACATAAAATGTGGGGCTCTGTGCTTTCTTTCCTTCTGGACAAGTGTTAGTGTTTTCTGCACAAACGCGATTCTGCGAAGCAATGTGAACACTTCTCCTTCCCAGGCACAGAGAAGGTGCTAGCAGGGAATTCTCTGCCTGCCTTTCCCCAGTGCTCTGCAAGCTCTCCAGGGCAACATAAAATCTGGGGCTCTGTGCTTTCTTTCCTTCTGAACAAGTGTTAGTGTTTTCTGCACAAACGCGATTCTGCGAAGCAATGTGAACACTTTTGCTTCCCAGGCACAGAGAAGGTGCTAGCAGGGAATTCTCTGCCTGCCTTTCCCCAGTGCTCTGCAAGCTCTCCAGGGCAACATAAAATGTGGGGCTCTGTGCTTTCTTTCCTTCTGAACAAGTGTTAGTGTTTGCTGCACAAACGCGATTCTGCGAAGCAATGTGAACACTTTTGCTTCCCAGGCACAGAGAAGGTGCTAGCAGGGAATTCTCTGCCTGCCTTTCCCCAGTGCTCTGCAAGCTCTCCAGGGCAACATAAAATGTGGGGCTCTGTGCTTTCTTTCCTTCTGAACAAGTGTTAGTGTTTTCTGCACAAACGCGATTCTGCGAAGCAATGTGAACACTTCTCCTTCCCAGGCACAGAGAAGGTGCTAGCAGGGAATTCTCTGCCTGCCTTTCCCCAGTGCTCTGCAAGCTCTCCAGGGCAACAGAAAATGTGGGGCTCTGTGCTTTCTTTCCTTCTGAACAAGTGTTAGTGTTTTCTGCACAAACGCGATTCTGCGAAGCAATGTGAACACTTCTCCTTCCCAGGCACAGAGAAGGTGCTAGCAGGGAATTCTCTGCCTGCCTTTCCCCAGTGCTCTGCAAGCTCTCCAGGGCAACAGAAAATCTGGGGCTCTCTGCTTTCTTTCCTTCTGGACAAGTGTTAGTGTTTTCTGCACAAACGCGATTCTGCGAAGCAATGTGAACACTTCTCCTTCCCAGGCACAGAGAAGGTGCTAGCAGGGAATTCTCTGCCTGCCTTTCCCCAGTGCTCTGCAAGCTCTCCAGGGCAACATAAAATCTGGGGCTCTGTGCTTTCTTTCCTTCTGAACAAGTGTTAGTGTTTTCTGCACAAACGCGATTCTGAGAAGCAATGTGAACACTTCTCCTTCCCAGGCACAGAGAAGGTGCTAGCAGGGAATTCTCTGCCTGCCTTTCCCCAGTGCTCTGCAAGCTCTCCAGGGCAACATAAAATGTGGGGCTCTGTGCTTTCTTTCCTTCTGAACAAGTGTTAGTGTTTGCTGCACAAACGCGATTCTGCGAAGCAATGTGAACACTTTTGCTTCCCAGGCACAGAGAAGGTGCTAGCAGGGAATTCTCTGCCTGCCTTTCCCCAGTGCTCTGCAAGCTCTGCAGGGCAACATAAAATGTGGGGCTCTGTGCTTTCTTTCCTTCTGAACAAGTGTTAGTGTTTTCTGCACAAACGCGATTCTGAGAAGCAATGTGAACACTTCTCCTTCCCAGGCACAGAGAAGGTGCTAGCAGGGAATTCTCTGCCTGCCTTTCCCCAGTGCTCTGCAAGCTCTCCAGGGCAACATAAAATGTGGGGCTCTGTGCTTTCTTTCCTTCTGAACAAGTGTTAGTGTTTTCTGCACAAACGCGATTCTGCGAAGCAATGTGAACACTTCTCCTTCCCAGGCACAGAGAAGGTGCTAGCAGGGAATTCTCTGCCTGCCTTTCCCCAGTGCTCTGCAAGCTCTCCAGGGCAACATAAAATGTGGGGCTCTGTGCTTTCTTTCCTTCTGAACAAGTGTTAGTGTTTGCTGCACAAACGCGATTCTGCGAAGCAATGTGAACACTTCTCCTTCCCAGGCACAGAGAAGGTGCTAGCAGGGAATTCTCTGCCTGCCTTTCCCCAGTGCTCTGCAAGCTCTCCAGGGCAACATAAAATGTGGGGCTCTGTGCTTTCTTTCCTTCTGGACAAGTGTTAGTGTTTTCTGCACAAACGCGATTCTGCGAAGCAATGTGAACACTTCTCCTTCCCAGGCACAGAGAAGGTGCTAGCAGGGAATTCTCTGCCTGCCTTTCCCCAGTGCTCTGCAAGCTCTCCAGGGCAACATAAAATGTGGGGCTCTGTGCTTTCTTTCCTTCTGAACAAGTGTTAGTGTTTTCTGCACAAACGCGATTCTGCGAAGCAATGTGAACACTTTTGCTTCCCAGGCACAGAGAAGGTGCTAGCAGGGAATTCTCTGCCTGCCTTTCCCCAGTGCTCTGCAAGCTCTCCAGGGCAACATAAAATGTGGGGCTCTGTGCTTTCTTTCCTTCTGAACAAGTGTTAGTGTTTGCTGCACAAACGCGATTCTGCGAAGCAATGTGAACACTTTTGCTTCCCAGGCACAGAGAAGGTGCTAGCAGGGAATTCTCTGCCTGCCTTTCCCCAGTGCTCTGCAAGCTCTCCAGGGCAACATAAAATGTGGGGCTCTGTGCTTTCTTTCCTTCTGAACAAGTGTTAGTGTTTTCTGCACAAACGCGATTCTGCGAAGCAATGTGAACACTTCTCCTTCCCAGGCACAGAGAAGGTGCTAGCAGGGAATTCTCTGCCTGCCTTTCCCCAGTGCTCTGCAAGCTCTCCAGGGCAACATAAAATGTGGGGCTCTGTGCTTTCTTTCCTTCTGAACAAGTGTTAGTGTTTTCTGCACAAACGCGATTCTGCGAAGCAATGTGAACACTTCTCCTTCCCAGGCACAGAGAAGGTGCTAGCAGGGAATTCTCTGCCTGCCTTTCCCCAGTGCTCTGCAAGCTCTCCAGGGCAACATAAAATGTGGGGCTCTGTGCTTTCTTTCCTTCTGAACAAGTGTTAGTGTTTTCTGCACAAACGCGATTCTGAGAAGCAATGTGAACACTTCTCCTTCCCAGGCACAGAGAAGGTGCTAGCAGGGAATTCTCTGCCTGCCTTTCCCCAGTGCTCTGCAAGCTCTCCAGGGCAACATAAAATGTGGGGCTCTGTGCTTTCTTTCCTTCTGAACAAGTGTTAGTGTTTTCTGCACAAACGCGATTCTGCGAAGCAATGTGAACACTTCTCCTTCCCAGGCACAGAGAAGGTGCTAGCAGGGAATCCTCTGCCTGCCTTTCCCCAGTGCTCTGCAAGCTCTCCAGGGCAACATAAGATGTGGGGCTCTGTGCTTTCTTTCCTTCTGAACAAGTGTTAGTGTTTTCTGCACAAACGCGATTCTGAGAAGCAATGTGAACACTTTTGCTTCCCAAGCACAGAGAAGGCGCTAGCAGGGAATTCTCTGCCTGCCTTTCCCCAGTGCTCTGCAAGCTCTCCAGGGCAACATAAAATGTGGGGCTCTGTGCTTTCTTTCCTTCTGAACAAGTGTTAGTGTTTTCTGCACAAACGCGATTCTGCGAAGCAATGTGAACACTTCTCCTTCCCAGGCACAGAGAAGGTGCTAGCAGGGAATTCTCTGCCTGCCTTTCCCCAGTGCTCTGCAAGCTCTGCAGGGCAACATAAAATCTGGGGCTCTGTGCTTTCTTTCCTTGTGAACAAGTGTTAGTGTTTTCTGCACAAACGCGATTCTGCGAAGCAATGTGAACACTTTTGCTTCCCAGGCACAGAGAAGGTGCTAGCAGGGAATTCTCTGCCTGCCTTTCCCCAGTGCTCTGCAAGCTCTGCAGGGCAACATAAAATGTGGGGCTCTGTGCTTTCTTTCCTTCTGAACAAGTGTTAGTGTTTTCTGCACAAACGCGATTCTGCGAAGCAATGCGAACACTTCTCCTTCCCAGGCACAGAGAAGGTGCTAGCAGGGAATTCTCTGCCTGCCTTTCCCCAGTGCTCTGCAAGCTCTCCAGGGCAACATAAAATGTGGGGCTCTGTGCTTTCTTTCCTTCTGGACAAGTGTTAGTGTTTTCTGCACAAACGCGATTCTGCGAAGCAATGTGAACACTTCTCCTTCCCAGGCACAGAGAAGGTGCTAGCAGGGAATTCTCTGCCTGCCTTTCCCCAGTGCTCTGCAAGCTCTCCAGGGCAACATAAAATCTGGGGCTCTGTGCTTTCTTTCCTTCTGAACAAGTGTTAGTGTTTTCTGCACAAACGCGATTCTGCGAAGCAATGTGAACACTTTTGCTTCCCAGGCACAGAGAAGGTGCTAGCAGGGAATTCTCTGCCTGCCTTTCCCCAGTGCTCTGCAAGCTCTCCAGGGCAACATAAAATGTGGGGCTCTGTGCTTTCTTTCCTTCTGAACAAGTGTTAGTGTTTGCTGCACAAACGCGATTCTGCGAAGCAATGTGAACACTTTTGCTTCCCAGGCACAGAGAAGGTGCTAGCAGGGAATTCTCTGCCTGCCTTTCCCCAGTGCTCTGCAAGCTCTCCAGGGCAACATAAAATGTGGGGCTCTGTGCTTTCTTTCCTTCTGAACAAGTGTTAGTGTTTTCTGCACAAACGCGATTCTGAGAAGCAATGTGAACACTTCTCCTTCCCAGGCACAGAGAAGGTGCTAGCAGGGAATTCTCTGCCTGCCTTTCCCCAGTGCTCTGCAAGCTCTCCAGGGCAACATAAAATGTGGGGCTCTGTGCTTTCTTTCCTTCTGAACAAGTCTCAGTGTTTTCTGCACAAACGCGATTCTGCGAAGCAATGTGAACACTTCTCCTTCCCAGGCACAGAGAAGGTGCTAGCAGGGAATTCTCTGCCTGCTTTTCCCCAGTGCTCTGCAAGCTCTCCAGGGCAACATAAGATGTGGGGCTCTGTGCTTTCTTTCCTTCTGAACAAGTGTTAGTGTTTTCTGCACAAACGCGATTCTGCGAAGCAATGTGAACACTTTTGCTTCCCAGGCACAGAGAAGGTGCTAGCAGGGAATTCTCTGCCTGCCTTTCCCCAGTGCTCTGCAAGCTCTCCAGGGCAACATAAAATGTGGGGCTCTGTGCTTTCTTTCCTTCTGAACAAGTGTTAGTGTTTTCTGCACAAACGCGATTCTGCGAAGCAATGTGAACACTTCTCCTTCCCAGGCACAGAGAAGGTGCTAGCAGGGAATTCTCTGCCTGCCTTTCCCCAGTGCTCTGCAAGCTCTCCAGGGCAACAGAAAATGTGGGGCTCTGTGCTTTCTTTCCTTCTGAACAAGTGTTAGTGTTTTCTGCACAAACGCGATTCTGAGAAGCAATGTGAACACTTCTCCTTCCCAGGCACAGAGAAGGTGCTAGCAGGGAATTCTCTGCCTGCCTTTCCCCAGTGCTCTGCAAGCTCTCCAGGGCAACATAAAATGTGGGGCTCTGTGCTTTCTTTCCTTCTGAACAAGTGTTAGTGTTTTCTGCACAAACGCGATTCTGCGAAGCAATGTGAACACTTTTGCTTCCCAGGCACAGAGAAGGTGCTAGCAGGGAATTCTCTGCCTGCCTTTCCCCAGTGCTCTGCAAGCTCTCCAGGGCAACATAAGATGTGGGGCTCTGTGCTTTCTTTCCTTCTGAACAAGTGTTAGTGTTTTCTGCACAAACGCGATTCTGAGAAGCAATGTGAACACATTTGCTTCCCAAGCACAGAGAAGGCGCTAGCAGGGAATTCTCTGCCTGCCTTTCCCCAGTGCTCTGCAAGCTCTCCAGGGCAACAGAAAATGTGGGGCTCTGTGCTTTCTTTCCTTCTGAACAAGTGTTAGTGTTTTCTGCACAAACGCGATTCTGCGAAGCAATGTGAACACTTCTCCTTCCCAGGCACAGAGAAGGTGCTAGCAGGGAATTCTCTGCCTGCCTTTCCCCAGTGCTCTGCAAGCTCTCCAGGGCAACAGAAAATCTGGGGCTCTCTGCTTTCTTTCCTTCTGGACAAGTGTTAGTGTTTTCTGCACAAACGCGATTCTGCGAAGCAATGTGAACACTTCTCCTTCCCAGGCACAGAGAAGGTGCTAGCAGGGAATTCTCTGCCTGCCTTTCCCCAGTGCTCTGCAAGCTCTCCAGGGCAACATAAAATCTGGGGCTCTGTGCTTTCTTTCCTTCTGAACAAGTGTTAGTGTTTTCTGCACAAACGCGATTCTGAGAAGCAATGTGAACACTTCTCCTTCCCAGGCACAGAGAAGGTGCTAGCAGGGAATTCTCTGCCTGCCTTTCCCCAGTGCTCTGCAAGCTCTCCAGGGCAACATAAAATGTGGGGCTCTGTGCTTTCTTTCCTTCTGAACAAGTGTTAGTGTTTGCTGCACAAACGCGATTCTGCGAAGCAATGTGAACACTTTTGCTTCCCAGGCACAGAGAAGGTGCTAGCAGGGAATTCTCTGCCTGCCTTTCCCCAGTGCTCTGCAAGCTCTGCAGGGCAACATAAAATGTGGGGCTCTGTGCTTTCTTTCCTTCTGAACAAGTGTTAGTGTTTTCTGCACAAACGCGATTCTGAGAAGCAATGTGAACACTTCTCCTTCCCAGGCACAGAGAAGGTGCTAGCAGGGAATTCTCTGCCTGCCTTTCCCCAGTGCTCTGCAAGCTCTCCAGGGCAACATAAAATGTGGGGCTCTGTGCTTTCTTTCCTTCTGAACAAGTGTTAGTGTTTTCTGCACAAACGCGATTCTGCGAAGCAATGTGAACACTTCTCCTTCCCAGGCACAGAGAAGGTGCTAGCAGGGAATTCTCTGCCTGCCTTTCCCCAGTGCTCTGCAAGCTCTCCAGGGCAA
The DNA here is from genome assembly GCA_030819815.1 of Strix occidentalis. Classification (NCBI taxonomy): domain Eukaryota; kingdom Metazoa; phylum Chordata; class Aves; order Strigiformes; family Strigidae; genus Strix; species Strix occidentalis. The sequence continues at coordinate 644,166 of JASWHU010000084.1, read as the reverse complement.
CATAAAATGTGGGGCTCTGTGCTTTCTTTCCTTCTGAACAAGTGTTAGTGTTTGCTGCACAAACGCGATTCTGCGAAGCAATGTGAACACTTCTCCTTCCCAGGCACAGAGAAGGTGCTAGCAGGGAATTCTCTGCCTGCCTTTCCCCAGTGCTCTGCAAGCTCTCCAGGGCAACATAAAATGTGGGGCTCTGTGCTTTCTTTCCTTCTGGACAAGTGTTAGTGTTTTCTGCACAAACGCGATTCTGCGAAGCAATGTGAACACTTCTCCTTCCCAGGCACAGAGAAGGTGCTAGCAGGGAATTCTCTGCCTGCCTTTCCCCAGTGCTCTGCAAGCTCTCCAGGGCAACATAAAATCTGGGGCTCTGTGCTTTCTTTCCTTCTGAACAAGTGTTAGTGTTTTCTGCACAAACGCGATTCTGCGAAGCAATGTGAACACTTTTGCTTCCCAGGCACAGAGAAGGTGCTAGCAGGGAATTCTCTGCCTGCCTTTCCCCAGTGCTCTGCAAGCTCTCCAGGGCAACATAAAATGTGGGGCTCTGTGCTTTCTTTCCTTCTGAACAAGTGTTAGTGTTTGCTGCACAAACGCGATTCTGCGAAGCAATGTGAACACTTTTGCTTCCCAGGCACAGAGAAGGTGCTAGCAGGGAATTCTCTGCCTGCCTTTCCCCAGTGCTCTGCAAGCTCTCCAGGGCAACATAAAATGTGGGGCTCTGTGCTTTCTTTCCTTCTGGACAAGTGTTAGTGTTTTCTGCACAAACGCGATTCTGCGAAGCAATGTGAACACTTCTCCTTCCCAGGCACAGAGAAGGTGCTAGCAGGGAATTCTCTGCCTGCCTTTCCCCAGTGCTCTGCAAGCTCTCCAGGGCAACATAAAATCTGGGGCTCTGTGCTTTCTTTCCTTCTGAACAAGTGTTAGTGTTTTCTGCACAAACGCGATTCTGCGAAGCAATGTGAACACTTTTGCTTCCCAGGCACAGAGAAGGTGCTAGCAGGGAATTCTCTGCCTGCCTTTCCCCAGTGCTCTGCAAGCTCTCCAGGGCAACATAAAATGTGGGGCTCTGTGCTTTCTTTCCTTCTGAACAAGTGTTAGTGTTTGCTGCACAAACGCGATTCTGCGAAGCAATGTGAACACTTTTGCTTCCCAGGCACAGAGAAGGTGCTAGCAGGGAATTCTCTGCCTGCCTTTCCCCAGTGCTCTGCAAGCTCTCCAGGGCAACATAAAATGTGGGGCTCTGTGCTTTCTTTCCTTCTGAACAAGTGTTAGTGTTTTCTGCACAAACGCGATTCTGCGAAGCAATGTGAACACTTCTCCTTCCCAGGCACAGAGAAGGTGCTAGCAGGGAATTCTCTGCCTGCCTTTCCCCAGTGCTCTGCAAGCTCTCCAGGGCAACAGAAAATGTGGGGCTCTGTGCTTTCTTTCCTTCTGAACAAGTGTTAGTGTTTTCTGCACAAACGCGATTCTGCGAAGCAATGTGAACACTTCTCCTTCCCAGGCACAGAGAAGGTGCTAGCAGGGAATTCTCTGCCTGCCTTTCCCCAGTGCTCTGCAAGCTCTCCAGGGCAACAGAAAATCTGGGGCTCTCTGCTTTCTTTCCTTCTGGACAAGTGTTAGTGTTTTCTGCACAAACGCGATTCTGCGAAGCAATGTGAACACTTCTCCTTCCCAGGCACAGAGAAGGTGCTAGCAGGGAATTCTCTGCCTGCCTTTCCCCAGTGCTCTGCAAGCTCTCCAGGGCAACATAAAATCTGGGGCTCTGTGCTTTCTTTCCTTCTGAACAAGTGTTAGTGTTTTCTGCACAAACGCGATTCTGAGAAGCAATGTGAACACTTCTCCTTCCCAGGCACAGAGAAGGTGCTAGCAGGGAATTCTCTGCCTGCCTTTCCCCAGTGCTCTGCAAGCTCTCCAGGGCAACATAAAATGTGGGGCTCTGTGCTTTCTTTCCTTCTGAACAAGTGTTAGTGTTTGCTGCACAAACGCGATTCTGCGAAGCAATGTGAACACTTTTGCTTCCCAGGCACAGAGAAGGTGCTAGCAGGGAATTCTCTGCCTGCCTTTCCCCAGTGCTCTGCAAGCTCTGCAGGGCAACATAAAATGTGGGGCTCTGTGCTTTCTTTCCTTCTGAACAAGTGTTAGTGTTTTCTGCACAAACGCGATTCTGAGAAGCAATGTGAACACTTCTCCTTCCCAGGCACAGAGAAGGTGCTAGCAGGGAATTCTCTGCCTGCCTTTCCCCAGTGCTCTGCAAGCTCTCCAGGGCAACATAAAATGTGGGGCTCTGTGCTTTCTTTCCTTCTGAACAAGTGTTAGTGTTTTCTGCACAAACGCGATTCTGCGAAGCAATGTGAACACTTCTCCTTCCCAGGCACAGAGAAGGTGCTAGCAGGGAATTCTCTGCCTGCCTTTCCCCAGTGCTCTGCAAGCTCTCCAGGGCAACATAAAATGTGGGGCTCTGTGCTTTCTTTCCTTCTGAACAAGTGTTAGTGTTTGCTGCACAAACGCGATTCTGCGAAGCAATGTGAACACTTCTCCTTCCCAGGCACAGAGAAGGTGCTAGCAGGGAATTCTCTGCCTGCCTTTCCCCAGTGCTCTGCAAGCTCTCCAGGGCAACATAAAATGTGGGGCTCTGTGCTTTCTTTCCTTCTGGACAAGTGTTAGTGTTTTCTGCACAAACGCGATTCTGCGAAGCAATGTGAACACTTCTCCTTCCCAGGCACAGAGAAGGTGCTAGCAGGGAATTCTCTGCCTGCCTTTCCCCAGTGCTCTGCAAGCTCTCCAGGGCAACATAAAATGTGGGGCTCTGTGCTTTCTTTCCTTCTGAACAAGTGTTAGTGTTTTCTGCACAAACGCGATTCTGCGAAGCAATGTGAACACTTTTGCTTCCCAGGCACAGAGAAGGTGCTAGCAGGGAATTCTCTGCCTGCCTTTCCCCAGTGCTCTGCAAGCTCTCCAGGGCAACATAAAATGTGGGGCTCTGTGCTTTCTTTCCTTCTGAACAAGTGTTAGTGTTTGCTGCACAAACGCGATTCTGCGAAGCAATGTGAACACTTTTGCTTCCCAGGCACAGAGAAGGTGCTAGCAGGGAATTCTCTGCCTGCCTTTCCCCAGTGCTCTGCAAGCTCTCCAGGGCAACATAAAATGTGGGGCTCTGTGCTTTCTTTCCTTCTGAACAAGTGTTAGTGTTTTCTGCACAAACGCGATTCTGCGAAGCAATGTGAACACTTCTCCTTCCCAGGCACAGAGAAGGTGCTAGCAGGGAATTCTCTGCCTGCCTTTCCCCAGTGCTCTGCAAGCTCTCCAGGGCAACATAAAATGTGGGGCTCTGTGCTTTCTTTCCTTCTGAACAAGTGTTAGTGTTTTCTGCACAAACGCGATTCTGCGAAGCAATGTGAACACTTCTCCTTCCCAGGCACAGAGAAGGTGCTAGCAGGGAATTCTCTGCCTGCCTTTCCCCAGTGCTCTGCAAGCTCTCCAGGGCAACATAAAATGTGGGGCTCTGTGCTTTCTTTCCTTCTGAACAAGTGTTAGTGTTTTCTGCACAAACGCGATTCTGAGAAGCAATGTGAACACTTCTCCTTCCCAGGCACAGAGAAGGTGCTAGCAGGGAATTCTCTGCCTGCCTTTCCCCAGTGCTCTGCAAGCTCTCCAGGGCAACATAAAATGTGGGGCTCTGTGCTTTCTTTCCTTCTGAACAAGTGTTAGTGTTTTCTGCACAAACGCGATTCTGCGAAGCAATGTGAACACTTCTCCTTCCCAGGCACAGAGAAGGTGCTAGCAGGGAATCCTCTGCCTGCCTTTCCCCAGTGCTCTGCAAGCTCTGCAGGGCAACATAAAATCTGGGGCTCTGTGCTTTCTTTCCTTGTGAACAAGTGTTAGTGTTTTCTGCACAAACGCGATTCTGCGAAGCAATGTGAACACTTTTGCTTCCCAGGCACAGAGAAGGTGCTAGCAGGGAATTCTCTGCCTGCCTTTCCCCAGTGCTCTGCAAGCTCTGCAGGGCAACATAAAATGTGGGGCTCTGTGCTTTCTTTCCTTCTGAACAAGTGTTAGTGTTTTCTGCACAAACGCGATTCTGCGAAGCAATGCGAACACTTCTCCTTCCCAGGCACAGAGAAGGTGCTAGCAGGGAATTCTCTGCCTGCCTTTCCCCAGTGCTCTGCAAGCTCTCCAGGGCAACATAAAATGTGGGGCTCTGTGCTTTCTTTCCTTCTGGACAAGTGTTAGTGTTTTCTGCACAAACGCGATTCTGCGAAGCAATGTGAACACTTCTCCTTCCCAGGCACAGAGAAGGTGCTAGCAGGGAATTCTCTGCCTGCCTTTCCCCAGTGCTCTGCAAGCTCTCCAGGGCAACATAAAATCTGGGGCTCTGTGCTTTCTTTCCTTCTGAACAAGTGTTAGTGTTTTCTGCACAAACGCGATTCTGCGAAGCAATGTGAACACTTTTGCTTCCCAGGCACAGAGAAGGTGCTAGCAGGGAATTCTCTGCCTGCCTTTCCCCAGTGCTCTGCAAGCTCTCCAGGGCAACATAAAATGTGGGGCTCTGTGCTTTCTTTCCTTCTGAACAAGTGTTAGTGTTTGCTGCACAAACGCGATTCTGCGAAGCAATGTGAACACTTTTGCTTCCCAGGCACAGAGAAGGTGCTAGCAGGGAATTCTCTGCCTGCCTTTCCCCAGTGCTCTGCAAGCTCTCCAGGGCAACATAAAATGTGGGGCTCTGTGCTTTCTTTCCTTCTGAACAAGTGTTAGTGTTTTCTGCACAAACGCGATTCTGAGAAGCAATGTGAACACTTCTCCTTCCCAGGCACAGAGAAGGTGCTAGCAGGGAATTCTCTGCCTGCCTTTCCCCAGTGCTCTGCAAGCTCTCCAGGGCAACATAAAATGTGGGGCTCTGTGCTTTCTTTCCTTCTGAACAAGTCTCAGTGTTTTCTGCACAAACGCGATTCTGCGAAGCAATGTGAACACTTCTCCTTCCCAGGCACAGAGAAGGTGCTAGCAGGGAATTCTCTGCCTGCTTTTCCCCAGTGCTCTGCAAGCTCTCCAGGGCAACATAAGATGTGGGGCTCTGTGCTTTCTTTCCTTCTGAACAAGTGTTAGTGTTTTCTGCACAAACGCGATTCTGCGAAGCAATGTGAACACTTTTGCTTCCCAGGCACAGAGAAGGTGCTAGCAGGGAATTCTCTGCCTGCCTTTCCCCAGTGCTCTGCAAGCTCTCCAGGGCAACATAAAATGTGGGGCTCTGTGCTTTCTTTCCTTCTGAACAAGTGTTAGTGTTTTCTGCACAAACGCGATTCTGCGAAGCAATGTGAACACTTCTCCTTCCCAGGCACAGAGAAGGTGCTAGCAGGGAATTCTCTGCCTGCCTTTCCCCAGTGCTCTGCAAGCTCTCCAGGGCAACAGAAAATGTGGGGCTCTGTGCTTTCTTTCCTTCTGAACAAGTGTTAGTGTTTTCTGCACAAACGCGATTCTGAGAAGCAATGTGAACACTTCTCCTTCCCAGGCACAGAGAAGGTGCTAGCAGGGAATTCTCTGCCTGCCTTTCCCCAGTGCTCTGCAAGCTCTCCAGGGCAACATAAAATGTGGGGCTCTGTGCTTTCTTTCCTTCTGAACAAGTGTTAGTGTTTTCTGCACAAACGCGATTCTGCGAAGCAATGTGAACACTTTTGCTTCCCAGGCACAGAGAAGGTGCTAGCAGGGAATTCTCTGCCTGCCTTTCCCCAGTGCTCTGCAAGCTCTCCAGGGCAACATAAGATGTGGGGCTCTGTGCTTTCTTTCCTTCTGAACAAGTGTTAGTGTTTTCTGCACAAACGCGATTCTGAGAAGCAATGTGAACACATTTGCTTCCCAAGCACAGAGAAGGCGCTAGCAGGGAATTCTCTGCCTGCCTTTCCCCAGTGCTCTGCAAGCTCTCCAGGGCAACATAAAATGTGGGGCTCTGTGCTTTCTTTCCTTCTGAACAAGTGTTAGTGTTTTCTGCACAAACGGGATTCTGAGAAGCAATGTGAACACTTCTCCTTCCCAGGCACAGAGAAGGTGCTAGCAGGGAATTCTCTGCCTGCCTTTCCCCAGTGCTCTGCAAGCTCTCCAGGGCAACATAAAATCTGGGGCTCTGTGCTTTCTTTCCTTGTGAACAAGTGTTAGTGTTTTCTGCACAAACGCGATTCTGCGAAGCAATGTGAACACTTTTGCTTCCCAGGCACAGAGAAGGTGCTAGCAGGGAATTCTCTGCCTGCCTTTCCCCAGTGCTCTGCAAGCTCTCCAGGGCAACATAAAATGTGGGGCTCTGTGCTTTCTTTCCTTCTGAACAAGTGTTAGTGTTTTCTGCACAAACGCGATTCTGCGAAGCAATGTGAACACTTCTCCTTCCCAGGCACAGAGAAGGTGCTAGCAGGGAATTCTCTGCCTGCCTTTCCCCAGTGCTCTGCAAGCTCTCCAGGGCAACATAAAATGTGGGGCTCTGTGCTTTCTTTCCTTCTGGACAAGTGTTAGTGTTTTCTGCACAAACGCGATTCTGCGAAGCAATGTGAACACTTCTCCTTCCCAGGCACAGAGAAGGTGCTAGCAGGGAATTCTCTGCCTGCCTTTCCCCAGTGCTCTGCAAGCTCTCCAGGGCAACATAAAATCTGGGGCTCTGTGCTTTCTTTCCTTCTGAACAAGTGTTAGTGTTTGCTGCACAAACGCGATTCTGCGAAGCAATGTGAACACTTCTCCTTCCCAGGCACAGAGAAGGTGCTAGCAGGGAATTCTCTGCCTGCCTTTCCCCAGTGCTCTGCAAGCTCTCCAGGGCAACATAAAATGTGGGGCTCTGTGCTTTCTTTCCTTCTGGACAAGTGTTAGTGTTTGCTGCACAAACGCGATTCTGCGAAGCAATGTGAACACTTCTCCTTCCCAGGCACAGAGAAGGTGCTAGCAGGGAATTCTCTGCCTGCCTTTCCCCAGTGCTCTGCAAGCTCTCCAGGGCAACATAAAATCTGGGGCTCTGTGCTTTCTTTCCTTCTGAACAAGTGTTAGTGTTTTCTGCACAAACGCGATTCTGCGAAGCAATGTGAACACTTCTCCTTCCCAGGCACAGAGAAGGTGCTAGCAGGGAATTCTCTGCCTGCCTTTCCCCAGTGCTCTGCAAGCTCTCCAGGGCAACATAAAATGTGGGGCTCTGTGCTTTCTTTCCTTCTGAACAAGTGTTAGTGTTTGCTGCACAAACGCGATTCTGCGAAGCAATGTGAACACTTTTGCTTCCCAGGCACAGAGAAGGTGCTAGCAGGGAATTCTCTGCCTGCCTTTCCCCAGTGCTCTGCAAGCTCTCCAGGGCAACATAAAATCTGGGGCTCTGTGCTTTCTTTCCTTCTGAACAAGTGTTAGTGTTTTCTGCACAAACGCGATTCTGCGAAGCAATGTGAACACTTCTCCTTCCCAGGCACAGAGAAGGTGCTAGCAGGGAATTCTCTGCCTGCCTTTCCCCAGTGCTCTGCAAGCTCTCCAGGGCAACATAAAATGTGGGGCTCTGTGCTTTCTTTCCTTCTGAACAAGTGTTAGTGTTTTCTGCACAAACGCGATTCTGCGAAGCAATGTGAACACTTCTCCTTCCCAGGCACAGAGAAGGTGCTAGCAGGGAATTCTCTGCCTGCCTTTCCCCAGTGCTCTGCAAGCTCTCCAGGGCAACAGAAAATGTGGGGCTCTGTGCTTTCTTTCCTTCTGAACAAGTGTTAGTGTTTTCTGCACAAACGCGATTCTGAGAAGCAATGTGAACACTTCTCCTTCCCAGGCACAGAGAAGGTGCTAGCAGGGAATTCTCTGCCTGCCTTTCCCCAGTGCTCTGCAAGCTCTCCAGGGCAACATAAAATGTGGGGCTCTGTGCTTTCTTTCCTTCTGGACAAGTGTTAGTGTTTTCTGCACAAACGCGATTCTGCGAAGCAATGTGAACACTTCTCCTTCCCAGGCACAGAGAAGGTGCTAGCAGGGAATTCTCTGCCTGCCTTTCCCCAGTGCTCTGCAAGCTCTCCAGGGCAACATAAAATGTGGGGCTCTGTGCTTTCTTTCCTTCTGGACAAGTGTTAGTGTTTTCTGCACAAACGCGATTCTGAGAAGCAATGTGAACACTTCTCCTTCCCAGGCACAGAGAAGGTGCTAGCAGGGAATTCTCTGCCTGCCTTTCCCCAGTGCTCTGCAAGCTCTCCAGGGCAACATAAAATGTGGGGCTCTGTGCTTTCTTTCCTTCTGAACAAGTGTTAGTGTTTGCTGCACAAACGCGATTCTGCGAAGCAATGTGAACACTTTTGCTTCCCAGGCACAGAGAAGGTGCTAGCAGGGAATTCTCTGCCTGCCTTTCCCCAGTGCTCTGCAAGCTCTCCAGGGCAACATAAAATCTGGGGCTCTGTGCTTTCTTTCCTTCTGAACAAGTGTTAGTGTTTTCTGCACAAACGCGATTCTGCGAAGCAATGTGAACACTTCTCCTTCCCAGGCACAGAGAAGGTGCTAGCAGGGAATTCTCTGCCTGCCTTTCCCCAGTGCTCTGCAAGCTCTCCAGGGCAACATAAAATGTGGGGCTCTGTGCTTTCTTTCCTTCTGAACAAGTGTTAGTGTTTTCTGCACAAACGCGATTCTGCGAAGCAATGTGAACACTTCTCCTTCCCAGGCACAGAGAAGGTGCTAGCAGGGAATTCTCTGCCTGCCTTTCCCCAGTGCTCTGCAAGCTCTCCAGGGCAACAGAAAATGTGGGGCTCTGTGCTTTCTTTCCTTCTGAACAAGTGTTAGTGTTTTCTGCACAAACGCGATTCTGAGAAGCAATGTGAACACTTCTCCTTCCCAGGCACAGAGAAGGTGCTAGCAGGGAATTCTCTGCCTGCCTTTCCCCAGTGCTCTGCAAGCTCTCCAGGGCAACATAAAATGTGGGGCTCTGTGCTTTCTTTCCTTCTGAACAAGTGTTAGTGTTTTCTGCACAAACGCGATTCTGCGAAGCAATGTGAACACTTCTCCTTCCCAGGCACAGAGAAGGTGCTAGCAGGGAATCCTCTGCCTGCCTTTCCCCAGTGCTCTGCAAGCTCTCCAGGGCAACATAAGATGTGGGGCTCTGTGCTTTCTTTCCTTCTGAACAAGTGTTAGTGTTTTCTGCACAAACGCGATTCTGTGAAGCAATGTGAACACTTTTGCTTCCCAAGCACAGAGAAGGCGCTAGCAGGGAATTCTCTGCCTGCCTTTCCCCAGTGCTCTGCAAGCTCTCCAGGGCAACATAAAATGTGGGGCTCTGTGCTTTCTTTCCTTCTGAACAAGTGTTAGTGTTTTCTGCACAAACGCGATTCTGAGAAGCAATGTGAACACTTCTCCTTCCCAGGCACAGAGAAGGTGCTAGCAGGGAATTCTCTGCCTGCCTTTCCCCAGTGCTCTGCAAGCTCTCCAGGGCAACATAAAATCTGGGGCTCTGTGCTTTCTTTCCTTGTGAACAAGTGTTAGTGTTTTCTGCACAAACGCGATTCTGCGAAGCAATGTGAACACTTCTCCTTCCCAGGCACAGAGAAGGTGCTAGCAGGGAATTCTCTGCCTGCCTTTCCCCAGTGCTCTGCAAGCTCTCCAGGGCAACATAAAATGTGGGGCTCTGTGCTTTCTTTCCTTCTGAACAAGTGTTAGTGTTTTCTGCACAAACGCGATTCTGCGAAGCAATGCGAACACTTCTCCTTCCCAGGCACAGAGAAGGTGCTAGCAGGGAATTCTCTGCCTGCCTTTCCCCAGTGCTCTGCAAGCTCTCCAGGGCAACATAAAATGTGGGGCTCTGTGCTTTCTTTCCTTCTGGACAAGTGTTAGTGTTTTCTGCACAAACGCGATTCTGCGAAGCAATGTGAACACTTCTCCTTCCCAGGCACAGAGAAGGTGCTAGCAGGGAATTCTCTGCCTGCCTTTCCCCAGTGCTCTGCAAGCTCTCCAGGGCAACATAAAATCTGGGGCTCTGTGCTTTCTTTCCTTCTGAACAAGTGTTAGTGTTTTCTGCACAAACGCGATTCTGCGAAGCAATGTGAACACTTTTGCTTCCCAGGCACAGAGAAGGTGCTAGCAGGGAATTCTCTGCCTGCCTTTCCCCAGTGCTCTGCAAGCTCTCCAGGGCAACATAAAATGTGGGGCTCTGTGCTTTCTTTCCTTCTGAACAAGTGTTAGTGTTTGCTGCACAAACGCGATTCTGCGAAGCAATGTGAACACTTTTGCTTCCCAGGCACAGAGAAGGTGCTAGCAGGGAATTCTCTGCCTGCCTTTCCCCAGTGCTCTGCAAGCTCTCCAGGGCAACATAAAATGTGGGGCTCTGTGCTTTCTTTCCTTCTGAACAAGTGTTAGTGTTTTCTGCACAAACGCGATTCTGAGAAGCAATGTGAACACTTCTCCTTCCCAGGCACAGAGAAGGTGCTAGCAGGGAATTCTCTGCCTGCCTTTCCCCAGTGCTCTGCAAGCTCTCCAGGGCAACATAAAATGTGGGGCTCTGTGCTTTCTTTCCTTCTGAACAAGTCTCAGTGTTTTCTGCACAAACGCGATTCTGCGAAGCAATGTGAACACTTCTCCTTCCCAGGCACAGAGAAGGTGCTAGCAGGGAATTCTCTGCCTGCTTTTCCCCAGTGCTCTGCAAGCTCTCCAGGGCAACATAAGATGTGGGGCTCTGTGCTTTCTTTCCTTCTGAACAAGTGTTAGTGTTTTCTGCACAAACGCGATTCTGCGAAGCAATGTGAACACTTCTCCTTCCCAGGCACAGAGAAGGTGCTAGCAGGGAATTCTCTGCCTGCCTTTCCCCAGTGCTCTGCAAGCTCTCCAGGGCAACAGAAAATGTGCGGCTCTGTGCTTTCTTTCCTTCTGAACAAGTGTTAGTGTTTTCTGCACAAACGCGATTCTGAGAAGCAATGTGAACACTTCTCCTTCCCAGGCACAGAGAAGGTGCTAGCAGGGAATTCTCTGCCTGCCTTTCCCCAGTGCTCTGCAAGCTCTCCAGGGCAACAGAAAATCTGGGGCTCTCTGCTTTCTTTCCTTCTGAACAAGTGTTAGTGTTTTCTGCACAAACGCGATTCTGAGAAGCAATGTGAACACTTCTCCTTCCCAGGCACAGAGAAGGTGCTAGCAGGGAATTCTCTGCCTGCCTTTCCCCAGTGCTCTGCAAGCTCTCCAGGGCAACATAAAATCTGGGGCTCTGTGCTTTCTTTCCTTCTGAACAAGTGTTAGTGTTTTCTGCACAAACGCGATTCTGCGAAGCAATGTGAACACTTCTCCTTCCCAGGCACAGAGAAGGTGCTAGCAGGGAATTCTCTGCCTGCCTTTCCCCAGTGCTCTGCAAGCTCTCCAGGGCAACATAAGATGTGGGGCTCTGTGCTTTCTTTCCTTCTGAACAAGTGTTAGTGTTTTCTGCACAAACGCGATTCTGAGAAGCAATGTGAACACATTTGCTTCCCAAGCACAGAGAAGGCGCTAGCAGGGAATTCTCTGCCTGCCTTTCCCCAGTGCTCTGCAAGCTCTCCAGGGCAACATAAAATGTGGGGCTCTGTGCTTTCTTTCCTTCTGAACAAGTGTTAGTGTTTTCTGCACAAACGCGATTCTGAGAAGCAATGTGAACACTTCTCCTTCCCAGGCACAGAGAAGGTGCTAGCAGGGAATTCTCTGCCTGCCTTTCCCCAGTGCTCTGCAAGCTCTCCAGGGCAACATAAAATCTGGGGCTCTGTGCTTTCTTTCCTTGTGAACAAGTGTTAGTGTTTTCTGCACAAACGCGATTCTGCGAAGCAATGTGAACACTTTTGCTTCCCAGGCACAGAGAAGGTGCTAGCAGGGAATTCTCTGCCTGCCTTTCCCCAGTGCTCTGCAAGCTCTCCAGGGCAACATAAAATGTGGGGCTCTGTGCTTTCTTTCCTTCTGAACAAGTGTTAGTGTTTTCTGCACAAACGCGATTCTGCGAAGCAATGTGAACACTTCTCCTTCCCAGGCACAGAGAAGGTGCTAGCAGGGAATTCTCTGCCTGCCTTTCCCCAGTGCTCTGCAAGCTCTCCAGGGCAACATAAAATGTGGGGCTCTGTGCTTTCTTTCCTTCTGGACAAGTGTTAGTGTTTTCTGCACAAACGCGATTCTGCGAAGCAATGTGAACACTTCTCCTTCCCAGGCACAGAGAAGGTGCTAGCAGGGAATTCTCTGCCTGCCTTTCCCCAGTGCTCTGCAAGCTCTCCAGGGCAACATAAAATCTGGGGCTCTGTGCTTTCTTTCCTTCTGAACAAGTGTTAGTGTTTTCTGCACAAACGCGATTCTGCGAAGCAATGTGAACACTTTTGCTTCCCAGGCACAGAGAAGGTGCTAGCAGGGAATTCTCTGCCTGCCTTTCCCCAGTGCTCTGCAAGCTCTCCAGGGCAACATAAAATGTGGGGCTCTGTGCTTTCTTTCCTTCTGAACAAGTGTTAGTGTTTGCTGCACAAACGCGATTCTGCGAAGCAATGTGAACACTTTTGCTTCCCAGGCACAGAGAAGGTGCTAGCAGGGAATTCTCTGCCTGCCTTTCCCCAGTGCTCTGCAAGCTCTCCAGGGCAACATAAAATGTGGGGCTCTGTGCTTTCTTTCCTTCTGAACAAGTGTTAGTGTTTTCTGCACAAACGCGATTCTGAGAAGCAATGTGAACACTTCTCCTTCCCAGGCACAGAGAAGGTGCTAGCAGGGAATTCTCTGCCTGCCTTTCCCCAGTGCTCTGCAAGCTCTCCAGGGCAACATAAAATGTGGGGCTCTGTGCTTTCTTTCCTTCTGAACAAGTCTCAGTGTTTTCTGCACAAACGCGATTCTGCGAAGCAATGTGAACACTTCTCCTTCCCAGGCACAGAGAAGGTGCTAGCAGGGAATTCTCTGCCTGCTTTTCCCCAGTGCTCTGCAAGCTCTCCAGGGCAACATAAGATGTGGGGCTCTGTGCTTTCTTTCCTTCTGAACAAGTGTTAGTGTTTTCTGCACAAACGCGATTCTGCGAAGCAATGTGAACACTTCTCCTTCCCAGGCACAGAGAAGGTGCTAGCAGGGAATTCTCTGCCTGCCTTTCCCCAGTGCTCTGCAAGCTCTCCAGGGCAACATAAAATGTGGGGCTCTGTGCTTTCTTTCCTTCTGAACAAGTGTTAGTGTTTTCTGCACAAACGCGATTCTGCGAAGCAATGTGAACACTTCTCCTTCCCAGGCACAGAGAAGGTGCTAGCAGGGAATTCTCTGCCTGCCTTTCCCCAGTGCTCTGCAAGCTCTCCAGGGCAACATAAAATCTGGGGCTCTGTGCTTTCTTTCCTTCTGAACAAGTGTTAGTGTTTTCTGCACAAACGCGATTCTGCGAAGCAATGTGAACACTTCTCCTTCCCAGGCACAGAGAAGGTGCTAGCAGGGAATTTTCTGCCTGCCTTTCCCCAGTGCTCTGCAAGCTCTCCAGGGCAACATAAAATCTGGGGCTCTGTGCTTTCTTTCCTTGTGAACAAGTGTTAGTGTTTTCTGCACAAACGCGATTCTGCGAAGCAATGTGAACACTTTTGCTTCCCAGGCACAGAGAAGGTGCTAGCAGGGAATTCTCTGCCTGCCTTTCCCCAGTGCTCTGCAAGCTCTCCAGGGCAACATAAAGCCTCGGGCTCTGTGCTTTCTTTCCTTCTGAACAAGTGTTAGTGTTTTCTGCACAAACGCGATTCTGCGAAGCAATGTGAACACTTCTCCTTCCCAGGCACAGAGAAGGTGCTAGCAGGGAATTCTCTGCCTGCCTTTCCCCAGTGCTCTGCAAGCTCTCCAGGGCAACATAAAATGTGGGGCTCTGTGCTTTCTTTCCTTCTGAACAAGTGTTAGTGTTTTCTGCACAAACGCGATTCTGCGAAGCAATGTGAACACTTCTCCTTCCCAGGCACAGAGAAGGTGCTAGCAGGGAATTCTCTGCCTGCCTTTCCCCAGTGCTCTGCAAGCTCTCCAGGGCAACATAAAATGTGGGGCTCTGTGCTTTCTTTCCTTCTGAACAAGTGTTAGTGTTTGCTGCACAAACGCGATTCTGCGAAGCAATGTGAACACTTCTCCTTCCCAGGCACAGAGAAGGTGCTAGCAGGGAATTCTCTGCCTGCCTTTCCCCAGTGCTCTGCAAGCTCTCCAGGGCAACATAAAATCTGGGGCTCTGTGCTTTCTTTCCTTCTGAACAAGTGTTAGTGTTTGCTGCACAAACGCGATTCTGCGAAGCAATGTGAACACTTTTGCTTCCCAGGCACAGAGAAGGTGCTAGCAGGGAATTCTCTGCCTGCCTTTCCCCAGTGCTCTGCAAGCTCTCCAGGGCAACATAAAATGTGGGGCTCTGTGCTTTCTTTCCTTCTGAACAAGTGTTAGTGTTTTCTGCACAAACGCGATTCTGAGAAGCAATGTGAACACTTCTCCTTCCCAGGCACAGAGAAGGTGCTAGCAGGGAATTCTCTGCCTGCCTTTCCCCAGTGCTCTGCAAGCTCTCCAGGGCAACATAAAATGTGGGGCTCTGTGCTTTCTTTCCTTCTGAACAAGTGTTAGTGTTTGCTGCACAAACGCGATTCTGCGAAGCAATGTGAACACTTTTGCTTCCCAGGCACAGAGAAGGTGCTAGCAGGGAATTCTCTGCCTGCCTTTCCCCAGTGCTCTGCAAGCTCTCCAGGGCAACATAAAATGTGGGGCTCTGTGCTTTCTTTCCTTCTGAACAAGTGTTAGTGTTTTCTGCACAAACGCGATTCTGCGAAGCAATGTGAACACTTCTCCTTCCCAGGCACAGAGAAGGTGCTAGCAGGGAATTCTCTGCCTGCCTTTCCCCAGTGCTCTGCAAGCTCTCCAGGGCAACATAAAATGTGGGGCTCTGTGCTTTCTTTCCTTCTGAACAAGTGTTAGTGTTTTCTGCACAAACGCGATTCTGCGAAGCAATGTGAACACTTCTCCTTCCCAGGCACAGAGAAGGTGCTAGCAGGGAATTCTCTGCCTGCCTTTCCCCAGTGCTCTGCAAGCTCTCCAGGGCAACATAAAATGTGGGGCTCTGTGCTTTCTTTCCTTCTGAACAAGTGTTAGTGTTTTCTGCACAAACGCGATTCTGAGAAGCAATGTGAACACTTCTCCTTCCCAGGCACAGAGAAGGTGCTAGCAGGGAATTCTCTGCCTGCCTTTCCCCAGTGCTCTGCAAGCTCTCCAGGGCAACATAAAATGTGGGGCTCTGTGCTTTCTTTCCTTCTGAACAAGTGTTAGTGTTTTCTGCACAAACGCGATTCTGCGAAGCAATGTGAACACTTCTCCTTCCCAGGCACAGAGAAGGTGCTAGCAGGGAATTCTCTGCCTGCCTTTCCCCAGTGCTCTGCAAGCTCTCCAGGGCAACATAAAGCCTCGGGCTCTGTGCTTTCTTTCCTTCTGAACAAGTGTTAGTGTTTTCTGCACAAACGCGATTCTGAGAAGCAATGTGAACACATTTGCTTCCCAAGCACAGAGAAGGCGCTAGCAGGGAATTCTCTGCCTGCCTTTCCCCAGTGCTCTGCAAGCTCTCCAGGGCAACATAAAATGTGGGGCTCTGTGCTTTCTTTCCTTCTGAACAAGTGTTAGTGTTTTCTGCACAAACGCGATTCTGCGAAGCAATGTGAACACTTCTCCTTCCCAGGCACAGAGAAGGTGCTAGCAGGGAATTCTCTGCCTGCCTTTCCCCAGTGCTCTGCAAGCTCTCCAGGGCAACATAAAATGTGGGGCTCTGTGCTTTCTTTCCTTCTGAACAAGTGTTAGTGTTTTCTGCACAAACGCGATTCTGCGAAGCAATGTGAACACTTCTCCTTCCCAGGCACAGAGAAGGTGCTAGCAGGGAATTCTCTGCCTGCCTTTCCCCAGTGCTCTGCAAGCTCTCCAGGGCAACATAAAATGTGGGGCTCTGTGCTTTCTTTCCTTCTGAACAAGTGTTAGTGTTTTCTGCACAAACGCGATTCTGCGAAGCAATGTGAACACTTCTCCTTCCCAGGCACAGAGAAGGTGCTAGCAGGGAATTCTCTGCCTGCCTTTCCCCAGTGCTCTGCAAGCTCTCCAGGGCAACATAAAATGTGGGGCTCTGTGCTTTCTTTCCTTCTGGACAAGTGTTAGTGTTTTCTGCACAAACGCGATTCTGCGAAGCAATGTGAACACTTCTCCTTCCCAGGCACAGAGAAGGTGCTAGCAGGGAATTCTCTGCCTGCCTTTCCCCAGTGCTCTGCAAGCTCTCCAGGGCAACATAAAATCTGGGGCTCTGTGCTTTCTTTCCTTCTGAACAAGTGTTAGTGTTTTCTGCACAAACGCGATTCTGCGAAGCAATGTGAACACTTTTGCTTCCCAGGCACAGAGAAGGTGCTAGCAGGGAATTCTCTGCCTGCCTTTCCCCAGTGCTCTGCAAGCTCTCCAGGGCAACATAAAATGTGGGGCTCTGTGCTTTCTTTCCTTCTGAACAAGTGTTAGTGTTTGCTGCACAAACGCGATTCTGCGAAGCAATGTGAACACTTTTGCTTCCCAGGCACAGAGAAGGTGCTAGCAGGGAATTCTCTGCCTGCCTTTCCCCAGTGCTCTGCAAGCTCTCCAGGGCAACATAAAATGTGGGGCTCTGTGCTTTCTTTCCTTCTGAACAAGTGTTAGTGTTTTCTGCACAAACGCGATTCTGAGAAGCAATGTGAACACTTCTCCTTCCCAGGCACAGAGAAGGTGCTAGCAGGGAATTCTCTGCCTGCCTTTCCCCAGTGCTCTGCAAGCTCTCCAGGGCAACATAAAATGTGGGGCTCTGTGCTTTCTTTCCTTCTGAACAAGTGTTAGTGTTTGCTGCACAAACGCGATTCTGCGAAGCAATGTGAACACTTCTCCTTCCCAGGCACAGAGAAGGTGCTAGCAGGGAATTCTCTGCCTGCTTTTCCCCAGTGCTCTGCAAGCTCTCCAGGGCAACATAAGATGTGGGGCTCTGTGCTTTCTTTCCTTCTGAACAAGTGTTAGTGTTTTCTGCACAAACGCGATTCTGAGAAGCAATGTGAACACTTCTCCTTCCCAGGCACAGAGAAGGTGCTAGCAGGGAATTCTCTGCCTGCCTTTCCCCAGTGCTCTGCAAGCTCTCCAGGGCAACATAAAATGTGGGGCTCTGTGCTTTCTTTCCTTCTGAACAAGTGTTAGTGTTTTCTGCACAAACGCGATTCTGAGAAGCAATGTGAACACTTCTCCTTCCCAGGCACAGAGAAGGTGCTAGCAGGGAATTCTCTGCCTGCCTTTCCCCAGTGCTCTGCAAGCTCTCCAGGGCAACATAAAATGTGGGGCTCTGTGCTTTCTTTCCTTCTGAACAAGTGTTAGTGTTTTCTGCACAAACGCGATTCTGCGAAGCAATGTGAACACTTCTCCTTCCCAGGCACAGAGAAGGTGCTAGCAGGGAATTCTCTGCCTGCCTTTCCCCAGTGCTCTGCAAGCTCTCCAGGGCAACATAAAATCTGGGGCTCTGTGCTTTCTTTCCTTGTGAACAAGTGTTAGTGTTTTCTGCACAAACGCGATTCTGCGAAGCAATGTGAACACTTTTGCTTCCCAGGCACAGAGAAGGTGCTAGCAGGGAATTCTCTGCCTGCCTTTCCCCAGTGCTCTGCAAGCTCTCCAGGGCAACATAAAGCCTCGGGCTCTGTGCTTTCTTTCCTTCTGAACAAGTGTTAGTGTTTTCTGCACAAACGCGATTCTGAGAAGCAATGTGAACACTTCTCCTTCCCAGGCACAGAGAAGGTGCTAGCAGGGAATTCTCTGCCTGCCTTTCCCC
Source organism: Strix occidentalis (assembly GCA_030819815.1). Classification (NCBI taxonomy): domain Eukaryota; kingdom Metazoa; phylum Chordata; class Aves; order Strigiformes; family Strigidae; genus Strix; species Strix occidentalis. The sequence continues at coordinate 626,444 of JASWHU010000084.1, read as the reverse complement.
AGTGCTCTGCAAGCTCTCCAGGGCAACATAAAATGTGGGGCTCTGTGCTTTCTTTCCTTCTGAACAAGTGTTAGTGTTTTCTGCACAAACGCGATTCTGCGAAGCAATGTGAACACTTCTCCTTCCCAGGCACAGAGAAGGTGCTAGCAGGGAATTCTCTGCCTGCCTTTCCCCAGTGCTCTGCAAGCTCTCCAGGGCAACAGAAAATGTGGGGCTCTGTGCTTTCTTTCCTTCTGAACAAGTGTTAGTGTTTTCTGCACAAACGCGATTCTGCGAAGCAATGTGAACACTTCTCCTTCCCAGGCACAGAGAAGGTGCTAGCAGGGAATTCTCTGCCTGCCTTTCCCCAGTGCTCTGCAAGCTCTCCAGGGCAACAGAAAATCTGGGGCTTTCTGCTTTCTTTCCTTCTGGACAAGTGTTAGTGTTTTCTGCACAAACGCGATTCTGCGAAGCAATGTGAACACTTCTCCTTCCCAGGCACAGAGAAGGTGCTAGCAGGGAATTCTCTGCCTGCCTTTCCCCAGTGCTCTGCAAGCTCTCCAGGGCAACATAAAATCTGGGGCTCTGTGCTTTCTTTCCTTCTGAACAAGTGTTAGTGTTTTCTGCACAAACGCGATTCTGAGAAGCAATGTGAACACTTCTCCTTCCCAGGCACAGAGAAGGTGCTAGCAGGGAATTCTCTGCCTGCCTTTCCCCAGTGCTCTGCAAGCTCTCCAGGGCAACATAAAATGTGGGGCTCTGTGCTTTCTTTCCTTCTGAACAAGTCTTAGTGTTTTCTGCACAAACGCGATTCTGCGAAGCAATGTGAACACTTTTGCTTCCCAGGCACAGAGAAGGTGCTAGCAGGGAATTCTCTGCCTGCCTTTCCCCAGTGCTCTGCAAGCTCTGCAGGGCAACATAAAATGTGGGGCTCTGTGCTTTCTTTCCTTCTGAACAAGTGTTAGTGTTTTCTGCACAAACGCGATTCTGCGAAGCAATGTGAACACTTCTCCTTCCCAGGCACAGAGAAGGTGCTAGCAGGGAATTCTCTGCCTGCCTTTCCCCAGTGCTCTGCAAGCTCTCCAGGGCAACATAAAATGTGGGGCTCTGTGCTTTCTTTCCTTCTGAACAAGTGTTAGTGTTTTCTGCACAAACGCGATTCTGCGAAGCAATGTGAACACTTTTGCTTCCCAGGCACAGAGAAGGTGCTAGCAGGGAATTCTCTGCCTGCCTTTCCCCAGTGCTCTGCAAGCTCTCCAGGGCAACATAAAATGTGGGGCTCTGTGCTTTCTTTCCTTCTGAACAAGTGTTAGTGTTTGCTGCACAAACGCGATTCTGCGAAAAAATGTGAACACTTCTCCTTCCCAGGCACAGAGAAGGTGCTAGCAGGGAATTCTCTGCCTGCCTTTCCCCAGTGCTCTGCAAGCTCTCCAGGGCAACATAAAATGTGGGGCTCTGTGCTTTCTTTCCTTCTGGACAAGTGTTAGTGTTTTCTGCACAAACGCGATTCTGCGAAGCAATGTGAACACTTCTCCTTCCCAGGCACAGAGAAGGTGCTAGCAGGGAATTCTCTGCCTGCCTTTCCCCAGTGCTCTGCAAGCTCTCCAGGGCAACATAAAATCTGGGGCTCTGTGCTTTCTTTCCTTCTGAACAAGTGTTAGTGTTTTCTGCACAAACGCGATTCTGCGAAGCAATGTGAACACTTTTGCTTCCCAGGCACAGAGAAGGTGCTAGCAGGGAATTCTCTGCCTGCCTTTCCCCAGTGCTCTGCAAGCTCTCCAGGGCAACATAAAATGTGGGGCTCTGTGCTTTCTTTCCTTCTGAACAAGTGTTAGTGTTTGCTGCACAAACGCGATTCTGCGAAGCAATGTGAACACTTTTGCTTCCCAGGCACAGAGAAGGTGCTAGCAGGGAATTCTCTGCCTGCCTTTCCCCAGTGCTCTGCAAGCTCTCCAGGGCAACATAAAATGTGGGGCTCTGTGCTTTCTTTCGTTCTGAACAAGTGTTAGTGTTTTCTGCACAAACGCGATTCTGAGAAGCAATGTGAACACTTCTCCTTCCCAGGCACAGAGAAGGTGCTAGCAGGGAATTCTCTGCCTGCCTTTCCCCAGTGCTCTGCAAGCTCTCCAGGGCAACATAAAATGTGGGGCTCTGTGCTTTCTTTCCTTCTGAACAAGTGTTAGTGTTTTCTGCACAAACGCGATTCTGAGAAGCAATGTGAACACTTCTCCTTCCCAGGCACAGAGAAGGTGCTAGCAGGGAATTCTCTGCCTGCCTTTCCCCAGTGCTCTGCAAGCTCTCCAGGGCAACATAAAATGTAGGGCTCTGTGCTTTCTTTCCTTCTGAACAAGTCTCAGTGTTTTCTGCACAAACGCGATTCTGAGAAGCAATGTGAACACTTCTCCTTCCCAGGCACAGAGAAGGTGCTAGCAGGGAATTCTCTGCCTGCTTTTCCCCAGTGCTCTGCAAGCTCTCCAGGGCAACATAAGATGTGGGGCTCTGTGCTTTCTTTCCTTCTGAACAAGTGTTAGTGTTTTCTGCACAAACGCGATTCTGCGAAGCAATGTGAACACTTCTCCTTCCCAGGCACAGAGAAGGTGCTAGCAGGGAATTCTCTGCCTGCCTTTCCCCAGTGCTCTGCAAGCTCTCCAGGGCAACATAAAATCTGGGGCTCTGTGCTTTCTTTCCTTCTGAACAAGTGTTAGTGTTTTCTGCACAAACGCGATTCTGCGAAGCAATGTGAACACTTCTCCTTCCCAGGCACAGAGAAGGTGCTAGCAGGGAATTCTCTGCCTGCCTTTCCCCAGTGCTCTGCAAGCTCTCCAGGGCAACATAAAATCTGGGGCTCTGTGCTTTCTTTCCTTCTGAACAAGTGTTAGTGTTTTCTGCACAAACGCGATTCTGCGAAGCAATGTGAACACTTCTCCTTCCCAGGCACAGAGAAGGTGCTAGCAGGGAATTCTCTGCCTGCCTTTCCCCAGTGCTCTGCAAGCTCTCCAGGGCAACAGAAAATCTGGGGCTCTCTGCTTTCTTTCCTTCTGAACAAGTGTTAGTGTTTTCTGCACAAACGCGATTCTGAGAAGCAATGTGAACACTTCTCCTTCCCAGGCACAGAGAAGGTGCTAGCAGGGAATTCTCTGCCTGCCTTTCCCCAGTGCTCTGCAAGCTCTCCAGGGCAACATAAAATCTGGGGCTCTGTGCTTTCTTTCCTTGTGAACAAGTGTTAGTGTTTTCTGCACAAACGCGATTCTGCGAAGCAATGTGAACACTTTTGCTTCCCAGGCACAGAGAAGGTGCTAGCAGGGAATTCTCTGCCTGCCTTTCCCCAGTGCTCTGCAAGCTCTCCAGGGCAACATAAAGCCTCGGGCTCTGTGCTTTCTTTCCTTCTGAACAAGTGTTAGTGTTTTCTGCACAAACGCGATTCTGAGAAGCAATGTGAACACTTCTCCTTCCCAGGCACAGAGAAGGTGCTAGCAGGGAATTCTCTGCCTGCCTTTCCCCAGTGCTCTGCAAGCTCTCCAGGGCAACATAAAATGTGGGGCTCTGTGCTTTCTTTCCTTCTGAACAAGTGTTAGTGTTTTCTGCACAAACGCGATTCTGCGAAGCAATGTGAACACTTCTCCTTCCCAGGCACAGAGAAGGTGCTAGCAGGGAATTCTCTGCCTGCCTTTCCCCAGTGCTCTGCAAGCTCTCCAGGGCAACAGAAAATGTGGGGCTCTGTGCTTTCTTTCCTTCTGAACAAGTGTTAGTGTTTTCTGCACAAACGCGATTCTGCGAAGCAATGTGAACACTTCTCCTTCCCAGGCACAGAGAAGGTGCTAGCAGGGAATTCTCTGCCTGCCTTTCCCCAGTGCTCTGCAAGCTCTCCAGGGCAACATAAAATGTGGGGCTCTGTGCTTTCTTTCCTTCTGGACAAGTGTTAGTGTTTTCTGCACAAACGCGATTCTGCGAAGCAATGTGAACACTTCTCCTTCCCAGGCACAGAGAAGGTGCTAGCAGGGAATTCTCTGCCTGCCTTTCCCCAGTGCTCTGCAAGCTCTCCAGGGCAACATAAAATGTGGGGCTCTGTGCTTTCTTTCCTTCTGGACAAGTGTTAGTGTTTTCTGCACAAACGCGATTCTGAGAAGCAATGTGAACACTTTTGCTTCCCAGGCACAGAGAAGGTGCTAGCAGGGAATTCTCTGCCTGCCTTTCCCCAGTGCTCTGCAAGCTCTCCAGGGCAACATAAAATGTGGGGCTCTGTGCTTTCTTTCCTTCTGAACAAGTGTTAGTGTTTGCTGCACAAACGCGATTCTGCGAAGCAATGTGAACACTTCTCCTTCCCAGGCACAGAGAAGGTGCTAGCAGGGAATTCTCTGCCTGCCTTTCCCCAGTGCTCTGCAAGCTCTCCAGGGCAACATAAAATGTGGGGCTCTGTGCTTTCTTTCCTTCTGAACAAGTGTTAGTGTTTTCTGCACAAACGCGATTCTGCGAAGCAATGTGAACACTTTTGCTTCCCAGGCACAGAGAAGGTGCTAGCAGGGAATTCTCTGCCTGCCTTTCCCCAGTGCTCTGCAAGCTCTGCAGGGCAACATAAAATGTGGGGCTCTGTGCTTTCTTTCCTTCTGAACAAGTGTTAGTGTTTGCTGCACAAACGCGATTCTGCGAAGCAATGTGAACACTTTTGCTTCCCAGGCACAGAGAAGGTGCTAGCAGGGAATTCTCTGCCTGCCTTTCCCCAGTGCTCTGCAAGCTCTCCAGGGCAACATAAAATGTGGGGCTCTGTGCTTTCTTTCCTTCTGAACAAGTGTTAGTGTTTGCTGCACAAACGCGATTCTGCGAAGCAATGTGAACACTTCTCCTTCCCAGGCACAGAGAAGGTGCTAGCAGGGAATTCTCTGCCTGCCTTTCCCCAGTGCTCTGCAAGCTCTCCAGGGCAACATAAAATGTGGGGCTCTGTGCTTTCTTTCCTTCTGAACAAGTGTTAGTGTTTTCTGCACAAACGCGATTCTGCGAAGCAATGTGAACACTTTTGCTTCCCAGGCACAGAGAAGGTGCTAGCAGGGAATTCTCTGCCTGCCTTTCCCCAGTGCTCTGCAAGCTCTCCAGGGCAACAGAAAATCTGGGGCTCTCTGCTTTCTTTCCTTCTGAACAAGTGTTAGTGTTTTCTGCACAAACGCGATTCTGCGAAGCAATGTGAACACTTCTCCTTCCCAGGCACAGAGAAGGTGCTAGCAGGGAATTCTCTGCCTGCCTTTCCCCAGTGCTCTGCAAGCTCTCCAGGGCAACATAAAATCTGGGGCTCTGTGCTTTCTTTCCTTCTGAACAAGTGTTAGTGTTTTCTGCACAAACGCGATTCTGCGAAGCAATGTGAACACTTCTCCTTCCCAGGCACAGAGAAGGTGCTAGCAGGGAATTCTCTGCCTGCCTTTCCCCAGTGCTCTGCAAGCTCTCCAGGGCAACATAAAATCTGGGGCTCTGTGCTTTCTTTCCTTCTGAACAAGTGTTAGTGTTTTCTGCACAAACGCGATTCTGCGAAGCAATGTGAACACTTTTGCTTCCCAGGCACAGAGAAGGTGCTAGCAGGGAATTCTCTGCCTGCCTTTCCCCAGTGCTCTGCAAGCTCTCCAGGGCAACATAAAGCCTCGGGCTCTGTGCTTTCTTTCCTTCTGAACAAGTGTTAGTGTTTTCTGCACAAACGCGATTCTGCGAAGCAATGTGAACACTTCTCCTTCCCAGGCACAGAGAAGGTGCTAGCAGGGAATTCTCTGCCTGCCTTTCCCCAGTGCTCTGCAAGCTCTCCAGGGCAACATAAAATCTGGGGCTCTGTGCTTTCTTTCCTTCTGAACAAGTGTTAGTGTTTTCTGCACAAACGCGATTCTGCGAAGCAATGTGAACACTTCTCCTTCCCAGGCACAGAGAAGGTGCTAGCAGGGAATTCTCTGCCTGCCTTTCCCCAGTGCTCTGCAAGCTCTCCAGGGCAACATAAAATCTGGGGCTCTGTGCTTTCTTTCCTTCTGAACAAGTGTTAGTGTTTTCTGCACAAACGCGATTCTGCGAAGCAATGTGAACACTTTTGCTTCCCAGGCACAGAGAAGGTGCTAGCAGGGAATTCTCTGCCTGCCTTTCCCCAGTGCTCTGCAAGCTCTCCAGGGCAACATAAAATGTGGGGCTCTGTGCTTTCTTTCCTTCTGAACAAGTGTTAGTGTTTTCTGCACAAACGCGATTCTGCGAAGCAATGTGAACACTTCTCCTTCCCAGGCACAGAGAAGGTGCTAGCAGGGAATTCTCTGCCTGCCTTTCCCCAGTGCTCTGCAAGCTCTCCAGGGCAACAGAAAATGTGCGGCTCTGTGCTTTCTTTCCTTCTGAACAAGTGTTAGTGTTTTCTGCACAAACGCGATTCTGCGAAGCAATGTGAACACTTCTCCTTCCCAGGCACAGAGAAGGTGCTAGCAGGGAATTCTCTGCCTGCCTTTCCCCAGTGCTCTGCAAGCTCTCCAGGGCAACAGAAAATGTGGGGCTCTGTGCTTTCTTTCCTTCTGAACAAGTGTTAGTGTTTTCTGCACAAACGCGATTCTGCGAAGCAATGTGAACACTTCTCCTTCCCAGGCACAGAGAAGGTGCTAGCAGGGAATTCTCTGCCTGCCTTTCCCCAGTGCTCTGCAAGCTCTCCAGGGCAACAGAAAATCTGGGGCTTTCTGCTTTCTTTCCTTCTGGACAAGTGTTAGTGTTTTCTGCACAAACGCGATTCTGCGAAGCAATGTGAACACTTCTCCTTCCCAGGCACAGAGAAGGTGCTAACAGGGAATTCTCTGCCTGCCTTTCCCCAGTGCTCTGCAAGCTCTCCAGGGCAACATAAAATGTGGGGCTCTGTGCTTTCTTTCCTTCTGAACAAGTCTCAGTGTTTTCTGCACAAACGCGATTCTGAGAAGCAATGTGAACACTTCTCCTTCCCAGGCACAGAGAAGGTGCTAGCAGGGAATTCTCTGCCTGCCTTTCCCCAGTGCTCTGCAAGCTCTCCAGGGCAACAGAAAATGTGCGGCTCTGTGCTTTCTTTCCTTCTGAACAAGTGTTAGTGTTTTCTGCACAAACGCGATTCTGAGAAGCAATGTGAACACTTCTCCTTCCCAGGCACAGAGAAGGTGCTAGCAGGGAATTCTCTGCCTGCCTTTCCCCAGTGCTCTGCAAGCTCTCCAGGGCAACATAAAATCTGGGGCTCTGTGCTTTCTTTCCTTCTGAACAAGTGTTAGTGTTTTCTGCACAAACGCGATTCTGAGAAGCAATGTGAACACTTTTGCTTCCCAGGCACAGAGAAGGTGCTAGCAGGGAATTCTCTGCCTGCCTTTCCCCAGTGCTCTGCAAGCTCTCCAGGGCAACATAAAGCCTCGGGCTCTGTGCTTTCTTTCCTTCTGAACAAGTGTTAGTGTTTTCTGCACAAACGCGATTCTGAGAAGCAATGTGAACACTTCTCCTTCCCAGGCACAGAGAAGGTGCTAGCAGGGAATTCTCTGCCTGCCTTTCCCCAGTGCTCTGCAAGCTCTCCAGGGCAACATAAAATGTGGGGCTCTGTGCTTTCTTTCCTCCTGGACAAGTGTTAGTGTTTTCTGCACAAACGCGATTCTGCGAAGCAATGTGAACACTTTTGCTTCCAGGCACAGAGAAGGTGCTAGCAGGGAAGTCTCTGCCTGCCTTTCCCCAGTGCTCTGCAAGCTCTCCAGGGCAACATAAAATGTGGGGCTCTGTGCTTTCTTTCCTTCTGAACAAGTGTTAGTGTTTTCTGCACAAACGCGATTCTGCGAAGCAATGTGAACACTTCTCCTTCCCAGGCACAGAGAAGGTGCTAGCAGGGAATTCTCTGCCTGCCTTTCCCCAGTGCTCTGCAAGCTCTCCAGGGCAACATAAAATGTGGGGCTCTGTGCTTTCTTTCCTTCTGAACAAGTGTTAGTGTTTGCTGCACAAACGCGATTCTGCGAAGCAATGTGAACACTTTTGCTTCCCAGGCACAGAGAAGGTGCTAGCAGGGAATTCTCTGCCTGCCTTTCCCCAGTGCTCTGCAAGCTCTCCAGGGCAACATAAAATGTGGGGCTCTGTGCTTTCTTTCCTTCTGAACAAGTGTTAGTGTTTTCTGCACAAACGCGATTCTGCGAAGCAATGTGAACACTTCTCCTTCCCAGGCACAGAGAAGGTGCTAGCAGGGAATTCTCTGCCTGCCTTTCCCCAGTGCTCTGCAAGCTCTCCAGGGCAACATAAAATGTGGGGCTCTGTGCTTTCTTTCCTTCTGAACAAGTGTTAGTGTTTTCTGCACAAACGCGATTCTGCGAAGCAATGTGAACACTTCTCCTTCCCAGGCACAGAGAAGGTGCTAGCAGGGAATTCTCTGCCTGCCTTTCCCCAGTGCTCTGCAAGCTCTCCAGGGCAACATAAAATGTGGGGCTCTGTGCTTTCTTTCCTTCTGAACAAGTGTTAGTGTTTTCTGCACAAACGCGATTCTGAGAAGCAATGTGAACACTTCTCCTTCCCAGGCACAGAGAAGGTGCTAGCAGGGAATTCTCTGCCTGCCTTTCCCCAGTGCTCTGCAAGCTCTCCAGGGCAACATAAAATGTGGGGCTCTGTGCTTTCTTTCCTTCTGAACAAGTCTCAGTGTTTTCTGCACAAACGCGATTCTGCGAAGCAATGTGAACACTTCTCCTTCCCAGGCACAGAGAAGGTGCTAGCAGGGAATTCTCTGCCTGCCTTTCCCCAGTGCTCTGCAAGCTCTCCAGGGCAACATAAAATGTGGGGCTCTGTGCTTTCTTTCCTTCTGAACAAGTGTTAGTGTTTTCTGCACAAACGCGATTCTGCAAAGCAATGTGAACACTTTTGCTTCCCAGGCACAGAGAAGGTGCTAGCAGGGAATTCTCTGCCTGCCTTTCCCCAGTGCTCTGCAAGCTCTCCAGGGCAACATAAAATGTGGGGCTCTGTGCTTTCTTTCCTTCTGAACAAGTGTTAGTGTTTTCTGCACAAACGCGATTCTGAGAAGCAATGTGAACACTTCTCCTTCCCAGGCACAGAGAAGGTGCTAGCAGGGAATTCTCTGCCTGCCTTTCCCCAGTGCTCTGCAAGCTCTCCAGGGCAACAGAAAATCTGGGGCTCTCTGCTTTCTTTCCTTCTGAACAAGTGTTAGTGTTTTCTGCACAAACGCGATTCTGAGAAGCAATGTGAACACTTCTCCTTCCCAGGCACAGAGAAGGTGCTAGCAGGGAATTCTCTGCCTGCCTTTCCCCAGTGCTCTGCAAGCTCTCCAGGGCAACATAAAATCTGGGGCTCTGTGCTTTCTTTCCTTGTGAACAAGTGTTAGTGTTTTCTGCACAAACGCGATTCTGAGAAGCAATGTGAACACTTTTGCTTCCCAGGCACAGAGAAGGTGCTAGCAGGGAATTCTCTGCCTGCCTTTCCCCAGTGCTCTGCAAGCTCTCCAGGGCAACATAAAATCTGGGGCTCTGTGCTTTCTTTCCTTCTGAACAAGTGTTAGTGTTTTCTGCACAAACGCGATTCTGCGAAGCAATGTGAACACTTCTCCTTCCCAGGCACAGAGAAGGTGCTAGCAGGGAATTCTCTGCCTGCCTTTCCCCAGTGCTCTGCAAGCTCTCCAGGGCAACATAAAATGTGGGGCTCTGTGCTTTCTTTCCTTCTGAACAAGTGTTAGTGTTTTCTGCACAAACGCGATTCTGCGAAGCAATGTGAACACTTCTCCTTCCCAGGCACAGAGAAGGTGCTAGCAGGGAATTCTCTGCCTGCCTTTCCCCAGTGCTCTGCAAGCTCTCCAGGGCAACATAAAATCTGGGGCTCTGTGCTTTCTTTCCTTCTGAACAAGTGTTAGTGTTTTCTGCACAAACGCGATTCTGAGAAGCAATGTGAACACTTCTCCTTCCCAGGCACAGAGAAGGTGCTAGCAGGGAATTCTCTGCCTGCCTTTCCCCAGTGCTCTGCAAGCTCTCCAGCGCAACAGAAAATGTGGGGCTCTGTGCTTTCTTTCCTTCTGAACAAGTGTTAGTGTTTGCTGCACAAACGCGATTCTGCGAAGCAATGTGAACACTTCTCCTTCCCAGGCACAGAGAAGGTGCTAGCAGGGAATTCTCTGCCTGCCTTTCCCCAGTGCTCTGCAAGCTCTCCAGGGCAACATAAAATGTGGGGCTCTGTGCTTTCTTTCCTTCTGAACAAGTGTTAGTGTTTTCTGCACAAACGCGATTCTGAGAAGCAATGTGAACACTTCTCCTTCCCAGGCACAGAGAAGGTGCTAGCAGGGAATTCTCTGCCTGCCTTTCCCCAGTGCTCTGCAAGCTCTCCAGGGCAACATAAAATCTGGGGCTCTGTGCTTTCTTTCCTTGTGAACAAGTGTTAGTGTTTTCTGCACAAACGCGATTCTGAGAAGCAATGTGAACACTTTTGCTTCCCAGGCACAGAGAAGGTGCTAGCAGGGAATTCTCTGCCTGCCTTTCCCCAGTGCTCTGCAAGCTCTCCAGGGCAACATAAAATCTGGGGCTCTGTGCTTTCTTTCCTTCTGAACAAGTGTTAGTGTTTTCTGCACAAACGCGATTCTGCGAAGCAATGTGAACACTTCTCCTTCCCAGGCACAGAGAAGGTGCTAGCAGGGAATTCTCTGCCTGCCTTTCCCCAGTGCTCTGCAAGCTCTCCAGGGCAACATAAAATGTGGGGCTCTGTGCTTTCTTTCCTTCTGAACAAGTGTTAGTGTTTTCTGCACAAACGCGATTCTGCGAAGCAATGTGAACACTTCTCCTTCCCAGGCACAGAGAAGGTGCTAGCAGGGAATTCTCTGCCTGCCTTTCCCCAGTGCTCTGCAAGCTCTCCAGGGCAACATAAAATCTGGGGCTCTGTGCTTTCTTTCCTTCTGAACAAGTGTTAGTGTTTTCTGCACAAACGCGATTCTGAGAAGCAATGTGAACACTTCTCCTTCCCAGGCACAGAGAAGGTGCTAGCAGGGAATTCTCTGCCTGCCTTTCCCCAGTGCTCTGCAAGCTCTCCAGGGCAACATAAAATGTGGGGCTCTGTGCTTTCTTTCCTTCTGAACAAGTGTTAGTGTTTGCTGCACAAACGCGATTCTGCGAAGCAATGTGAACACTTCTCCTTCCCAGGCACAGAGAAGGTGCTAGCAGGGAATTCTCTGCCTGCCTTTCCCCAGTGCTCTGCAAGCTCTCCAGGGCAACATAAAATGTGGGGCTCTGTGCTTTCTTTCCTTCTGAACAAGTGTTAGTGTTTTCTGCACAAACGCGATTCTGAGAAGCAATGTGAACACTTCTCCTTCCCAGGCACAGAGAAGGTGCTAGCAGGGAATTCTCTGCCTGCCTTTCCCCAGTGCTCTGCAAGCTCTCCAGGGCAACATAAAATGTGGGGCTCTGTGCTTTCTTTCGTTCTGAACAAGTGTTAGTGTTTTCTGCACAAACGCGATTCTGAGAAGCAATGTGAACACTTCTCCTTCCCAGGCACAGAGAAGGTGCTAGCAGGGAATTCTCTGCCTGCCTTTCCCCAGTGCTCTGCAAGCTCTCCAGGGCAACATAAAATGTGGGGCTCTGTGCTTTCTTTCCTTCTGAACAAGTGTTAGTGTTTTCTGCACAAACGCGATTCTGCGAAGCAATGTGAACACTTCTCCTTCCCAGGCACAGAGAAGGTGCTAGCAGGGAATTCTCTGCCTGCCTTTCCCCAGTGCTCTGCAAGCTCTCCAGGGCAACATAAAATCTGGGGCTCTGTGCTTTCTTTCCTTGTGAACAAGTGTTAGTGTTTTCTGCACAAACGCGATTCTGAGAAGCAATGTGAACACTTTTGCTTCCCAGGCACAGAGAAGGTGCTAGCAGGGAATTCTCTGCCTGCCTTTCCCCAGTGCTCTGCAAGCTCTCCAGGGCAACATAAAATCTGGGGCTCTGTGCTTTCTTTCCTTCTGAACAAGTGTTAGTGTTTTCTGCACAAACGCGATTCTGCGAAGCAATGTGAACACTTCTCCTTCCCAGGCACAGAGAAGGTGCTAGCAGGGAATTCTCTGCCTGCCTTTCCCCAGTGCTCTGCAAGCTCTCCAGGGCAACATAAAATGTGGGGCTCTGTGCTTTCTTTCCTTCTGAACAAGTGTTAGTGTTTTCTGCACAAACGCGATTCTGCGAAGCAATGTGAACACTTCTCCTTCCCAGGCACAGAGAAGGTGCTAGCAGGGAATTCTCTGCCTGCCTTTCCCCAGTGCTCTGCAAGCTCTCCAGGGCAACATAAAATCTGGGGCTCTGTGCTTTCTTTCCTTGTGAACAAGTGTTAGTGTTTTCTGCACAAACGCGATTCTGAGAAGCAATGTGAACACTTTTGCTTCCCAGGCACAGAGAAGGTGCTAGCAGGGAATTCTCTGCCTGCCTTTCCCCAGTGCTCTGCAAGCTCTCCAGGGCAACATAAAATCTGGGGCTCTGTGCTTTCTTTCCTTCTGAACAAGTGTTAGTGTTTTCTGCACAAACGCGATTCTGCGAAGCAATGTGAACACTTCTCCTTCCCAGGCACAGAGAAGGTGCTAGCAGGGAATTCTCTGCCTGCCTTTCCCCAGTGCTCTGCAAGCTCTCCAGGGCAACATAAAATGTGGGGCTCTGTGCTTTCTTTCCTTCTGAACAAGTGTTAGTGTTTTCTGCACAAACGCGATTCTGCGAAGCAATGTGAACACTTCTCCTTCCCAGGCACAGAGAAGGTGCTAGCAGGGAATTCTCTGCCTGCCTTTCCCCAGTGCTCTGCAAGCTCTCCAGGGCAACATAAAATCTGGGGCTCTGTGCTTTCTTTCCTTCTGAACAAGTGTTAGTGTTTTCTGCACAAACGCGATTCTGAGAAGCAATGTGAACACTTCTCCTTCCCAGGCACAGAGAAGGTGCTAGCAGGGAATTCTCTGCCTGCCTTTCCCCAGTGCTCTGCAAGCTCTCCAGCGCAACAGAAAATGTGGGGCTCTGTGCTTTCTTTCCTTCTGAACAAGTGTTAGTGTTTGCTGCACAAACGCGATTCTGCGAAGCAATGTGAACACTTCTCCTTCCCAGGCACAGAGAAGGTGCTAGCAGGGAATTCTCTGCCTGCCTTTCCCCAGTGCTCTGCAAGCTCTCCAGGGCAACATAAAATGTGGGGCTCTGTGCTTTCTTTCCTTCTGAACAAGTGTTAGTGTTTTCTGCACAAACGCGATTCTGAGAAGCAATGTGAACACTTCTCCTTCCCAGGCACAGAGAAGGTGCTAGCAGGGAATTCTCTGCCTGCCTTTCCCCAGTGCTCTGCAAGCTCTCCAGGGCAACATAAAATCTGGGGCTCTGTGCTTTCTTTCCTTGTGAACAAGTGTTAGTGTTTTCTGCACAAACGCGATTCTGAGAAGCAATGTGAACACTTTTGCTTCCCAGGCACAGAGAAGGTGCTAGCAGGGAATTCTCTGCCTGCCTTTCCCCAGTGCTCTGCAAGCTCTCCAGGGCAACATAAAATCTGGGGCTCTGTGCTTTCTTTCCTTCTGAACAAGTGTTAGTGTTTTCTGCACAAACGCGATTCTGCGAAGCAATGTGAACACTTCTCCTTCCCAGGCACAGAGAAGGTGCTAGCAGGGAATTCTCTGCCTGCCTTTCCCCAGTGCTCTGCAAGCTCTCCAGGGCAACATAAAATGTGGGGCTCTGTGCTTTCTTTCCTTCTGAACAAGTGTTAGTGTTTTCTGCACAAACGCGATTCTGCGAAGCAATGTGAACACTTCTCCTTCCCAGGCACAGAGAAGGTGCTAGCAGGGAATTCTCTGCCTGCCTTTCCCCAGTGCTCTGCAAGCTCTCCAGGGCAACATAAAATCTGGGGCTCTGTGCTTTCTTTCCTTCTGAACAAGTGTTAGTGTTTTCTGCACAAACGCGATTCTGAGAAGCAATGTGAACACTTCTCCTTCCCAGGCACAGAGAAGGTGCTAGCAGGGAATTCTCTGCCTGCCTTTCCCCAGTGCTCTGCAAGCTCTCCAGGGCAACATAAAATGTGGGGCTCTGTGCTTTCTTTCCTTCTGAACAAGTGTTAGTGTTTGCTGCACAAACGCGATTCTGCGAAGCAATGTGAACACTTCTCCTTCCCAGGCACAGAGAAGGTGCTAGCAGGGAATTCTCTGCCTGCCTTTCCCCAGTGCTCTGCAAGCTCTCCAGGGCAACATAAAATGTGGGGCTCTGTGCTTTCTTTCCTTCTGAACAAGTGTTAGTGTTTTCTGCACAAACGCGATTCTGAGAAGCAATGTGAACACTTCTCCTTCCCAGGCACAGAGAAGGTGCTAGCAGGGAATTCTCTGCCTGCCTTTCCCCAGTGCTCTGCAAGCTCTCCAGGGCAACATAAAATGTGGGGCTCTGTGCTTTCTTTCGTTCTGAACAAGTGTTAGTGTTTTCTGCACAAACGCGATTCTGAGAAGCAATGTGAACACTTTTCCTTCCCAGGCACAGAGAAGGTGCTAGCAGGGAATTCTCTGCCTGCCTTTCCCCAGTGCTCTGCAAGCTCTCCAGGGCAACATAAAATGTGGGGCTCTGTGCTTTCTTTCCTTCTGAACAAGTGTTAGTGTTTTCTGCACAAACGCGATTCTGCGAAGCAATGTGAACACTTCTCCTTCCCAGGCACAGAGAAGGTGCTAGCAGGGAATTCTCTGCCTGCCTTTCCCCAGTGCTCTGCAAGCTCTCCAGGGCAACATAAAATCTGGGGCTCTGTGCTTTCTTTCCTTGTGAACAAGTGTTAGTGTTTTCTGCACAAACGCGATTCTGAGAAGCAATGTGAACACTTTTGCTTCCCAGGCACAGAGAAGGTGCTAGCAGGGAATTCTCTGCCTGCCTTTCCCCAGTGCTCTGCAAGCTCTCCAGGGCAACATAAAATCTGGGGCTCTGTGCTTTCTTTCCTTCTGAACAAGTGTTAGTGTTTTCTGCACAAACGCGATTCTGCGAAGCAATGTGAACACTTCTCCTTCCCAGGCACAGAGAAGGTGCTAGCAGGGAATTCTCTGCCTGCCTTTCCCCAGTGCTCTGCAAGCTCTCCAGGGCAACATAAAATGTGGGGCTCTGTGCTTTCTTTCCTTCTGAACAAGTGTTAGTGTTTTCTGCACAAACGCGATTCTGCGAAGCAATGTGAACACTTCTCCTTCCCAGGCACAGAGAAGGTGCTAGCAGGGAATTCTCTGCCTGCCTTTCCCCAGTGCTCTGCAAGCTCTCCAGGGCAACATAAAATCTGGGGCTCTGTGCTTTCTTTCCTTCTGAACAAGTGTTAGTGTTTTCTGCACAAACGCGATTCTGAGAAGCAATGTGAACACTTCTCCTTCCCAGGCACAGAGAAGGTGCTAGCAGGGAATTCTCTGCCTGCCTTTCCCCAGTGCTCTGCAAGCTCTCCAGGGCAACATAAAATGTGGGGCTCTGTGCTTTCTTTCCTTCTGAACAAGTGTTAGTGTTTGCTGCACAAACGCGATTCTGCGAAGCAATGTGAACACTTCTCCTTCCCAGGCACAGAGAAGGTGCTAGCAGGGAATTCTCTGCCTGCCTTTCCCCAGTGCTCTGCAAGCTCTCCAGGGCAACATAAAATGTGGGGCTCTGTGCTTTCTTTCCTTCTGAACAAGTGTTAGTGTTTTCTGCACAAACGCGATTCTGAGAAGCAATGTGAACACTTCTCCTTCCCAGGCACAGAGAAGGTGCTAGCAGGGAATTCTCTGCCTGCCTTTCCCCAGTGCTCTGCAAGCTCTCCAGGGCAACATAAAATGTGGGGCTCTGTGCTTTCTTTCCTTCTGAACAAGTGTTAGTGTTTTCTGCACAAACGCGATTCTGCGAAGCAATGTGAACACTTCTCCTTCCCAGGCACAGAGAAGGTGCTAGCAGGGAATTCTCTGCCTGCCTTTCCCCAGTGCTCTGCAAGCTCTCCAGGGCAACATAAAATGTGGGGCTCTGTGCTTTCTTTCCTTCTGAACAAGTGTTAGTGTTTTCTGCACAAACGCGATTCTGCGAAGCAATGTGAACACTTCTCCTTCCCAGGCACAGAGAAGGTGCTAGCAGGGAATTCTCTGCCTGCCTTTCCCCAGTGCTCTGCAAGCTCTCCAGGGCAACATAAAATGTGGGGCTCTGTGCTTTCTTTCCTTCTGAACAAGTGTTAGTGTTTTCTGCACAAACGCGATTCTGAGAAGCAATGTGAACACTTCTCCTTCGCAGGCACAGAGAAGGTGCTAGCAGGGAATTCTCTGCCTGCCTTTCCCCAGTGCTCTGCAAGCTCTCCATGGCAACATAAAATGTGGGGCTCTGTGCTTTCTTTCGTTCTGAACAAGTGTTAGTGTTTTCTGCACAAACGCGATTCTGAGAAGCAATGTGAACACTTCTCCTTCCCAGGCACAGAGAAGGTGCTAGCAGGGAATTCTCTGCCTGCCTTTCCCCAGTGCTCTGCAAGCTCTCCAGGGCAACATAAAATGTGGGGCTCTGTGCTTTCTTTCCTTCTGAACAAGTGTTAGTGTTTTCTGCACAAACGCGATTCTGCGAAGCAATGTGAACACTTCTCCTTCCCAGGCACAGAGAAGGTGCTAGCAGGGAATTCTCTGCCTGCCTTTCCCCAGTGCTCTGCAAGCTCTCCAGCGCAACAGAAAATGTGGGGCTCTGTGCTTTCTTTCGTTCTGAACAAGTGTTAGTGTTTTCTGCACAAACGCGATTCTGAGAAGCAATGTGAACACTTCTCCTTCCCAGGCACAGAGAAGGTGCTAGCAGGGAATTCTCTGCCTGCCTTTCCCCAGTGCTCTGCAAGCTCTCCAGGGCAACATAAAATGTGGGGCTCTGTGCTTTCTTTCCTTCTGAACAAGTGTTAGTGTTTTCTGCACAAACGCGATTCTGAGAAGCAATGTGAACACTTCTCCTTCCCAGGCACAGAGAAGGTGCTAGCAGGGAATTCTCTGCCTGCCTTTCCCCAGTGCTCTGCAAGCTCTCCAGGGCAACATAAAATGTGGGGCTCTGTGCTTTCTTTCCTTCTGAACAAGTGTTAGTGTTTTCTGCACAAACGCGATTCTGAGAAGCAATGTGAACACTTCTCCTTCCCAGGCACAGAGAAGGTGCTAGCAGGGAATTCTCTGCCTGCCTTTCCCCAGTGCTCTGCAAGCTCTCCAGCGCAACAGAAAATGTGGGGCTCTGTGCTTTCTTTCCTTCTGAACAAGTGTTAGTGTTTTCTGCACAAACGCGATTCTGAGAAGCAATGTGAACACTTCTCCTTCCCAGGCACAGAGAAGGTGCTAGCAGGGAATTCTCTGCCTGCCTTTCCCCAGTGCTCTGCAAGCTCTCCAGGGCAACATAAAATCTGGGGCTCTGTGCTTTCTTTCCTTCTGAACAAGTGTTAGTGTTTTCTGCACAAACGCGATTCTGCGAAGCAATGTGAACACATCTCCTTCCCAGGCACAGAGAAGGTGCTAGCAGGGAATTCTCTGCCTGCCTTTCCCCAGTGCTCTGCAAGCTCTCCAGGGCAACATAAAATGTGGGGCTCTGTGCTTTCTTTCCTTCTGAACAAGTGTTAGTGTTTTCTGCACAAACGCGATTCTGAGAAGCAATGTGAACACTTCTCCTTCCCAGGCACAGAGAAGGTGCTAGCAGGGAATTCTCTGCCTGCCTTTCCCCAGTGCTCTGCAAGCTCTCCAGGGCAACATAAAATCTGGGGCTCTGTGCTTTCTTTCCTTCTGAACAAGTGTTAGTGTTTTCTGCACAAACGCGATTCTGAGAAGCAATGTGAACACTTTTGCTTCCCAGGCACAGAGAAGGTGCTAGCAGGGAATTCTCTGCCTGCCTTTCCCCAGTGCTCTGCAAGCTCTCCAGGGCAACATAAAGCCTCGGGCTCTGTGCTTTCTTTCCTTCTGAACAAGTGTTAGTGTTTTCTGCACAAACGCGATTCTGAGAAGCAATGTGAACACTTCTCCTTCCCAGGCACAGAGAAGGTGCTAGCAGGGAATTCTCTGCCTGCCTTTCCCCAGTGCTCTGCAAGCTCTCCAGGGCAACATAAAATGTGGGGCTCTGTGCTTTCTTTCCTCCTGGACAAGTGTTAGTGTTTTCTGCACAAACGCGATTCTGCGAAGCAATGTGAACACTTTTGCTTCCAGGCACAGAGAAGGTGCTAGCAGGGAAGTCTCTGCCTGCCTTTCCCCAGTGCTCTGCAAGCTCTCCAGGGCAACATAAAATGTGGGGCTCTGTGCTTTCTTTCCTTCTGAACAAGTGTTAGTGTTTTCTGCACAAACGCGATTCTGCGAAGCAATGTGAACACTTCTCCTTCCCAGGCACAGAGAAGGTGCTAGCAGGGAATTCTCTGCCTGCCTTTCCCCAGTGCTCTGCAAGCTCTCCAGGGCAACATAAAATGTGGGGCTCTGTGCTTTCTTTCCTTCTGAACAAGTGTTAGTGTTTGCTGCACAAACGCGATTCTGCGAAGCAATGTGAACACTTTTGCTTCCCAGGCACAGAGAAGGTGCTAGCAGGGAATTCTCTGCCTGCCTTTCCCCAGTGCTCTGCAAGCTCTCCAGGGCAACATAAAATGTGGGGCTCTGTGCTTTCTTTCCTTCTGAACAAGTGTTAGTGTTTTCTGCACAAACGCGATTCTGCGAAGCAATGTGAACACTTCTCCTTCCCAGGCACAGAGAAGGTGCTAGCAGGGAATTCTCTGCCTGCCTTTCCCCAGTGCTCTGCAAGCTCTCCAGGGCAACATAAAATGTGGGGCTCTGTGCTTTCTTTCCTTCTGAACAAGTGTTAGTGTTTTCTGCACAAACGCGATTCTGCGAAGCAATGTGAACACTTCTCCTTCCCAGGCACAGAGAAGGTGCTAGCAGGGAATTCTCTGCCTGCCTTTCCCCAGTGCTCTGCAAGCTCTCCAGGGCAACATAAAATGTGGGGCTCTGTGCTTTCTTTCCTTCTGAACAAGTGTTAGTGTTTTCTGCACAAACGCGATTCTGAGAAGCAATGTGAACACTTCTCCTTCCCAGGCACAGAGAAGGTGCTAGCAGGGAATTCTCTGCCTGCCTTTCCCCAGTGCTCTGCAAGCTCTCCAGGGCAACATAAAATGTGGGGCTCTGTGCTTTCTTTCCTTCTGAACAAGTCTCAGTGTTTTCTGCACAAACGCGATTCTGCGAAGCAATGTGAACACTTCTCCTTCCCAGGCACAGAGAAGGTGCTAGCAGGGAATTCTCTGCCTGCCTTTCCCCAGTGCTCTGCAAGCTCTCCAGGGCAACATAAAATGTGGGGCTCTGTGCTTTCTTTCCTTCTGAACAAGTGTTAGTGTTTTCTGCACAAACGCGATTCTGCAAAGCAATGTGAACACTTTTGCTTCCCAGGCACAGAGAAGGTGCTAGCAGGGAATTCTCTGCCTGCCTTTCCCCAGTGCTCTGCAAGCTCTGCAGGGCAACATAAAATGTGGGGCTCTGTGCTTTCTTTCCTTCTGAACAAGTGTTAGTGTTTTCTGCACAAACGCGATTCTGAGAAGCAATGTGAACACTTCTCCTTCCCAGGCACAGAGAAGGTGCTAGCAGGGAATTCTCTGCCTGCCTTTCCCCAGTGCTCTGCAAGCTCTCCAGGGCAACAGAAAATCTGGGGCTCTCTGCTTTCTTTCCTTCTGAACAAGTGTTAGTGTTTTCTGCACAAACGCGATTCTGAGAAGCAATGTGAACACTTCTCCTTCCCAGGCACAGAGAAGGTGCTAGCAGGGAATTCTCTGCCTGCCTTTCCCCAGTGCTCTGCAAGCTCTCCAGGGCAACATAAAATCTGGGGCTCTGTGCTTTCTTTCCTTGTGAACAAGTGTTAGTGTTTTCTGCACAAACGCGATTCTGAGAAGCAATGTGAACACTTTTGCTTCCCAGGCACAGAGAAGGTGCTAGCAGGGAATTCTCTGCCTGCCTTTCCCCAGTGCTCTGCAAGCTCTCCAGGGCAACATAAAATCTGGGGCTCTGTGCTTTCTTTCCTTCTGAACAAGTGTTAGTGTTTTCTGCACAAACGCGATTCTGCGAAGCAATGTGAACACTTCTCCTTCCCAGGCACAGAGAAGGTGCTAGCAGGGAATTCTCTGCCTGCCTTTCCCCAGTGCTCTGCAAGCTCTCCAGGGCAACATAAAATGTGGGGCTCTGTGCTTTCTTTCCTTCTGAACAAGTGTTAGTGTTTTCTGCACAAACGCGATTCTGCGAAGCAATGTGAACACTTCTCCTTCCCAGGCACAGAGAAGGTGCTAGCAGGGAATTCTCTGCCTGCCTTTCCCCAGTGCTCTGCAAGCTCTCCAGGGCAACATAAAATCTGGGGCTCTGTGCTTTCTTTCCTTCTGAACAAGTGTTAGTGTTTTCTGCACAAACGCGATTCTGAGAAGCAATGTGAACACTTCTCCTTCCCAGGCACAGAGAAGGTGCTAGCAGGGAATTCTCTGCCTGCCTTTCCCCAGTGCTCTGCAAGCTCTCCAGCGCAACAGAAAATGTGGGGCTCTGTGCTTTCTTTCCTTCTGAACAAGTGTTAGTGTTTGCTGCACAAACGCGATTCTGCGAAGCAATGTGAACACTTCTCCTTCCCAGGCACAGAGAAGGTGCTAGCAGGGAATTCTCTGCCTGCCTTTCCCCAGTGCTCTGCAAGCTCTCCAGGGCAACATAAAATGTGGGGCTCTGTGCTTTCTTTCCTTCTGAACAAGTGTTAGTGTTTTCTGCACAAACGCGATTCTGAGAAGCAATGTGAACACTTCTCCTTCCCAGGCACAGAGAAGGTGCTAGCAGGGAATTCTCTGCCTGCCTTTCCCCAGTGCTCTGCAAGCTCTCCAGGGCAACATAAAATGTGGGGCTCTGTGCTTTCTTTCCTTCTGAACAAGTGTTAGTGTTTTCTGCACAAACGCGATTCTGCGAAGCAATGTGAACACTTCTCCTTCCCAGGCACAGAGAAGGTGCTAGCAGGGAATTCTCTGCCTGCCTTTCCCCAGTGCTCTGCAAGCTCTCCAGGGCAACATAAAATGTGGGGCTCTGTGCTTTCTTTCCTTCTGAACAAGTGTTAGTGTTTTCTGCACAAACGCGATTCTGCGAAGCAATGTGAACACTTCTCCTTCCCAGGCACAGAGAAGGTGCTAGCAGGGAATTCTCTGCCTGCCTTTCCCCAGTGCTCTGCAAGCTCTCCAGGGCAACATAAAATGTGGGGCTCTGTGCTTTCTTTCCTTCTGAACAAGTGTTAGTGTTTTCTGCACAAACGCGATTCTGAGAAGCAATGTGAACACTTCTCCTTCGCAGGCACAGAGAAGGTGCTAGCAGGGAATTCTCTGCCTGCCTTTCCCCAGTGCTCTGCAAGCTCTCCATGGCAACATAAAATGTGGGGCTCTGTGCTTTCTTTCGTTCTGAACAAGTGTTAGTGTTTTCTGCACAAACGCGATTCTGAGAAGCAATGTGAACACTTCTCCTTCCCAGGCACAGAGAAGGTGCTAGCAGGGAATTCTCTGCCTGCCTTTCCCCAGTGCTCTGCAAGCTCTCCAGGGCAACATAAAATGTGGGGCTCTGTGCTTTCTTTCCTTCTGAACAAGTGTTAGTGTTTTCTGCACAAACGCGATTCTGCGAAGCAATGTGAACACTTCTCCTTCCCAGGCACAGAGAAGGTGCTAGCAGGGAATTCTCTGCCTGCCTTTCCCCAGTGCTCTGCAAGCTCTCCAGCGCAACAGAAAATGTGGGGCTCTGTGCTTTCTTTCGTTCTGAACAAGTGTTAGTGTTTTCTGCACAAACGCGATTCTGAGAAGCAATGTGAACACTTCTCCTTCCCAGGCACAGAGAAGGTGCTAGCAGGGAATTCTCTGCCTGCCTTTCCCCAGTGCTCTGCAAGCTCTCCAGGGCAACATAAAATGTGGGGCTCTGTGCTTTCTTTCCTTCTGAACAAGTGTTAGTGTTTTCTGCACAAACGCGATTCTGAGAAGCAATGTGAACACTTCTCCTTCCCAGGCACAGAGAAGGTGCTAGCAGGGAATTCTCTGCCTGCCTTTCCCCAGTGCTCTGCAAGCTCTCCAGGGCAACATAAAATGTGGGGCTCTGTGCTTTCTTTCCTTCTGAACAAGTGTTAGTGTTTTCTGCACAAACGCGATTCTGAGAAGCAATGTGAACACTTCTCCTTCCCAGGCACAGAGAAGGTGCTAGCAGGGAATTCTCTGCCTGCCTTTCCCCAGTGCTCTGCAAGCTCTCCAGCGCAACAGAAAATGTGGGGCTCTGTGCTTTCTTTCCTTCTGAACAAGTGTTAGTGTTTTCTGCACAAACGCGATTCTGAGAAGCAATGTGAACACTTCTCCTTCCCAGGCACAGAGAAGGTGCTAGCAGGGAATTCTCTGCCTGCCTTTCCCCAGTGCTCTGCAAGCTCTCCAGGGCAACATAAAATCTGGGGCTCTGTGCTTTCTTTCCTTCTGAACAAGTGTTAGTGTTTTCTGCACAAACGCGATTCTGCGAAGCAATGTGAACACATCTCCTTCCCAGGCACAGAGAAGGTGCTAGCAGGGAATTCTCTGCCTGCCTTTCCCCAGTGCTCTGCAAGCTCTCCAGGGCAACATAAAATGTGGGGCTCTGTGCTTTCTTTCCTTCTGAACAAGTGTTAGTGTTTTCTGCACAAACGCGATTCTGAGAAGCAATGTGAACACTTCTCCTTCCCAGGCACAGAGAAGGTGCTAGCAGGGAATTCTCTGCCTGCCTTTCCCCAGTGCTCTGCAAGCTCTCCAGGGCAACATAAAATGTGGGGCTCTGTGCTTTCTTTCCTTCTGAACAAGTGTTAGTGTTTTCTGCACAAACGCGATTCTGCGAAGCAATGTGAACACTTTTGCTTCCCAGGCACAGAGAAGGTGCTAGCAGGGAATTCTCTGCCTGCCTTTCCCCAGTGCTCTGCAAGCTCTCCAGGGCAACATAAAATGTGGGGCTCTGTGCTTTCTTTCCTTCTGAACAAGTGTTAGTGTTTTCTGCACAAACGCGATTCTGCGAAGCAATGTGAACACTTCTCCTTCCCAGGCACAGAGAAGGTGCTAGCAGGGAATTCTCTGCCTGCTTTTCCCCAGTGCTCTGCAAGCTCTCCAGGGCAACATAAGATGTGGGGCTCTGTGCTTTCTTTCCTTCTGAACAAGTGTTAGTGTTTTCTGCACAAACGCGATTCTGCGAAGCAATGTGAACACTTCTCCTTCCCAGGCACAGAGAAGGTGCTAGCAGGGAATTCTCTGCCTGCCTTTCCCCAGTGCTCTGCAAGCTCTCCAGGGCAACATAAAATCTGGGGCTCTGTGCTTTCTTTCCTTCTGAACAAGTGTTAGTGTTTTCTGCACAAACGCGATTCTGCGAAGCAATGTGAACACTTCTCCTTCCCAGGCACAGAGAAGGTGCTAGCAGGGAATTCTCTGCCTGCCTTTCCCCAGTGCTCTGCAAGCTCTCCAGGGCAACAGAAAATCTGGGGCTCTGTGCTTTCTTTCCTTCTGAACAAGTGTTAGTGTTTTCTGCACAAACGCGATTCTGAGAAGCAATGTGAACACTTCTCCTTCCCAGGCACAGAGAAGGTGCTAGCAGGGAATTCTCTGCCTGCCTTTCCCCAGTGCTCTGCAAGCTCTCCAGGGCAACATAAAATCTGGGGCTCTGTGCTTTCTTTCCTTCTGAACAAGTGTTAGTGTTTTCTGCACAAACGCGATTCTGCGAAGCAATGTGAACACTTCTCCTTCCCAGGCACAGAGAAGGTGCTAGCAGGGAATTCTCTGCCTGCCTTTCCCCAGTGCTCTGCAAGCTCTCCAGGGCAACATAAAATCTGGGGCTCTGTGCTTTCTTTCCTTCTGAACAAGTGTTAGTGTTTTCTGCACAAACGCGATTCTGCGAAGCAATGTGAACACTTTTGCTTCCCAGGCACAGAGAAGGTGCTAGCAGGGAATTCTCTGCCTGCCTTTCCCCAGTGCTCTGCAAGCTCTCCAGGGCAACATAAAGCCTCGGGCTCTGTGCTTTCTTTCCTTCTGAACAAGTGTTAGTGTTTTCTGCACAAACGCGATTCTGAGAAGCAATGTGAACACTTCTCCTTCCCAGGCACAGAGAAGGTGCTAGCAGGGAATTCTCTGCCTGCCTTTCCCCAGTGCTCTGCAAGCTCTCCAGGGCAACAGAAAATGTGGGGCTCTGTGCTTTCTTTCCTTCTGAACAAGTGTTAGTGTTTTCTGCACAAACGCGATTCTGCGAAGCAATGTGAACACTTCTCCTTCCCAGGCACAGAGAAGGTGCTAGCAGGGAATTCTCTGCCTGCCTTTCCCCAGTGCTCTGCAAGCTCTCCAGGGCAACATAAAATGTGGGGCTCTGTGCTTTCTTTCCTTCTGGACAAGTGTTAGTGTTTTCTGCACAAACGCGATTCTGCGAAGCAATGTGAACACTTCTCCTTCCCAGGCACAGAGAAGGTGCTAGCAGGGAATTCTCTGCCTGCCTTTCCCCAGTGCTCTGCAAGCTCTCCAGGGCAACATAAAATCTGGGGCTCTGTGCTTTCTTTCCTTCTGAACAAGTGTTAGTGTTTTCTGCACAAACGCGATTCTGCGAAGCAATGTGAACACTTCTCCTTCCCAGGCACAGAGAAGGTGCTAGCAGGGAATTCTCTGCCTGCCTTTCCCCAGTGCTCTGCAAGCTCTCCAGGGCAACATAAAATGTGGGGCTCTGTGCTTTCTTTCCTTCTGAACAAGTGTTAGTGTTTTCTGCACAAACGCGATTCTGCGAAGCAATGTGAACACTTCTCCTTCCCAGGCACAGAGAAGGTGCTAGCAGGGAATTCTCTGCCTGCCTTTCCCCAGTGCTCTGCAAGCTCTCCAGGGCAACATAAAATCTGGGGCTCTGTGCTTTCTTTCCTTCTGAACAAGTGTTAGTGTTTTCTGCACAAACGCGATTCTGCGAAGCAATGTGAACACTTCTCCTTCCCAGGCACAGAGAAGGTGCTAGCAGGGAATTCTCTGCCTGCCTTTCCCCAGTGCTCTGCAAGCTCTCCAGGGCAACATAAAATGTGGGGATCTGTGCTTTCTTTCCTTCTGAACAAGTCTTAGTGTTTGCTGCACAAACGCGATTCTGAGAAGCAATGTGAACACTTCTCCTTCCCAGGCACAGAGAAGGTGCTAGCAGGGAATTCTCTGCCTGCCTTTCCCCAGTGCTCTGCAAGCTCTCCAGGGCAACATAAAATGTGGGGCTCTGTGCTTTCTTTCCTTCTGAACAAGTGTTAGTGTTTTCTGCACAAACGCGATTCTGAGAAGCAATGTGAACACTTCTCCTTCCCAGGCACAGAGAAGGTGCTAGCAGGGAATTCTCTGCCTGCCTTTCCCCAGTGCTCTGCAAGCTCTCCAGGGCAACATAAAATGTGGGGCTCTGTGCTTTCTTTCCTTCTGAACAAGTCTCAGTGTTTTCTGCACAAACGCGATTCTGAGAAGCAATGTGAACACTTCTCCTTCCCAGGCACAGAGAAGGTGCTAGCAGGGAATTCTCTGCCTGCCTTTCCCCAGTGCTCTGCAAGCTCTCCAGGGCAACAGAAAATGTGGGGCTCTGTGCTTTCTTTCCTTCTGAACAAGTGTTAGTGTTTTCTGCACAAACGCGATTCTGCGAAGCAATGTGAACACTTCTCCTTCCCAGGCACAGAGAAGGTGCTAGCAGGGAATTCTCTGCCTGCCTTTCCCCAGTGCTCTGCAAGCTCTCCAGGGCAACAGAAAATGTGCGGCTCTGTGCTTTCTTTCCTTCTGAACAAGTGTTAGTGTTTTCTGCACAAACGCAATTCTGAGAAGCAATGTGAACACTTTTGCTACCCAGGCACAGAGAAGGTGCTAGCAGGGAATTCTCTGCCTGCCTTTCCCCAGTGCTCTGCAAGCTCTCCAGGGCAACATAAAGCCTCGGGCTCTGTGCTTTCTTTCCTTCTGAACAAGTGTTAGTGTTTTCTGCACAAACGCGATTCTGAGAAGCAATGTGAACACTTCTCCTTCCCAGGCACAGAGAAGGTGCTAGCAGGGAATTCTCTGCCTGCCTTTCCCCAGTGCTCTGCAAGCTCTCCAGGGCAACATAAAATGTGGGGCTCTGTGCTTTCTTTCCTCCTGGACAAGTGTTAGTGTTTTCTGCACAAACGCGATTCTGCGAAGCAATGTGAACACTTTTGCTTCCAGGCACAGAGAAGGTGCTAGCAGGGAAGTCTCTGCCTGCCTTTCCCCAGTGCTCTGCAAGCTCTCCAGGGCAACATAAAATGTGGGGCTCTGTGCTTTCTTTCCTTCTGAACAAGTGTTAGTGTTTTCTGCACAAACGCGATTCTGCGAAGCAATGTGAACACTTCTCCTTCCCAGGCACAGAGAAGGTGCTAGCAGGGAATTCTCTGCCTGCCTTTCCCCAGTGCTCTGCAAGCTCTCCAGGGCAACATAAAATGTGGGGCTCTGTGCTTTCTTTCCTTCTGAACAAGTGTTAGTGTTTGCTGCACAAACGCGATTCTGCGAAGCAACGTGAACACTTTTGCTTCCCAGGCACAGAGAAGGTGCTAGCAGGGAATTCTCTGCCTGCCTTTCCCCAGTGCTCTGCAAGCTCTCCAGGGCAACATAAAATGTGGGGCTCTGTGCTTTCTTTCCTTCTGAACAAGTCTCAGTGTTTTCTGCACAAACGCGATTCTGCGAAGCAATGTGAACACTTCTCCTTCCCAGGCACAGAGAAGGTGCTAGCAGGGAATTCTCTGCCTGCCTTTCCCCAGTGCTCTGCAAGCTCTCCAGGGCAACATAAAATGTGGGGCTCTGTGCTTTCTTTCCTTCTGAACAAGTGTTAGTGTTTTCTGCACAAACGCGATTCTGCAAAGCAATGTGAACACTTTTGCTTCCCAGGCACAGAGAAGGTGCTAGCAGGGAATTCTCTGCCTGCCTTTCCCCAGTGCTCTGCAAGCTCTGCAGGGCAACAGAAAATGTGCGGCTCTGTGCTTTCTTTCCTTCTGAACAAGTGTTAGTGTTTTCTGCACAAACGCGATTCTGAGAAGCAATGTGAACACTTCTCCTTCCCAGGCACAGAGAAGGTGCTAGCAGGGAATTCTCTGCCTGCCTTTCCCCAGTGCTCTGCAAGCTCTCCAGGGCAACAGAAAATCTGGGGCTCTCTGCTTTCTTTCCTTCTGAACAAGTGTTAGTGTTTTCTGCACAAACGCGATTCTGAGAAGCAATGTGAACACTTCTCCTTCCCAGGCACAGAGAAGGTGCTAGCAGGGAATTCTCTGCCTGCCTTTCCCCAGTGCTCTGCAAGCTCTCCAGGGCAACATAAAATCTGGGGCTCTGTGCTTTCTTTCCTTGTGAACAAGTGTTAGTGTTTTCTGCACAAACGCGATTCTGAGAAGCAATGTGAACACTTTTGCTTCCCAGGCACAGAGAAGGTGCTAGCAGGGAATTCTCTGCCTGCCTTTCCCCAGTGCTCTGCAAGCTCTCCAGGGCAACATAAAGCCTCGGGCTCTGTGCTTTCTTTCCTTCTGAACAAGTGTTAGTGTTTTCTGCACAAACGCGATTCTGAGAAGCAATGTGAACACTTCTCCTTCCCAGGCACAGAGAAGGTGCTAGCAGGGAATTCTCTGCCTGCCTTTCCCCAGTGCTCTGCAAGCTCTCCAGGGCAACATAAAATGTGGGGCTCTGTGCTTTCTTTCCTTCTGGACAAGTGTTAGTGTTTTCTGCACAAACGCGATTCTGCGAAGCAATGTGAACACTTTTGCTTCCCAGGCACAGAGAAGGTGCTAGCAGGGAAGTCTCTGCCTGCCTTTCCCCAGTGCTCTGCAAGCTCTCCAGGGCAACATAAAATGTGGGGCTCTGTGCTTTCTTTCCTTCTGAACAAGTGTTAGTGTTTTCTGCACAAACGCGATTCTGCGAAGCAATGTGAACACTTCTCCTTCCCAGGCACAGAGAAGGTGCTAGCAGGGAATTCTCTGCCTGCCTTTCCCCAGTGCTCTGCAAGCTCTCCAGGGCAACATAAAATGTGGGGCTCTGTGCTTTCTTTCCTTCTGAACAAGTGTTAGTGTTTGCTGCACAAACGCGATTCTGCGAAGCAATGTGAACACTTTTGCTTCCCAGGCACAGAGAAGGTGCTAGCAGGGAATTCTCTGCCTGCCTTTCCCCAGTGCTCTGCAAGCTCTCCAGGGCAACATAAAATGTGGGGCTCTGTGCTTTCTTTCCTTCTGAACAAGTGTTAGTGTTTTCTGCACAAACGCGATTCTGCGAAGCAATGTGAACACTTCTCCTTCCCAGGCACAGAGAAGGTGCTAGCAGGGAATTCTCTGCCTGCCTTTCCCCAGTGCTCTGCAAGCTCTCCAGGGCAACATAAAATGTGGGGCTCTGTGCTTTCTTTCCTTCTGAACAAGTGTTAGTGTTTTCTGCACAAACGCGATTCTGCGAAGCAATGTGAACACTTCTCCTTCCCAGGCACAGAGAAGGTGCTAGCAGGGAATTCTCTGCCTGCCTTTCCCCAGTGCTCTGCAAGCTCTCCAGGGCAACATAAAATCTGGGGCTCTGTGCTTTCTTTCCTTCTGAACAAGTGTTAGTGTTTTCTGCACAAACGCGATTCTGAGAAGCAATGTGAACACTTCTCCTTCCCAGGCACAGAGAAGGTGCTAGCAGGGAATTCTCTGCCTGCCTTTCCCCAGTGCTCTGCAAGCTCTCCAGGGCAACATAAAATGTGGGGCTCTGTGCTTTCTTTCCTTCTGAACAAGTGTTAGTGTTTTCTGCACAAACGCGATTCTGCGAAGCAATGTGAACACTTCTCCTTCCCAGGCACAGAGAAGGTGCTAGCAGGGAATTCTCTGCCTGCCTTTCCCCAGTGCTCTGCAAGCTCTCCAGGGCAACATAAAATGTGGGGCTCTGTGCTTTCTTTCCTTCTGAACAAGTGTTAGTGTTTTCTGCACAAACGCGATTCTGCGAAGCAATGTGAACACTTCTCCTTCCCAGGCACAGAGAAGGTGCTAGCAGGGAATTCTCTGCCTGCCTTTCCCCAGTGCTCTGCAAGCTCTCCAGGGCAACATAAAATGTGGGGCTCTGTGCTTTCTTTCCTTCTGAACAAGTGTTAGTGTTTGCTGCACAAACGCGATTCTGCGAAGCAATGTGAACACTTCTCCTTCCCAGGCACAGAGAAGGTGCTAGCAGGGAATTCTCTGCCTGCCTTTCCCCAGTGCTCTGCAAGCTCTCCAGGGCAACATAAAATGTGGGGCTCTGTGCTTTCTTTCCTTCTGAACAAGTGTTAGTGTTTTCTGCACAAACGCGATTCTGCGAAGCAATGTGAACACTTCTCCTTCCCAGGCACAGAGAAGGTGCTAGCAGGGAATTCTCTGCCTGCCTTTCCCCAGTGCTCTGCAAGCTCTCCAGGGCAACATAAAATGTGGGGCTCTGTGCTTTCTTTCCTTCTGAACAAGTGTTAGTGTTTGCTGCACAAACGCGATTCTGAGAAGCAATGTGAACACTTCTCCTTCCCAGGCACAGAGAAGGTGCTAGCAGGGAATTCTCTGCCTGCCTTTCCCCAGTGCTCTGCAAGCTCTCCATGGCAACATAAAATGTGGGGCTCTGTGCTTTCTTTCGTTCTGAACAAGTGTTAGTGTTTTCTGCACAAACGCGATTCTGAGAAGCAATGTGAACACTTCTCCTTCCCAGGCACAGAGAAGGTGCTAGCAGGGAATTCTCTGCCTGCCTTTCCCCAGTGCTCTGCAAGCTCTCCAGGGCAACATAAAATGTGGGGCTCTGTGCTTTCTTTCCTTCTGAACAAGTGTTAGTGTTTTCTGCACAAACGCGATTCTGCGAAGCAATGTGAACACTTCTCCTTCCCAGGCACAGAGAAGGTGCTAGCAGGGAATTCTCTGCCTGCCTTTCCCCAGTGCTCTGCAAGCTCTCCAGGGCAACATAAAATCTGGGGCTCTGTGCTTTCTTTCCTTGTGAACAAGTGTTAGTGTTTTCTGCACAAACGCGATTCTGCGAAGCAATGTGAACACTTCTCCTTCCCAGGCACAGAGAAGGTGCTAGCAGGGAATTCTCTGCCTGCCTTTCCCCAGTGCTCTGCAAGCTCTCCAGCGCAACAGAAAATGTGGGGCTCTGTGCTTTCTTTCCTTCTGAACAAGTGTTAGTGTTTTCTGCACAAACGCGATTCTGAGAAGCAATGTGAACACTTCTCCTTCCCAGGCACAGAGAAGGTGCTAGCAGGGAATTCTCTGCCTGCCTTTCCCCAGTGCTCTGCAAGCTCTCCAGGGCAACATAAAATCTGGGGCTCTGTGCTTTCTTTCCTTCTGAACAAGTGTTAGTGTTTTCTGCACAAACGCGATTCTGCGAAGCAATGTGAACACATCTCCTTCCCAGGCACAGAGAAGGTGCTAGCAGGGAATTCTCTGCCTGCCTTTCCCCAGTGCTCTGCAAGCTCTCCAGGGCAACATAAAATGTGGGGCTCTGTGCTTTCTTTCCTTCTGAACAAGTGTTAGCGTTTTCTGCACAAACGCGATTCTGAGAAGCAATGTGAACACTTCTCCTTCCCAGGCACAGAGAAGGTGCTAGCAGGGAATTCTCTGCCTGCCTTTCCCCAGTGCTCTGCAAGCTCTCCAGGGCAACATAAAATGTGGGGCTCTGTGCTTTCTTTCCTTCTGAACAAGTGTTAGTGTTTTCTGCACAAACGCGATTCTGCGAAGCAATGTGAACACTTTTGCTTCCCAGGCACAGAGAAGGTGCTAGCAGGGAATTCTCTGCCTGCCTTTCCCCAGTGCTCTGCAAGCTCTCCAGGGCAACATAAAATGTGGGGCTCTGTGCTTTCTTTCCTTCTGAACAAGTGTTAGTGTTTTCTGCACAAACGCGATTCTGCGAAGCAATGTGAACACTTCTCCTTCCCAGGCACAGAGAAGGTGCTAGCAGGGAATTCTCTGCCTGCCTTTCCCCAGTGCTCTGCAAGCTCTCCAGGGCAACATAAAATGTGGGGCTCTGTGCTTTCTTTCCTTCTGAACAAGTGTTAGTGTTTGCTGCACAAACGCGATTCTGCGAAGCAATGTGAACACTTCTCCTTCCCAGGCACAGAGAAGGTGCTAGCAGGGAATTCTCTGCCTGCCTTTCCCCAGTGCTCTGCAAGCTCTGCAGGGCAACATAAAATGTGGGGCTCTGTGCTTTCTTTCCTTCTGAACAAGTGTTAGTGTTTTCTGCACAAACGCGATTCTGCGAAGCAATGTGAACACTTCTCCTTCCCAGGCACAGAGAAGGTGCTAGCAGGGAATTCTCTGCCTGCCTTTCCCCAGTGCTCTGCAAGCTCTCCAGGGCAACATAAAATGTGGGGCTCTGTGCTTTCTTTCCTTCTGAACAAGTGTTAGTGTTTTCTGCACAAACGCGATTCTGCGAAGCAATGTGAACACTTCTCCTTCCCAGGCACAGAGAAGGTGCTAGCAGGGAATTCTCTGCCTGCCTTTCCCCAGTGCTCTGCAAGCTCTCCAGGGCAACATAAAATGTGGGGCTCTGTGCTTTCTTTCCTTCTGAACAAGTGTTAGTGTTTTCTGCACAAACGCGATTCTGCGAAGCAATGTGAACACTTCTCCTTCCCAGGCACAGAGAAGGTGCTAGCAGGGAATTCTCTGCCTGCCTTTCCCCAGTGCTCTGCAAGCTCTCCAGGGCAACATAAAATGTGGGGCTCTGTGCTTTCTTTCCTTGTGAACAAGTGTTAGTGTTTTCTGCACAAACGCGATTCTGCGAAGCAATGTGAACACTTCTCCTTCCCAGGCACAGAGAAGGTGCTAGCAGGGAATTCTCTGCCTGCCTTTCCCCAGTGCTCTGCAAGCTCTCCAGGGCAACATAAAATGTGGGGCTCTGTGCTTTCTTTCCTTCTGAACAAGTGTTAGTGTTTTCTGCACAAACGCGATTCTGCGAAGCAATGTGAACACTTCTCCTTCCCAGGCACAGAGAAGGTGCTAGCAGGGAATTCTCTGCCTGCCTTTCCCCAGTGCTCTGCAAGCTCTCCAGGGCAACAGAAAATGTGGGGCTCTGTGCTTTCTTTCCTTCTGAACAAGTGTTAGTGTTTTCTGCACAAACGCGATTCTGAGAAGCAATGTGAACACTTCTCCTTCCCAGGCACAGAGAAGGTGCTAGCAGGGAATTCTCTGCCTGCCTTTCCCCAGTGCTCTGCAAGCTCTCCAGGGCAACAGAAAATGTGGGGCTCTGTGCTTTCTTTCCTTCTGAACAAGTGTTAGTGTTTTCTGCACAAACGCGATTCTGCGAAGCAATGTGAACACTTCTCCTTCCCAGGCACAGAGAAGGTGCTAGCAGGGAATTCTCTGCCTGCCTTTCCCCAGTGCTCTGCAAGCTCTCCAGGGCAACATAAAATGTGGGGCTCTGTGCTTTCTTTCCTTCTGAACAAGTGTTAGTGTTTGCTGCACAAACGCGATTCTGCGAAGCAATGTGAACACTTCTCCTTCCCAGGCACAGAGAAGGTGCTAGCAGGGAATTCTCTGCCTGCCTTTCCCCAGTGCTCTGCAAGCTCTCCAGGGCAACATAAAATGTGGGGCTCTGTGCTTTCTTTCCTTCTGAACAAGTGTTAGTGTTTTCTGCACAAACGCGATTCTGAGAAGCAATGTGAACACTTCTCCTTCCCAGGCACAGAGAAGGTGCTAGCAGGGAATTCTCTGCCTGCCTTTCCCCAGTGCTCTGCAAGCTCTCCAGGGCAACATAAAATGTGGGGCTCTGTGCTTTCTTTCCTTCTGGACAAGTGTTAGTGTTTGCTGCACAAACGCGATTCTGCGAAGCAATGTGAACACTTCTCCTTCCCAGGCACAGAGAAGGTGCTAGCAGGGAATTCTCTGCCTGCCTTTCCCCAGTGCTCTGCAAGCTCTCCAGGGCAACATAAAATGTGGGGCTCTGTGCTTTCTTTCCTTCTGAACAAGTGTTAGTGTTTTCTGCACAAACGCGATTCTGAGAAGCAATGTGAACACTTCTCCTTCCCAGGCACAGAGAAGGTGCTAGCAGGGAATTCTCTGCCTGCCTTTCCCCAGTGCTCTGCAAGCTCTGCAGGGCAACATAAAATGTGGGGCTCTGTGCTTTCTTTCCTTCTGAACAAGTGTTAGTGTTTTCTGCACAAACGCGATTCTGAGAAGCAATGTGAACACTTCTCCTTCCCAGGCACAGAGAAGGTGCTAGCAGGGAATTCTCTGCCTGCCTTTCCCCAGTGCTCTGCAAGCTCTCCAGGGCAACATAAAATCTGGGGCTCTGTGCTTTCTTTCCTTCTGAACAAGTGTTAGTGTTTTCTGCACAAACGCGATTCTGCGAAGCAATGTGAACACTTCTCCTTCCCAGGCACAGAGAAGGTGCTAGCAGGGAATTCTCTGCCTGCCTTTCCCCAGTGCTCTGCAAGCTCTCCAGGGCAACATAAAATGTGGGGCTCTGTGCTTTCTTTCCTTATGAACAAGTGTTAGTGTTTTCTGCACAAACGCGATTCTGAGAAGCAATGTGAACACTTCTCCTTCGCAGGCACAGAGAAGGTGCTAGCAGGGAGTTCTCTGCCTGCCTTTCCCCAGTGCTCTGCAAGCTCTCCATGGCAACATAAAATGTGGGGCTCTGTGCTTTCTTTCCTTCTGAACAAGTGTTAGTGTTTTCTGCACAAACGCGATTCTGCGAAGCAATGTGAACACTTCTCCTTCCCAGGCACAGAGAAGGTGCTAGCAGGGAATTCTCTGCCTGCCTTTCCCCAGTGCTCTGCAAGCTCTCCAGGGCAACAGAAAATGTGGGGCTCTGTGCTTTCTTTCCTTCTGAACAAGTCTCAGTGTTTTCTGCACAAACGCGATTCTGCGAAGCAATGTGAACACTTCTCCTTCCCAGGCACAGAGAAGGTGCTAGCAGGGAATTCTCTGCCTGCCTTTCCCCAGTGCTCTGCAAGCTCTCCAGCGCAACAGAAAATGTGGGGCTCTGTGCTTTCTTTCCTTCTGAACAAGTGTTAGTGTTTTCTGCACAAACGCGATTCTGAGAAGCAATGTGAACACTTCTCCTTCCCAGGCACAGAGAAGGTGCTAGCAGGGAATTCTCTGCCTGCCTTTCCCCAGTGCTCTGCAAGCTCTCCAGGGCAACATAAAATCTGGGGCTCTGTGCTTTCTTTCCTTCTGAACAAGTGTTAGTGTTTTCTGCACAAACGCGATTCTGCGAAGCAATGTGAACACTTTTGCTTCCCAGGCACAGAGAAGGTGCTAGCAGGGAATTCTCTGCCTGCCTTTCCCCAGTGCTCTGCAAGCTCTCCAGGGCAACATAAAATGTGGGGCTCTGTGCTTTCTTTCCTTCTGAAGAAGTGTTAGTGTTTTCTGCACAAACGCGATTCTGAGAAGCAATGTGAACACTTCTCCTTCCCAGGCACAGAGAAGGTGCTAGCAGGGAATTCTCTGCCTGCCTTTCCCCAGTGCTCTGCAAGCTCTCCAGGGCAACATAAAATGTGGGGCTCTGTGCTTTCTTTCCTTCTGAACAAGTGTTAGTGTTTTCTGCACAAACGCGATTCTGCGAAGCAATGTGAACACTTCTCCTTCCCAGGCACAGAGAAGGTGCTAGCAGGGAATTCTCTGCCTGCCTTTCCCCAGTGCTCTGCAAGCTCTCCAGGGCAACATAAAATGTGGGGCTCTGTGCTTTCTTTCCTTCTGAACAAGTGTTAGTGTTTGCTGCACAAACGCGATTCTGCGAAGCAATGTGAACACTTCTCCTTCCCAGGCACAGAGAAGGTGCTAGCAGGGAATTCTCTGCCTGCCTTTCCCCAGTGCTCTGCAAGCTCTCCAGGGCAACATAAAATGTGGGGCTCTGTGCTTTCTTTCCTTCTGAACAAGTGTTAGTGTTTTCTGCACAAACGCGATTCTGCGAAGCAATGTGAACACTTCTCCTTCCCAGGCACAGAGAAGGTGCTAGCAGGGAATTCTCTGCCTGCCTTTCCCCAGTGCTCTGCAAGCTCTCCAGGGCAACATAAAATGTGGGGCTCTGTGCTTTCTTTCCTTCTGAACAAGTGTTAGTGTTTTCTGCACAAACGCGATTCTGCGAAGCAATGTGAACACTTCTCCTTCCCAGGCACAGAGAAGGTGCTAGCAGGGAATTCTCTGCCTGCCTTTCCCCAGTGCTCTGCAAGCTCTCCAGGGCAACATAAAATCTGGGGCTCTGTGCTTTCTTTCCTTCTGAACAAGTGTTAGTGTTTTCTGCACAAACGCGATTCTGCGAAGCAATGTGAACACTTCTCCTTCCCAGGCACAGAGAAGGTGCTAGCAGGGAATTCTCTGCCTGCCTTTCCCCAGTGCTCTGCAAGCTCTCCAGGGCAACATAAAATCTGGGGCTCTGTGCTTTCTTTCCTTCTGAACAAGTGTTAGTGTTTTCTGCACAAACGCGATTCTGCGAAGCAATGTGAACACTTCTCCTTCCCAGGCACAGAGAAGGTGCTAGCAGGGAATTCTCTGCCTGCCTTTCCCCAGTGCTCTGCAAGCTCTCCAGGGCAACATAAAATGTGGGGCTCTGTGCTTTCTTTCCTTCTGAACAAGTGTTAGTGTTTTCTGCACAAACGCGATTCTGCGAAGCAATGTGAACACTTCTCCTTCCCAGGCACATAGAAGGTGCTAGCAGGGAATTCTCTGCCTGCCTTTCCCCAGTGCTCTGCAAGCTCTCCAGGGCAACATAAAATGTGGGGCTCTGTGCTTTCTTTCCTTCTGAACAAGTGTTAGTGTTTTCTGCACAAACGCGATTCTGCGAAGCAATGTGAACACTTCTCCTTCCCAGGCACAGAGAAGGTGCTAGCAGGGAATTCTCTGCCTGCCTTTCCCCAGTGCTCTGCAAGCTCTCCAGGGCAACATAAAATGTGGGGCTCTGTGCTTTCTTTCCTTCTGAACAAGTGTTAGTGTTTTCTGCACAAACGCGATTCTGAGAAGCAATGTGAACACTTCTCCTTCCCAGGCACAGAGAAGGTGCTAGCAGGGAATTCTCTGCCTGCCTTTCCCCAGTGCTCTGCAAGCTCTCCATGGCAACATAAAATGTGGGGCTCTGTGCTTTCTTTCGTTCTGAACAAGTGTTAGTGTTTTCTGCACAAACGCGATTCTGAGAAGCAATGTGAACACTTCTCCTTCCCAGGCACAGAGAAGGTGCTAGCAGGGAATTCTCTGCCTGCCTTTCCCCAGTGCTCTGCAAGCTCTCCAGGGCAACATAAAATGTGGGGCTCTGTGCTTTCTTTCCTTCTGAACAAGTGTTAGTGTTTTCTGCACAAACGCGATTCTGCGAAGCAATGTGAACACTTCTCCTTCCCAGGCACAGAGAAGGTGCTAGCAGGGAATTCTCTGCCTGCCTTTCCCCAGTGCTCTGCAAGCTCTCCAGGGCAACATAAAATCTGGGGCTCTGTGCTTTCTTTCCTTGTGAACAAGTGTTAGTGTTTTCTGCACAAACGCGATTCTGCGAAGCAATGTGAACACTTCTCCTTCCCAGGCACAGAGAAGGTGCTAGCAGGGAATTCTCTGCCTGCCTTTCCCCAGTGCTCTGCAAGCTCTCCAGCGCAACAGAAAATGTGGGGCTCTGTGCTTTCTTTCCTTCTGAACAAGTGTTAGTGTTTTCTGCACAAACGCGATTCTGAGAAGCAATGTGAACACTTCTCCTTCCCAGGCACAGAGAAGGTGCTAGCAGGGAATTCTCTGCCTGCCTTTCCCCAGTGCTCTGCAAGCTCTCCAGGGCAACATAAAATCTGGGGCTCTGTGCTTTCTTTCCTTCTGAACAAGTGTTAGTGTTTTCTGCACAAACGCGATTCTGCGAAGCAATGTGAACACATCTCCTTCCCAGGCACAGAGAAGGTGCTAGCAGGGAATTCTCTGCCTGCCTTTCCCCAGTGCTCTGCAAGCTCTCCAGGGCAACATAAAATGTGGGGCTCTGTGCTTTCTTTCCTTCTGAACAAGTGTTAGCGTTTTCTGCACAAACGCGATTCTGAGAAGCAATGTGAACACTTCTCCTTCCCAGGCACAGAGAAGGTGCTAGCAGGGAATTCTCTGCCTGCCTTTCCCCAGTGCTCTGCAAGCTCTCCAGGGCAACATAAAATGTGGGGCTCTGTGCTTTCTTTCCTTCTGAACAAGTGTTAGTGTTTTCTGCACAAACGCGATTCTGCGAAGCAATGTGAACACTTTTGCTTCCCAGGCACAGAGAAGGTGCTAGCAGGGAATTCTCTGCCTGCCTTTCCCCAGTGCTCTGCAAGCTCTCCAGGGCAACATAAAATGTGGGGCTCTGTGCTTTCTTTCCTTCTGAACAAGTGTTAGTGTTTTCTGCACAAACGCGATTCTGCGAAGCAATGTGAACACTTCTCCTTCCCAGGCACAGAGAAGGTGCTAGCAGGGAATTCTCTGCCTGCCTTTCCCCAGTGCTCTGCAAGCTCTCCAGGGCAACATAAAATGTGGGGCTCTGTGCTTTCTTTCCTTCTGAACAAGTGTTAGTGTTTGCTGCACAAACGCGATTCTGCGAAGCAATGTGAACACTTCTCCTTCCCAGGCACAGAGAAGGTGCTAGCAGGGAATTCTCTGCCTGCCTTTCCCCAGTGCTCTGCAAGCTCTCCAGGGCAACATAAAGCCTCGGGCTCTGTGCTTTCTTTCCTTCTGAACAAGTGTTAGTGTTTTCTGCACAAACGCGATTCTGCGAAGCAATGTGAACACTTCTCCTTCCCAGGCACAGAGAAGGTGCTAGCAGGGAATTCTCTGCCTGCCTTTCCCCAGTGCTCTGCAAGCTCTCCAGGGCAACATAAAATGTGGGGCTCTGTGCTTTCTTTCCTTCTGAACAAGTGTTAGTGTTTTCTGCACAAACGCGATTCTGCGAAGCAATGTGAACACTTCTCCTTCCCAGGCACAGAGAAGGTGCTAGCAGGGAATTCTCTGCCTGCCTTTCCCCAGTGCTCTGCAAGCTCTCCAGGGCAACATAAAATGTGGGGCTCTGTGCTTTCTTTCCTTCTGAACAAGTGTTAGTGTTTTCTGCACAAACGCGATTCTGCGAAGCAATGTGAACACTTCTCCTTCCCAGGCACAGAGAAGGTGCTAGCAGGGAATTCTCTGCCTGCCTTTCCCCAGTGCTCTGCAAGCTCTCCAGGGCAACATAAAATGTGGGGCTCTGTGCTTTCTTTCCTTCTGAACAAGTGTTAGTGTTTTCTGCACAAACGCGATTCTGCGAAGCAATGTGAACACTTCTCCTTCCCAGGCACAGAGAAGGTGCTAGCAGGGAATTCTCTGCCTGCCTTTCCCCAGTGCTCTGCAAGCTCTCCAGGGCAACATAAAATGTGGGGCTCTGTGCTTTCTTTCCTTCTGAACAAGTGTTAGTGTTTTCTGCACAAACGCGATTCTGCGAAGCAATGTGAACACTTCTCCTTCCCAGGCACAGAGAAGGTGCTAGCAGGGAATTCTCTGCCTGCCTTTCCCCAGTGCTCTGCAAGCTCTCCAGGGCAACAGAAAATGTGGGGCTCTGTGCTTTCTTTCCTTCTGAACAAGTGTTAGTGTTTTCTGCACAAACGCGATTCTGAGAAGCAATGTGAACACTTCTCCTTCCCAGGCACAGAGAAGGTGCTAGCAGGGAATTCTCTGCCTGCCTTTCCCCAGTGCTCTGCAAGCTCTCCAGGGCAACAGAAAATGTGGGGCTCTGTGCTTTCTTTCCTTCTGAACAAGTGTTAGTGTTTTCTGCACAAACGCGATTCTGCGAAGCAATGTGAACACTTCTCCTTCCCAGGCACAGAGAAGGTGCTAGCAGGGAATTCTCTGCCTGCCTTTCCCCAGTGCTCTGCAAGCTCTCCAGGGCAACATAAAATGTGGGGCTCTGTGCTTTCTTTCCTTCTGAACAAGTGTTAGTGTTTGCTGCACAAACGCGATTCTGCGAAGCAATGTGAACACTTCTCCTTCCCAGGCACAGAGAAGGTGCTAGCAGGGAATTCTCTGCCTGCCTTTCCCCAGTGCTCTGCAAGCTCTCCAGGGCAACATAAAATGTGGGGCTCTGTGCTTTCTTTCCTTCTGAACAAGTGTTAGTGTTTTCTGCACAAACGCGATTCTGAGAAGCAATGTGAACACTTCTCCTTCCCAGGCACAGAGAAGGTGCTAGCAGGGAATTCTCTGCCTGCCTTTCCCCAGTGCTCTGCAAGCTCTCCAGGGCAACATAAAATGTGGGGCTCTGTGCTTTCTTTCCTTCTGGACAAGTGTTAGTGTTTGCTGCACAAACGCGATTCTGCGAAGCAATGTGAACACTTCTCCTTCCCAGGCACAGAGAAGGTGCTAGCAGGGAATTCTCTGCCTGCCTTTCCCCAGTGCTCTGCAAGCTCTCCAGGGCAACATAAAATGTGGGGCTCTGTGCTTTCTTTCCTTCTGAACAAGTGTTAGTGTTTTCTGCACAAACGCGATTCTGAGAAGCAATGTGAACACTTCTCCTTCCCAGGCACAGAGAAGGTGCTAGCAGGGAATTCTCTGCCTGCCTTTCCCCAGTGCTCTGCAAGCTCTGCAGGGCAACATAAAATGTGGGGCTCTGTGCTTTCTTTCCTTCTGAACAAGTGTTAGTGTTTTCTGCACAAACGCGATTCTGAGAAGCAATGTGAACACTTCTCCTTCCCAGGCACAGAGAAGGTGCTAGCAGGGAATTCTCTGCCTGCCTTTCCCCAGTGCTCTGCAAGCTCTCCAGGGCAACATAAAATCTGGGGCTCTGTGCTTTCTTTCCTTCTGAACAAGTGTTAGTGTTTTCTGCACAAACGCGATTCTGCGAAGCAATGTGAACACTTCTCCTTCCCAGGCACAGAGAAGGTGCTAGCAGGGAATTCTCTGCCTGCCTTTCCCCAGTGCTCTGCAAGCTCTCCAGGGCAACATAAAATGTGGGGCTCTGTGCTTTCTTTCCTTATGAACAAGTGTTAGTGTTTTCTGCACAAACGCGATTCTGAGAAGCAATGTGAACACTTCTCCTTCGCAGGCACAGAGAAGGTGCTAGCAGGGAGTTCTCTGCCTGCCTTTCCCCAGTGCTCTGCAAGCTCTCCATGGCAACATAAAATGTGGGGCTCTGTGCTTTCTTTCCTTCTGAACAAGTGTTAGTGTTTTCTGCACAAACGCGATTCTGCGAAGCAATGTGAACACTTCTCCTTCCCAGGCACAGAGAAGGTGCTAGCAGGGAATTCTCTGCCTGCCTTTCCCCAGTGCTCTGCAAGCTCTCCAGGGCAACAGAAAATGTGGGGCTCTGTGCTTTCTTTCCTTCTGAACAAGTCTCAGTGTTTTCTGCACAAACGCGATTCTGCGAAGCAATGTGAACACTTCTCCTTCCCAGGCACAGAGAAGGTGCTAGCAGGGAATTCTCTGCCTGCCTTTCCCCAGTGCTCTGCAAGCTCTCCAGCGCAACAGAAAATGTGGGGCTCTGTGCTTTCTTTCCTTCTGAACAAGTGTTAGTGTTTTCTGCACAAACGCGATTCTGAGAAGCAATGTGAACACTTCTCCTTCCCAGGCACAGAGAAGGTGCTAGCAGGGAATTCTCTGCCTGCCTTTCCCCAGTGCTCTGCAAGCTCTCCAGGGCAACATAAAATCTGGGGCTCTGTGCTTTCTTTCCTTCTGAACAAGTGTTAGTGTTTTCTGCACAAACGCGATTCTGCGAAGCAATGTGAACACTTTTGCTTCCCAGGCACAGAGAAGGTGCTAGCAGGGAATTCTCTGCCTGCCTTTCCCCAGTGCTCTGCAAGCTCTCCAGGGCAACATAAAATGTGGGGCTCTGTGCTTTCTTTCCTTCTGAAGAAGTGTTAGTGTTTTCTGCACAAACGCGATTCTGAGAAGCAATGTGAACACTTCTCCTTCCCAGGCACAGAGAAGGTGCTAGCAGGGAATTCTCTGCCTGCCTTTCCCCAGTGCTCTGCAAGCTCTCCAGGGCAACATAAAATGTGGGGCTCTGTGCTTTCTTTCCTTCTGAACAAGTGTTAGTGTTTTCTGCACAAACGCGATTCTGCGAAGCAATGTGAACACTTCTCCTTCCCAGGCACAGAGAAGGTGCTAGCAGGGAATTCTCTGCCTGCCTTTCCCCAGTGCTCTGCAAGCTCTCCAGGGCAACATAAAATGTGGGGCTCTGTGCTTTCTTTCCTTCTGAACAAGTGTTAGTGTTTGCTGCACAAACGCGATTCTGCGAAGCAATGTGAACACTTCTCCTTCCCAGGCACAGAGAAGGTGCTAGCAGGGAATTCTCTGCCTGCCTTTCCCCAGTGCTCTGCAAGCTCTCCAGGGCAACATAAAATGTGGGGCTCTGTGCTTTCTTTCCTTCTGAACAAGTGTTAGTGTTTTCTGCACAAACGCGATTCTGCGAAGCAATGTGAACACTTCTCCTTCCCAGGCACAGAGAAGGTGCTAGCAGGGAATTCTCTGCCTGCCTTTCCCCAGTGCTCTGCAAGCTCTCCAGGGCAACATAAAATGTGGGGCTCTGTGCTTTCTTTCCTTCTGAACAAGTGTTAGTGTTTTCTGCACAAACGCGATTCTGCGAAGCAATGTGAACACTTCTCCTTCCCAGGCACAGAGAAGGTGCTAGCAGGGAATTCTCTGCCTGCCTTTCCCCAGTGCTCTGCAAGCTCTCCAGGGCAACATAAAATCTGGGGCTCTGTGCTTTCTTTCCTTCTGAACAAGTGTTAGTGTTTTCTGCACAAACGCGATTCTGCGAAGCAATGTGAACACTTCTCCTTCCCAGGCACAGAGAAGGTGCTAGCAGGGAATTCTCTGCCTGCCTTTCCCCAGTGCTCTGCAAGCTCTCCAGGGCAACATAAAATCTGGGGCTCTGTGCTTTCTTTCCTTCTGAACAAGTGTTAGTGTTTTCTGCACAAACGCGATTCTGCGAAGCAATGTGAACACTTCTCCTTCCCAGGCACAGAGAAGGTGCTAGCAGGGAATTCTCTGCCTGCCTTTCCCCAGTGCTCTGCAAGCTCTCCAGGGCAACATAAAATGTGGGGCTCTGTGCTTTCTTTCCTTCTGAACAAGTGTTAGTGTTTTCTGCACAAACGCGATTCTGCGAAGCAATGTGAACACTTCTCCTTCCCAGGCACATAGAAGGTGCTAGCAGGGAATTCTCTGCCTGCCTTTCCCCAGTGCTCTGCAAGCTCTCCAGGGCAACAGAAAATGTGGGGCTCTGTGCTTTCTTTCCTTCTGAACAAGTGTTAGTGTTTTCTGCACAAACGCGATTCTGAGAAGCAATGTGAACACTTCTCCTTCCCAGGCACAGAGAAGGTGCTAGCAGGGAATTCTCTGCCTGCCTTTCCCCAGTGCTCTGCAAGCTCTCCAGGGCAACATAAAATGTGGGGCTCTGTGCTTTCTTTCCTTCTGAACAAGTGTTAGTGTTTTCTGCACAAACGCGATTCTGAGAAGCAATGTGAACACTTCTCCTTCCCAGGCACAGAGAAGGTGCTAGCAGGGAATTCTCTGCCTGCCTTTCCCCAGTGCTCTGCAAGCTCTCCAGGGCAACATAAAATGTGGGGCTCTGTGCTTTCTTTCCTTCTGGACAAGTGTTAGTGTTTTCTGCACAAACGCGATTCTGAGAAGCAATGTGAACACTTCTCCTTCCCAGGCACAGAGAAGGTGCTAGCAGGGAATTCTCTGCCTGCCTTTCCCCAGTGCTCTGCAAGCTCTCCAGGGCAACAGAAAATGTGGGGCTCTGTGCTTTCTTTCCTTCTGAACAAGTGTTAGTGTTTTCTGCACAAACGCGATTCTGCGAAGCAATGTGAACACTTCTCCTTCCCAGGCACAGAGAAGGTGCTAGCAGGGAATTCTCTGCCTGCCTTTCCCCAGTGCTCTGCAAGCTCTCCAGGGCAACATAAAATGTGGGGCTCTGTGCTTTCTTTCCTTCTGAACAAGTGTTAGTGTTTGCTGCACAAACGCGATTCTGCGAAGCAATGTGAACACTTTTGCTTCCCAGGCACAGAGAAGGTGCTAGCAGGGAATTCTCTGCCTGCCTTTCCCCAGTGCTCTGCAAGCTCTCCAGGGCAACAGAAAATGTGGGGCTCTGTGCTTTCTTTCCTTCTGAACAAGTGTTAGTGTTTTCTGCACAAACGCGATTCTGAGAAGCAATGTGAACACTTCTCCTTCCCAGGCACAGAGAAGGTGCTAGCAGGGAATTCTCTGCCTGCCTTTCCCCAGTGCTCTGCAAGCTCTCCAGGGCAACATAAAATGTGGGGCTCTGTGCTTTCTTTCCTTCTGAACAAGTGTTAGTGTTTTCTGCACAAACGCGATTCTGAGAAGCAATGTGAACACTTCTCCTTCCCAGGCACAGAGAAGGTGCTAGCAGGGAATTCTCTGCCTGCCTTTCCCCAGTGCTCTGCAAGCTCTCCAGGGCAACATAAAATGTGGGGCTCTGTGCTTTCTTTCCTTCTGAACAAGTGTTAGTGTTTTCTGCACAAACGCGATTCTGCGAAGCAATGTGAACACTTTTGCTTCCCAGGCACAGAGAAGGTGCTAGCAGGGAATTCTCTGCCTGCCTTTCCCCAGTGCTCTGCAAGCTCTCCAGGGCAACATAAAATGTGGGGCTCTGTGCTTTCTTTCCTTCTGAACAAGTGTTAGTGTTTGCTGCACAAACGCGATTCTGCGAAGCAATGTGAACACTTCTCCTTCCCAGGCACAGAGAAGGTGCTAGCAGGGAATTCTCTGCCTGCCTTTCCCCAGTGCTCTGCAAGCTCTCCAGGGCAACATAAAATGTGGGGCTCTGTGCTTTCTTTCCTTCTGAACAAGTCTTAGTGTTTTCTGCACAAACGCGATTCTGAGAAGCAATGTGAACACTTCTCCTTCCCAGGCACAGAGAAGGTGCTAGCAGGGAATTCTCTGCCTGCCTTTCCCCAGTGCTCTGCAAGCTCTCCAGGGCAACATAAAATGTGGGGCTCTGTGCTTTCTTTCCTTCTGAACAAGTGTTAGTGTTTTCTGCACAAACGCGATTCTGCGAAGCAATGTGAACACTTCTCCTTCCCAGGCACAGAGAAGGTGCTAGCAGGGAATTCTCTGCCTGCCTTTCCCCAGTGCTCTGCAAGCTCTCCAGGGCAACATAAAATGTGGGGCTCTGTGCTTTCTTTCCTTCTGAACAAGTGTTAGTGTTTTCTGCACAAACGCGATTC
The DNA here is from genome assembly GCA_030819815.1 of Strix occidentalis. Classification (NCBI taxonomy): domain Eukaryota; kingdom Metazoa; phylum Chordata; class Aves; order Strigiformes; family Strigidae; genus Strix; species Strix occidentalis. Next base: position 582,502 of record JASWHU010000084.1, on the reverse strand, counting down.
TGCGAAGCAATGTGAACACTTCTCCTTCCCAGGCACAGAGAAGGTGCTAGCAGGGAATTCTCTGCCTGCCTTTCCCCAGTGCTCTGCAAGCTCTCCAGGGCAACATAAAATGTGGGGCTCTGTGCTTTCTTTCCTTCTGAACAAGTGTTAGTGTTTTCTGCACAAACGCGATTCTGCGAAGCAATGTGAACACTTCTCCTTCCCAGGCACAGAGAAGGTGCTAGCAGGGAATTCTCTGCCTGCCTTTCCCCAGTGCTCTGCAAGCTCTCCAGGGCAACATAAAATGTGGGGCTCTGTGCTTTCTTTCCTTCTGAACAAGTGTTAGTGTTTTCTGCACAAACGCGATTCTGCGAAGCAATGTGAACACTTCTCCTTCCCAGGCACATAGAAGGTGCTAGCAGGGAATTCTCTGCCTGCCTTTCCCCAGTGCTCTGCAAGCTCTCCAGGGCAACAGAAAATGTGGGGCTCTGTGCTTTCTTTCCTTCTGAACAAGTGTTAGTGTTTTCTGCACAAACGCGATTCTGAGAAGCAATGTGAACACTTCTCCTTCCCAGGCACAGAGAAGGTGCTAGCAGGGAATTCTCTGCCTGCCTTTCCCCAGTGCTCTGCAAGCTCTCCAGGGCAACAGAAAATGTGGGGCTCTGTGCTTTCTTTCCTTCTGAACAAGTGTTAGTGTTTTCTGCACAAACGCGATTCTGCGAAGCAATGTGAACACTTCTCCTTCCCAGGCACAGAGAAGGTGCTAGCAGGGAATTCTCTGCCTGCCTTTCCCCAGTGCTCTGCAAGCTCTCCAGGGCAACATAAAATGTGGGGCTCTGTGCTTTCTTTCCTTCTGAACAAGTGTTAGTGTTTGCTGCACAAACGCGATTCTGCGAAGCAATGTGAACACTTTTGCTTCCCAGGCACAGAGAAGGTGCTAGCAGGGAATTCTCTGCCTGCCTTTCCCCAGTGCTCTGCAAGCTCTCCAGGGCAACATAAAATGTGGGGCTCTGTGCTTTCTTTCCTTCTGAACAAGTGTTAGTGTTTTCTGCACAAACGCGATTCTGCGAAGCAATGTGAACACTTCTCCTTCCCAGGCACAGAGAAGGTGCTAGCAGGGAATTCTCTGCCTGCCTTTCCCCAGTGCTCTGCAAGCTCTCCAGGGCAACATAAAATGTGGGGCTCTGTGCTTTCTTTCCTTCTGAACAAGTGTTAGTGTTTTCTGCACAAACGCGATTCTGCGAAGCAATGTGAACACTTCTCCTTCCCAGGCACAGAGAAGGTGCTAGCAGGGAATTCTCTGCCTGCCTTTCCCCAGTGCTCTGCAAGCTCTCCAGGGCAACATAAAATCTGGGGCTCTGTGCTTTCTTTCCTTCTGAACAAGTGTTAGTGTTTTCTGCACAAACGCGATTCTGCGAAGCAATGTGAACACTTCTCCTTCCCAGGCACAGAGAAGGTGCTAGCAGGGAATTCTCTGCCTGCCTTTCCCCAGTGCTCTGCAAGCTCTCCAGGGCAACATAAAATGTGGGGCTCTGTGCTTTCTTTCCTTCTGAACAAGTGTTAGTGTTTTCTGCACAAACGCGATTCTGCGAAGCAATGTGAACACTTCTCCTTCCCAGGCACATAGAAGGTGCTAGCAGGGAATTCTCTGCCTGCCTTTCCCCAGTGCTCTGCAAGCTCTCAAGGGCAACAGAAAATGTGGGGCTCTGTGCTTTCTTTCCTTCTGAACAAGTGTTAGTGTTTTCTGCACAAACGCGATTCTGAGAAGCAATGTGAACACTTCTCCTTCCCAGGCACAGAGAAGGTGCTAGCAGGGAATTCTCTGCCTGCCTTTCCCCAGTGCTCTGCAAGCTCTCCAGGGCAACAGAAAATGTGGGGCTCTGTGCTTTCTTTCCTTCTGAACAAGTGTTAGTGTTTTCTGCACAAACGCGATTCTGCGAAGCAATGTGAACACTTCTCCTTCCCAGGCACAGAGAAGGTGCTAGCAGGGAATTCTCTGCCTGCCTTTCCCCAGTGCTCTGCAAGCTCTCCAGGGCAACATAAAATCTGGGGCTCTGTGCTTTCTTTCCTTCTGAACAAGTGTTAGTGTTTGCTGCACAAACGCGATTCTGCGAAGCAATGTGAACACTTTTGCTTCCCAGGCACAGAGAAGGTGCTAGCAGGGAATTCTCTGCCTGCCTTTCCCCAGTGCTCTGCAAGCTCTCCAGGGCAACATAAAATGTGGGGCTCTGTGCTTTCTTTCCTTCTGAACAAGTGTTAGTGTTTTCTGCACAAACGCGATTCTGCGAAGCAATGTGAACACTTCTCCTTCCCAGGCACAGAGAAGGTGCTAGCAGGGAATTCTCTGCCTGCCTTTCCCCAGTGCTCTGCAAGCTCTCCAGGGCAACATAAAATGTGGGGCTCTGTGCTTTCTTTCCTTCTGAACAAGTGTTAGTGTTTTCTGCACAAACGCGATTCTGCGAAGCAATGTGAACACTTCTCCTTCCCAGGCACAGAGAAGGTGCTAGCAGGGAATTCTCTGCCTGCCTTTCCCCAGTGCTCTGCAAGCTCTCCAGGGCAACATAAAATCTGGGGCTCTGTGCTTTCTTTCCTTCTGGACAAGTGTTAGTGTTTTCTGCACAAACGCGATTCTGCGAAGCAATGTGAACACTTCTCCTTCCCAGGCACAGAGAAGGTGCTAGCAGGGAATTCTCTGCCTGCCTTTCCCCAGTGCTCTGCAAGCTCTCCAGGGCAACATAAAATGTGGGGCTCTGTGCTTTCTTTCCTTCTGAACAAGTGTTAGTGTTTTCTGCACAAACGCGATTCTGAGAAGCAATGTGAACACTTCTCCTTCGCAGGCACAGAGAAGGTGCTAGCAGGGAATTCTCTGCCTGCCTTTCCCCAGTGCTCTGCAAGCTCTCCAGGGCAACATAAAATGTGGGGCTCTGTGCTTTCTTTCGTTCTGAACAAGTGTTAGTGTTTTCTGCACAAACGCGATTCTGAGAAGCAATGTGAACACTTCTCCTTCCCAGGCACAGAGAAGGTGCTAGCAGGGAATTCTCTGCCTGCCTTTCCCCAGTGCTCTGCAAGCTCTCCAGGGCAACATAAAATCTGGGGCTCTGTGCTTTCTTTCCTTCTGAACAAGTGTTAGTGTTTTCTGCACAAACGCGATTCTGAGAAGCAATGTGAACACTTCTCCTTCCCAGGCACAGAGAAGGTGCTAGCAGGGAATTCTCTGCCTGCCTTTCCCCAGTGCTCTGCAAGCTCTCCAGGGTAACATAAAATGTGGGGCTCTGTGCTTTCTTTCCTTCTGAACAAGTGTTAGTGTTTTCTGCACAAACGCGATTCTGCGAAGCAATGTGAACACTTCTCCTTCCCAGGCACAGAGAAGGTGCTAGCAGGGAATTCTCTGCCTGCCTTTCCCCAGTGCTCTGCAAGCTCTCCAGCGCAACAGAAAATGTGGGGCTCTGTGCTTTCTTTCCTTCTGAACAAGTGTTAGTGTTTTCTGCACAAACGCGATTCTGAGAAGCAATGTGAACACTTCTCCTTCCCAGGCACAGAGAAGGTGCTAGCAGGGAATTCTCTGCCTGCCTTTCCCCAGTGCTCTGCAAGCTCTCCAGGGCAACATAAAATGTGGGGCTCTGTGCTTTCTTTCCTTCTGAACAAGTGTTAGTGTTTTCTGCACAAACGCGATTCTGCGAAGCAATGTGAACACTTTTGCTTCCCAGGCACAGAGAAGGTGCTAGCAGGGAATTCTCTGCCTGCCTTTCCCCAGTGCTCTGCAAGCTCTCCAGGGCAACAGAAAATGTGGGGCTCTGTGCTTTCTTTCCTTCTGAACAAGTGTTAGTGTTTTCTGCACAAACGCGATTCTGAGAAGCAATGTGAACACTTCTCCTTCCCAGGCACAGAGAAGGTGCTAGCAGGGAATTCTCTGCCTGCCTTTCCCCAGTGCTCTGCAAGCTCTCCAGGGCAACATAAAATGTGGGGCTCTGTGCTTTCTTTCCTTCTGAACAAGTGTTAGTGTTTGCTGCACAAACGCGATTCTGCGAAGCAATGTGAACACTTCTCCTTCCCAGGCACAGAGAAGGTGCTAGCAGGGAATTCTCTGCCTGCCTTTCCCCAGTGCTCTGCAAGCTCTCCAGGGCAACATAAAATGTGGGGCTCTGTGCTTTCTTTCCTTCTGAACAAGTGTTAGTGTTTTCTGCACAAACGCGATTCTGCGAAGCAATGTGAACACTTCTCCTTCCCAGGCACAGAGAAGGTGCTAGCAGGGAATTCTCTGCCTGCCTTTCCCCAGTGCTCTGCAAGCTCTCCAGGGCAACATAAAATGTGGGGCTCTGTGCTTTCTTTCCTTCTGAACAAGTGTTAGTGTTTGCTGCACAAACGCGATTCTGCGAAGCAATGTGAACACTTCTCCTTCCCAGGCACAGAGAAGGTGCTAGCAGGGAATTCTCTGCCTGCCTTTCCCCAGTGCTCTGCAAGCTCTCCAGGGCAACATAAAATGTGGGGCTCTGTGCTTTCTTTCCTTCTGAACAAGTGTTAGTGTTTTCTGCACAAACGCGATTCTGCGAAGCAATGTGAACACTTCTCCTTCCCAGGCACAGAGAAGGTGCTAGCAGGGAATTCTCTGCCTGCCTTTCCCCAGTGCTCTGCAAGCTCTCCAGGGCAACATAAAATGTGGGGCTCTGTGCTTTCTTTCCTTCTGAACAAGTGTTAGTGTTTGCTGCACAAACGCGATTCTGCGAAGCAATGTGAACACTTCTCCTTCCCAGGCACAGAGAAGGTGCTAGCAGGGAATTCTCTGCCTGCCTTTCCCCAGTGCTCTGCAAGCTCTCCAGGGCAACATAAAATGTGGGGCTCTGTGCTTTCTTTCCTTCTGAACAAGTGTTAGTGTTTTCTGCACAAACGCGATTCTGCGAAGCAATGTGAACACTTCTCCTTCCCAGGCACAGAGAAGGTGCTAGCAGGGAATTCTCTGCCTGCCTTTCCCCAGTGCTCTGCAAGCTCTCCAGGGCAACATAAAATGTGGGGCTCTGTGCTTTCTTTCCTTCTGAACAAGTGTTAGTGTTTTCTGCACAAACGCGATTCTGCGAAGCAATGTGAACACTTTTGCTTCCCAGGCACAGAGAAGGTGCTAGCAGGGAATTCTCTGCCTGCCTTTCCCCAGTGCTCTGCAAGCTCTGCAGGGCAACATAAAATGTGGGGCTCTGTGCTTTCTTTCCTTCTGAACAAGTGTTAGTGTTTGCTGCACAAACGCGATTCTGCGAAGCAATGTGAACACTTTTGCTTCCCAGGCACAGAGAAGGTGCTAGCAGGGAATTCTCTGCCTGCCTTTCCCCAGTGCTCTGCAAGCTCTCCAGGGCAACATAAAATGTGGGGCTCTGTGCTTTCTTTCCTTCTGAACAAGTGTTAGTGTTTGCTGCACAAACGCGATTCTGCGAAGCAATGTGAACACTTCTCCTTCCCAGGCACAGAGAAGGTGCTAGCAGGGAATTCTCTGCCTGCCTTTCCCCAGTGCTCTGCAAGCTCTCCAGGGCAACAGAAAATGTGGGGCTCTGTGCTTTCTTTCCTTCTGAACAAGTGTTAGTGTTTTCTGCACAAACGCGATTCTGCGAAGCAATGTGAACACTTTTGCTTCCCAGGCACAGAGAAGGTGCTAGCAGGGAATTCTCTGCCTGCCTTTCCCCAGTGCTCTGCAAGCTCTCCAGGGCAACAGAAAATCTGGGGCTCTCTGCTTTCTTTCCTTCTGAACAAGTGTTAGTGTTTTCTGCACAAACGCGATTCTGCGAAGCAATGTGAACACTTCTCCTTCCCAGGCACAGAGAAGGTGCTAGCAGGGAATTCTCTGCCTGCCTTTCCCCAGTGCTCTGCAAGCTCTCCAGGGCAACATAAAATCTGGGGCTCTGTGCTTTCTTTCCTTCTGAACAAGTGTTAGTGTTTTCTGCACAAACGCGATTCTGCGAAGCAATGTGAACACTTCTCCTTCCCAGGCACAGAGAAGGTGCTAGCAGGGAATTCTCTGCCTGCCTTTCCCCAGTGCTCTGCAAGCTCTCCAGGGCAACATAAAATCTGGGGCTCTGTGCTTTCTTTCCTTCTGAACAAGTGTTAGTGTTTTCTGCACAAACGCGATTCTGCGAAGCAATGTGAACACTTTTGCTTCCCAGGCACAGAGAAGGTGCTAGCAGGGAATTCTCTGCCTGCCTTTCCCCAGTGCTCTGCAAGCTCTCCAGGGCAACATAAAGCCTCGGGCTCTGTGCTTTCTTTCCTTCTGAACAAGTGTTAGTGTTTTCTGCACAAACGCGATTCTGCGAAGCAATGTGAACACTTCTCCTTCCCAGGCACAGAGAAGGTGCTAGCAGGGAATTCTCTGCCTGCCTTTCCCCAGTGCTCTGCAAGCTCTCCAGGGCAACATAAAATCTGGGGCTCTGTGCTTTCTTTCCTTCTGAACAAGTGTTAGTGTTTTCTGCACAAACGCGATTCTGCGAAGCAATGTGAACACTTCTCCTTCCCAGGCACAGAGAAGGTGCTAGCAGGGAATTCTCTGCCTGCCTTTCCCCAGTGCTCTGCAAGCTCTCCAGGGCAACATAAAATCTGGGGCTCTGTGCTTTCTTTCCTTCTGAACAAGTGTTAGTGTTTTCTGCACAAACGCGATTCTGCGAAGCAATGTGAACACTTTTGCTTCCCAGGCACAGAGAAGGTGCTAGCAGGGAATTCTCTGCCTGCCTTTCCCCAGTGCTCTGCAAGCTCTCCAGGGCAACATAAAATGTGGGGCTCTGTGCTTTCTTTCCTTCTGAACAAGTGTTAGTGTTTTCTGCACAAACGCGATTCTGCGAAGCAATGTGAACACTTCTCCTTCCCAGGCACAGAGAAGGTGCTAGCAGGGAATTCTCTGCCTGCCTTTCCCCAGTGCTCTGCAAGCTCTCCAGGGCAACATAAAATGTGGGGCTCTGTGCTTTCTTTCCTTCTGAACAAGTGTTAGTGTTTTCTGCACAAACGCGATTCTGCGAAGCAATGTGAACACTTCTCCTTCCCAGGCACAGAGAAGGTGCTAGCAGGGAATTCTCTGCCTGCCTTTCCCCAGTGCTCTGCAAGCTCTCCAGGGCAACAGAAAATCTGGGGCTTTCTGCTTTCTTTCCTTCTGGACAAGTGTTAGTGTTTTCTGCACAAACGCGATTCTGCGAAGCAATGTGAACACTTCTCCTTCCCAGGCACAGAGAAGGTGCTAACAGGGAATTCTCTGCCTGCCTTTCCCCAGTGCTCTGCAAGCTCTCCAGGGCAACATAAAATGTGGGGCTCTGTGCTTTCTTTCCTTCTGAACAAGTGTTAGTGTTTTCTGCACAAACGCGATTCTGAGAAGCAATGTGAACACTTCTCCTTCCCAGGCACAGAGAAGGTGCTAGCAGGGAATTCTCTGCCTGCCTTTCCCCAGTGCTCTGCAAGCTCTCCAGGGCAACATAAAATCTGGGGCTCTGTGCTTTCTTTCCTTCTGAACAAGTGTTAGTGTTTTCTGCACAAACGCGATTCTGAGAAGCAATGTGAACACTTTTGCTTCCCAGGCACAGAGAAGGTGCTAGCAGGGAATTCTCTGCCTGCCTTTCCCCAGTGCTCTGCAAGCTCTCCAGGGCAACATAAAGCCTCGGGCTCTGTGCTTTCTTTCCTTCTGAACAAGTGTTAGTGTTTTCTGCACAAACGCGATTCTGAGAAGCAATGTGAACACTTCTCCTTCCCAGGCACAGAGAAGGTGCTAGCAGGGAATTCTCTGCCTGCCTTTCCCCAGTGCTCTGCAAGCTCTCCAGGGCAACATAAAATGTGGGGCTCTGTGCTTTCTTTCCTCCTGGACAAGTGTTAGTGTTTTCTGCACAAACGCGATTCTGCGAAGCAATGTGAACACTTTTGCTTCCAGGCACAGAGAAGGTGCTAGCAGGGAAGTCTCTGCCTGCCTTTCCCCAGTGCTCTGCAAGCTCTCCAGGGCAACATAAAATGTGGGGCTCTGTGCTTTCTTTCCTTCTGAACAAGTGTTAGTGTTTTCTGCACAAACGCGATTCTGCGAAGCAATGTGAACACTTCTCCTTCCCAGGCACAGAGAAGGTGCTAGCAGGGAATTCTCTGCCTGCCTTTCCCCAGTGCTCTGCAAGCTCTCCAGGGCAACATAAAATGTGGGGCTCTGTGCTTTCTTTCCTTCTGAACAAGTGTTAGTGTTTGCTGCACAAACGCGATTCTGCGAAGCAATGTGAACACTTTTGCTTCCCAGGCACAGAGAAGGTGCTAGCAGGGAATTCTCTGCCTGCCTTTCCCCAGTGCTCTGCAAGCTCTCCAGGGCAACATAAAATGTGGGGCTCTGTGCTTTCTTTCCTTCTGAACAAGTGTTAGTGTTTTCTGCACAAACGCGATTCTGCGAAGCAATGTGAACACTTCTCCTTCCCAGGCACAGAGAAGGTGCTAGCAGGGAATTCTCTGCCTGCCTTTCCCCAGTGCTCTGCAAGCTCTCCAGGGCAACATAAAATGTGGGGCTCTGTGCTTTCTTTCCTTCTGAACAAGTGTTAGTGTTTTCTGCACAAACGCGATTCTGCGAAGCAATGTGAACACTTCTCCTTCCCAGGCACAGAGAAGGTGCTAGCAGGGAATTCTCTGCCTGCCTTTCCCCAGTGCTCTGCAAGCTCTCCAGGGCAACATAAAATGTGGGGCTCTGTGCTTTCTTTCCTTCTGAACAAGTGTTAGTGTTTTCTGCACAAACGCGATTCTGAGAAGCAATGTGAACACTTCTCCTTCCCAGGCACAGAGAAGGTGCTAGCAGGGAATTCTCTGCCTGCCTTTCCCCAGTGCTCTGCAAGCTCTCCAGGGCAACATAAAATGTGGGGCTCTGTGCTTTCTTTCCTTCTGAACAAGTGTTAGTGTTTTCTGCACAAACGCGATTCTGCGAAGCAATGTGAACACTTCTCCTTCCCAGGCACAGAGAAGGTGCTAGCAGGGAATTCTCTGCCTGCCTTTCCCCAGTGCTCTGCAAGCTCTCCAGGGCAACATAAAATGTGGGGCTCTGTGCTTTCTTTCCTTCTGAACAAGTGTTAGTGTTTTCTGCACAAACGCGATTCTGCAAAGCAATGTGAACACTTTTGCTTCCCAGGCACAGAGAAGGTGCTAGCAGGGAATTCTCTGCCTGCCTTTCCCCAGTGCTCTGCAAGCTCTCCAGGGCAACATAAAATGTGGGGCTCTGTGCTTTCTTTCCTTCTGAACAAGTGTTAGTGTTTTCTGCACAAACGCGATTCTGAGAAGCAATGTGAACACTTCTCCTTCCCAGGCACAGAGAAGGTGCTAGCAGGGAATTCTCTGCCTGCCTTTCCCCAGTGCTCTGCAAGCTCTCCAGGGCAACAGAAAATCTGGGGCTCTCTGCTTTCTTTCCTTCTGAACAAGTGTTAGTGTTTTCTGCACAAACGCGATTCTGAGAAGCAATGTGAACACTTCTCCTTCCCAGGCACAGAGAAGGTGCTAGCAGGGAATTCTCTGCCTGCCTTTCCCCAGTGCTCTGCAAGCTCTCCAGGGCAACATAAAATCTGGGGCTCTGTGCTTTCTTTCCTTGTGAACAAGTGTTAGTGTTTTCTGCACAAACGCGATTCTGAGAAGCAATGTGAACACTTTTGCTTCCCAGGCACAGAGAAGGTGCTAGCAGGGAATTCTCTGCCTGCCTTTCCCCAGTGCTCTGCAAGCTCTCCAGGGCAACATAAAATCTGGGGCTCTGTGCTTTCTTTCCTTCTGAACAAGTGTTAGTGTTTTCTGCACAAACGCGATTCTGCGAAGCAATGTGAACACTTCTCCTTCCCAGGCACAGAGAAGGTGCTAGCAGGGAATTCTCTGCCTGCCTTTCCCCAGTGCTCTGCAAGCTCTCCAGGGCAACATAAAATGTGGGGCTCTGTGCTTTCTTTCCTTCTGAACAAGTGTTAGTGTTTTCTGCACAAACGCGATTCTGCGAAGCAATGTGAACACTTCTCCTTCCCAGGCACAGAGAAGGTGCTAGCAGGGAATTCTCTGCCTGCCTTTCCCCAGTGCTCTGCAAGCTCTCCAGGGCAACATAAAATCTGGGGCTCTGTGCTTTCTTTCCTTCTGAACAAGTGTTAGTGTTTTCTGCACAAACGCGATTCTGAGAAGCAATGTGAACACTTCTCCTTCCCAGGCACAGAGAAGGTGCTAGCAGGGAATTCTCTGCCTGCCTTTCCCCAGTGCTCTGCAAGCTCTCCAGGGCAACATAAAATGTGGGGCTCTGTGCTTTCTTTCCTTCTGAACAAGTGTTAGTGTTTGCTGCACAAACGCGATTCTGCGAAGCAATGTGAACACTTCTCCTTCCCAGGCACAGAGAAGGTGCTAGCAGGGAATTCTCTGCCTGCCTTTCCCCAGTGCTCTGCAAGCTCTCCAGGGCAACATAAAATGTGGGGCTCTGTGCTTTCTTTCCTTCTGAACAAGTGTTAGTGTTTTCTGCACAAACGCGATTCTGAGAAGCAATGTGAACACTTCTCCTTCCCAGGCACAGAGAAGGTGCTAGCAGGGAATTCTCTGCCTGCCTTTCCCCAGTGCTCTGCAAGCTCTCCAGGGCAACATAAAATGTGGGGCTCTGTGCTTTCTTTCCTTCTGAACAAGTGTTAGTGTTTTCTGCACAAACGCGATTCTGCGAAGCAATGTGAACACTTCTCCTTCCCAGGCACAGAGAAGGTGCTAGCAGGGAATTCTCTGCCTGCCTTTCCCCAGTGCTCTGCAAGCTCTCCAGGGCAACATAAAATGTGGGGCTCTGTGCTTTCTTTCCTTCTGAACAAGTGTTAGTGTTTTCTGCACAAACGCGATTCTGCGAAGCAATGTGAACACTTCTCCTTCCCAGGCACAGAGAAGGTGCTAGCAGGGAATTCTCTGCCTGCCTTTCCCCAGTGCTCTGCAAGCTCTCCAGGGCAACAGAAAATGTGGGGCTCTGTGCTTTCTTTCCTTCTGAACAAGTGTTAGTGTTTTCTGCACAAACGCGATTCTGAGAAGCAATGTGAACACTTCTCCTTCGCAGGCACAGAGAAGGTGCTAGCAGGGAATTCTCTGCCTGCCTTTCCCCAGTGCTCTGCAAGCTCTCCATGGCAACATAAAATGTGGGGCTCTGTGCTTTCTTTCGTTCTGAACAAGTGTTAGTGTTTTCTGCACAAACGCGATTCTGAGAAGCAATGTGAACACTTCTCCTTCCCAGGCACAGAGAAGGTGCTAGCAGGGAATTCTCTGCCTGCCTTTCCCCAGTGCTCTGCAAGCTCTCCAGGGCAACATAAAATGTGGGGCTCTGTGCTTTCTTTCCTTCTGAACAAGTGTTAGTGTTTTCTGCACAAACGCGATTCTGCGAAGCAATGTGAACACTTCTCCTTCCCAGGCACAGAGAAGGTGCTAGCAGGGAATTCTCTGCCTGCCTTTCCCCAGTGCTCTGCAAGCTCTCCAGCGCAACAGAAAATGTGGGGCTCTGTGCTTTCTTTCGTTCTGAACAAGTGTTAGTGTTTTCTGCACAAACGCGATTCTGAGAAGCAATGTGAACACTTCTCCTTCCCAGGCACAGAGAAGGTGCTAGCAGGGAATTCTCTGCCTGCCTTTCCCCAGTGCTCTGCAAGCTCTCCAGGGCAACATAAAATGTGGGGCTCTGTGCTTTCTTTCCTTCTGAACAAGTGTTAGTGTTTTCTGCACAAACGCGATTCTGAGAAGCAATGTGAACACTTCTCCTTCCCAGGCACAGAGAAGGTGCTAGCAGGGAATTCTCTGCCTGCCTTTCCCCAGTGCTCTGCAAGCTCTCCAGGGCAACATAAAATGTGGGGCTCTGTGCTTTCTTTCCTTCTGAACAAGTGTTAGTGTTTTCTGCACAAACGCGATTCTGAGAAGCAATGTGAACACTTCTCCTTCCCAGGCACAGAGAAGGTGCTAGCAGGGAATTCTCTGCCTGCCTTTCCCCAGTGCTCTGCAAGCTCTCCAGCGCAACAGAAAATGTGGGGCTCTGTGCTTTCTTTCCTTCTGAACAAGTGTTAGTGTTTTCTGCACAAACGCGATTCTGAGAAGCAATGTGAACACTTCTCCTTCCCAGGCACAGAGAAGGTGCTAGCAGGGAATTCTCTGCCTGCCTTTCCCCAGTGCTCTGCAAGCTCTCCAGGGCAACATAAAATCTGGGGCTCTGTGCTTTCTTTCCTTCTGAACAAGTGTTAGTGTTTTCTGCACAAACGCGATTCTGCGAAGCAATGTGAACACATCTCCTTCCCAGGCACAGAGAAGGTGCTAGCAGGGAATTCTCTGCCTGCCTTTCCCCAGTGCTCTGCAAGCTCTCCAGGGCAACATAAAATGTGGGGCTCTGTGCTTTCTTTCCTTCTGAACAAGTGTTAGTGTTTTCTGCACAAACGCGATTCTGAGAAGCAATGTGAACACTTCTCCTTCCCAGGCACAGAGAAGGTGCTAGCAGGGAATTCTCTGCCTGCCTTTCCCCAGTGCTCTGCAAGCTCTCCAGGGCAACATAAAATGTGGGGCTCTGTGCTTTCTTTCCTTCTGAACAAGTGTTAGTGTTTTCTGCACAAACGCGATTCTGCGAAGCAATGTGAACACTTTTGCTTCCCAGGCACAGAGAAGGTGCTAGCAGGGAATTCTCTGCCTGCCTTTCCCCAGTGCTCTGCAAGCTCTCCAGGGCAACATAAAATGTGGGGCTCTGTGCTTTCTTTCCTTCTGAACAAGTGTTAGTGTTTTCTGCACAAACGCGATTCTGCGAAGCAATGTGAACACTTCTCCTTCCCAGGCACAGAGAAGGTGCTAGCAGGGAATTCTCTGCCTGCTTTTCCCCAGTGCTCTGCAAGCTCTCCAGGGCAACATAAGATGTGGGGCTCTGTGCTTTCTTTCCTTCTGAACAAGTGTTAGTGTTTTCTGCACAAACGCGATTCTGCGAAGCAATGTGAACACTTCTCCTTCCCAGGCACAGAGAAGGTGCTAGCAGGGAATTCTCTGCCTGCCTTTCCCCAGTGCTCTGCAAGCTCTCCAGGGCAACATAAAATCTGGGGCTCTGTGCTTTCTTTCCTTCTGAACAAGTGTTAGTGTTTTCTGCACAAACGCGATTCTGCGAAGCAATGTGAACACTTCTCCTTCCCAGGCACAGAGAAGGTGCTAGCAGGGAATTCTCTGCCTGCCTTTCCCCAGTGCTCTGCAAGCTCTCCAGGGCAACAGAAAATCTGGGGCTCTGTGCTTTCTTTCCTTCTGAACAAGTGTTAGTGTTTTCTGCACAAACGCGATTCTGAGAAGCAATGTGAACACTTCTCCTTCCCAGGCACAGAGAAGGTGCTAGCAGGGAATTCTCTGCCTGCCTTTCCCCAGTGCTCTGCAAGCTCTCCAGGGCAACATAAAATCTGGGGCTCTGTGCTTTCTTTCCTTCTGAACAAGTGTTAGTGTTTTCTGCACAAACGCGATTCTGCGAAGCAATGTGAACACTTCTCCTTCCCAGGCACAGAGAAGGTGCTAGCAGGGAATTCTCTGCCTGCCTTTCCCCAGTGCTCTGCAAGCTCTCCAGGGCAACATAAAATCTGGGGCTCTGTGCTTTCTTTCCTTCTGAACAAGTGTTAGTGTTTTCTGCACAAACGCGATTCTGCGAAGCAATGTGAACACTTTTGCTTCCCAGGCACAGAGAAGGTGCTAGCAGGGAATTCTCTGCCTGCCTTTCCCCAGTGCTCTGCAAGCTCTCCAGGGCAACATAAAGCCTCGGGCTCTGTGCTTTCTTTCCTTCTGAACAAGTGTTAGTGTTTTCTGCACAAACGCGATTCTGAGAAGCAATGTGAACACTTCTCCTTCCCAGGCACAGAGAAGGTGCTAGCAGGGAATTCTCTGCCTGCCTTTCCCCAGTGCTCTGCAAGCTCTCCAGGGCAACAGAAAATGTGGGGCTCTGTGCTTTCTTTCCTTCTGAACAAGTGTTAGTGTTTTCTGCACAAACGCGATTCTGCGAAGCAATGTGAACACTTCTCCTTCCCAGGCACAGAGAAGGTGCTAGCAGGGAATTCTCTGCCTGCCTTTCCCCAGTGCTCTGCAAGCTCTCCAGGGCAACATAAAATGTGGGGCTCTGTGCTTTCTTTCCTTCTGGACAAGTGTTAGTGTTTTCTGCACAAACGCGATTCTGCGAAGCAATGTGAACACTTCTCCTTCCCAGGCACAGAGAAGGTGCTAGCAGGGAATTCTCTGCCTGCCTTTCCCCAGTGCTCTGCAAGCTCTCCAGGGCAACATAAAATGTGGGGCTCTGTGCTTTCTTTCCTTCTGAACAAGTGTTAGTGTTTTCTGCACAAACGCGATTCTGCGAAGCAATGTGAACACTTCTCCTTCCCAGGCACAGAGAAGGTGCTAGCAGGGAATTCTCTGCCTGCCTTTCCCCAGTGCTCTGCAAGCTCTCCAGGGCAACATAAAATCTGGGGCTCTGTGCTTTCTTTCCTTCTGAACAAGTGTTAGTGTTTTCTGCACAAACGCGATTCTGCGAAGCAATGTGAACACTTCTCCTTCCCAGGCACAGAGAAGGTGCTAGCAGGGAATTCTCTGCCTGCCTTTCCCCAGTGCTCTGCAAGCTCTCCAGGGCAACATAAAATGTGGGGATCTGTGCTTTCTTTCCTTCTGAACAAGTCTTAGTGTTTGCTGCACAAACGCGATTCTGAGAAGCAATGTGAACACTTCTCCTTCCCAGGCACAGAGAAGGTGCTAGCAGGGAATTCTCTGCCTGCCTTTCCCCAGTGCTCTGCAAGCTCTCCAGGGCAACATAAAATCTGGGGCTCTGTGCTTTCTTTCCTTCTGAACAAGTGTTAGTGTTTTCTGCACAAACGCGATTCTGAGAAGCAATGTGAACACTTCTCCTTCCCAGGCACAGAGAAGGTGCTAGCAGGGAATTCTCTGCCTGCCTTTCCCCAGTGCTCTGCAAGCTCTCCAGGGCAACATAAAATCTGGGGCTCTGTGCTTTCTTTCCTTCTGAACAAGTGTTAGTGTTTTCTGCACAAACGCGATTCTGCGAAGCAATGTGAACACTTCTCCTTCCCAGGCACAGAGAAGGTGCTAGCAGGGAATTCTCTGCCTGCCTTTCCCCAGTGCTCTGCAAGCTCTCCAGGGCAACATAAAATGTGGGGCTCTGTGCTTTCTTTCCTTCTGAACAAGTGTTAGTGTTTTCTGCACAAACGCGATTCTGCGAAGCAATGTGAACACTTCTCCTTCCCAGGCACAGAGAAGGTGCTAGCAGGGAATTCTCTGCCTGCCTTTCCCCAGTGCTCTGCAAGCTCTCCAGGGCAACATAAAATCTGGGGCTCTGTGCTTTCTTTCCTTCTGAACAAGTGTTAGTGTTTTCTGCACAAACGCGATTCTGCGAAGCAATGTGAACACTTCTCCTTCCCAGGCACAGAGAAGGTGCTAGCAGGGAATTCTCTGCCTGCCTTTCCCCAGTGCTCTGCAAGCTCTCCAGGGCAACATAAAATGTGGGGATCTGTGCTTTCTTTCCTTCTGAACAAGTCTTAGTGTTTGCTGCACAAACGCGATTCTGAGAAGCAATGTGAACACTTCTCCTTCCCAGGCACAGAGAAGGTGCTAGCAGGGAATTCTCTGCCTGCCTTTCCCCAGTGCTCTGCAAGCTCTCCAGGGCAACATAAAATCTGGGGCTCTGTGCTTTCTTTCCTTCTGAACAAGTGTTAGTGTTTTCTGCACAAACGCGATTCTGAGAAGCAATGTGAACACTTCTCCTTCCCAGGCACAGAGAAGGTGCTAGCAGGGAATTCTCTGCCTGCCTTTCCCCAGTGCTCTGCAAGCTCTCCAGGGCAACATAAAATGTGGGGCTCTGTGCTTTCTTTCCTTCTGAACAAGTCTCAGTGTTTTCTGCACAAACGCGATTCTGAGAAGCAATGTGAACACTTCTCCTTCCCAGGCACAGAGAAGGTGCTAGCAGGGAATTCTCTGCCTGCCTTTCCCCAGTGCTCTGCAAGCTCTCCAGGGCAACAGAAAATGTGGGGCTCTGTGCTTTCTTTCCTTCTGAACAAGTGTTAGTGTTTTCTGCACAAACGCGATTCTGCGAAGCAATGTGAACACTTCTCCTTCCCAGGCACAGAGAAGGTGCTAGCAGGGAATTCTCTGCCTGCCTTTCCCCAGTGCTCTGCAAGCTCTCCAGGGCAACAGAAAATGTGCGGCTCTGTGCTTTCTTTCCTTCTGAACAAGTGTTAGTGTTTTCTGCACAAACGCAATTCTGAGAAGCAATGTGAACACTTTTGCTACCCAGGCACAGAGAAGGTGCTAGCAGGGAATTCTCTGCCTGCCTTTCCCCAGTGCTCTGCAAGCTCTCCAGGGCAACATAAAGCCTCGGGCTCTGTGCTTTCTTTCCTTCTGAACAAGTGTTAGTGTTTTCTGCACAAACGCGATTCTGCGAAGCAATGTGAACACTTCTCCTTCCCAGGCACAGAGAAGGTGCTAGCAGGGAATTCTCTGCCTGCCTTTCCCCAGTGCTCTGCAAGCTCTCCAGGGCAACATAAAATGTGGGGCTCTGTGCTTTCTTTCCTCCTGGACAAGTGTTAGTGTTTTCTGCACAAACGCGATTCTGCGAAGCAATGTGAACACTTTTGCTTCCAGGCACAGAGAAGGTGCTAGCAGGGAAGTCTCTGCCTGCCTTTCCCCAGTGCTCTGCAAGCTCTCCAGGGCAACATAAAATGTGGGGCTCTGTGCTTTCTTTCCTTCTGAACAAGTGTTAGTGTTTTCTGCACAAACGCGATTCTGCGAAGCAATGTGAACACTTCTCCTTCCCAGGCACAGAGAAGGTGCTAGCAGGGAATTCTCTGCCTGCCTTTCCCCAGTGCTCTGCAAGCTCTCCAGGGCAACATAAAATGTGGGGCTCTGTGCTTTCTTTCCTTCTGAACAAGTGTTAGTGTTTGCTGCACAAACGCGATTCTGCGAAGCAACGTGAACACTTTTGCTTCCCAGGCACAGAGAAGGTGCTAGCAGGGAATTCTCTGCCTGCCTTTCCCCAGTGCTCTGCAAGCTCTCCAGGGCAACATAAAATGTGGGGCTCTGTGCTTTCTTTCCTTCTGAACAAGTCTCAGTGTTTTCTGCACAAACGCGATTCTGCGAAGCAATGTGAACACTTCTCCTTCCCAGGCACAGAGAAGGTGCTAGCAGGGAATTCTCTGCCTGCCTTTCCCCAGTGCTCTGCAAGCTCTCCAGGGCAACATAAAATGTGGGGCTCTGTGCTTTCTTTCCTTCTGAACAAGTGTTAGTGTTTTCTGCACAAACGCGATTCTGCAAAGCAATGTGAACACTTTTGCTTCCCAGGCACAGAGAAGGTGCTAGCAGGGAATTCTCTGCCTGCCTTTCCCCAGTGCTCTGCAAGCTCTGCAGGGCAACAGAAAATGTGCGGCTCTGTGCTTTCTTTCCTTCTGAACAAGTGTTAGTGTTTTCTGCACAAACGCGATTCTGAGAAGCAATGTGAACACTTCTCCTTCCCAGGCACAGAGAAGGTGCTAGCAGGGAATTCTCTGCCTGCCTTTCCCCAGTGCTCTGCAAGCTCTCCAGGGCAACAGAAAATCTGGGGCTCTGTGCTTTCTTTCCTTCTGAACAAGTGTTAGTGTTTTCTGCACAAACGCGATTCTGAGAAGCAATGTGAACACTTCTCCTTCCCAGGCACAGAGAAGGTGCTAGCAGGGAATTCTCTGCCTGCCTTTCCCCAGTGCTCTGCAAGCTCTCCAGGGCAACATAAAATGTGGGGCTCTGTGCTTTCTTTCCTTCTGAACAAGTGTTAGTGTTTTCTGCACAAACGCGATTCTGAGAAGCAATGTGAACACTTTTGCTTCCCAGGCACAGAGAAGGTGCTAGCAGGGAATTCTCTGCCTGCCTTTCCCCAGTGCTCTGCAAGCTCTCCAGGGCAACATAAAGCCTCGGGCTCTGTGCTTTCTTTCCTTCTGAACAAGTGTTAGTGTTTTCTGCACAAACGCGATTCTGAGAAGCAATGTGAACACTTCTCCTTCCCAGGCACAGAGAAGGTGCTAGCAGGGAATTCTCTGCCTGCCTTTCCCCAGTGCTCTGCAAGCTCTCCAGGGCAACATAAAATGTGGGGCTCTGTGCTTTCTTTCCTTCTGGACAAGTGTTAGTGTTTTCTGCACAAACGCGATTCTGCGAAGCAATGTGAACACTTTTGCTTCCCAGGCACAGAGAAGGTGCTAGCAGGGAAGTCTCTGCCTGCCTTTCCCCAGTGCTCTGCAAGCTCTCCAGGGCAACATAAAATGTGGGGCTCTGTGCTTTCTTTCCTTCTGAACAAGTGTTAGTGTTTTCTGCACAAACGCGATTCTGCGAAGCAATGTGAACACTTCTCCTTCCCAGGCACAGAGAAGGTGCTAGCAGGGAATTCTCTGCCTGCCTTTCCCCAGTGCTCTGCAAGCTCTCCAGGGCAACATAAAATGTGGGGCTCTGTGCTTTCTTTCCTTCTGAACAAGTGTTAGTGTTTGCTGCACAAACGCGATTCTGCGAAGCAATGTGAACACTTTTGCTTCCCAGGCACAGAGAAGGTGCTAGCAGGGAATTCTCTGCCTGCCTTTCCCCAGTGCTCTGCAAGCTCTCCAGGGCAACATAAAATGTGGGGCTCTGTGCTTTCTTTCCTTCTGAACAAGTGTTAGTGTTTTCTGCACAAACGCGATTCTGCGAAGCAATGTGAACACTTCTCCTTCCCAGGCACAGAGAAGGTGCTAGCAGGGAATTCTCTGCCTGCCTTTCCCCAGTGCTCTGCAAGCTCTCCAGGGCAACATAAAATGTGGGGCTCTGTGCTTTCTTTCCTTCTGAACAAGTGTTAGTGTTTTCTGCACAAACGCGATTCTGCGAAGCAATGTGAACACTTCTCCTTCCCAGGCACAGAGAAGGTGCTAGCAGGGAATTCTCTGCCTGCCTTTCCCCAGTGCTCTGCAAGCTCTCCAGGGCAACATAAAATCTGGGGCTCTGTGCTTTCTTTCCTTCTGAACAAGTGTTAGTGTTTTCTGCACAAACGCGATTCTGAGAAGCAATGTGAACACTTCTCCTTCCCAGGCACAGAGAAGGTGCTAGCAGGGAATTCTCTGCCTGCCTTTCCCCAGTGCTCTGCAAGCTCTCCAGGGCAACATAAAATGTGGGGCTCTGTGCTTTCTTTCCTTCTGAACAAGTGTTAGTGTTTTCTGCACAAACGCGATTCTGCGAAGCAATGTGAACACTTCTCCTTCCCAGGCACAGAGAAGGTGCTAGCAGGGAATTCTCTGCCTGCCTTTCCCCAGTGCTCTGCAAGCTCTCCAGGGCAACATAAAATGTGGGGCTCTGTGCTTTCTTTCCTTCTGAACAAGTGTTAGTGTTTTCTGCACAAACGCGATTCTGCGAAGCAATGTGAACACTTCTCCTTCCCAGGCACAGAGAAGGTGCTAGCAGGGAATTCTCTGCCTGCCTTTCCCCAGTGCTCTGCAAGCTCTCCAGGGCAACATAAAATGTGGGGCTCTGTGCTTTCTTTCCTTCTGAACAAGTGTTAGTGTTTGCTGCACAAACGCGATTCTGCGAAGCAATGTGAACACTTCTCCTTCCCAGGCACAGAGAAGGTGCTAGCAGGGAATTCTCTGCCTGCCTTTCCCCAGTGCTCTGCAAGCTCTCCAGGGCAACATAAAATGTGGGGCTCTGTGCTTTCTTTCCTTCTGAACAAGTCTCAGTGTTTTCTGCACAAACGCGATTCTGAGAAGCAATGTGAACACTTCTCCTTCCCAGGCACAGAGAAGGTGCTAGCAGGGAATTCTCTGCCTGCCTTTCCCCAGTGCTCTGCAAGCTCTCCAGGGCAACATAAAATGTGGGGCTCTGTGCTTTCTTTCCTTCTGAACAAGTGTTAGTGTTTTCTGCACAAACGCGATTCTGAGAAGCAATGTGAACACTTCTCCTTCCCAGGCACAGAGAAGGTGCTAGCAGGGAATTCTCTGCCTGCCTTTCCCCAGTGCTCTGCAAGCTCTCCATGGCAACATAAAATGTGGGGCTCTGTGCTTTCTTTCGTTCTGAACAAGTGTTAGTGTTTTCTGCACAAACGCGATTCTGAGAAGCAATGTGAACACTTCTCCTTCCCAGGCACAGAGAAGGTGCTAGCAGGGAATTCTCTGCCTGCCTTTCCCCAGTGCTCTGCAAGCTCTCCAGGGCAACATAAAATGTGGGGCTCTGTGCTTTCTTTCCTTCTGAACAAGTGTTAGTGTTTTCTGCACAAACGCGATTCTGCGAAGCAATGTGAACACTTCTCCTTCCCAGGCACAGAGAAGGTGCTAGCAGGGAATTCTCTGCCTGCCTTTCCCCAGTGCTCTGCAAGCTCTCCAGGGCAACATAAAATCTGGGGCTCTGTGCTTTCTTTCCTTCTGAACAAGTCTCAGTGTTTTCTGCACAAACGCGATTCTGAGAAGCAATGTGAACACTTCTCCTTCCCAGGCACAGAGAAGGTGCTAGCAGGGAATTCTCTGCCTGCCTTTCCCCAGTGCTCTGCAAGCTCTCCAGGGCAACAGAAAATGTGGGGCTCTGTGCTTTCTTTCCTTCTGAACAAGTGTTAGTGTTTTCTGCACAAACGCGATTCTGCGAAGCAATGTGAACACTTCTCCTTCCCAGGCACAGAGAAGGTGCTAGCAGGGAATTCTCTGCCTGCCTTTCCCCAGTGCTCTGCAAGCTCTCCAGGGCAACAGAAAATGTGCGGCTCTGTGCTTTCTTTCCTTCTGAACAAGTGTTAGTGTTTTCTGCACAAACGCAATTCTGAGAAGCAATGTGAACACTTTTGCTACCCAGGCACAGAGAAGGTGCTAGCAGGGAATTCTCTGCCTGCCTTTCCCCAGTGCTCTGCAAGCTCTCCAGGGCAACATAAAGCCTCGGGCTCTGTGCTTTCTTTCCTTCTGAACAAGTGTTAGTGTTTTCTGCACAAACGCGATTCTGAGAAGCAATGTGAACACTTCTCCTTCCCAGGCACAGAGAAGGTGCTAGCAGGGAATTCTCTGCCTGCCTTTCCCCAGTGCTCTGCAAGCTCTCCAGGGCAACATAAAATGTGGGGCTCTGTGCTTTCTTTCCTCCTGGACAAGTGTTAGTGTTTTCTGCACAAACGCGATTCTGCGAAGCAATGTGAACACTTTTGCTTCCAGGCACAGAGAAGGTGCTAGCAGGGAAGTCTCTGCCTGCCTTTCCCCAGTGCTCTGCAAGCTCTCCAGGGCAACATAAAATGTGGGGCTCTGTGCTTTCTTTCCTTCTGAACAAGTGTTAGTGTTTTCTGCACAAACGCGATTCTGCGAAGCAATGTGAACACTTCTCCTTCCCAGGCACAGAGAAGGTGCTAGCAGGGAATTCTCTGCCTGCCTTTCCCCAGTGCTCTGCAAGCTCTCCAGGGCAACATAAAATGTGGGGCTCTGTGCTTTCTTTCCTTCTGAACAAGTGTTAGTGTTTGCTGCACAAACGCGATTCTGCGAAGCAACGTGAACACTTTTGCTTCCCAGGCACAGAGAAGGTGCTAGCAGGGAATTCTCTGCCTGCCTTTCCCCAGTGCTCTGCAAGCTCTCCAGGGCAACATAAAATGTGGGGCTCTGTGCTTTCTTTCCTTCTGAACAAGTCTCAGTGTTTTCTGCACAAACGCGATTCTGCGAAGCAATGTGAACACTTCTCCTTCCCAGGCACAGAGAAGGTGCTAGCAGGGAATTCTCTGCCTGCCTTTCCCCAGTGCTCTGCAAGCTCTCCAGGGCAACATAAAATGTGGGGCTCTGTGCTTTCTTTCCTTCTGAACAAGTGTTAGTGTTTTCTGCACAAACGCGATTCTGCAAAGCAATGTGAACACTTTTGCTTCCCAGGCACAGAGAAGGTGCTAGCAGGGAATTCTCTGCCTGCCTTTCCCCAGTGCTCTGCAAGCTCTGCAGGGCAACAGAAAATGTGCGGCTCTGTGCTTTCTTTCCTTCTGAACAAGTGTTAGTGTTTTCTGCACAAACGCGATTCTGAGAAGCAATGTGAACACTTCTCCTTCCCAGGCACAGAGAAGGTGCTAGCAGGGAATTCTCTGCCTGCCTTTCCCCAGTGCTCTGCAAGCTCTCCAGGGCAACAGAAAATCTGGGGCTCTCTGCTTTCTTTCCTTCTGAACAAGTGTTAGTGTTTTCTGCACAAACGCGATTCTGAGAAGCAATGTGAACACTTCTCCTTCCCAGGCACAGAGAAGGTGCTAGCAGGGAATTCTCTGCCTGCCTTTCCCCAGTGCTCTGCAAGCTCTCCAGGGCAACATAAAATCTGGGGCTCTGTGCTTTCTTTCCTTGTGAACAAGTGTTAGTGTTTTCTGCACAAACGCGATTCTGAGAAGCAATGTGAACACTTTTGCTTCCCAGGCACAGAGAAGGTGCTAGCAGGGAATTCTCTGCCTGCCTTTCCCCAGTGCTCTGCAAGCTCTCCAGGGCAACATAAAGCCTCGGGCTCTGTGCTTTCTTTCCTTCTGAACAAGTGTTAGTGTTTTCTGCACAAACGCGATTCTGAGAAGCAATGTGAACACTTCTCCTTCCCAGGCACAGAGAAGGTGCTAGCAGGGAATTCTCTGCCTGCCTTTCCCCAGTGCTCTGCAAGCTCTCCAGGGCAACATAAAATGTGGGGCTCTGTGCTTTCTTTCCTTCTGGACAAGTGTTAGTGTTTTCTGCACAAACGCGATTCTGCGAAGCAATGTGAACACTTTTGCTTCCCAGGCACAGAGAAGGTGCTAGCAGGGAAGTCTCTGCCTGCCTTTCCCCAGTGCTCTGCAAGCTCTCCAGGGCAACATAAAATGTGGGGCTCTGTGCTTTCTTTCCTTCTGAACAAGTGTTAGTGTTTTCTGCACAAACGCGATTCTGCGAAGCAATGTGAACACTTCTCCTTCCCAGGCACAGAGAAGGTGCTAGCAGGGAATTCTCTGCCTGCCTTTCCCCAGTGCTCTGCAAGCTCTCCAGGGCAACATAAAATGTGGGGCTCTGTGCTTTCTTTCCTTCTGAACAAGTGTTAGTGTTTGCTGCACAAACGCGATTCTGCGAAGCAATGTGAACACTTTTGCTTCCCAGGCACAGAGAAGGTGCTAGCAGGGAATTCTCTGCCTGCCTTTCCCCAGTGCTCTGCAAGCTCTCCAGGGCAACATAAAATGTGGGGCTCTGTGCTTTCTTTCCTTCTGAACAAGTGTTAGTGTTTTCTGCACAAACGCGATTCTGCGAAGCAATGTGAACACTTCTCCTTCCCAGGCACAGAGAAGGTGCTAGCAGGGAATTCTCTGCCTGCCTTTCCCCAGTGCTCTGCAAGCTCTCCAGGGCAACATAAAATGTGGGGCTCTGTGCTTTCTTTCCTTCTGAACAAGTGTTAGTGTTTTCTGCACAAACGCGATTCTGCGAAGCAATGTGAACACTTCTCCTTCCCAGGCACAGAGAAGGTGCTAGCAGGGAATTCTCTGCCTGCCTTTCCCCAGTGCTCTGCAAGCTCTCCAGGGCAACATAAAATCTGGGGCTCTGTGCTTTCTTTCCTTCTGAACAAGTGTTAGTGTTTTCTGCACAAACGCGATTCTGAGAAGCAATGTGAACACTTCTCCTTCCCAGGCACAGAGAAGGTGCTAGCAGGGAATTCTCTGCCTGCCTTTCCCCAGTGCTCTGCAAGCTCTCCAGGGCAACATAAAATGTGGGGCTCTGTGCTTTCTTTCCTTCTGAACAAGTGTTAGTGTTTTCTGCACAAACGCGATTCTGCGAAGCAATGTGAACACTTCTCCTTCCCAGGCACAGAGAAGGTGCTAGCAGGGAATTCTCTGCCTGCCTTTCCCCAGTGCTCTGCAAGCTCTCCAGGGCAACATAAAATGTGGGGCTCTGTGCTTTCTTTCCTTCTGAACAAGTGTTAGTGTTTTCTGCACAAACGCGATTCTGCGAAGCAATGTGAACACTTCTCCTTCCCAGGCACAGAGAAGGTGCTAGCAGGGAATTCTCTGCCTGCCTTTCCCCAGTGCTCTGCAAGCTCTCCAGGGCAACATAAAATGTGGGGCTCTGTGCTTTCTTTCCTTCTGAACAAGTGTTAGTGTTTGCTGCACAAACGCGATTCTGCGAAGCAATGTGAACACTTCTCCTTCCCAGGCACAGAGAAGGTGCTAGCAGGGAATTCTCTGCCTGCCTTTCCCCAGTGCTCTGCAAGCTCTCCAGGGCAACATAAAATGTGGGGCTCTGTGCTTTCTTTCCTTCTGAACAAGTGTTAGTGTTTTCTGCACAAACGCGATTCTGCGAAGCAATGTGAACACTTCTCCTTCCCAGGCACAGAGAAGGTGCTAGCAGGGAATTCTCTGCCTGCCTTTCCCCAGTGCTCTGCAAGCTCTCCAGGGCAACATAAAATGTGGGGCTCTGTGCTTTCTTTCCTTCTGAACAAGTGTTAGTGTTTTCTGCACAAACGCGATTCTGAGAAGCAATGTGAACACTTCTCCTTCCCAGGCACAGAGAAGGTGCTAGCAGGGAATTCTCTGCCTGCCTTTCCCCAGTGCTCTGCAAGCTCTCCATGGCAACATAAAATGTGGGGCTCTGTGCTTTCTTTCGTTCTGAACAAGTGTTAGTGTTTTCTGCACAAACGCGATTCTGAGAAGCAATGTGAACACTTCTCCTTCCCAGGCACAGAGAAGGTGCTAGCAGGGAATTCTCTGCCTGCCTTTCCCCAGTGCTCTGCAAGCTCTCCAGGGCAACATAAAATGTGGGGCTCTGTGCTTTCTTTCCTTCTGAACAAGTGTTAGTGTTTTCTGCACAAACGCGATTCTGCGAAGCAATGTGAACACTTCTCCTTCCCAGGCACAGAGAAGGTGCTAGCAGGGAATTCTCTGCCTGCCTTTCCCCAGTGCTCTGCAAGCTCTCCAGGGCAACATAAAATCTGGGGCTCTGTGCTTTCTTTCCTTGTGAACAAGTGTTAGTGTTTTCTGCACAAACGCGATTCTGCGAAGCAATGTGAACACTTCTCCTTCCCAGGCACATAGAAGGTGCTAGCAGGGAATTCTCTGCCTGCCTTTCCCCAGTGCTCTGCAAGCTCTCCAGGGCAACATAAAATGTGGGGCTCTGTGCTTTCTTTCCTTCTGAACAAGTGTTAGTGTTTTCTGCACAAACGCGATTCTGAGAAGCAATGTGAACACTTCTCCTTCCCAGGCACAGAGAAGGTGCTAGCAGGGAATTCTCTGCCTGCCTTTCCCCAGTGCTCTGCAAGCTCTCCAGGGCAACATAAAATCTGGGGCTCTGTGCTTTCTTTCCTTCTGAACAAGTGTTAGTGTTTTCTGCACAAACGCGATTCTGCGAAGCAATGTGAACACATCTCCTTCCCAGGCACAGAGAAGGTGCTAGCAGGGAATTCTCTGCCTGCCTTTCCCCAGTGCTCTGCAAGCTCTCCAGGGCAACATAAAATGTGGGGCTCTGTGCTTTCTTTCCTTCTGAACAAGTGTTAGCGTTTTCTGCACAAACGCGATTCTGAGAAGCAATGTGAACACTTCTCCTTCCCAGGCACAGAGAAGGTGCTAGCAGGGAATTCTCTGCCTGCCTTTCCCCAGTGCTCTGCAAGCTCTCCAGGGCAACATAAAATGTGGGGCTCTGTGCTTTCTTTCCTTCTGAACAAGTGTTAGTGTTTTCTGCACAAACGCGATTCTGCGAAGCAATGTGAACACTTTTGCTTCCCAGGCACAGAGAAGGTGCTAGCAGGGAATTCTCTGCCTGCCTTTCCCCAGTGCTCTGCAAGCTCTCCAGGGCAACATAAAATGTGGGGCTCTGTGCTTTCTTTCCTTCTGAACAAGTGTTAGTGTTTTCTGCACAAACGCGATTCTGCGAAGCAATGTGAACACTTCTCCTTCCCAGGCACAGAGAAGGTGCTAGCAGGGAATTCTCTGCCTGCCTTTCCCCAGTGCTCTGCAAGCTCTCCAGGGCAACATAAAATGTGGGGCTCTGTGCTTTCTTTCCTTCTGAACAAGTGTTAGTGTTTGCTGCACAAACGCGATTCTGCGAAGCAATGTGAACACTTCTCCTTCCCAGGCACAGAGAAGGTGCTAGCAGGGAATTCTCTGCCTGCCTTTCCCCAGTGCTCTGCAAGCTCTGCAGGGCAACATAAAATGTGGGGCTCTGTGCTTTCTTTCCTTCTGAACAAGTGTTAGTGTTTTCTGCACAAACGCGATTCTGCGAAGCAATGTGAACACTTCTCCTTCCCAGGCACAGAGAAGGTGCTAGCAGGGAATTCTCTGCCTGCCTTTCCCCAGTGCTCTGCAAGCTCTCCAGGGCAACATAAAATGTGGGGCTCTGTGCTTTCTTTCCTTCTGAACAAGTGTTAGTGTTTTCTGCACAAACGCGATTCTGCGAAGCAATGTGAACACTTCTCCTTCCCAGGCACAGAGAAGGTGCTAGCAGGGAATTCTCTGCCTGCCTTTCCCCAGTGCTCTGCAAGCTCTCCAGGGCAACATAAAATGTGGGGCTCTGTGCTTTCTTTCCTTCTGAACAAGTGTTAGTGTTTTCTGCACAAACGCGATTCTGCGAAGCAATGTGAACACTTCTCCTTCCCAGGCACAGAGAAGGTGCTAGCAGGGAATTCTCTGCCTGCCTTTCCCCAGTGCTCTGCAAGCTCTCCAGGGCAACATAAAATGTGGGGCTCTGTGCTTTCTTTCCTTCTGAACAAGTGTTAGTGTTTTCTGCACAAACGCGATTCTGCGAAGCAATGTGAACACTTCTCCTTCCCAGGCACAGAGAAGGTGCTAGCAGGGAATTCTCTGCCTGCCTTTCCCCAGTGCTCTGCAAGCTCTCCAGGGCAACATAAAATGTGGGGCTCTGTGCTTTCTTTCCTTCTGAACAAGTGTTAGTGTTTTCTGCACAAACGCGATTCTGCGAAGCAATGTGAACACTTCTCCTTCCCAGGCACAGAGAAGGTGCTAGCAGGGAATTCTCTGCCTGCCTTTCCCCAGTGCTCTGCAAGCTCTCCAGGGCAACAGAAAATGTGGGGCTCTGTGCTTTCTTTCCTTCTGAACAAGTGTTAGTGTTTTCTGCACAAACGCGATTCTGAGAAGCAATGTGAACACTTCTCCTTCCCAGGCACAGAGAAGGTGCTAGCAGGGAATTCTCTGCCTGCCTTTCCCCAGTGCTCTGCAAGCTCTCCAGGGCAACAGAAAATGTGGGGCTCTGTGCTTTCTTTCCTTCTGAACAAGTGTTAGTGTTTTCTGCACAAACGCGATTCTGCGAAGCAATGTGAACACTTCTCCTTCCCAGGCACAGAGAAGGTGCTAGCAGGGAATTCTCTGCCTGCCTTTCCCCAGTGCTCTGCAAGCTCTCCAGGGCAACATAAAATGTGGGGCTCTGTGCTTTCTTTCCTTCTGAACAAGTGTTAGTGTTTGCTGCACAAACGCGATTCTGCGAAGCAATGTGAACACTTCTCCTTCCCAGGCACAGAGAAGGTGCTAGCAGGGAATTCTCTGCCTGCCTTTCCCCAGTGCTCTGCAAGCTCTCCAGGGCAACATAAAATGTGGGGCTCTGTGCTTTCTTTCCTTCTGAACAAGTGTTAGTGTTTTCTGCACAAACGCGATTCTGAGAAGCGATGTGAACACTTCTCCTTCCCAGGCACAGAGAAGGTGCTAGCAGGGAATTCTCTGCCTGCCTTTCCCCAGTGCTCTGCAAGCTCTCCAGGGCAACATAAAATGTGGGGCTCTGTGCTTTCTTTCCTTCTGGACAAGTGTTAGTGTTTGCTGCACAAACGCGATTCTGCGAAGCAATGTGAACACTTCTCCTTCCCAGGCACAGAGAAGGTGCTAGCAGGGAATTCTCTGCCTGCCTTTCCCCAGTGCTCTGCAAGCTCTCCAGGGCAACATAAAATGTGGGGCTCTGTGCTTTCTTTCCTTCTGAACAAGTGTTAGTGTTTTCTGCACAAACGCGATTCTGAGAAGCAATGTGAACACTTCTCCTTCCCAGGCACAGAGAAGGTGCTAGCAGGGAATTCTCTGCCTGCCTTTCCCCAGTGCTCTGCAAGCTCTGCAGGGCAACATAAAATGTGGGGCTCTGTGCTTTCTTTCCTTCTGAACAAGTGTTAGTGTTTTCTGCACAAACGCGATTCTGAGAAGCAATGTGAACACTTCTCCTTCCCAGGCACAGAGAAGGTGCTAGCAGGGAATTCTCTGCCTGCCTTTCCCCAGTGCTCTGCAAGCTCTCCAGGGCAACATAAAATCTGGGGCTCTGTGCTTTCTTTCCTTCTGAACAAGTGTTAGTGTTTTCTGCACAAACGCGATTCTGCAAAGCAATGTGAACACTTCTCCTTCCCAGGCACAGAGAAGGTGCTAGCAGGGAATTCTCTGCCTGCCTTTCCCCAGTGCTCTGCAAGCTCTCCAGGGCAACATAAAATGTGGGGCTCTGTGCTTTCTTTCCTTATGAACAAGTGTTAGTGTTTTCTGCACAAACGCGATTCTGAGAAGCAATGTGAACACTTCTCCTTCGCAGGCACAGAGAAGGTGCTAGCAGGGAGTTCTCTGCCTGCCTTTCCCCAGTGCTCTGCAAGCTCTCCAGGGCAACATAAAATGTGGGGCTCTGTGCTTTCTTTCCTTCTGAACAAGTGTTAGTGTTTTCTGCACAAACGCGATTCTGCGAAGCAATGTGAACACTTCTCCTTCCCAGGCACAGAGAAGGTGCTAGCAGGGAATTCTCTGCCTGCCTTTCCCCAGTGCTCTGCAAGCTCTCCAGGGCAACAGAAAATGTGGGGCTCTGTGCTTTCTTTCCTTCTGAACAAGTCTCAGTGTTTTCTGCACAAACGCGATTCTGCGAAGCAATGTGAACACTTCTCCTTCCCAGGCACAGAGAAGGTGCTAGCAGGGAATTCTCTGCCTGCCTTTCCCCAGTGCTCTGCAAGCTCTCCAGCGCAACAGAAAATGTGGGGCTCTGTGCTTTCTTTCCTTCTGAACAAGTGTTAGTGTTTTCTGCACAAACGCGATTCTGAGAAGCAATGTGAACACTTCTCCTTCCCAGGCACAGAGAAGGTGCTAGCAGGGAATTCTCTGCCTGCCTTTCCCCAGTGCTCTGCAAGCTCTCCAGGGCAACATAAAATCTGGGGCTCTGTGCTTTCTTTCCTTCTGAACAAGTGTTAGTGTTTTCTGCACAAACGCGATTCTGCGAAGCAATGTGAACACTTTTGCTTCCCAGGCACAGAGAAGGTGCTAGCAGGGAATTCTCTGCCTGCCTTTCCCCAGTGCTCTGCAAGCTCTCCAGGGCAACATAAAATGTGGGGCTCTGTGCTTTCTTTCCTTCTGAAGAAGTGTTAGTGTTTTCTGCACAAACGCGATTCTGAGAAGCAATGTGAACACTTCTCCTTCCCAGGCACAGAGAAGGTGCTAGCAGGGAATTCTCTGCCTGCCTTTCCCCAGTGCTCTGCAAGCTCTCCAGGGCAACATAAAATGTGGGGCTCTGTGCTTTCTTTCCTTCTGAACAAGTGTTAGTGTTTTCTGCACAAACGCGATTCTGCGAAGCAATGTGAACACTTCTCCTTCCCAGGCACAGAGAAGGTGCTAGCAGGGAATTCTCTGCCTGCCTTTCCCCAGTGCTCTGCAAGCTCTCCAGGGCAACATAAAATGTGGGGCTCTGTGCTTTCTTTCCTTCTGAACAAGTGTTAGTGTTTGCTGCACAAACGCGATTCTGCGAAGCAATGTGAACACTTCTCCTTCCCAGGCACAGAGAAGGTGCTAGCAGGGAATTCTCTGCCTGCCTTTCCCCAGTGCTCTGCAAGCTCTCCAGGGCAACATAAAATGTGGGGCTCTGTGCTTTCTTTCCTTCTGAACAAGTGTTAGTGTTTTCTGCACAAACGCGATTCTGCGAAGCAATGTGAACACTTCTCCTTCCCAGGCACAGAGAAGGTGCTAGCAGGGAATTCTCTGCCTGCCTTTCCCCAGTGCTCTGCAAGCTCTCCAGGGCAACATAAAATGTGGGGCTCTGTGCTTTCTTTCCTTCTGAACAAGTGTTAGTGTTTTCTGCACAAACGCGATTCTGCGAAGCAATGTGAACACTTCTCCTTCCCAGGCACAGAGAAGGTGCTAGCAGGGAATTCTCTGCCTGCCTTTCCCCAGTGCTCTGCAAGCTCTCCAGGGCAACATAAAATCTGGGGCTCTGTGCTTTCTTTCCTTCTGAACAAGTGTTAGTGTTTTCTGCACAAACGCGATTCTGCGAAGCAATGTGAACACTTCTCCTTCCCAGGCACAGAGAAGGTGCTAGCAGGGAATTCTCTGCCTGCCTTTCCCCAGTGCTCTGCAAGCTCTCCAGGGCAACATAAAATCTGGGGCTCTGTGCTTTCTTTCCTTCTGAACAAGTGTTAGTGTTTTCTGCACAAACGCGATTCTGCGAAGCAATGTGAACACTTCTCCTTCCCAGGCACAGAGAAGGTGCTAGCAGGGAATTCTCTGCCTGCCTTTCCCCAGTGCTCTGCAAGCTCTCCAGGGCAACATAAAATGTGGGGCTCTGTGCTTTCTTTCCTTCTGAACAAGTGTTAGTGTTTTCTGCACAAACGCGATTCTGCGAAGCAATGTGAACACTTCTCCTTCCCAGGCACATAGAAGGTGCTAGCAGGGAATTCTCTGCCTGCCTTTCCCCAGTGCTCTGCAAGCTCTCCAGGGCAACAGAAAATGTGGGGCTCTGTGCTTTCTTTCCTTCTGAACAAGTGTTAGTGTTTTCTGCACAAACGCGATTCTGAGAAGCAATGTGAACACTTCTCCTTCCCAGGCACAGAGAAGGTGCTAGCAGGGAATTCTCTGCCTGCCTTTCCCCAGTGCTCTGCAAGCTCTCCAGGGCAACAGAAAATCTGGGGCTCTGTGCTTTCTTTCCTTCTGAACAAGTGTTAGTGTTTTCTGCACAAACGCGATTCTGAGAAGCAATGTGAACACTTCTCCTTCCCAGGCACAGAGAAGGTGCTAGCAGGGAATTCTCTGCCTGCCTTTCCCCAGTGCTCTGCAAGCTCTCCAGGGCAACATAAAATGTGGGGCTCTGTGCTTTCTTTCCTTCTGGACAAGTGTTAGTGTTTTCTGCACAAACGCGATTCTGAGAAGCAATGTGAACACTTCTCCTTCCCAGGCACAGAGAAGGTGCTAGCAGGGAATTCTCTGCCTGCCTTTCCCCAGTGCTCTGCAAGCTCTCCAGGGCAACAGAAAATGTGGGGCTCTGTGCTTTCTTTCCTTCTGAACAAGTGTTAGTGTTTTCTGCACAAACGCGATTCTGCGAAGCAATGTGAACACTTCTCCTTCCCAGGCACAGAGAAGGTGCTAGCAGGGAATTCTCTGCCTGCCTTTCCCCAGTGCTCTGCAAGCTCTCCAGGGCAACATAAAATGTGGGGCTCTGTGCTTTCTATCCTTCTGAACAAGTGTTAGTGTTTGCTGCACAAACGCGATTCTGCGAAGCAATGTGAACACTTTTGCTTCCCAGGCACAGAGAAGGTGCTAGCAGGGAATTCTCTGCCTGCCTTTCCCCAGTGCTCTGCAAGCTCTCCAGGGCAACATAAAATGTGGGGCTCTGTGCTTTCTTTCCTTCTGAACAAGTGTTAGTGTTTTCTGCACAAACGCGATTCTGAGAAGCAATGTGAACACTTCTCCTTCCCAGGCACAGAGAAGGTGCTAGCAGGGAATTCTCTGCCTGCCTTTCCCCAGTGCTCTGCAAGCTCTCCAGGGCAACATAAAATGTGGGGCTCTGTGCTTTCTTTCCTTCTGAACAAGTGTTAGTGTTTTCTGCACAAACGCGATTCTGAGAAGCAATGTGAACACTTCTCCTTCCCAGGCACAGAGAAGGTGCTAGCAGGGAATTCTCTGCCTGCCTTTCCCCAGTGCTCTGCAAGCTCTCCAGGGCAACATAAAATGTGGGGCTCTGTGCTTTCTTTCCTTCTGAACAAGTGTTAGTGTTTTCTGCACAAACGCGATTCTGCGAAGCAATGTGAACACTTTTGCTTCCCAGGCACAGAGAAGGTGCTAGCAGGGAATTCTCTGCCTGCCTTTCCCCAGTGCTCTGCAAGCTCTCCAGGGCAACATAAAATGTGGGGCTCTGTGCTTTCTTTCCTTCTGAACAAGTGTTAGTGTTTGCTGCACAAACGCGATTCTGCGAAGCAATGTGAACACTTCTCCTTCCCAGGCACAGAGAAGGTGCTAGCAGGGAATTCTCTGCCTGCCTTTCCCCAGTGCTCTGCAAGCTCTCCAGGGCAACATAAAATGTGGGGCTCTGTGCTTTCTTTCCTTCTGAACAAGTCTTAGTGTTTTCTGCACAAACGCGATTCTGAGAAGCAATGTGAACACTTCTCCTTCCCAGGCACAGAGAAGGTGCTAGCAGGGAATTCTCTGCCTGCCTTTCCCCAGTGCTCTGCAAGCTCTCCAGGGCAACATAAAATGTGGGGCTCTGTGCTTTCTTTCCTTCTGAACAAGTGTTAGTGTTTTCTGCACAAACGCGATTCTGCGAAGCAATGTGAACACTTCTCCTTCCCAGGCACAGAGAAGGTGCTAGCAGGGAATTCTCTGCCTGCCTTTCCCCAGTGCTCTGCAAGCTCTCCAGGGCAACATAAAATGTGGGGCTCTGTGCTTTCTTTCCTTCTGAACAAGTGTTAGTGTTTTCTGCACAAACGCGATTCTGCGAAGCAATGTGAACACTTCTCCTTCCCAGGCACAGAGAAGGTGCTAGCAGGGAATTCTCTGCCTGCCTTTCCCCAGTGCTCTGCAAGCTCTCCAGGGCAACATAAAATGTGGGGCTCTGTGCTTTCTTTCCTTCTGAACAAGTGTTAGTGTTTTCTGCACAAACGCGATTCTGCGAAGCAATGTGAACACTTCTCCTTCCCAGGCACAGAGAAGGTGCTAGCAGGGAATTCTCTGCCTGCCTTTCCCCAGTGCTCTGCAAGCTCTCCAGGGCAACATAAAATGTGGGGCTCTGTGCTTTCTTTCCTTCTGAACAAGTGTTAGTGTTTTCTGCACAAACGCGATTCTGCGAAGCAATGTGAACACTTCTCCTTCCCAGGCACATAGAAGGTGCTAGCAGGGAATTCTCTGCCTGCCTTTCCCCAGTGCTCTGCAAGCTCTCCAGGGCAACAGAAAATGTGGGGCTCTGTGCTTTCTTTCCTTCTGAACAAGTGTTAGTGTTTTCTGCACAAACGCGATTCTGAGAAGCAATGTGAACACTTCTCCTTCCCAGGCACAGAGAAGGTGCTAGCAGGGAATTCTCTGCCTGCCTTTCCCCAGTGCTCTGCAAGCTCTCCAGGGCAACAGAAAATGTGGGGCTCTGTGCTTTCTTTCCTTCTGAACAAGTGTTAGTGTTTTCTGCACAAACGCGATTCTGCGAAGCAATGTGAACACTTCTCCTTCCCAGGCACAGAGAAGGTGCTAGCAGGGAATTCTCTGCCTGCCTTTCCCCAGTGCTCTGCAAGCTCTCCAGGGCAACATAAAATGTGGGGCTCTGTGCTTTCTTTCCTTCTGAACAAGTGTTAGTGTTTGCTGCACAAACGCGATTCTGCGAAGCAATGTGAACACTTTTGCTTCCCAGGCACAGAGAAGGTGCTAGCAGGGAATTCTCTGCCTGCCTTTCCCCAGTGCTCTGCAAGCTCTCCAGGGCAACATAAAATGTGGGGCTCTGTGCTTTCTTTCCTTCTGAACAAGTGTTAGTGTTTTCTGCACAAACGCGATTCTGCGAAGCAATGTGAACACTTCTCCTTCCCAGGCACAGAGAAGGTGCTAGCAGGGAATTCTCTGCCTGCCTTTCCCCAGTGCTCTGCAAGCTCTCCAGGGCAACATAAAATGTGGGGCTCTGTGCTTTCTTTCCTTCTGAACAAGTGTTAGTGTTTTCTGCACAAACGCGATTCTGCGAAGCAATGTGAACACTTCTCCTTCCCAGGCACAGAGAAGGTGCTAGCAGGGAATTCTCTGCCTGCCTTTCCCCAGTGCTCTGCAAGCTCTCCAGGGCAACATAAAATCTGGGGCTCTGTGCTTTCTTTCCTTCTGAACAAGTCTCAGTGTTTTCTGCACAAACGCGATTCTGCGAAGCAATGTGAACACTTCTCCTTCCCAGGCACAGAGAAGGTGCTAGCAGGGAATTCTCTGCCTGCCTTTCCCCAGTGCTCTGCAAGCTCTCCAGGGCAACATAAAATGTGGGGCTCTGTGCTTTCTTTCCTTCTGAACAAGTGTTAGTGTTTTCTGCACAAACGCGATTCTGCGAAGCAATGTGAACACTTCTCCTTCCCAGGCACATAGAAGGTGCTAGCAGGGAATTCTCTGCCTGCCTTTCCCCAGTGCTCTGCAAGCTCTCAAGGGCAACAGAAAATGTGGGGCTCTGTGCTTTCTTTCCTTCTGAACAAGTGTTAGTGTTTTCTGCACAAACGCGATTCTGAGAAGCAATGTGAACACTTCTCCTTCCCAGGCACAGAGAAGGTGCTAGCAGGGAATTCTCTGCCTGCCTTTCCCCAGTGCTCTGCAAGCTCTCCAGGGCAACAGAAAATGTGGGGCTCTGTGCTTTCTTTCCTTCTGAACAAGTGTTAGTGTTTTCTGCACAAACGCGATTCTGCGAAGCAATGTGAACACTTCTCCTTCCCAGGCACAGAGAAGGTGCTAGCAGGGAATTCTCTGCCTGCCTTTCCCCAGTGCTCTGCAAGCTCTCCAGGGCAACATAAAATGTGGGGCTCTGTGCTTTCTTTCCTTCTGAACAAGTGTTAGTGTTTGCTGCACAAACGCGATTCTGCGAAGCAATGTGAACACTTTTGCTTCCCAGGCACAGAGAAGGTGCTAGCAGGGAATTCTCTGCCTGCCTTTCCCCAGTGCTCTGCAAGCTCTCCAGGGCAACATAAAATGTGGGGCTCTGTGCTTTCTTTCCTTCTGAACAAGTGTTAGTGTTTTCTGCACAAACGCGATTCTGCGAAGCAATGTGAACACTTCTCCTTCCCAGGCACAGAGAAGGTGCTAGCAGGGAATTCTCTGCCTGCCTTTCCCCAGTGCTCTGCAAGCTCTCCAGGGCAACATAAAATGTGGGGCTCTGTGCTTTCTTTCCTTCTGAACAAGTGTTAGTGTTTTCTGCACAAACGCGATTCTGCGAAGCAATGTGAACACTTCTCCTTCCCAGGCACAGAGAAGGTGCTAGCAGGGAATTCTCTGCCTGCCTTTCCCCAGTGCTCTGCAAGCTCTCCAGGGCAACATAAAATCTGGGGCTCTGTGCTTTCTTTCCTTCTGGACAAGTGTTAGTGTTTTCTGCACAAACGCGATTCTGCGAAGCAATGTGAACACTTCTCCTTCCCAGGCACAGAGAAGGTGCTAGCAGGGAATTCTCTGCCTGCCTTTCCCCAGTGCTCTGCAAGCTCTCCAGGGCAACATAAAATGTGGGGCTCTGTGCTTTCTTTCCTTCTGAACAAGTGTTAGTGTTTTCTGCACAAACGCGATTCTGAGAAGCAATGTGAACACTTCTCCTTCGCAGGCACAGAGAAGGTGCTAGCAGGGAATTCTCTGCCTGCCTTTCCCCAGTGCTCTGCAAGCTCTCCAGGGCAACATAAAATGTGGGGCTCTGTGCTTTCTTTCGTTCTGAACAAGTGTTAGTGTTTTCTGCACAAACGCGATTCTGAGAAGCAATGTGAACACTTCTCCTTCCCAGGCACAGAGAAGGTGCTAGCAGGGAATTCTCTGCCTGCCTTTCCCCAGTGCTCTGCAAGCTCTCCAGGGCAACATAAAATCTGGGGCTCTGTGCTTTCTTTCCTTCTGAACAAGTGTTAGTGTTTTCTGCACAAACGCGATTCTGAGAAGCAATGTGAACACTTCTCCTTCCCAGGCACAGAGAAGGTGCTAGCAGGGAATTCTCTGCCTGCCTTTCCCCAGTGCTCTGCAAGCTCTCCAGGGTAACATAAAATGTGGGGCTCTGTGCTTTCTTTCCTTCTGAACAAGTGTTAGTGTTTTCTGCACAAACGCGATTCTGCGAAGCAATGTGAACACTTCTCCTTCCCAGGCACAGAGAAGGTGCTAGCAGGGAATTCTCTGCCTGCCTTTCCCCAGTGCTCTGCAAGCTCTCCAGCGCAACAGAAAATGTGGGGCTCTGTGCTTTCTTTCCTTCTGAACAAGTGTTAGTGTTTTCTGCACAAACGCGATTCTGAGAAGCAATGTGAACACTTCTCCTTCCCAGGCACAGAGAAGGTGCTAGCAGGGAATTCTCTGCCTGCCTTTCCCCAGTGCTCTGCAAGCTCTCCAGGGCAACATAAAATGTGGGGCTCTGTGCTTTCTTTCCTTCTGAACAAGTGTTAGTGTTTTCTGCACAAACGCGATTCTGCGAAGCAATGTGAACACTTTTGCTTCCCAGGCACAGAGAAGGTGCTAGCAGGGAATTCTCTGCCTGCCTTTCCCCAGTGCTCTGCAAGCTCTCCAGGGCAACAGAAAATGTGGGGCTCTGTGCTTTCTTTCCTTCTGAACAAGTGTTAGTGTTTTCTGCACAAACGCGATTCTGAGAAGCAATGTGAACACTTCTCCTTCCCAGGCACAGAGAAGGTGCTAGCAGGGAATTCTCTGCCTGCCTTTCCCCAGTGCTCTGCAAGCTCTCCAGGGCAACATAAAATGTGGGGCTCTGTGCTTTCTTTCCTTCTGAACAAGTGTTAGTGTTTGCTGCACAAACGCGATTCTGCGAAGCAATGTGAACACTTCTCCTTCCCAGGCACAGAGAAGGTGCTAGCAGGGAATTCTCTGCCTGCCTTTCCCCAGTGCTCTGCAAGCTCTCCAGGGCAACATAAAATGTGGGGCTCTGTGCTTTCTTTCCTTCTGAACAAGTGTTAGTGTTTTCTGCACAAACGCGATTCTGCGAAGCAATGTGAACACTTCTCCTTCCCAGGCACAGAGAAGGTGCTAGCAGGGAATTCTCTGCCTGCCTTTCCCCAGTGCTCTGCAAGCTCTCCAGGGCAACATAAAATGTGGGGCTCTGTGCTTTCTTTCCTTCTGAACAAGTGTTAGTGTTTGCTGCACAAACGCGATTCTGCGAAGCAATGTGAACACTTCTCCTTCCCAGGCACAGAGAAGGTGCTAGCAGGGAATTCTCTGCCTGCCTTTCCCCAGTGCTCTGCAAGCTCTCCAGGGCAACATAAAATGTGGGGCTCTGTGCTTTCTTTCCTTCTGAACAAGTGTTAGTGTTTTCTGCACAAACGCGATTCTGCGAAGCAATGTGAACACTTCTCCTTCCCAGGCACAGAGAAGGTGCTAGCAGGGAATTCTCTGCCTGCCTTTCCCCAGTGCTCTGCAAGCTCTCCAGGGCAACATAAAATGTGGGGCTCTGTGCTTTCTTTCCTTCTGAACAAGTGTTAGTGTTTTCTGCACAAACGCGATTCTGCGAAGCAATGTGAACACTTTTGCTTCCCAGGCACAGAGAAGGTGCTAGCAGGGAATTCTCTGCCTGCCTTTCCCCAGTGCTCTGCAAGCTCTCCAGGGCAACATAAAATCTGGGGCTCTGTGCTTTCTTTCCTTCTGAACAAGTGTTAGTGTTTTCTGCACAAACGCGATTCTGCGAAGCAATGTGAACACTTCTCCTTCCCAGGCACAGAGAAGGTGCTAGCAGGGAATTCTCTGCCTGCCTTTCCCCAGTGCTCTGCAAGCTCTCCAGGGCAACATAAAATGTGGGGCTCTGTGCTTTCTTTCCTTCTGAACAAGTGTTAGTGTTTTCTGCACAAACGCGATTCTGCGAAGCAATGTGAACACTTTTGCTTCCCAGGCACAGAGAAGGTGCTAGCAGGGAATTCTCTGCCTGCTTTTCCCCAGTGCTCTGCAAGCTCTCCAGGGCAACATAAAATGTGGGGCTCTGTGCTTTCTTTCCTTCTGAACAAGTGTTAGTGTTTTCTGCACAAACGCGATTCTGCGAAGCAATGTGAACACTTCTCCTTCCCAGGCACATAGAAGGTGCTAGCAGGGAATTCTCTGCCTGCCTTTCCCCAGTGCTCTGCAAGCTCTCCAGGGCAACAGAAAATGTGGGGCTCTGTGCTTTCTTTCCTTCTGAACAAGTGTTAGTGTTTTCTGCACAAACGCGATTCTGCGAAGCAATGTGAACACTTCTCCTTCCCAGGCACAGAGAAGGTGCTAGCAGGGAATTCTCTGCCTGCCTTTCCCCAGTGCTCTGCAAGCTCTCCAGGGCAACATAAAATGTGGGGCTCTGTGCTTTCTTTCCTTCTGAACAAGTGTTAGTGTTTTCTGCACAAACGCGATTCTGAGAAGCAATGTGAACACTTCTCCTTCCCAGGCACAGAGAAGGTGCTAGCAGGGAATTCTCTGCCTGCCTTTCCCCAGTGCTCTGCAAGCTCTCCAGGGCAACATAAAATGTGGGGCTCTGTGCTTTCTTTCCTTCTGAACAAGTGTTAGTGTTTTCTGCACAAACGCGATTCTGAGAAGCAATGTGAACACTTCTCCTTCCCAGGCACAGAGAAGGTGCTAGCAGGGAATTCTCTGCCTGCCTTTCCCCAGTGCTCTGCAAGCTCTCCAGGGCAACATAAAATGTGGGGCTCTGTGCTTTCTTTCCTTCTGAACAAGTGTTAGTGTTTTCTGCACAAACGCGATTCTGCGAAGCAATGTGAACACTTCTCCTTCCCAGGCACAGAGAAGGTGCTAGCAGGGAATTCTCTGCCTGCCTTTCCCCAGTGCTCTGCAAGCTCTCCAGGGCAACATAAAATGTGGGGCTCTGTGCTTTCTTTCCTTCTGAACAAGTGTTAGTGTTTTCTGCACAAACGCGATTCTGAGAAGCAATGTGAACACTTCTCCTTCCCAGGCACAGAGAAGGTGCTAGCACGGAATTCTCTGCCTGCCTTTCCCCAGTGCTCTGCAAGCTCTCCAGGGCAACATAAAATGTGGGGCTCTGTGCTTTCTTTCCTTCTGAACAAGTGTTAGTGTTTTCTGCACAAACGCGATTCTGAGAAGCAATGTGAACACTTCTCCTTCCCAGGCACAGAGAAGGTGCTAGCAGGGAATTCTCTGCCTGCCTTTCCCCAGTGCTCTGCAAGCTCTCCAGGGCAACATAAAATGTGGGGCTCTGTGCTTTCTTTCCTTCTGAACAAGTGTTAGTGTTTTCTGCACAAACGCGATTCTGAGAAGCAATGTGAACACTTCTCCTTCCCAGGCACAGAGAAGGTGCTAGCAGGGAATTCTCTGCCTGCCTTTCCCCAGTGCTCTGCAAGCTCTCCAGGGCAACAGAAAATGTGGGGCTCTGTGCTTTCTTTCCTTCTGAACAAGTGTTAGTGTTTTCTGCACAAACGCGATTCTGAGAAGCAATGTGAACACTTCTCCTTCCCAGGCACAGAGAAGGTGCTAGCAGGGAATTCTCTGCCTGCCTTTCCCCAGTGCTCTGCAAGCTCTCCAGGGCAACATAAAATGTGGGGCTCTGTGCTTTCTTTCCTTCTGAACAAGTGTTAGTGTTTTCTGCACAAACGCGATTCTGCGAAGCAATGTGAACACTTGTGCTTCCCAGGCACAGAGAAGGTGCTAGCAGGGAATTCTCTGCCTGCCTTTCCCCAGTGCTCTGCAAGCTCTCCAGGGCAACATAAAATGTGGGGCTCTGTGCTTTCTTTCGTTCTGAACAAGTGTTAGTGTATTCTGCACAAACGCGATTCTGAGAAGCAATGTGAACACTTCTCCTTCCCAGGCACAGAGAAGGTGCTAGCAGGGAATTCTCTGCCTGCCTTTCCCCAGTGCTCTGCAAGCTCTCCAGGGCAACATAAAATGTGGGGCTCTGTGCTTTCTTTCCTTCTGAACAAGTCTCAGTGTTTTCTGCACAAACGCGATTCTGAGAAGCAATGTGAACACTTCTCCTTCCCAGGCACAGAGAAGGTGCTAGCAGGGAATTCTCTGCCTGCTTTTCCCCAGTGCTCTGCAAGCTCTCCAGGGCAACATAAGATGTGGGGCTCTGTGCTTTCTTTCCTTCTGAACAAGTGTTAGTTTTTTCTGCACAAACGCGATTCTGAGAAGCAATGTGAACACATTTGCTTCCCAAGCACAGAGAAGGCGCTAGCAGGGAATTCTCTGCCTGCCTTTCCCCAGTGCTCTGCAAGCTCTCCAGGGCAACATAAAATGTGGGGCTCTGTGCTTTCTTTCCTTCTGAACAAGTGTTAGTGTTTTCTGCACAAACGCGATTCTGAGAAGCAATGTGAACACTTCTCCTTCCCAGGCACAGAGAAGGTGCTAGCAGGGAATTCTCTGCCTGCCTTTCCCCAGTGCTCTGCAAGCTCTCCAGGGCAACATAAAATGTGGGGCTCTGTGCTTTCTTTCCTTCTGAACAAGTGTTAGTGTTTTCTGCACAAACACGATTCTGCGAAGCAATGTGAACACTTCTCCTTCCCAGGCACAGAGAAGGTGCTAGCAGGGAATTCTCTGCCTGCCTTTCCCCAGTGCTCTGCAAGCTCTCCAGGGCAACAGAAAATCTGGGGCTCTGTGCTTTCTTTCCTTCTGAACAAGTGTTAGTGTTTTCTGCACAAACGCGATTCTGCGAAGCAATGTGAACACTTCTCCTTCCCAGGCACAGAGAAGGTGCTAGCAGGGAATTCTCTGCCTGCCTTTCCCCAGTGCTCTGCAAGCTCTCCAGGGCAACATAAAATGTGGGGCTCTGTGCTTTCTTTCCTTCTGAACAAGTGTTAGTGTTTGCTGCACAAACGCGATTCTGCGAAGCAATGTGAACACTTCTCCTTCCCAGGCACAGAGAAGGTGCTAGCAGGGAATTCTCTGCCTGCCTTTCCCCAGTGCTCTGCAAGCTCTCCAGGGCAACATAAAATGTGGGGCTCTGTGCTTTCTTTCCTTCTGAACAAGTGTTAGTGTTTTCTGCACAAACGCGATTCTGCGAAGCAATGTGAACACTTCTCCTTCCCAGGCACAGAGAAGGTGCTAGCAGGGAATTCTCTGCCTGCCTTTCCCCAGTGCTCTGCAAGCTCTCCAGGGCAACATAAAATGTGGGGCTCTGTGCTTTCTTTCCTTCTGAACAAGTGTTAGTGTTTTCTGCACAAACGCGATTCTGCGAAGCAATGTGAACACTTCTCCTTCCCAGGCACAGAGAAGGTGCTAGCAGGGAATTCTCTGCCTGCCTTTCCCCAGTGCTCTGCAAGCTCTCCAGGGCAACATAAAATGTGGGGCTCTGTGCTTTCTTTCCTTCTGAACAAGTGTTAGTGTTTTCTGCACAAACGCGATTCTGCGAAGCAATGTGAACACTTTTGCTTCCCAGGCACAGAGAAGGTGCTAGCAGGGAATTCTCTGCCTGCCTTTCCCCAGTGCTCTGCAAGCTCTCC
Source organism: Strix occidentalis (assembly GCA_030819815.1). Lineage (NCBI taxonomy): Eukaryota > Metazoa > Chordata > Aves > Strigiformes > Strigidae > Strix > Strix occidentalis. The sequence continues at coordinate 541,345 of JASWHU010000084.1, read as the reverse complement.
AGGGCAACATAAAATGTGGGGCTCTGTGCTTTCTTTCCTTCTGAACAAGTGTTAGTGTTTTCTGCACAAACGCGATTCTGCGAAGCAATGTGAACACTTCTCCTTCCCAGGCACAGAGAAGGTGCTAGCAGGGAATTCTCTGCCTGCCTTTCCCCAGTGCTCTGCAAGCTCTCCAGGGCAACAGAAAATGTGGGGCTCTGTGCTTTCTTTCCTTCTGAACAAGTGTTAGTGTTTTCTGCACAAACGCGATTCTGAGAAGCAATGTGAACACTTCTCCTTCCCAGGCACAGAGAAGGTGCTAGCAGGGAATTCTCTGCCTGCCTTTCCCCAGTGCTCTGCAAGCTCTCCAGGGCAACATAAAATGTGGGGCTCTGTGCTTTCTTTCCTTCTGAACAAGTCTCAGTGTTTTCTGCACAAACGCGATTCTGAGAAGCAATGTGAACACTTCTCCTTCCCAGGCACAGAGAAGGTGCTAGCAGGGAATTCTCTGCCTGCTTTTCCCCAGTGCTCTGCAAGCTCTCCAGGGCAACATAAGATGTGGGGCTCTGTGCTTTCTTTCCTTCTGAACAAGTGTTAGTGTTTTCTGCACAAACGCGATTCTGAGAAGCAATGTGAACACATTTGCTTCCCAAGCACAGAGAAGGCGCTAGCAGGGAATTCTCTGCCTGCCTTTCCCCAGTGCTCTGCAAGCTCTCCAGGGCAACATAAAATGTGGGGCTCTGTGCTTTCTTTCCTTCTGAACAAGTGTTAGTGTTTTCTGCACAAACGCGATTCTGAGAAGCAATGTGAACACTTCTCCTTCCCAGGCACAGAGAAGGTGCTAGCAGGGAATTCTCTGCCTGCCTTTCCCCAGTGCTCTGCAAGCTCTCCAGGGCAACATAAGATGTGGGGCTCTGTGCTTTCTTTCCTTCTGAACAAGTGTTAGTGTTTTCTGCACAAACGCGATTCTGAGAAGCAATGTGAACACTTCTCCTTCCCAGGCACAGAGAAGGTGCTAGCAGGGAATTCTCTGCCTGCCTTTCCCCAGTGCTCTGCAAGCTCTCCAGGGCAACATAAAATGTGGGGCTCTGTGCTTTCTTTCCTTCTGAACAAGTGTTAGTGTTTTCTGCACAAACGCGATTCTGCGAAGCAATGTGAACACTTCTCCTTCCCAGGCACAGAGAAGGTGCTAGCAGGGAATTCTCTGCCTGCCTTTCCCCAGTGCTCTGCAAGCTCTCCAGGGCAACATAAAATGTGGGGCTCTGTGCTTTCTTTCCTTCTGAACAAGTGTTAGTGTTTTCTGCACAAACGCGATTCTGCGAAGCAATGTGAACACTTCTCCTTCCCAGGCACAGAGAAGGTGCTAGCAGGGAATTCTCTGCCTGCCTTTCCCCAGTGCTCTGCAAGCTCTCCAGGGCAACATAAAATGTGGGGCTCTGTGCTTTCTTTCCTTCTGAACAAGTGTTAGTGTTTTCTGCACAAACGCGATTCTGCGAAGCAATGTGAACACTTCTCCTTCCCAGGCACAGAGAAGGTGCTAGCAGGGAATTCTCTGCCTGCCTTTCCCCAGTGCTCTGCAAGCTCTCCAGGGCAACAGAAAATGTGGGGCTCTGTGCTTTCTTTCCTTCTGAACAAGTGTTAGTGTTTTCTGCACAAACGCGATTCTGCGAAGCAATGTGAACACTTCTCCTTCCCAGGCACAGAGAAGGTGCTAGCAGGGAATTCTCTGCCTGCCTTTCCCCAGTGCTCTGCAAGCTCTCCAGGGCAACATAAAATGTGGGGCTCTGTGCTTTCTTTCCTTCTGAACAAGTCTCAGTGTTTTCTGCACAAACGCGATTCTGAGAAGCAATGTGAACACTTCTCCTTCCCAGGCACAGAGAAGGTGCTAGCAGGGAATTCTCTGCCTGCTTTTCCCCAGTGCTCTGCAAGCTCTCCAGGGCAACATAAGATGTGGGGCTCTGTGCTTTCTTTCCTTCTGAACAAGTGTTAGTGTTTTCTGCACAAACGCGATTCTGAGAAGCAATGTGAACACATTTGCTTCCCAAGCACAGAGAAGGCGCTAGCAGGGAATTCTCTGCCTGCCTTTCCCCAGTGCTCTGCAAGCTCTCCAGGGCAACATAAAATGTGGGGCTCTGTGCTTTCTTTCCTTCTGAACAAGTGTTAGTGTTTTCTGCACAAACGCGATTCTGAGAAGCAATGTGAACACTTCTCCTTCCCAGGCACAGAGAAGGTGCTAGCAGGGAATTCTCTGCCTGCCTTTCCCCAGTGCTCTGCAAGCTCTCCAGGGCAACATAAAATGTGGGGCTCTGTGCTTTCTTTCCTTCTGAACAAGTGTTAGTGTTTTCTGCACAAACGCGATTCTGCGAAGCAATGTGAACACTTCTCCTTCCCAGGCACAGAGAAGGTGCTAGCAGGGAATTCTCTGCCTGCCTTTCCCCAGTGCTCTGCAAGCTCTCCAGGGCAACATAAAATGTGGGGCTCTGTGCTTTCTTTCCTTCTGAACAAGTGTTAGTGTTTTCTGCACAAACGCGATTCTGCGAAGCAATGTGAACACTTCTCCTTCCCAGGCACAGAGAAGGTGCTAGCAGGGAATTCTCTGCCTGCCTTTCCCCAGTGCTCTGCAAGCTCTCCAGGGCAACATAAAATGTGGGGCTCTGTGCTTTCTTTCCTTCTGAACAAGTGTTAGTGTTTTCTGCACAAACGCGATTCTGCGAAGCAATGTGAACACTTCTCCTTCCCAGGCACAGAGAAGGTGCTAGCAGGGAATTCTCTGCCTGCCTTTCCCCAGTGCTCTGCAAGCTCTCCAGGGCAACAGAAAATGTGGGGCTCTGTGCTTTCTTTCCTTCTGAACAAGTGTTAGTGTTTTCTGCACAAACGCGATTCTGAGAAGCAATGTGAACACTTCTCCTTCCCAGGCACAGAGAAGGTGCTAGCAGGGAATTCTCTGCCTGCCTTTCCCCAGTGCTCTGCAAGCTCTCCAGGGCAACATAAAATGTGGGGCTCTGTGCTTTCTTTCCTTCTGAACAAGTCTCAGTGTTTTCTGCACAAACGCGATTCTGAGAAGCAATGTGAACACTTCTCCTTCCCAGGCACAGAGAAGGCGCTAGCAGGGAATTCTCTGCCTGCTTTTCCCCAGTGCTCTGCAAGCTCTCCAGGGCAACATAAGATGTGGGGCTCTGTGCTTTCTTTCCTTCTGAACAAGTGTTAGTGTTTTCTGCACAAACGCGATTCTGAGAAGCAATGTGAACACATTTGCTTCCCAAGCACAGAGAAGGCGCTAGCAGGGAATTCTCTGCCTGCCTTTCCCCAGTGCTCTGCAAGCTCTCCAGGGCAACATAAAATGTGGGGCTCTGTGCTTTCTTTCCTTCTGAACAAGTGTTAGTGTTTTCTGCACAAACGCGATTCTGAGAAGCAATGTGAACACTTCTCCTTCCCAGGCACAGAGAAGGTGCTAGCAGGGAATTCTCTGCCTGCCTTTCCCCAGTGCTCTGCAAGCTCTCCAGGGCAACATAAGATGTGGGGCTCTGTGCTTTCTTTCCTTCTGAACAAGTGTTAGTGTTTTCTGCACAAACGCGATTCTGAGAAGCAATGTGAACACTTCTCCTTCCCAGGCACAGAGAAGGTGCTAGCAGGGAATTCTCTGCCTGCCTTTCCCCAGTGCTCTGCAAGCTCTCCAGGGCAACATAAAATGTGGGGCTCTGTGCTTTCTTTCCTTCTGAACAAGTGTTAGTGTTTTCTGCACAAACGCGATTCTGCGAAGCAATGTGAACACTTCTCCTTCCCAGGCACAGAGAAGGTGCTAGCAGGGAATTCTCTGCCTGCCTTTCCCCAGTGCTCTGCAAGCTCTCCAGGGCAACATAAAATGTGGGGCTCTGTGCTTTCTTTCCTTCTGAACAAGTGTTAGTGTTTTCTGCACAAACGCGATTCTGCGAAGCAATGTGAACACTTCTCCTTCCCAGGCACAGAGAAGGTGCTAGCAGGGAATTCTCTGCCTGCCTTTCCCCAGTGCTCTGCAAGCTCTCCAGGGCAACATAAAATGTGGGGCTCTGTGCTTTCTTTCCTTCTGAACAAGTGTTAGTGTTTTCTGCACAAACGCGATTCTGCGAAGCAATGTGAACACTTCTCCTTCCCAGGCACAGAGAAGGTGCTAGCAGGGAATTCTCTGCCTGCCTTTCCCCAGTGCTCTGCAAGCTCTCCAGGGCAACATAAAATGTGGGGCTCTGTGCTTTCTTTCCTTCTGAACAAGTGTTAGTGTTTTCTGCACAAACGCGATTCTGCGAAGCAATGTGAACACTTCTCCTTCCCAGGCACAGAGAAGGTGCTAGCAGGGAATTCTCTGCCTGCCTTTCCCCAGTGCTCTGCAAGCTCTCCAGGGCAACATAAAATGTGGGGCTCTGTGCTTTCTTTCCTTCTGAACAAGTGTTAGTGTTTTCTGCACAAACGCGATTCTGAGAAGCAATGTGAACACTTCTCCTTCCCAGGCACAGAGAAGGTGCTAGCAGGGAATTCTCTGCCTGCCTTTCCCCAGTGCTCTGCAAGCTCTCCAGGGCAACATAAAATGTGGGGCTCTGTGCTTTCTTTCCTTCTGAACAAGTGTTAGTGTTTTCTGCACAAACGCGATTCTGAGAAGCAATGTGAACACTTCTCCTTCCCAGGCACAGAGAAGGTGCTAGCAGGGAATTCTCTGCCTGCCTTTCCCCAGTGCTCTGCAAGCTCTCCAGGGCAACATAAAATGTGGGGCTCTGTGCTTTCTTTCCTTCTGAACAAGTGTTAGTGTTTTCTGCACAAACGCGATTCTGAGAAGCAATGTGAACACTTCTCCTTCCCAGGCACAGAGAAGGTGCTAGCAGGGAATTCTCTGCCTGCCTTTCCCCAGTGCTCTGCAAGCTCTCCAGGGCAACATAAAATGTGGGGCTCTGTGCTTTCTTTCCTTCTGAACAAGTGTTAGTGTTTTCTGCACAAACGCGATTCTGCGAAGCAATGTGAACACTTCTCCTTCCCAGGCACAGAGAAGGTGCTAGCAGGGAATTCTCTGCCTGCCTTTCCCCAGTGCTCTGCAAGCTCTCCAGGGCAACATAAAATGTGGGGCTCTGTGCTTTCTTTCCTTCTGAACAAGTGTTAGTGTTTTCTGCACAAACGCGATTCTGCGAAGCAATGTGAACACTTGTGCTTCCCAGGCACAGAGAAGGTGCTAGCAGGGAATTCTCTGCCTGCCTTTCCCCAGTGCTCTGCAAGCTCTCCAGGGCAACATAAAATGTGGGGCTCTGTGCTTTCTTTCCTTCTGAACAAGTGTTAGTGTATTCTGCACAAACGCGATTCTGAGAAGCAATGTGAACACTTCTCCTTCCCAGGCACAGAGAAGGTGCTAGCAGGGAATTCTCTGCCTGCCTTTCCCCAGTGCTCTGCAAGCTCTCCAGGGCAACATAAAATGTGGGGCTCTGTGCTTTCTTTCCTTCTGAACAAGTCTCAGTGTTTTCTGCACAAACGCGATTCTGAGAAGCAATGTGAACACTTCTCCTTCCCAGGCACAGAGAAGGTGCTAGCAGGGAATTCTCTGCCTGCTTTTCCCCAGTGCTCTGCAAGCTCTCCAGGGCAACATAAGATGTGGGGCTCTGTGCTTTCTTTCCTTCTGAACAAGTGTTAGTGTTTTCTGCACAAACGCGATTCTGAGAAGCAATGTGAACACATTTGCTTCCCAAGCACAGAGAAGGCGCTAGCAGGGAATTCTCTGCCTGCCTTTCCCCAGTGCTCTGCAAGCTCTCCAGGGCAACATAAAATGTGGGGCTCTGTGCTTTCTTTCCTTCTGAACAAGTGTTAGTGTTTTCTGCACAAACGCGATTCTGAGAAGCAATGTGAACACTTCTCCTTCCCAGGCACAGAGAAGGTGCTAGCAGGGAATTCTCTGCCTGCCTTTCCCCAGTGCTCTGCAAGCTCTCCAGGGCAACATAAAATGTGGGGCTCTGTGCTTTCTTTCCTTCTGAACAAGTGTTAGTGTTTTCTGCACAAACACGATTCTGCGAAGCAATGTGAACACTTCTCCTTCCCAGGCACAGAGAAGGTGCTAGCAGGGAATTCTCTGCCTGCCTTTCCCCAGTGCTCTGCAAGCTCTCCAGGGCAACAGAAAATCTGGGGCTCTGTGCTTTCTTTCCTTCTGAACAAGTCTTAGTGTTTGCTGCACAAACGCGATTCTGCGAAGCAATGTGAACACTTCTCCTTCCCAGGCACAGAGAAGGTGCTAGCAGGGAATTCTCTGCCTGCCTTTCCCCAGTGCTCTGCAAGCTCTCCAGGGCAACAGAAAATGTGGGGCTCTGTGCTTTCTTTCCTTCTGAACAAGTGTTAGTGTTTTCTGCACAAACGCGATTCTGCGAAGCAATGTGAACACTTCTCCTTCCCAGGCACAGAGAAGGTGCTAGCAGGGAATTCTCTGCCTGCCTTTCCCCAGTGCTCTGCAAGCTCTCCAGGGCAACATAAAATGTGGGGCTCTGTGCTTTCTTTCCTTCTGAACAAGTGTTAGTGTTTTCTGCACAAACGCGATTCTGCGAAGCAATGTGAACACTTCTCCTTCCCAGGCACAGAGAAGGTGCTAGCAGGGAATTCTCTGCCTGCCTTTCCCCAGTGCTCTGCAAGCTCTCCAGGGCAACATAAAATGTGGGGCTCTGTGCTTTCTTTCCTTCTGAACAAGTCTCAGTGTTTTCTGCACAAACGCGATTCTGAGAAGCAATGTGAACACTTCTCCTTCCCAGGCACAGAGAAGGTGCTAGCAGGGAATTCTCTGCCTGCCTTTCCCCAGTGCTCTGCAAGCTCTCCAGGGCAACATAAAATGTGGGGCTCTGTGCTTTCTTTCCTTCTGAACAAGTGTTAGTGTTTTCTGCACAAACGCGATTCTGCGAAGCAATGTGAACACTTTTGCTTCCCAGGCACAGAGAAGGTGCTAGCAGGGAATTCTCTGCCTGCCTTTCCCCAGTGCTCTGCAAGCTCTCCAGGGCAACATAAAATGTGGGGCTCTGTGCTTTCTTTCCTTCTGAACAAGTGTTAGTGTTTTCTGCACAAACGCGATTCTGCGAAGCAATGTGAACACTTCTCCTTCCCAGGCACAGAGAAGGTGCTAGCAGGGAATTCTCTGCCTGCCTTTCCCCAGTGCTCTGCAAGCTCTCCAGGGCAACAGAAAATGTGGGGCTCTGTGCTTTCTTTCCTTCTGAACAAGTGTTAGTGTTTTCTGCACAAACGCGATTCTGAGAAGCAATGTGAACACTTCTCCTTCCCAGGCACAGAGAAGGTGCTAGCAGGGAATTCTCTGCCTGCCTTTCCCCAGTGCTCTGCAAGCTCTCCAGGGCAACATAAAATGTGGGGCTCTGTGCTTTCTTTCCTTCTGAACAAGTCTCAGTGTTTTCTGCACAAACGCGATTCTGAGAAGCAATGTGAACACTTCTCCTTCCCAGGCACAGAGAAGGTGCTAGCAGGGAATTCTCTGCCTGCTTTTCCCCAGTGCTCTGCAAGCTCTCCAGGGCAACATAAGATGTGGGGCTCTGTGCTTTCTTTCCTTCTGAACAAGTGTTAGTGTATTCTGCACAAACGCGATTCTGAGAAGCAATGTGAACACATTTGCTTCCCAAGCACAGAGAAGGCGCTAGCAGGGAATTCTCTGCCTGCCTTTCCCCAGTGCTCTGCAAGCTCTCCAGGGCAACATAAAATGTGGGGCTCTGTGCTTTCTTTCCTTCTGAACAAGTGTTAGTGTTTTCTGCACAAACGCGATTCTGAGAAGCAATGTGAACACTTCTCCTTCCCAGGCACAGAGAAGGTGCTAGCAGGGAATTCTCTGCCTGCCTTTCCCCAGTGCTCTGCAAGCTCTCCAGGGCAACATAAGATGTGGGGCTCTGTGCTTTCTTTCCTTCTGAACAAGTGTTAGTGTTTTCTGCACAAACGCGATTCTGAGAAGCAATGTGAACACTTCTCCTTCCCAGGCACAGAGAAGGTGCTAGCAGGGAATTCTCTGCCTGCCTTTCCCCAGTGCTCTGCAAGCTCTCCAGGGCAACATAAAATGTGGGGCTCTGTGCTTTCTTTCCTTCTGAACAAGTGTTAGTGTTTTCTGCACAAACGCGATTCTGCGAAGCAATGTGAACACTTCTCCTTCCCAGGCACAGAGAAGGTGCTAGCAGGGAATTCTCTGCCTGCCTTTCCCCAGTGCTCTGCAAGCTCTCCAGGGCAACATAAAATGTGGGGCTCTGTGCTTTCTTTCCTTCTGAACAAGTGTTAGTGTTTTCTGCACAAACGCGATTCTGCGAAGCAATGTGAACACTTTTGCTTCCCAGGCACAGAGAAGGTGCTAGCAGGGAATTCTCTGCCTGCCTTTCCCCAGTGCTCTGCAAGCTCTCCAGGGCAACATAAAATGTGGGGCTCTGTGCTTTCTTTCCTTCTGAACAAGTGTTAGTGTTTTCTGCACAAACGCGATTCTGCGAAGCAATGTGAACACTTCTCCTTCCCAGGCACAGAGAAGGTGCTAGCAGGGAATTCTCTGCCTGCCTTTCCCCAGTGCTCTGCAAGCTCTCCAGGGCAACAGAAAATGTGGGGCTCTGTGCTTTCTTTCCTTCTGAACAAGTGTTAGTGTTTTCTGCACAAACGCGATTCTGAGAAGCAATGTGAACACTTCTCCTTCCCAGGCACAGAGAAGGTGCTAGCAGGGAATTCGCTGCCTGCCTTTCCCCAGTGCTCTGCAAGCTCTCCAGGGCAACATAAAATGTGGGGCTCTGTGCTTTCTTTCCTTCTGAACAAGTCTCAGTGTTTTCTGCACAAACGCGATTCTGAGAAGCAATGTGAACACTTCTCCTTCCCAGGCACAGAGAAGGTGCTAGCAGGGAATTCTCTGCCTGCTTTTCCCCAGTGCTCTGCAAGCTCTCCAGGGCAACATAAGATGTGGGGCTCTGTGCTTTCTTTCCTTCTGAACAAGTGTTAGTGTTTTCTGCACAAACGCGATTCTGAGAAGCAATGTGAACACATTTGCTTCCCAAGCACAGAGAAGGCGCTAGCAGGGAATTCTCTGCCTGCCTTTCCCCAGTGCTCTGCAAGCTCTCCAGGGCAACATAAAATGTGGGGCTCTGTGCTTTCTTTCCTTCTGAACAAGTGTTAGTGTTTTCTGCACAAACGCGATTCTGAGAAGCAATGTGAACACTTCTCCTTCCCAGGCACAGAGAAGGTGCTAGCAGGGAATTCTCTGCCTGCCTTTCCCCAGTGCTCTGCAAGCTCTCCAGGGCAACATAAGATGTGGGGCTCTGTGCTTTCTTTCCTTCTGAACAAGTGTTAGTGTTTTCTGCACAAACGCGATTCTGAGAAGCAATGTGAACACTTCTCCTTCCCAGGCACAGAGAAGGTGCTAGCAGGGAATTCTCTGCCTGCCTTTCCCCAGTGCTCTGCAAGCTCTCCAGGGCAACATAAAATGTGGGGCTCTGTGCTTTCTTTCCTTCTGAACAAGTGTTAGTGTTTTCTGCACAAACGCGATTCTGCGAAGCAATGTGAACACTTCTCCTTCCCAGGCACAGAGAAGGTGCTAGCAGGGAATTCTCTGCCTGCCTTTCCCCAGTGCTCTGCAAGCTCTCCAGGGCAACATAAAATGTGGGGCTCTGTGCTTTCTTTCCTTCTGAACAAGTGTTAGTGTTTTCTGCACAAACGCGATTCTGCGAAGCAATGTGAACACTTTTGCTTCCCAGGCACAGAGAAGGTGCTAGCAGGGAATTCTCTGCCTGCCTTTCCCCAGTGCTCTGCAAGCTCTCCAGGGCAACATAAAATGTGGGGCTCTGTGCTTTCTTTCCTTCTGAACAAGTGTTAGTGTTTTCTGCACAAACGCGATTCTGCGAAGCAATGTGAACACTTCTCCTTCCCAGGCACAGAGAAGGTGCTAGCAGGGAATTCTCTGCCTGCCTTTCCCCAGTGCTCTGCAAGCTCTCCAGGGCAACAGAAAATGTGGGGCTCTGTGCTTTCTTTCCTTCTGAACAAGTGTTAGTGTTTTCTGCACAAACGCGATTCTGAGAAGCAATGTGAACACTTCTCCTTCCCAGGCACAGAGAAGGTGCTAGCAGGGAATTCTCTGCCTGCCTTTCCCCAGTGCTCTGCAAGCTCTCCAGGGCAACATAAAATGTGGGGCTCTGTGCTTTCTTTCCTTCTGAACAAGTCTCAGTGTTTTCTGCACAAACGCGATTCTGAGAAGCAATGTGAACACTTCTCCTTCCCAGGCACAGAGAAGGTGCTAGCAGGGAATTCTCTGCCTGCTTTTCCCCAGTGCTCTGCAAGCTCTCCAGGGCAACATAAGATGTGGGGCTCTGTGCTTTCTTTCCTTCTGAACAAGTGTTAGTGTTTTCTGCACAAACGCGATTCTGAGAAGCAATGTGAACACATTTGCTTCCCAAGCACAGAGAAGGCGCTAGCAGGGAATTCTCTGCCTGCCTTTCCCCAGTGCTCTGCAAGCTCTCCAGGGCAACATAAAATGTGGGGCTCTGTGCTTTCTTTCCTTCTGAACAAGTGTTAGTGTTTTCTGCACAAACGCGATTCTGAGAAGCAATGTGAACACTTCTCCTTCCCAGGCACAGAGAAGGTGCTAGCAGGGAATTCTCTGCCTGCCTTTCCCCAGTGCTCTGCAAGCTCTCCAGGGCAACATAAGATGTGGGGCTCTGTGCTTTCTTTCCTTCTGAACAAGTGTTAGTGTTTTCTGCACAAACGCGATTCTGAGAAGCAATGTGAACACTTCTCCTTCCCAGGCACAGAGAAGGTGCTAGCAGGGAATTCTCTGCCTGCCTTTCCCCAGTGCTCTGCAAGCTCTCCAGGGCAACATAAAATGTGGGGCTCTGTGCTTTCTTTCCTTCTGAACAAGTGTTAGTGTTTTCTGCACAAACGCGATTCTGAGAAGCAATGTGAACACTTCTCCTTCCCAGGCACAGAGAAGGTGCTAGCAGGGAATTCTCTGCCTGCCTTTCCCCAGTGCTCTGCAAGCTCTCCAGGGCAACATAAAATGTGGGGCTCTGTGCTTTCTTTCCTTCTGAACAAGTGTTAGTGTTTTCTGCACAAACGCGATTCTGAGAAGCAATGTGAACACTTCTCCTTCCCAGGCACAGAGAAGGTGCTAGCAGGGAATTCTCTGCCTGCCTTTCCCCAGTGCTCTGCAAGCTCTCCAGGGCAACAGAAAATGTGGGGCTCTGTGCTTTCTTTCCTTCTGAACAAGTGTTAGTGTTTTCTGCACAAACGCGATTCTGAGAAGCAATGTGAACACTTCTCCTTCCCAGGCACAGAGAAGGTGCTAGCAGGGAATTCTCTGCCTGCCTTTCCCCAGTGCTCTGCAAGCTCTCCAGGGCAACATAAAATGTGGGGCTCTGTGCTTTCTTTCCTTCTGAACAAGTGTTAGTGTATTCTGCACAAACGCGATTCTGAGAAGCAATGTGAACACTTCTCCTTCCCAGGCACAGAGAAGGTGCTAGCAGGGAATTCTCTGCCTGCCTTTCCCCAGTGCTCTGCAAGCTCTCCAGGGCAACATAAAATGTGGGGCTCTGTGCTTTCTTTCCTTCTGAACAAGTGTTAGTGTTTTCTGCACAAACGCGATTCTGAGAAGCAATGTGAACACTTCTCCTTCCCAGGCACAGAGAAGGTGCTAGCAGGGAATTCTCTGCCTGCCTTTCCCCAGTGCTCTGCAAGCTCTCCAGGGCAACATAAAATGTGGGGCTCTGTGCTTTCTTTCCTTCTGAACAAGTGTTAGTGTTTTCTGCACAAACGCGATTCTGCGAAGCAATGTGAACACTTCTCCTTCCCAGGCACAGAGAAGGTGCTAGCAGGGAATTCTCTGCCTGCCTTTCCCCAGTGCTCTGCAAGCTCTCCAGGGCAACAGAAAATCTGGGGCTCTGTGCTTTCTTTCCTTCTGAACAAGTGTTAGTGTTTGCTGCACAAACGCGATTCTGCGAAGCAATGTGAACACTTCTCCTTCCCAGGCACAGAGAAGGTGCTAGCAGGGAATTCTCTGCCTGCCTTTCCCCAGTGCTCTGCAAGCTCTCCAGGGCAACATAAAATGTGGGGCTCTGTGCTTTCTTTCCTTCTGAACAAGTGTTAGTGTTTTCTGCACAAACGCGATTCTGCGAAGCAATGTGAACACTTCTCCTTCCCAGGCACAGAGAAGGTGCTAGCAGGGAATTCTCTGCCTGCCTTTCCCCAGTGCTCTGCAAGCTCTCCAGGGCAACATAAAATGTGGGGCTCTGTGCTTTCTTTCCTTCTGAACAAGTGTTAGTGTTTTCTGCACAAACGCGATTCTGCGAAGCAATGTGAACACTTCTCCTTCCCAGGCACAGAGAAGGTGCTAGCAGGGAATTCTCTGCCTGCCTTTCCCCAGTGCTCTGCAAGCTCTCCAGGGCAACAGAAAATCTGGGGCTCTGTGCTTTCTTTCCTTCTGAACAAGTGTTAGTGTTTTCTGCACAAACGCGATTCTGCGAAGCAATGTGAACACTTCTCCTTCCCAGGCACAGAGAAGGTGCTAGCAGGGAATTCTCTGCCTGCCTTTCCCCAGTGCTCTGCAAGCTCTCCAGGGCAACATAAAATGTGGGGCTCTGTGCTTTCTTTCCTTCTGAACAAGTGTTAGTGTTTTCTGCACAAACGCGATTCTGCGAAGCAATGTGAACACTTCTCCTTCCCAGGCACAGAGAAGGTGCTAGCAGGGAATTCTCTGCCTGCCTTTCCCCAGTGCTCTGCAAGCTCTCCAGGGCAACATAAAATGTGGGGCTCTGTGCTTTCTTTCCTTCTGAACAAGTGTTAGTGTTTTCTGCACAAACGCGATTCTGCGAAGCAATGTGAACACTTCTCCTTCCCAGGCACAGAGAAGGTGCTAGCAGGGAATTCTCTGCCTGCCTTTCCCCAGTGCTCTGCAAGCTCTCCAGGGCAACATAAAATGTGGGGCTCTGTGCTTTCTTTCCTTCTGAACAAGTGTTAGTGTTTTCTGCACAAACGCGATTCTGCGAAGCAATGTGAACACTTCTCCTTCCCAGGCACATAGAAGGTGCTAGCAGGGAATTCTCTGCCTGCCTTTCCCCAGTGCTCTGCAAGCTCTCCAGGGCAACATAAAATGTGGGGCTCTGTGCTTTCTTTCCTTCTGAACAAGTGTTAGTGTTTTCTGCACAAACGCGATTCTGAGAAGCAATGTGAACACTTCTCCTTCCCAGGCACAGAGAAGGTGCTAGCAGGGAATTCTCTGCCTGCCTTTCCCCAGTGCTCTGCAAGCTCTCCAGGGCAACAGAAAATCTGGGGCTCTGTGCTTTCTTTCCTTCTGAACAAGTGTTAGTGTTTTCTGCACAAACGCGATTCTGCGAAGCAATGTGAACACTTTTGCTTCCCAGGCACAGAGAAGGTGCTAGCAGGGAATTCTCTGCCTGCCTTTCCCCAGTGCTCTGCAAGCTCTCCAGGGCAACATAAAATGTGGGGCTCTGTGCTTTCTTTCCTTCTGAACAAGTGTTAGTGTTTTCTGCACAAACGCGATTCTGCGAAGCAATGTGAACACTTCTCCTTCCCAGGCACAGAGAAGGTGCTAGCAGGGAATTCTCTGCCTGCCTTTCCCCAGTGCTCTGCAAGCTCTCCAGGGCAACATAAAATGTGGGGCTCTGTGCTTTCTTTCCTTCTGAACAAGTGTTAGTGTTTTCTGCACAAACGCGATTCTGAGAAGCAATGTGAACACTTCTCCTTCCCAGGCACAGAGAAGGTGCTAGCAGGGAATTCTCTGCCTGCCTTTCCCCAGTGCTCTGCAAGCTCTCCAGGGCAACATAAAATGTGGGGCTCTGTGCTTTCTTTCCTTCTGAACAAGTGTTAGTGTTTTCTGCACAAACGCGATTCTGCGAAGCAATGTGAACACTTCTCCTTCCCAGGCACAGAGAAGGTGCTAGCAGGGAATTCTCTGCCTGCCTTTCCCCAGTGCTCTGCAAGCTCTCCAGGGCAACATAAAATGTGGGGCTCTGTGCTTTCTTTCCTTCTGAACAAGTGTTAGTGTTTTCTGCACAAACGCGATTCTGCGAAGCAATGTGAACACTTCTCCTTCCCAGGCACAGAGAAGGTGCTAGCAGGGAATTCTCTGCCTGCCTTTCCCCAGTGCTCTGCAAGCTCTCCAGGGCAACATAAAATGTGGGGCTCTGTGCTTTCTTTCCTTCTGAACAAGTGTTAGTGTTTTCTGCACAAACGCGATTCTGCGAAGCAATGTGAACACTTCTCCTTCCCAGGCACAGAGAAGGTGCTAGCAGGGAATTCTCTGCCTGCCTTTCCCCAGTGCTCTGCAAGCTCTCCAGGGCAACATAAAATCTGGGGCTCTGTGCTTTCTTTCCTTCTGAACAAGTGTTAGTGTTTTCTGCACAAACGCGATTCTGCGAAGCAATGTGAACACTTCTCCTTCCCAGGCACAGAGAAGGTGCTAGCAGGGAATTCTCTGCCTGCCTTTCCCCAGTGCTCTGCAAGCTCTCCAGGGCAACATAAAATGTGGGGCTCTGTGCTTTCTTTCCTTCTGAACAAGTGTTAGTGTTTTCTGCACAAACGCGATTCTGCGAAGCAATGTGAACACTTTTGCTTCCCAGGCACAGAGAAGGTGCTAGCAGGGAATTCTCTGCCTGCCTTTCCCCAGTGCTCTGCAAGCTCTCCAGGGCAACAGAAAATCTGGGGCTCTGTGCTTTCTTTCCTTCTGAACAAGTGTTAGTGTTTTCTGCACAAACGCGATTCTGAGAAGCAATGTGAACACTTCTCCTTCCCAGGCACAGAGAAGGTGCTAGCAGGGAATTCTCTGCCTGCCTTTCCCCAGTGCTCTGCAAGCTCTCCAGGGCAACAGAAAATGTGGGGCTCTGTGCTTTCTTTCCTTCTGAACAAGTGTTAGTGTTTTCTGCACAAACGCGATTCTGAGAAGCAATGTGAACACTTCTCCTTCCCAGGCACAGAGAAGGTGCTAGCAGGGAATTCTCTGCCTGCCTTTCCCCAGTGCTCTGCAAGCTCTCCAGGGCAACATAAAATGTGGGGCTCTGTGCTTTCTTTCCTTCTGAACAAGTCTCAGTGTTTTCTGCACAAACGCGATTCTGAGAAGCAATGTGAACACTTCTCCTTCCCAGGCACAGAGAAGGTGCTAGCAGGGAATTCTCTGCCTGCTTTTCCCCAGTGCTCTGCAAGCTCTCCAGGGCAACATAAGATGTGGGGCTCTGTGCTTTCTTTCCTTCTGAACAAGTGTTAGTGTTTTCTGCACAAACGCGATTCTGAGAAGCAATGTGAACACTTCTCCTTCCCAGGCACAGAGAAGGTGCTAGCAGGGAATTCTCTGCCTGCCTTTCCCCAGTGCTCTGCAAGCTCTCCAGGGCAACATAAAATGTGGGGCTCTGTGCTTTCTTTCCTTCTGAACAAGTGTTAGTGTTTTCTGCACAAACGCGATTCTGAGAAGCAATGTGAACACTTCTCCTTCCCAGGCACAGAGAAGGTGCTAGCAGGGAATTCTCTGCCTGCCTTTCCCCAGTGCTCTGCAAGCTCTCCAGGGCAACATAAAATGTGGGGCTCTGTGCTTTCTTTCCTTCTGAACAAGTGTTAGTGTTTTCTGCACAAACGCGATTCTGAGAAGCAATGTGAACACTTCTCCTTCCCAGGCACAGAGAAGGTGCTAGCAGGGAATTCTCTGCCTGCCTTTCCCCAGTGCTCTGCAAGCTCTCCAGGGCAACAGAAAATGTGGGGCTCTGTGCTTTCTTTCCTTCTGAACAAGTGTTAGTGTTTTCTGCACAAACGCGATTCTGAGAAGCAATGTGAACACTTCTCCTTCCCAGGCACAGAGAAGGTGCTAGCAGGGAATTCTCTGCCTGCCTTTCCCCAGTGCTCTGCAAGCTCTCCACGGCAACATAAAATCTGGGGCTCTGGGCTTTCTTTCCTTCTGAACAAGTGTTAGTGTATTCTGCACAAACGCGATTCTGAGAAGCAATGTGAACACTTCTCCTTCCCAGGCACAGAGAAGGTGCTAGCAGGGAATTCTCTGCCTGCCTTTCCCCAGTGCTCTGCAAGCTCTCCAGGGCAACATAAAATGTGGGGCTCTGTGCTTTCTTTCCTTCTGAACAAGTCTCAGTGTTTTCTGCACAAACGCGATTCTGAGAAGCAATGTGAACACTTCTCCTTCCCAGGCACAGAGAAGGTGCTAGCAGGGAATTCTCTGCCTGCTTTTCCCCAGTGCTCTGCAAGCTCTCCAGGGCAACATAAGATGTGGGGCTCTGTGCTTTCTTTCCTTCTGAACAAGTGTTAGTGTTTTCTGCACAAACGCGATTCTGAGAAGCAATGTGAACACTTCTCCTTCCCAGGCACAGAGAAGGTGCTAGCAGGGAATTCTCTGCCTGCCTTTCCCCAGTGCTCTGCAAGCTCTCCAGGGCAACATAAAATGTGGGGCTCTGTGCTTTCTTTCCTTCTGAACAAGTGTTAGTGTTTTCTGCACAAACGCGATTCTGCGAAGCAATGTGAACACTTTTGCTTCCCAGGCACAGAGAAGGTGCTAGCAGGGAATTCTCTGCCTGCCTTTCCCCAGTGCTCTGCAAGCTCTCCAGGGCAACAGAAAATCTGGGGCTCTGTGCTTTCTTTCCTTCTGAACAAGTGTTAGTGTTTGCTGCACAAACGCGATTCTGCGAAGCAATGTGAACACTTCTCCTTCCCAGGCACAGAGAAGGTGCTAGCAGGGAATTCTCTGCCTGCCTTTCCCCAGTGCTCTGCAAGCTCTCCAGGGCAACATAAAATGTGGGGCTCTGTGCTTTCTTTCCTTCTGAACAAGTGTTAGTGTTTTCTGCACAAACGCGATTCTGCGAAGCAATGTGAACACTTCTCCTTCCCAGGCACAGAGAAGGTGCTAGCAGGGAATTCTCTGCCTGCCTTTCCCCAGTGCTCTGCAAGCTCTCCAGGGCAACATAAAATGTGGGGCTCTGTGCTTTCTTTCCTTCTGAACAAGTGTTAGTGTTTTCTGCACAAACGCGATTCTGCGAAGCAATGTGAACACTTCTCCTTCCCAGGCACAGAGAAGGTGCTAGCAGGGAATTCTCTGCCTGCCTTTCCCCAGTGCTCTGCAAGCTCTCCAGGGCAACATAAAATGTGGGGCTCTGTGCTTTCTTTCCTTCTGAACAAGTGTTAGTGTTTTCTGCACAAACGCGATTCTGAGAAGCAATGTGAACACTTCTCCTTCCCAGGCACAGAGAAGGTGCTAGCAGGGAATTCTCTGCCTGCCTTTCCCCAGTGCTCTGCAAGCTCTCCAGGGCAACATAAAATGTGGGGCTCTGTGCTTTCTTTCCTTCTGAACAAGTGTTAGTGTTTTCTGCACAAACGCGATTCTGAGAAGCAATGTGAACACTTCTCCTTCCCAGGCACAGAGAAGGTGCTAGCAGGGAATTCTCTGCCTGCCTTTCCCCAGTGCTCTGCAAGCTCTCCAGGGCAACATAAAATGTGGGGCTCTGTGCTTTCTTTCCTTCTGAACAAGTGTTAGTGTTTTCTGCACAAACGCGATTCTGAGAAGCAATGTGAACACTTCTCCTTCCCAGGCACAGAGAAGGTGCTAGCAGGGAATTCTCTGCCTGCCTTTCCCCAGTGCTCTGCAAGCTCTCCAGGGCAACAGAAAATGTGCGGCTCTGTGCTTTCTTTCCTTCTGAACAAGTGTTAGTGTTTTCTGCACAAACGCGATTCTGAGAAGCAATGTGAACACTTCTCCTTCCCAGGCACAGAGAAGGTGCTAGCAGGGAATTCTCTGCCTGCCTTTCCCCAGTGCTCTGCAAGCTCTCCAGGGCAACAGAAAATCTGGGGCTCTGTGCTTTCTTTCCTTCTGAACAAGTGTTAGTGTTTGCTGCACAAACGCGATTCTGCGAAGCAATGTGAACACTTCTCCTTCCCAGGCACAGAGAAGGTGCTAGCAGGGAATTCTCTGCCTGCCTTTCCCCAGTGCTCTGCAAGCTCTCCAGGGCAACATAAAATGTGGGGCTCTGTGCTTTCTTTCCTTCTGAACAAGTGTTAGTGTTTTCTGCACAAACGCGATTCTGCGAAGCAATGTGAACACTTCTCCTTCCCAGGCACAGAGAAGGTGCTAGCAGGGAATTCTCTGCCTGCTTTTCCCCAGTGCTCTGCAAGCTCTCCAGGGCAACATAAGATGTGGGGCTCTGTGCTTTCTTTCCTTCTGAACAAGTGTTAGTGTTTTCTGCACAAACACGATTCTGAGAAGCAATGTGAACACTTCTCCTTCCCAGGCACAGAGAAGGTGCTAGCAGGGAATTCTCTGCCTGCCTTTCCCCAGTGCTCTGCAAGCTCTCCAGGGCAACATAAAATGTGGGGCTCTGTGCTTTCTTTCCTTCTGAACAAGTGTTAGTGTTTTCTGCACAAACGCGATTCTGCGAAGCAATGTGAACACTTCTCCTTCCCAGGCACAGAGAAGGTGCTAGCAGGGAATTCTCTGCCTGCCTTTCCCCAGTGCTCTGCAAGCTCTCCAGGGCAACATAAAATGTGGGGCTCTGTGGTTTCTTTCCTTCTGAACAAGTGTTAGTGTTTGCTGCACAAACGCGATTCTGCGAAGCAATGTGAACACTTCTCCTTCCCAGGCACAGAGAAGGTGCTAGCAGGGAATTCTCTGCCTGCCTTTCCCCAGTGCTCTGCAAGCTCTCCAGGGCAACATAAAATGTGGGGCTCTGTGCTTTCTTTCCTTCTGAACAAGTGTTAGTGTTTTCTGCACAAACGCGATTCTGCGAAGCAATGTGAACACTTCTCCTTCCCAGGCACAGAGAAGGTGCTAGCAGGGAATTCTCTGCCTGCCTTTCCCCAGTGCTCTGCAAGCTCTCCAGGGCAACATAAAATGTGGGGCTCTGTGCTTTCTTTCCTTCTGAACAAGTGTTAGTGTTTTCTGCACAAACGCGATTCTGAGAAGCAATGTGAACACTTCTCCTTCCCAGGCACAGAGAAGGTGCTAGCAGGGAATTCTCTGCCTGCCTTTCCCCAGTGCTCTGCAAGCTCTCCAGGGCAACATAAAATGTGGGGCTCTGTGCTTTCTTTCCTTCTGGACAAGTGTTAGTGTTTTCTGCACAAACGCGATTCTGCAAAGCAATGTGAACACTTCTCCTTCCCAGGCACAGAGAAGGTGCTAGCAGGGAATTCTCTGCCTGCCTTTCCCCAGTGCTCTGCAAGCTCTCCAGGGCAACATAAAATGTGGGGCTCTGTGCTTTCTTTCCTTCTGAACAAGTGTTAGTGTTTTCTGCACAAACGCGATTCTGCGAAGCAATGTGAACACTTCTCCTTCCCAGGCACAGAGAAGGTGCTAGCAGGGAATTCTCTGCCTGCCTTTCCCCAGTGCTCTGCAAGCTCTCCAGGGCAACATAAAATGTGGGGCTCTGTGCTTTCTTTCCTTCTGAACAAGTGTTAGTGTTTTCTGCACAAACGCGATTCTGCGAAGCAATGTGAACACTTCTCCTTCCCAGGCACATAGAAGGTGCTAGCAGGGAATTCTCTGCCTGCCTTTCCCCAGTGCTCTGCAAGCTCTCCAGGGCAACATAAAATGTGGGGCTCTGTGCTTTCTTTCCTTCTGAACAAGTGTTAGTGTTTTCTGCACAAACGCGATTCTGAGAAGCAATGTGAACACTTCTCCTTCCCAGGCACAGAGAAGGTGCTAGCAGGGAATTCTCTGCCTGCCTTTCCCCAGTGCTCTGCAAGCTCTCCAGGGCAACATAAAGCCTCGGGCTCTGTGCTTTCTTTCCTTCTGAACAAGTGTTAGTGTTTTCTGCACAAACGCGATTCTGCGAAGCAATGTGAACACTTTTGCTTCCCAGGCACAGAGAAGGTGCTAGCAGGGAATTCTCTGCCTGCCTTTCCCCAGTGCTCTGCAAGCTCTCCAGGGCAACATAAAATGTGGGGCTCTGTGCTTTCTTTCCTTCTGAACAAGTGTTAGTGTTTTCTGCACAAACGCGATTCTGCGAAGCAATGTGAACACTTCTCCTTCCCAGGCACAGAGAAGGTGCTAGCAGGGAATTCTCTGCCTGCCTTTCCCCAGTGCTCTGCAAGCTCTCCAGGGCAACAGAAAATGTGGGGCTCTGTGCTTTCTTTCCTTCTGAACAAGTGTTAGTGTTTTCTGCACAAACGCGATTCTGAGAAGCAATGTGAACACTTCTCCTTCCCAGGCACAGAGAAGGTGCTAGCAGGGAATTCTCTGCCTGCCTTTCCCCAGTGCTCTGCAAGCTCTCCAGGGCAACATAAAATGTGGGGCTCTGTGCTTTCTTTCCTTCTGAACAAGTCTCAGTGTTTTCTGCACAAACGCGATTCTGAGAAGCAATGTGAACACTTCTCCTTCCCAGGCACAGAGAAGGTGCTAGCAGGGAATTCTCTGCCTGCTTTTCCCCAGTGCTCTGCAAGCTCTCCAGGGCAACATAAGATGTGGGGCTCTGTGCTTTCTTTCCTTCTGAACAAGTGTTAGTGTTTTCTGCACAAACGCGATTCTGAGAAGCAATGTGAACACATTTGCTTCCCAAGCACAGAGAAGGCGCTAGCAGGGAATTCTCTGCCTGCCTTTCCCCAGTGCTCTGCAAGCTCTCCAGGGCAACATAAAATGTGGGGCTCTGTGCTTTCTTTCCTTCTGAACAAGTGTTAGTGTTTTCTGCACAAACGCGATTCTGAGAAGCAATGTGAACACTTCTCCTTCCCAGGCACAGAGAAGGTGCTAGCAGGGAATTCTCTGCCTGCCTTTCCCCAGTGCTCTGCAAGCTCTCCAGGGCAACATAAAATGTGGGGCTCTGTGCTTTCTTTCCTTCTGAACAAGTGTTAGTGTTTGCTGCACAAACGCGATTCTGAGAAGCAATGTGAACACTTCTCCTTCCCAGGCACAGAGAAGGTGCTAGCAGGGAATTCTCTGCCTGCCTTTCCCCAGTGCTCTGCAAGCTCTCCAGGGCAACATAAAATGTGGGGCTCTGTGCTTTCTTTCCTTCTGAACAAGTGTTAGTGTTTTCTGCACAAACGCGATTCTGCGAAGCAATGTGAACACTTTTGCTTCCCAGGCACAGAGAAGGTGCTAGCAGGGAATTCTCTGCCTGCCTTTCCCCAGTGCTCTGCAAGCTCTCCAGGGCAACATAAAATGTGGGGCTCTGTGCTTTCTTTCCTTCTGGACAAGTGTTAGTGTTTTCTGCACAAACGCGATTCTGCAAAGCAATGTGAACACTTCTCCTTCCCAGGCACAGAGAAGGTGCTAGCAGGGAATTCTCTGCCTGCCTTTCCCCAGTGCTCTGCAAGCTCTCCAGGGCAACATAAAATGTGGGGCTCTGTGATTTCTTTCGTTCTGGACAAGTGTTAGTGTTTTCTGCACAAACGCGATTCTGCGAAGCAATGTGAACACTTTTGCTTCCCAGGCACAGAGAAGGTGCTAGCAGGGAATTCTCTGCCTGCCTTTCCCCAGTGCTCTGCAAGCTCTCCAGGGCAACATAAAATGTGGGGCTCTGTGCTTTCTTTCCTTCTGAACAAGTGTTAGTGTTTGCTGCACAAACGCGATTCTGCGAAGCAATGTGAACACTTTTGCTTCCCAGGCACAGAGAAGGTGCTAGCAGGGAATTCTCTGCCTGCCTTTCCCCAGTGCTCTGCAAGCTCTCCAGGGCAACATAAAATGTGGGGCTCTGTGCTTTCTTTCCTTCTGAACAAGTGTTAGTGTTTTCTGCACAAACGCGATTCTGCGAAGCAATGTGAACACTTCTCCTTCCCAGGCACAGAGAAGGTGCTAGCAGGGAATTCTCTGCCTGCCTTTCCCCAGTGCTCTGCAAGCTCTCCAGGGCAACATAAAATGTGGGGCTCTGTGCTTTCTTTCCTTCTGAACAAGTGTTAGTGTTTTCTGCACAAACGCGATTCTGCGAAGCAATGTGAACACTTGTGCTTCCCAGGCACAGAGAAGGTGCTAGCAGGGAATTCTCTGCCTGCCTTTCCCCAGTGCTCTGCAAGCTCTCCAGGGCAACATAAAATGTGGGGCTCTGTGCTTTCTTTCCTTCTGAACAAGTGTTAGTGTTTTCTGCACAAACGCGATTCTGAGAAGCAATGTGAACACTTCTCCTTCCCAGGCACAGAGAAGGTGCTAGCAGGGAATTCTCTGCCTGCCTTTCCCCAGTGCTCTGCAAGCTCTCCAGGGCAACATAAAATGTGGGGCTCTGTGCTTTCTTTCCTTCTGAACAAGTGTTAGTGTTTTCTGCACAAACGCGATTCTGAGAAGCAATGTGAACACTTCTCCTTCCCAGGCACAGAGAAGGTGCTAGCAGGGAATTCTCTGCCTGCCTTTCCCCAGTGCTCTGCAAGCTCTCCAGGGCAACAGAAAATGTGGGGCTCTGTGCTTTCTTTCCTTCTGAACAAGTGTTAGTGTTTTCTGCACAAACGCGATTCTGAGAAGCAATGTGAACACTTCTCCTTCCCAGGCACAGAGAAGGTGCTAGCAGGGAATTCTCTGCCTGCCTTTCCCCAGTGCTCTGCAAGCTCTCCAGGGCAACATAAAATGTGGGGCTCTGTGCTTTCTTTCCTTCTGAACAAGTGTTAGTGTTTGCTGCACAAACGCGATTCTGAGAAGCAATGTGAACACTTCTCCTTCCCAGGCACAGAGAAGGTGCTAGCAGGGAATTCTCTGCCTGCCTTTCCCCAGTGCTCTGCAAGCTCTCCAGGGCAACATAAAATGTGGGGCTCTGTGCTTTCTTTCCTTCTGAACAAGTGTTAGTGTTTTCTGCACAAACGCGATTCTGAGAAGCAATGTGAACACTTCTCCTTCCCAGGCACAGAGAAGGTGCTAGCAGGGAATTCTCTGCCTGCCTTTCCCCAGTGCTCTGCAAGCTCTCCAGGGCAACATAAAATGTGGGGCTCTGTGCTTTCTTTCCTTCTGGACAAGTGTTAGTGTTTTCTGCACAAACGCGATTCTGCAAAGCAATGTGAACACTTCTCCTTCCCAGGCACAGAGAAGGTGCTAGCAGGGAATTCTCTGCCTGCCTTTCCCCAGTGCTCTGCAAGCTCTCCAGGGCAACATAAAATGTGGGGCTCTGTGATTTCTTTCGTTCTGGACAAGTGTTAGTGTTTTCTGCACAAACGCGATTCTGCGAAGCAATGTGAACACTTTTGCTTCCCAGGCACAGAGAAGGTGCTAGCAGGGAATTCTCTGCCTGCCTTTCCCCAGTGCTCTGCAAGCTCTCCAGGGCAACATAAAATGTGGGGCTCTGTGCTTTCTTTCCTTCTGAACAAGTGTTAGTGTTTGCTGCACAAACGCGACTCTGCGAAGCAATGTGAACACTTTTGCTTCCCAGGCACAGAGAAGGTGCTAGCAGGGAATTCTCTGCCTGCCTTTCCCCAGTGCTCTGCAAGCTCTCCAGGGCAACATAAAATGTGGGGCTCTGTGCTTTCTTTCCTTCTGAACAAGTGTTAGTGTTTTCTGCACAAACGCGATTCTGAGAAGCAATGTGAACACTTCTCCTTCCCAGGCACAGAGAAGGTGCTAGCAGGGAATTCTCTGCCTGCCTTTCCCCAGTGCTCTGCAAGCTCTCCAGGGCAACATAAAATGTGGGGCTCTGTGCTTTCTTTCCTTCTGAACAAGTGTTAGTGTTTTCTGCACAAACGCGATTCTGAGAAGCAATGTGAACACTTCTCCTTCCCAGGCACAGAGAAGGTGCTAGCAGGGAATTCTCTGCCTGCCTTTCCCCAGTGCTCTGCAAGCTCTCCAGGGCAACATAAAATGTGGGGCTCTGTGCTTTCTTTCCTTCTGAACAAGTGTTAGTGTTTTCTGCACAAACGCGATTCTGAGAAGCAATGTGAACACTTCTCCTTCCCAGGCACAGAGAAGGTGCTAGCAGGGAATTCTCTGCCTGCCTTTCCCCAGTGCTCTGCAAGCTCTCCAGGGCAACATAAAATGTGGGGCTCTGTGCTTTCTTTCCTTCTGAACAAGTGTTAGTGTTTTCTGCACAAACGCGATTCTGAGAAGCAATGTGAACACTTCTCCTTCCCAGGCACAGAGAAGGTGCTAGCAGGGAATTCTCTGCCTGCCTTTCCCCAGTGCTCTGCAAGCTCTCCAGGGCAACAGAAAATGTGGGGCTCTGTGCTTTCTTTCCTTCTGAACAAGTGTTAGTGTTTTCTGCACAAACGCGATTCTGCGAAGCAATGTGAACACTTGTGCTTCCCAGGCACAGAGAAGGTGCTAGCAGGGAATTCTCTGCCTGCCTTTCCCCAGTGCTCTGCAAGCTCTCCAGGGCAACATAAAATGTGGGGCTCTGTGCTTTCTTTCCTTCTGAACAAGTGTTAGTGTATTCTGCACAAACGCGATTCTGAGAAGCAATGTGAACACTTCTCCTTCCCAGGCACAGAGAAGGTGCTAGCAGGGAATTCTCTGCCTGCCTTTCCCCAGTGCTCTGCAAGCTCTCCAGGGCAACATAAAATGTGGGGCTCTGTGCTTTCTTTCCTTCTGAACAAGTCTCAGTGTTTTCTGCACAAACGCGATTCTGAGAAGCAATGTGAACACTTCTCCTTCCCAGGCACAGAGAAGGTGCTAGCAGGGAATTCTCTGCCTGCTTTTCCCCAGTGCTCTGCAAGCTCTCCAGGGCAACATAAGATGTGGGGCTCTGTGCTTTCTTTCCTTCTGAACAAGTGTTAGTGTTTTCTGCACAAACGCGATTCTGAGAAGCAATGTGAACACATTTGCTTCCCAAGCACAGAGAAGGCGCTAGCAGGGAATTCTCTGCCTGCCTTTCCCCAGTGCTCTGCAAGCTCTCCAGGGCAACATAAAATGTGGGGCTCTGTGCTTTCTTTCCTTCTGAACAAGTGTTAGTGTTTTCTGCACAAACGCGATTCTGAGAAGCAATGTGAACACTTCTCCTTCCCAGGCACAGAGAAGGTGCTAGCAGGGAATTCTCTGCCTGCCTTTCCCCAGTGCTCTGCAAGCTCTCCAGGGCAACATAAAATGTGGGGCTCTGTGCTTTCTTTCCTTCTGAACAAGTGTTAGTGTTTGCTGCACAAACGCGATTCTGCGAAGCAATGTGAACACTTCTCCTTCCCAGGCACGGAGAAGGTGCTAGCAGGGAATTCTCTGCCTGCCTTTCCCCAGTGCTCTGCAAGCTCTCCAGGGCAACATAAAATGTGGGGCTCTGTGCTTTCTTTCCTTCTGAACAAGTGTTAGTGTTTTCTGCACAAACGCGATTCTGCGAAGCAATGTGAACACTTCTCCTTCCCAGGCACAGAGAAGGTGCTAGCAGGGAATTCTCTGCCTGCCTTTCCCCAGTGCTCTGCAAGCTCTCCAGGGCAACATAAAATGTGGGGCTCTGTGCTTTCTTTCCTTCTGAACAAGTGTTAGTGTTTTCTGCACAAACGCGATTCTGCGAAGCAATGTGAACACTTTTGCTTCCCAGGCACAGAGAAGGTGCTAGCAGGGAATTCTCTGCCTGCCTTTCCCCAGTGCTCTGCAAGCTCTCCAGGGCAACATAAAATCTGGGGCTCTGTGATTTCTTTCGTTCTGGACAAGTGTTAGTGTTTTCTGCACAAACGCGATTCTGCGAAGCAATGTGAACACTTTTGCTTCCCAGGCACAGAGAAGGTGCTAGCAGGGAATTCTCTGCCTGCCTTTCCCCAGTGCTCTGCAAGCTCTCCAGGGCAACATAAAATGTGGGGCTCTGTGCTTTCTTTCCTTCTGAACAAGTGTTAGTGTTTGCTGCACAAACGCGACTCTGCGAAGCAATGTGAACACTTTTGCTTCCCAGGCACAGAGAAGGTGCTAGCAGGGAATTCTCTGCCTGCCTTTCCCCAGTGCTCTGCAAGCTCTCCAGGGCAACATAAAATGTGGGGCTCTGTGCTTTCTTTCCTTCTGAACAAGTGTTAGTGTTTTCTGCACAAACGCGATTCTGCGAAGCAATGTGAACACTTCTCCTTCCCAGGCACAGAGAAGGTGCTAGCAGGGAATTCTCTGCCTGCCTTTCCCCAGTGCTCTGCAAGCTCTCCAGGGCAACATAAAATGTGGGGCTCTGTGCTTTCTTTCCTTCTGAACAAGTGTTAGTGTTTTCTGCACAAACGCGATTCTGAGAAGCAATGTGAACACTTCTCCTTCCCAGGCACAGAGAAGGTGCTAGCAGGGAATTCTCTGCCTGCCTTTCCCCAGTGCTCTGCAAGCTCTCCAGGGCAACATAAAATGTGGGGCTCTGTGCTTTCTTTCCTTCTGAACAAGTGTTAGTGTTTTCTGCACAAACGCGATTCTGAGAAGCAATGTGAACACTTCTCCTTCCCAGGCACAGAGAAGGTGCTAGCAGGGAATTCTCTGCCTGCCTTTCCCCAGTGCTCTGCAAGCTCTCCAGGGCAACATAAAATGTGGGGCTCTGTGCTTTCTTTCCTTCTGAACAAGTGTTAGTGTTTTCTGCACAAACGCGATTCTGAGAAGCAATGTGAACACTTCTCCTTCCCAGGCACAGAGAAGGTGCTAGCAGGGAATTCTCTGCCTGCCTTTCCCCAGTGCTCTGCAAGCTCTCCAGGGCAACAGAAAATGTGGGGCTCTGTGCTTTCTTTCCTTCTGAACAAGTGTTAGTGTTTTCTGCACAAACGCGATTCTGCGAAGCAATGTGAACACTTGTGCTTCCCAGGCACAGAGAAGGTGCTAGCAGGGAATTCTCTGCCTGCCTTTCCCCAGTGCTCTGCAAGCTCTCCAGGGCAACATAAAATGTGGGGCTCTGTGCTTTCTTTCCTTCTGAACAAGTGTTAGTGTATTCTGCACAAACGCGATTCTGAGAAGCAATGTGAACACTTCTCCTTCCCAGGCACAGAGAAGGTGCTAGCAGGGAATTCTCTGCCTGCCTTTCCCCAGTGCTCTGCAAGCTCTCCAGGGCAACATAAAATGTGGGGCTCTGTGCTTTCTTTCCTTCTGAACAAGTCTCAGTGTTTTCTGCACAAACGCGATTCTGAGAAGCAATGTGAACACTTCTCCTTCCCAGGCACAGAGAAGGTGCTAGCAGGGAATTCTCTGCCTGCTTTTCCCCAGTGCTCTGCAAGCTCTCCAGGGCAACATAAGATGTGGGGCTCTGTGCTTTCTTTCCTTCTGAACAAGTGTTAGTGTTTTCTGCACAAACGCGATTCTGAGAAGCAATGTGAACACATTTGCTTCCCAAGCACAGAGAAGGCGCTAGCAGGGAATTCTCTGCCTGCCTTTCCCCAGTGCTCTGCAAGCTCTCCAGGGCAACATAAAATGTGGGGCTCTGTGCTTTCTTTCCTTCTGAACAAGTGTTAGTGTTTTCTGCACAAACGCGATTCTGAGAAGCAATGTGAACACTTCTCCTTCCCAGGCACAGAGAAGGTGCTAGCAGGGAATTCTCTGCCTGCCTTTCCCCAGTGCTCTGCAAGCTCTCCAGGGCAACATAAAATGTGGGGCTCTGTGCTTTCTTTCCTTCTGAACAAGTGTTAGTGTTTGCTGCACAAACGCGATTCTGAGAAGCAATGTGAACACTTCTCCTTCCCAGGCACAGAGAAGGTGCTAGCAGGGAATTCTCTGCCTGCCTTTCCCCAGTGCTCTGCAAGCTCTCCAGGGCAACATAAAATGTGGGGCTCTGTGCTTTCTTTCCTTCTGAACAAGTGTTAGTGTTTTCTGCACAAACGCGATTCTGCGAAGCAATGTGAACACTTTTGCTTCCCAGGCACAGAGAAGGTGCTAGCAGGGAATTCTCTGCCTGCCTTTCCCCAGTGCTCTGCAAGCTCTCCAGGGCAACATAAAATGTGGGGCTCTGTGCTTTCTTTCCTTCTGGACAAGTGTTAGTGTTTTCTGCACAAACGCGATTCTGCAAAGCAATGTGAACACTTCTCCTTCCCAGGCACAGAGAAGGTGCTAGCAGGGAATTCTCTGCCTGCCTTTCCCCAGTGCTCTGCAAGCTCTCCAGGGCAACATAAAATGTGGGGCTCTGTGATTTCTTTCGTTCTGGACAAGTGTTAGTGTTTTCTGCACAAACGCGATTCTGCGAAGCAATGTGAACACTTTTGCTTCCCAGGCACAGAGAAGGTGCTAGCAGGGAATTCTCTGCCTGCCTTTCCCCAGTGCTCTGCAAGCTCTCCAGGGCAACATAAAATGTGGGGCTCTGTGCTTTCTTTCCTTCTGAACAAGTGTTAGTGTTTGCTGCACAAACGCGATTCTGCGAAGCAATGTGAACACTTTTGCTTCCCAGGCACAGAGAAGGTGCTAGCAGGGAATTCTCTGCCTGCCTTTCCCCAGTGCTCTGCAAGCTCTCCAGGGCAACATAAAATGTGGGGCTCTGTGCTTTCTTTCCTTCTGAACAAGTGTTAGTGTTTTCTGCACAAACGCGATTCTGCGAAGCAATGTGAACACTTCTCCTTCCCAGGCACAGAGAAGGTGCTAGCAGGGAATTCTCTGCCTGCCTTTCCCCAGTGCTCTGCAAGCTCTCCAGGGCAACATAAAATGTGGGGCTCTGTGCTTTCTTTCCTTCTGAACAAGTGTTAGTGTTTTCTGCACAAACGCGATTCTGCGAAGCAATGTGAACACTTGTGCTTCCCAGGCACAGAGAAGGTGCTAGCAGGGAATTCTCTGCCTGCCTTTCCCCAGTGCTCTGCAAGCTCTCCAGGGCAACATAAAATGTGGGGCTCTGTGCTTTCTTTCCTTCTGAACAAGTGTTAGTGTTTTCTGCACAAACGCGATTCTGAGAAGCAATGTGAACACTTCTCCTTCCCAGGCACAGAGAAGGTGCTAGCAGGGAATTCTCTGCCTGCCTTTCCCCAGTGCTCTGCAAGCTCTCCAGGGCAACATAAAATGTGGGGCTCTGTGCTTTCTTTCCTTCTGAACAAGTGTTAGTGTTTTCTGCACAAACGCGATTCTGAGAAGCAATGTGAACACTTCTCCTTCCCAGGCACAGAGAAGGTGCTAGCAGGGAATTCTCTGCCTGCCTTTCCCCAGTGCTCTGCAAGCTCTCCAGGGCAACAGAAAATGTGGGGCTCTGTGCTTTCTTTCCTTCTGAACAAGTGTTAGTGTTTTCTGCACAAACGCGATTCTGAGAAGCAATGTGAACACTTCTCCTTCCCAGGCACAGAGAAGGTGCTAGCAGGGAATTCTCTGCCTGCCTTTCCCCAGTGCTCTGCAAGCTCTCCAGGGCAACATAAAATGTGGGGCTCTGTGCTTTCTTTCCTTCTGAACAAGTGTTAGTGTTTGCTGCACAAACGCGATTCTGAGAAGCAATGTGAACACTTCTCCTTCCCAGGCACAGAGAAGGTGCTAGCAGGGAATTCTCTGCCTGCCTTTCCCCAGTGCTCTGCAAGCTCTCCAGGGCAACATAAAATGTGGGGCTCTGTGCTTTCTTTCCTTCTGAACAAGTGTTAGTGTTTTCTGCACAAACGCGATTCTGCGAAGCAATGTGAACACTTCTCCTTCCCAGGCACAGAGAAGGTGCTAGCAGGGAATTCTCTGCCTGCCTTTCCCCAGTGCTCTGCAAGCTCTCCAGGGCAACATAAAATGTGGGGCTCTGTGCTTTCTTTCCTTCTGGACAAGTGTTAGTGTTTTCTGCACAAACGCGATTCTGCAAAGCAATGTGAACACTTCTCCTTCCCAGGCACAGAGAAGGTGCTAGCAGGGAATTCTCTGCCTGCCTTTCCCCAGTGCTCTGCAAGCTCTCCAGGGCAACATAAAATGTGGGGCTCTGTGATTTCTTTCGTTCTGGACAAGTGTTAGTGTTTTCTGCACAAACGCGATTCTGCGAAGCAATGTGAACACTTTTGCTTCCCAGGCACAGAGAAGGTGCTAGCAGGGAATTCTCTGCCTGCCTTTCCCCAGTGCTCTGCAAGCTCTCCAGGGCAACATAAAATGTGGGGCTCTGTGCTTTCTTTCCTTCTGAACAAGTGTTAGTGTTTGCTGCACAAACGCGACTCTGCGAAGCAATGTGAACACTTTTGCTTCCCAGGCACAGAGAAGGTGCTAGCAGGGAATTCTCTGCCTGCCTTTCCCCAGTGCTCTGCAAGCTCTCCAGGGCAACATAAAATGTGGGGCTCTGTGCTTTCTTTCCTTCTGAACAAGTGTTAGTGTTTGCTGCACAAACGCGACTCTGCGAAGCAATGTGAACACTTCTCCTTCCCAGGCACAGAGAAGGTGCTAGCAGGGAATTCTCTGCCTGCCTTTCCCCAGTGCTCTGCAAGCTCTCCAGGGCAACAGAAAATGTGGGGCTCTGTGCTTTCTTTCCTTCTGAACAAGTGTTAGTGTTTTCTGCACAAACGCGATTCTGCGAAGCAATGTGAACACTTGTGCTTCCCAGGCACAGAGAAGGTGCTAGCAGGGAATTCTCTGCCTGCCTTTCCCCAGTGCTCTGCAAGCTCTCCAGGGCAACATAAAATGTGGGGCTCTGTGCTTTCTTTCCTTCTGAACAAGTGTTAGTGTATTCTGCACAAACGCGATTCTGAGAAGCAATGTGAACACTTCTCCTTCCCAGGCACAGAGAAGGTGCTAGCAGGGAATTCTCTGCCTGCCTTTCCCCAGTGCTCTGCAAGCTCTCCAGGGCAACATAAAATGTGGGGCTCTGTGCTTTCTTTCCTTCTGAACAAGTCTCAGAGTTTTCTGCACAAACGCGATTCTGAGAAGCAATGTGAACACTTCTCCTTCCCAGGCACAGAGAAGGTGCTAGCAGGGAATTCTCTGCCTGCTTTTCCCCAGTGCTCTGCAAGCTCTCCAGGGCAACATAAGATGTGGGGCTCTGTGCTTTCTTTCCTTCTGAACAAGTGTTAGTGTTTTCTGCACAAACGCGATTCTGAGAAGCAATGTGAACACATTTGCTTCCCAAGCACAGAGAAGGCGCTAGCAGGGAATTCTCTGCCTGCCTTTCCCCAGTGCTCTGCAAGCTCTCCAGGGCAACATAAAATGTGGGGCTCTGTGCTTTCTTTCCTTCTGAACAAGTGTTAGTGTTTTCTGCACAAACGCGATTCTGAGAAGCAATGTGAACACTTCTCCTTCCCAGGCACAGAGAAGGTGCTAGCAGGGAATTCTCTGCCTGCCTTTCCCCAGTGCTCTGCAAGCTCTCCAGGGCAACATAAAATGTGGGGCTCTGTGCTTTCTTTCCTTCTGAACAAGTGTTAGTGTTTGCTGCACAAACGCGATTCTGCGAAGCAATGTGAACACTTCTCCTTCCCAGGCACGGAGAAGGTGCTAGCAGGGAATTCTCTGCCTGCCTTTCCCCAGTGCTCTGCAAGCTCTCCAGGGCAACATAAAATGTGGGGCTCTGTGCTTTCTTTCCTTCTGAACAAGTGTTAGTGTTTTCTGCACAAACGCGATTCTGCGAAGCAATGTGAACACTTCTCCTTCCCAGGCACAGAGAAGGTGCTAGCAGGGAATTCTCTGCCTGCCTTTCCCCAGTGCTCTGCAAGCTCTCCAGGGCAACATAAAATGTGGGGCTCTGTGCTTTCTTTCCTTCTGAACAAGTGTTAGTGTTTTCTGCACAAACGCGATTCTGCGAAGCAATGTGAACACTTTTGCTTCCCAGGCACAGAGAAGGTGCTAGCAGGGAATTCTCTGCCTGCCTTTCCCCAGTGCTCTGCAAGCTCTCCAGGGCAACATAAAATCTGGGGCTCTGTGATTTCTTTCGTTCTGGACAAGTGTTAGTGTTTTCTGCACAAACGCGATTCTGCGAAGCAATGTGAACACTTTTGCTTCCCAGGCACAGAGAAGGTGCTAGCAGGGAATTCTCTGCCTGCCTTTCCCCAGTGCTCTGCAAGCTCTCCAGGGCAACATAAAATGTGGGGCTCTGTGCTTTCTTTCCTTCTGAACAAGTGTTAGTGTTTGCTGCACAAACGCGACTCTGCGAAGCAATGTGAACACTTTTGCTTCCCAGGCACAGAGAAGGTGCTAGCAGGGAATTCTCTGCCTGCCTTTCCCCAGTGCTCTGCAAGCTGTCCAGGGCAACATAAAATGTGGGGCTCTGTGCTTTCTTTCCTTCTGAACAAGTGTTAGTGTTTTCTGCACAAACGCGATTCTGCGAAGCAATGTGAACACTTCTCCTTCCCAGGCACAGAGAAGGTGCTAGCAGGGAATTCTCTGCCTGCCTTTCCCCAGTGCTCTGCAAGCTCTCCAGGGCAACATAAAATGTGGGGCTCTGTGCTTTCTTTCCTTCTGAACAAGTGTTAGTGTTTTCTGCACAAACGCGATTCTGAGAAGCAATGTGAACACTTCTCCTTCCCAGGCACAGAGAAGGTGCTAGCAGGGAATTCTCTGCCTGCCTTTCCCCAGTGCTCTGCAAGCTCTCCAGGGCAACATAAAATGTGGGGCTCTGTGCTTTCTTTCCTTCTGAACAAGTGTTAGTGTTTGCTGCACAAACGCGATTCTGAGAAGCAATGTGAACACTTCTCCTTCCCAGGCACAGAGAAGGTGCTAGCAGGGAATTCTCTGCCTGCCTTTCCCCAGTGCTCTGCAAGCTCTCCAGGGCAACATAAAATGTGGGGCTCTGTGCTTTCTTTCCTTCTGAACAAGTGTTAGTGTTTTCTGCACAAACGCGATTCTGAGAAGCAATGTGAACACTTCTCCTTCCCAGGCACAGAGAAGGTGCTAGCAGGGAATTCTCTGCCTGCCTTTCCCCAGTGCTCTGCAAGCTCTCCAGGGCAACAGAAAATGTGGGGCTCTGTGCTTTCTTTCCTTCTGAACAAGTGTTAGTGTTTTCTGCACAAACGCGATTCTGCGAAGCAATGTGAACACTTGTGCTTCCCAGGCACAGAGAAGGTGCTAGCAGGGAATTCTCTGCCTGCCTTTCCCCAGTGCTCTGCAAGCTCTCCAGGGCAACATAAAATGTGGGGCTCTGTGCTTTCTTTCCTTCTGAACAAGTGTTAGTGTATTCTGCACAAACGCGATTCTGAGAAGCAATGTGAACACTTCTCCTTCCCAGGCACAGAGAAGGTGCTAGCAGGGAATTCTCTGCCTGCCTTTCCCCAGTGCTCTGCAAGCTCTCCAGGGCAACATAAAATGTGGGGCTCTGTGCTTTCTTTCCTTCTGAACAAGTCTCAGTGTTTTCTGCACAAACGCGATTCTGAGAAGCAATGTGAACACTTCTCCTTCCCAGGCACAGAGAAGGTGCTAGCAGGGAATTCTCTGCCTGCTTTCCCCAGTGCTCTGCAAGCTCTCCAGGGCAACATAAGATGTGGGGCTCTGTGCTTTCTTTCCTTCTGAACAAGTGTTAGTGTTTTCTGCACAAACGCGATTCTGAGAAGCAATGTGAACACATTTGCTTCCCAAGCACAGAGAAGGCGCTAGCAGGGAATTCTCTGCCTGCCTTTCCCCAGTGCTCTGCAAGCTCTCCAGGGCAACATAAAATGTGGGGCTCTGTGCTTTCTTTCCTTCTGAACAAGTGTTAGTGTTTTCTGCACAAACGCGATTCTGAGAAGCAATGTGAACACTTCTCCTTCCCAGGCACAGAGAAGGTGCTAGCAGGGAATTCTCTGCCTGCCTTTCCCCAGTGCTCTGCAAGCTCTCCAGGGCAACATAAAATGTGGGGCTCTGTGCTTTCTTTCCTTCTGAACAAGTGTTAGTGTTTGCTGCACAAACGCGATTCTGCGAAGCAATGTGAACACTTCTCCTTCCCAGGCACGGAGAAGGTGCTAGCAGGGAATTCTCTGCCTGCCTTTCCCCAGTGCTCTGCAAGCTCTCCAGGGCAACATAAAATGTGGGGCTCTGTGCTTTCTTTCCTTCTGAACAAGTGTTAGTGTTTTCTGCACAAACGCGATTCTGCGAAGCAATGTGAACACTTCTCCTTCCCAGGCACAGAGAAGGTGCTAGCAGGGAATTCTCTGCCTGCCTTTCCCCAGTGCTCTGCAAGCTCTCCAGGGCAACATAAAATGTGGGGCTCTGTGCTTTCTTTCCTTCTGAACAAGTGTTAGTGTTTTCTGCACAAACGCGATTCTGCGAAGCAATGTGAACACTTTTGCTTCCCAGGCACAGAGAAGGTGCTAGCAGGGAATTCTCTGCCTGCCTTTCCCCAGTGCTCTGCAAGCTCTCCAGGGCAACATAATATCTGGGGCTCTGTGCTTTCTTTCCTTCTGAACAAGTCTCAGTGTTTTCTGCACAAACGCGATTCTGAGAAGCAATGTGAACACTTCTCCTTCCCAGGCACAGAGAAGGTGCTAGCAGGGAATTCTCTGCCTGCCTTTCCCCAGTGCTCTGCAAGCTCTCCAGGGCAACATAAAATGTGGGGCTCTGTGCTTTCTTTCCTTCTGAACAAGTGTTAGTGTTTTCTGCACAAACGCGATTCTGCGAAGCAATGTGAACACTTCTCCTTCCCAGGCACATAGAAGGTGCTAGCAGGGAATTCTCTGCCTGCCTTTCCCCAGTGCTCTGCAAGCTCTCCAGGGCAACAGAAAATGTGGGGCTCTGTGCTTTCTTTCCTTCTGAACAAGTGTTAGTGTTTTCTGCACAAACGCGATTCTGAGAAGCAATGTGAACACTTCTCCTTCCCAGGCACAGAGAAGGTGCTAGCAGGGAATTCTCTGCCTGCCTTTCCCCAGTGCTCTGCAAGCTCTCCAGGGCAACATAAAATGTGGGGCTCTGTGCTTTCTTTCCTTCTGAACAAGTGTTAGTGTTTTCTGCACAAACGCGATTCTGAGAAGCAATGTGAACACTTCTCCTTCCCAGGCACAGAGAAGGTGCTAGCAGGGAATTCTCTGCCTGCCTTTCCCCAGTGCTCTGCAAGCTCTCCAGGGCAACATAAGATGTGGGGCTCTGTGCTTTCTTTCCTTCTGGACAAGTGTTAGTGTTTTCTGCACAAACGCGATTCTGCGAAGCAATGTGAACACTTCTCCTTCCCAGGCACAGAGAAGGTGCTAGCAGGGAATTCTCTGCCTGCCTTTCCCCAGTGCTCTGCAAGCTCTCCAGGGCAACATAAAATGTGGGGCTCTGTGCTTTCTTTCCTTCTGAACAAGTGTTAGTGTTTTCTGCACAAACGCGATTCTGCGAAGCAATGTGAACACTTCTCCTTCCCAGGCACAGAGAAGGTGCTAGCAGGGAATTCTCTGCCTGCCTTTCCCCAGTGCTCTGCAAGCTCTCCAGGGCAACATAAAATGTGGGGCTCTGTGCTTTCTTTCCTTCTGAACAAGTGTTAGTGTTTTCTGCACAAACGCGATTCTGAGAAGCAATGTGAACACTTCTCCTTCCCAGGCACAGAGAAGGTGCTAGCAGGGAATTCTCTGCCTGCCTTTCCCCAGTGCTCTGCAAGCTCTCCAGGGCAACATAAAATGTGGGGCTCTGTGCTTTCTTTCCTTCTGAACAAGTGTTAGTGTTTTCTGCACAAACGCGATTCTGAGAAGCAATGTGAACACTTCTCCTTCCCAGGCACAGAGAAGGTGCTAGCAGGGAATTCTCTGCCTGCCTTTCCCCAGTGCTCTGCAAGCTCTCCAGGGCAACATAAGATGTGGGGCTCTGTGCTTTCTTTCCTTCTGAACAAGTGTTAGTGTTTTCTGCACAAACGCGATTCTGCGAAGCAATGTGAACACTTCTCCTTCCCAGGCACAGAGAAGGTGCTAGCAGGGAATTCTCTGCCTGCCTTTCCCCAGTGCTCTGCAAGCTCTCCAGGGCAACATAAAATGTGGGGCTCTGTGCTTTCTTTCCTTCTGAACAAGTGTTAGTGTTTTCTGCACAAACGCGATTCTGAGAAGCAATGTGAACACTTCTCCTTCCCAGGCACAGAGAAGGTGCTAGCAGGGAATTCTCTGCCTGCCTTTCCCCAGTGCTCTGCAAGCTCTCCAGGGCAACATAAAATGTGGGGCTCTGTGCTTTCTTTCCTTCTGAACAAGTCTCAGTGTTTTCTGCACAAACGCGATTCTGAGAAGCAATGTGAACACTTCTCCTTCCCAGGCACAGAGAAGGTGCTAGCAGGGAATTCTCTGCCTGCTTTTCCCCAGTGCTCTGCAAGCTCTCCAGGGCAACATAAGATGTGGGGCTCTGTGCTTTCTTTCCTTCTGAACAAGTGTTAGTGTTTTCTGCACAAACGCGATTCTGAGAAGCAATGTGAACACATTTGCTTCCCAAGCACAGAGAAGGCGCTAGCAGGGAATTCTCTGCCTGCCTTTCCCCAGTGCTCTGCAAGCTCTCCAGGGCAACATAAAATGTGGGGCTCTGTGCTTTCTTTCCTTCTGAACAAGTGTTAGTGTTTTCTGCACAAACGCGATTCTGCGAAGCAATGTGAACACTTCTCCTTCCCAGGCACAGAGAAGGTGCTAGCAGGGAATTCTCTGCCTGCCTTTCCCCAGTGCTCTGCAAGCTCTCCAGGGCAACATAAAATGTGGGGCTCTGTGCTTTCTTTCCTTCTGAACAAGTGTTAGTGTTTTCTGCACAAACGCGATTCTGAGAAGCAATGTGAACACTTCTCCTTCCCAGGCACAGAGAAGGTGCTAGCAGGGAATTCTCTGCCTGCCTTTCCCCAGTGCTCTGCAAGCTCTCCAGGGCAACAGAAAATGTGGGGCTCTGTGCTTTCTTTCCTTCTGAACAAGTGTTAGTGTTTGCTGCACAAACGCGATTCTGAGAAGCAATGTGAACACTTCTCCTTCCCAGGCACAGAGAAGGTGCTAGCAGGGAATTCTCTGCCTGCCTTTCCCCAGTGCTCTGCAAGCTCTCCAGGGCAACATAAAATCTGGGGCTCTGTGCTTTCTTTCCTTCTGAACAAGTGTTAGTGTTTTCTGCACAAACGCGATTCTGCGAAGCAATGTGAACACTTTTGCTTCCCAGGCACAGAGAAGGTGCTAGCAGGGAATTCTCTGCCTGCCTTTCCCCAGTGCTCTGCAAGCTCTCCAGGGCAACATAAAATGTGGGGCTCTGTGCTTTCTTTCCTTCTGGACAAGTGTTAGTGTTTTCTGCACAAACGCGATTCTGCGAAGCAATGTGAACACTTCTCCTTCCCAGGCACAGAGAAGGTGCTAGCAGGGAATTCTCTGCCTGCCTTTCCCCAGTGCTCTGCAAGCTCTCCAGGGCAACATAAAGCCTCGGGCTCTGTGCTTTCTTTCCTTCTGAACAAGTGTTAGTGTTTTCTGCACAAACGCGATTCTGAGAAGCAATGTGAACACTTCTCCTTCCCAGGCACAGAGAAGGTGCTAGCAGGGAATTCTCTGCCTGCCTTTCCCCAGTGCTCTGCAAGCTCTCCAGGGCAACATAAAATGTGGGGCTCTGTGCTTTCTTTCCTTCTGAACAAGTGTTAGTGTTTTCTGCACAAACGCGATTCTGCGAAGCAATGTGAACACTTCTCCTTCCCAGGCACATAGAAGGTGCTAGCAGGGAATTCTCTGCCTGCCTTTCCCCAGTGCTCTGCAAGCTCTCCAGGGCAACAGAAAATGTGGGGCTCTGTGCTTTCTTTCCTTCTGAACAAGTGTTAGTGTTTTCTGCACAAACGCGATTCTGAGAAGCAATGTGAACACTTCTCCTTCCCAGGCACAGAGAAGGTGCTAGCAGGGAATTCTCTGCCTGCCTTTCCCCAGTGCTCTGCAAGCTCTCCAGGGCAACATAAAATGTGGGGCTCTGTGCTTTCTTTCCTTCTGAACAAGTGTTAGTGTTTTCTGCACAAACGCGATTCTGAGAAGCAATGTGAACACTTCTCCTTCCCAGGCACAGAGAAGGTGCTAGCAGGGAATTCTCTGCCTGCCTTTCCCCAGTGCTCTGCAAGCTCTCCAGGGCAACATAAGATGTGGGGCTCTGTGCTTTCTTTCCTTCTGGACAAGTGTTAGTGTTTTCTGCACAAACGCGATTCTGCGAAGCAATGTGAACACTTCTCCTTCCCAGGCACAGAGAAGGTGCTAGCAGGGAATTCTCTGCCTGCCTTTCCCCAGTGCTCTGCAAGCTCTCCAGGGCAACATAAAATGTGGGGCTCTGTGCTTTCTTTCCTTCTGAACAAGTGTTAGTGTTTTCTGCACAAACGCGATTCTGAGAAGCAATGTGAACACTTCTCCTTCCCAGGCACAGAGAAGGTGCTAGCAGGGAATTCTCTGCCTGCCTTTCCCCAGTGCTCTGCAAGCTCTCCAGGGCAACAGAAAATGTGGGGCTCTGTGCTTTCTTTCCTTCTGAACAAGTGTTAGTGTTTTCTGCACAAACGCGATTCTGCGAAGCAATGTGAACACTTCTCCTTCCCAGGCACAGAGAAGGTGCTAGCAGGGAATTCTCTGCCTGCCTTTCCCCAGTGCTCTGCAAGCTCTCCAGGGCAACAGAAAATGTGGGGCTCTGTGCTTTCTTTCCTTCTGAACAAGTGTTAGTGTTTTCTGCACAAACGCGATTCTGAGAAGCAATGTGAACACTTCTCCTTCCCAGGCACAGAGAAGGTGCTAGCAGGGAATTCTCTGCCTGCCTTTCCCCAGTGCTCTGCAAGCTCTCCAGGGCAACATAAAATGTGGGGCTCTGTGCTTTCTTTCCTTCTGAACAAGTCTCAGTGTTTTCTGCACAAACGCGATTCTGAGAAGCAATGTGAACACTTCTCCTTCCCAGGCACAGAGAAGGTGCTAGCAGGGAATTCTCTGCCTGCCTTTCCCCAGTGCTCTGCAAGCTCTCCAGGGCAACATAAGATGTGGGGCTCTGTGCTTTCTTTCCTTCTGAACAAGTGTTAGTGTTTTCTGCACAAACGCGATTCTGAGAAGCAATGTGAACACATTTGCTTCCGAAGCACAGAGAAGGCGCTAGCAGGGAATTCTCTGCCTGCCTTTCCCCAGTGCTCTGCAAGCTCTCCAGGGCAACATAAAATGTGGGGCTCTGTGCTTTCTTTCCTTCTGAACAAGTGTTAGTGTTTTCTGCACAAACGCGATTCTGCGAAGCAATGTGAACACTTCTCCTTCCCAGGCACAGAGAAGGTGCTAGCAGGGAATTCTCTGCCTGCCTTTCCCCAGTGCTCTGCAAGCTCTCCAGGGCAACATAAAATGTGGGGCTCTGTGCTTTCTTTCCTTCTGAACAAGTGTTAGTGTTTTCTGCACAAACGCGATTCTGAGAAGCAATGTGAACACTTCTCCTTCCCAGGCACAGAGAAGGTGCTAGCAGGGAATTCTCTGCCTGCCTTTCCCCAGTGCTCTGCAAGCTCTCCAGGGCAACATAAAATGTGGGGCTCTGTGCTTTCTTTCCTTCTGAACAAGTGTTAGTGTTTGCTGCACAAACGCGATTCTGCGAAGCAATGTGAACACTTCTCCTTCCCAGGCACAGAGAAGGTGCTAGCAGGGAATTCTCTGCCTGCCTTTCCCCAGTGCTCTGCAAGCTGTCCAGGGCAACATAAAATGTGGGGCTCTGTGCTTTCTTTCCTTCTGAACAAGTGTTAGTGTTTTCTGCACAAACGCGATTCTGCGAAGCAATGTGAACACTTTTGCTTCCCAGGCACAGAGAAGGTGCTAGCAGGGAATTCTCTGCCTGCCTTTCCCCAGTGCTCTGCAAGCTCTCCAGGGCAACATAAAATGTGGGGCTCTGTGCTTTCTTTCCTTCTGGACAAGTGTTAGTGTTTTCTGCACAAACGCGATTCTGCGAAGCAATGTGAACACTTCTCCTTCCCAGGCACATAGAAGGTGCTAGCAGGGAATTCTCTGCCTGCCTTTCCCCAGTGCTCTGCAAGCTCTCCAGGGCAACATAAAATGTGGGGCTCTGTGCTTTCTTTCCTTCTGAACAAGTGTTAGTGTTTTCTGCACAAACGCGATTCTGAGAAGCAATGTGAACACTTCTCCTTCCCAGGCACAGAGAAGGTGCTAGCAGGGAATTCTCTGCCTGCCTTTCCCCAGTGCTCTGCAAGCTCTCCAGGGCAACATAAAATGTGGGGCTCTGTGCTTTCTTTCCTTCTGAACAAGTGTTAGTGTTTTCTGCACAAACGCGATTCTGAGAAGCAATGTGAACACTTCTCCTTCCCAGGCAC
Organism: Strix occidentalis; assembly: GCA_030819815.1. Lineage (NCBI taxonomy): Eukaryota > Metazoa > Chordata > Aves > Strigiformes > Strigidae > Strix > Strix occidentalis. The sequence goes on along the minus strand of JASWHU010000084.1, from coordinate 501,560 downwards.
AGAGAAGGTGCTAGCAGGGAATTCTCTGCCTGCCTTTCCCCAGTGCTCTGCAAGCTCTCCAGGGCAACAGAAAATGTGGGGCTCTGTGCTTTCTTTCCTTCTGAACAAGTGTTAGTGTTTTCTGCACAAACGCGATTCTGCGAAGCAATGTGAACACTTCTCCTTCCCAGGCACAGAGAAGGTGCTAGCAGGGAATTCTCTGCCTGCCTTTCCCCAGTGCTCTGCAAGCTCTCCAGGGCAACAGAAAATGTGGGGCTCTGTGCTTTCTTTCCTTCTGAACAAGTGTTAGTGTTTTCTGCACAAACGCGATTCTGAGAAGCAATGTGAACACTTCTCCTTCCCAGGCACAGAGAAGGTGCTAGCAGGGAATTCTCTGCCTGCCTTTCCCCAGTGCTCTGCAAGCTCTCCAGGGCAACATAAAATGTGGGGCTCTGTGCTTTCTTTCCTTCTGAACAAGTCTCAGTGTTTTCTGCACAAACGCGATTCTGAGAAGCAATGTGAACACTTCTCCTTCCCAGGCACAGAGAAGGTGCTAGCAGGGAATTCTCTGCCTGCTTTTCCCCAGTGCTCTGCAAGCTCTCCAGGGCAACATAAGATGTGGGGCTCTGTGCTTTCTTTCCTTCTGAACAAGTGTTAGTGTTTTCTGCACAAACGCGATTCTGAGAAGCAATGTGAACACATTTGCTTCCGAAGCACAGAGAAGGCGCTAGCAGGGAATTCTCTGCCTGCCTTTCCCCAGTGCTCTGCAAGCTCTCCAGGGCAACATAAAATGTGGGGCTCTGTGCTTTCTTTCCTTCTGAACAAGTGTTAGTGTTTTCTGCACAAACGCGATTCTGCGAAGCAATGTGAACACTTCTCCTTCCCAGGCACAGAGAAGGTGCTAGCAGGGAATTCTCTGCCTGCCTTTCCCCAGTGCTCTGCAAGCTCTCCAGGGCAACATAAAATGTGGGGCTCTGTGCTTTCTTTCCTTCTGAACAAGTGTTAGTGTTTTCTGCACAAACGCGATTCTGAGAAGCAATGTGAACACTTCTCCTTCCCAGGCACAGAGAAGGTGCTAGCAGGGAATTCTCTGCCTGCCTTTCCCCAGTGCTCTGCAAGCTCTCCAGGGCAACATAAAATGTGGGGCTCTGTGCTTTCTTTCCTTCTGAACAAGTGTTAGTGTTTGCTGCACAAACGCGATTCTGAGAAGCAATGTGAACACTTCTCCTTCCCAGGCACAGAGAAGGTGCTAGCAGGGAATTCTCTGCCTGCCTTTCCCCAGTGCTCTGCAAGCTGTCCAGGGCAACATAAAATGTGGGGCTCTGTGCTTTCTTTCCTTCTGAACAAGTGTTAGTGTTTTCTGCACAAACGCGATTCTGCGAAGCAATGTGAACACTTTTGCTTCCCAGGCACAGAGAAGGTGCTAGCAGGGAATTCTCTGCCTGCCTTTCCCCAGTGCTCTGCAAGCTCTCCAGGGCAACATAAAATGTGGGGCTCTGTGCTTTCTTTCCTTCTGGACAAGTGTTAGTGTTTTCTGCACAAACGCGATTCTGCGAAGCAATGTGAACACTTCTCCTTCCCAGGCACATAGAAGGTGCTAGCAGGGAATTCTCTGCCTGCCTTTCCCCAGTGCTCTGCAAGCTCTCCAGGGCAACATAAAATGTGGGGCTCTGTGCTTTCTTTCCTTCTGAACAAGTGTTAGTGTTTTCTGCACAAACGCGATTCTGAGAAGCAATGTGAACACTTCTCCTTCCCAGGCACAGAGAAGGTGCTAGCAGGGAATTCTCTGCCTGCCTTTCCCCAGTGCTCTGCAAGCTCTCCAGGGCAACATAAAATGTGGGGCTCTGTGCTTTCTTTCCTTCTGAACAAGTGTTAGTGTTTTCTGCACAAACGCGATTCTGAGAAGCAATGTGAACACTTCTCCTTCCCAGGCACAGAGAAGGTGCTAGCAGGGAATTCTCTGCCTGCCTTTCCCCAGTGCTCTGCAAGCTCTCCAGGGCAACAGAAAATGTGGGGCTCTGTGCTTTCTTTCCTTCTGAACAAGTGTTAGTGTTTTCTGCACAAACGCGATTCTGCGAAGCAATGTGAACACTTCTCCTTCCCAGGCACAGAGAAGGTGCTAGCAGGGAATTCTCTGCCTGCCTTTCCCCAGTGCTCTGCAAGCTCTCCAGGGCAACATAAAATGTGGGGCTCTGTGCTTTCTTTCCTTCTGAACAAGTGTTAGTGTTTTCTGCACAAACGCGATTCTGCGAAGCAATGTGAACACTTCTCCTTCCCAGGCACAGAGAAGGTGCTAGCAGGGAATTCTCTGCCTGCCTTTCCCCATTGCTCTGCAAGCTCTCCAGGGCAACATAAAATGTGGGGCTCTGTGCTTTCTTTCCTTCTGAACAAGTGTTAGTGTTTGCTGCACAAACGCGATTCTGCGAAGCAATGTGAACACTTCTCCTTCCCAGGCACAGAGAAGGTGCTAGCAGGGAATTCTCTGCCTGCCTTGCCCCAGTGCTCTGCAAGCTCTCCATGGCAACATAAAATGTGGGGCTCTGTGCTTTCTTTCCTTCTGAACAAGTGTTAGTGTTTTCTGCACAAACGCGATTCTGAGAAGCAATGTGAACACTTCTCCTTCCCAGGCACAGAGAAGGTGCTAGCAGGGAATTCTCTGCCTGCCTTTCTCCAGTGCTCTGCAAGCTCTCCAGGGCAACATAAAATGTGGGGCTCTGTGCTTTCTTTCCTTCTGAACAAGTGTTAGTGTTTTCTGCACAAACGCGATTCTGAGAAGCAATGTGAACACTTCTCCTTCCCAGGCACAGAGAAGGTGCTAGCAGGGAATTCTCTGCCTGCCTTTCCCCAGTGCTCTGCAAGCTCTCCAGGGCAACATAAAATGTGGGGCTCTGTGCTTTCTTTCCTTCTGAACAAGTGTTAGTGTTTTCTGCACAAACGCGATTCTGAGAAGCAATGTGAACACTTTTGCTTCCCAGGCACAGAGAAGGTGCTAGCAGGGAATTCTCTGCCTGCCTTTCCCCAGTGCTCTGCAAGCTCTCCAGGGCAACATAAAATGTGGGGCTCTGTGCTTTCTTTCCTTCTGAACAAGTGTTAGTGTTTTCTGCACAAACGCGATTCTGCGAAGCAATGTGAACACTTCTCCTTCCCAGGCACAGAGAAGGTGCTAGCAGGGAATTCTCTGCCTGCCTTTCCCCAGTGCTCTGCAAGCTCTCCAGGGCAACATAAAATCTGGGGCTCTGTGCTTTCTTTCCTTCTGAACAAGTGTTAGTGTTTTCTGCACAAACGCGATTCTGAGAAGCAATGTGAACACTTTTGCTTCCCAGGCACAGAGAAGGTGCTAGCAGGGAATTCTCTGCCTGCCTTTCCCCAGTGCTCTGCAAGCTCTCCAGGGCAACATAAAATGTGGGGCTCTGTGCTTTCTTTCCTTCTGAACAAGTCTCAGTGTTTTCTGCACAAACGCGATTCTGAGAAGCAATGTGAACACTTCTCCTTCCCAGGCACAGAGAAGGTGCTAGCAGGGAATTCTCTGCCTGCTTTTCCCCAGTGCTCTGCAAGCTCTCCAGGGCAACATAAGATGTGGGGCTCTGTGCTTTCTTTCCTTCTGAACAAGTGTTAGTGTTTTCTGCACAAACGCGATTCTGAGAAGCAATGTGAACACATTTGCTTCCCAAGCACAGAGAAGGTGCTAGCAGGGAATTCTCTGCCTGCCTTTCCCCAGTGCTCTGCAAGCTCTCCAGGGCAACATAAAATGTGGGGCTCTGTGCTTTCTTTCCTTCTGAACAAGTGTTAGTGTTTTCTGCACAAACGCGATTCTGAGAAGCAATGTGAACACTTCTCCTTCCCAGGCACAGAGAAGGTGCTAGCAGGGAATTCTCTGCCTGCCTTTCCCCAGTGCTCTGCAAGCTCTCCAGGGCAACATAAAATGTGGGGCTCTGTGCTTTCTTTCCTTCTGAACAAGTGTTAGTGTTTTCTGCACAAACGCGATTCTGAGAAGCAATGTGAACACTTTTGCTTCCCAGGCACAGAGAAGGTGCTAGCAGGGAATTCTCTGCCTGCCTTTCCCCAGTGCTCTGCAAGCTCTCCAGGGCAACATAAAATGTGGGGCTCTGTGCTTTCTTTCCTTCTGAACAAGTGTTAGTGTTTTCTGCACAAACGCGATTCTGAGAAGCAATGTGAACACTTCTCCTTCCCAGGCACAGAGAAGTTGCTAGCAGGGAATTCTCTGCCTGCCTTTCCCCAGTGCTCTGCAAGCTCTCCAGGGCAACATAAAATGTGGGGCTCTGTGCTTTCTTTCCTTCTGAACAAGTGTTAGTGTTTTCTGCACAAACGCGATTCTGAGAAGCAATGTGAACACTTCTCCTTCCCAGGCACAGAGAAGGTGCTAGCAGGGAATTCTCTGCCTGCCTTTCCCCAGTGCTCTGCAAGCTCTCCAGGGCAACATAAAATGTGGGGCTCTGTGCTTTCTTTCCTTCTGAACAAGTGTTAGTGTTTTCTGCACAAACGCGATTCTGAGAAGCAATGTGAACACTTCTCCTTCCCAGGCACAGAGAAGGTGCTAGCAGGGAATTCTCTGCCTGCCTTTCCCCAGTGCTCTGCAAGCTCTCCAGGGCAACATAAAATGTGGGGCTCTGTGCTTTCTTTCCTTCTGAACAAGTGTTAGTGTTTTCTGCACAAACGCGATTCTGAGAAGCAATGTGAACACTTCTCCTTCCCAGGCACAGAGAAGGTGCTAGCAGGGAATTCTCTGCCTGCCTTTCCCCAGTGCTCTGCAAGCTCTCCAGGGCAACATAAAATCTGGGGCTCTGTGCTTTCTTTCCTTCTGAACAAGTGTTAGTGTTTTCTGCACAAACGCGATTCTGAGAAGCAATGTGAACACATTTGCTTCCCAAGCACAGAGAAGGCGCTAGCAGGGAATTCTCTGCCTGCCTTTCCCCAGTGCTCTGCAAGCTCTCCAGGGCAACATAAAATGTGGGGCTCTGTGCTTTCTTTCCTTCTGAACAAGTGTTAGTGTTTTCTGCACAAACGCGATTCTGAGAAGCAATGTGAACACTTCTCCTTCCCAGGCACAGAGAAGGTGCTAGCAGGGAATTCTCTGCCTGCCTTTCCCCAGTGCTCTGCAAGCTCTGCAGGGCAACATAAAATGTGGGGCTCTGTGCTTTCTTTCCTTCTGAACAAGTGTTAGTGTTTTCTGCACAAACGCGATTCTGCGAAGCAATGTGAACACTTCTCCTTCCCAGGCACAGAGAAGGTGCTAGCAGGGAATTCTCTGCCTGCCTTTCCCCAGTGCTCTGCAAGCTCTCCAGGGCAACATAAAATGTGGGGCTCTGTGCTTTCTTTCCTTCTGAACAAGTGTTAGTGTTTTCTGCACAAACGCGATTCTGAGAAGCAATGTGAACACTTCTCCTTCCCAGGCACAGAGAAGGTGCTAGCAGGGAATTCTCTGCCTGCCTTTCCCCAGTGCTCTGCAAGCTCTCCAGGGCAACATAAAATGTGGGGCTCTGTGCTTTCTTTCCTTCTGAACAAGTGTTAGTGTTTTCTGCACAAACGCGATTCTGCGAAGCAATGTGAACACTTTTGCTTCCCAGGCACAGAGAAGGTGCTAGCAGGGAATTCTCTGCCTGCCTTTCCCCAGTGCTCTGCAAGCTCTCCAGGGCAACATAAAATCTGGGGCTCTGTGCTTTCTTTCCTTCTGAACAAGTGTTAGTGTTTTCTGCACAAACGCGATTCTGCGAAGCAATGTGAACACTTCTCCTTCCCAGGCACAGAGAAGGTGCTAGCAGGGAATTCTCTGCCTGCCTTTCCCCAGTGCTCTGCAAGCTCTCCAGGGCAACATAAAATGTGGGGCTCTGTGCTTTCTTTCCTTCTGAACAAGTGTTAGTGTTTTCTGCACAAACGCGATTCTGAGAAGCAATGTGAACACATTTGCTTCCCAAGCACAGAGAAGGCGCTAGCAGGGAATTCTCTGCCTGCCTTTCCCCAGTGCTCTGCAAGCTCTCCAGGGCAACATAAAATGTGGGGCTCTGTGCTTTCTTTCCTTCTGAACAAGTGTTAGTGTTTTCTGCACAAACGCGATTCTGAGAAGCAATGTGAACACTTCTCCTTCCCAGGCACAGAGAAGGTGCTAGCAGGGAATTCTCTGCCTGCCTTTCCCCAGTGCTCTGCAAGCTCTCCAGGGCAACATAAAATGTGGGGCTCTGTGCTTTCTTTCCTTCTGAACAAGTGTTAGTGTTTGCTGCACAAACGCGATTCTGCGAAGCAATGTGAACACTTCTCCTTCCCAGGCACGGAGAAGGTGCTAGCAGGGAATTCTCTGCCTGCCTTTCCCCAGTGCTCTGCAAGCTCTCCAGGGCAACATAAAATGTGGGGCTCTGTGCTTTCTTTCCTTCTGAACAAGTGTTAGTGTTTGCTGCACAAACGCGATTCTGCGAAGCAATGTGAACACTTCTCCTTCCCAGGCACAGAGAAGGTGCTAGCAGGGAATTCTCTGCCTGCCTTTCCCCAGTGCTCTGCAAGCTCTCCAGGGCAACATAAAATGTGGGGCTCTGTGCTTTCTTTCCTTCTGAACAAGTGTTAGTGTTTTCTGCACAAACGCGATTCTGCGAAGCAATGTGAACACTTTTGCTTCCCAGGCACAGAGAAGGTGCTAGCAGGGAATTCTCTGCCTGCCTTTCCCCAGTGCTCTGCAAGCTCTCCAGGGCAACATAAAATCTGGGGCTCTGTGATTTCTTTCGTTCTGGACAAGTGTTAGTGTTTTCTGCACAAACGCGATTCTGCGAAGCAATGTGAACACTTTTGCTTCCCAGGCACAGAGAAGGTGCTAGCAGGGAATTCTCTGCCTGCCTTTCCCCAGTGCTCTGCAAGCTCTCCAGGGCAACATAAAATGTGGGGCTCTGTGCTTTCTTTCCTTCTGAACAAGTGTTAGTGTTTGCTGCACAAACGCGACTCTGCGAAGCAATGTGAACACTTTTGCTTCCCAGGCACAGAGAAGGTGCTAGCAGGGAATTCTCTGCCTGCCTTTCCCCAGTGCTCTGCAAGCTCTCCAGGGCAACATAAAATGTGGGGCTCTGTGCTTTCTTTCCTTCTGAACAAGTGTTAGTGTTTTCTGCACAAACGCGATTCTGCGAAGCAATGTGAACACTTCTCCTTCCCAGGCACAGAGAAGGTGCTAGCAGGGAATTCTCTGCCTGCCTTTCCCCAGTGCTCTGCAAGCTCTCCAGGGCAACATAAAATGTGGGGCTCTGTGCTTTCTTTCCTTCTGAACAAGTGTTAGTGTTTTCTGCACAAACGCGATTCTGAGAAGCAATGTGAACACTTCTCCTTCCCAGGCACAGAGAAGGTGCTAGCAGGGAATTCTCTGCCTGCCTTTCCCCAGTGCTCTGCAAGCTCTCCAGGGCAACATAAAATGTGGGGCTCTGTGCTTTCTTTCCTTCTGAACAAGTGTTAGTGTTTTCTGCACAAACGCGATTCTGAGAAGCAATGTGAACACTTCTCCTTCCCAGGCACAGAGAAGGTGCTAGCAGGGAATTCTCTGCCTGCCTTTCCCCAGTGCTCTGCAAGCTCTCCAGGGCAACATAAAATGTGGGGCTCTGTGCTTTCTTTCCTTCTGAACAAGTGTTAGTGTTTTCTGCACAAACGCGATTCTGAGAAGCAATGTGAACACTTCTCCTTCCCAGGCACAGAGAAGGTGCTAGCAGGGAATTCTCTGCCTGCCTTTCCCCAGTGCTCTGCAAGCTCTCCAGGGCAACAGAAAATGTGGGGCTCTGTGCTTTCTTTCCTTCTGAACAAGTGTTAGTGTTTTCTGCACAAACGCGATTCTGCGAAGCAATGTGAACACTTGTGCTTCCCAGGCACAGAGAAGGTGCTAGCAGGGAATTCTCTGCCTGCCTTTCCCCAGTGCTCTGCAAGCTCTCCAGGGCAACATAAAATGTGGGGCTCTGTGCTTTCTTTCCTTCTGAACAAGTGTTAGTGTATTCTGCACAAACGCGATTCTGAGAAGCAATGTGAACACTTCTCCTTCCCAGGCACAGAGAAGGTGCTAGCAGGGAATTCTCTGCCTGCCTTTCCCCAGTGCTCTGCAAGCTCTCCAGGGCAACATAAAATGTGGGGCTCTGTGCTTTCTTTCCTTCTGAACAAGTCTCAGTGTTTTCTGCACAAACGCGATTCTGAGAAGCAATGTGAACACTTCTCCTTCCCAGGCACAGAGAAGGTGCTAGCAGGGAATTCTCTGCCTGCTTTCCCCAGTGCTCTGCAAGCTCTCCAGGGCAACATAAGATGTGGGGCTCTGTGCTTTCTTTCCTTCTGAACAAGTGTTAGTGTTTTCTGCACAAACGCGATTCTGAGAAGCAATGTGAACACATTTGCTTCCCAAGCACAGAGAAGGCGCTAGCAGGGAATTCTCTGCCTGCCTTTCCCCAGTGCTCTGCAAGCTCTCCAGGGCAACATAAAATGTGGGGCTCTGTGCTTTCTTTCCTTCTGAACAAGTGTTAGTGTTTTCTGCACAAACGCGATTCTGAGAAGCAATGTGAACACTTCTCCTTCCCAGGCACAGAGAAGGTGCTAGCAGGGAATTCTCTGCCTGCCTTTCCCCAGTGCTCTGCAAGCTCTCCAGGGCAACATAAAATGTGGGGCTCTGTGCTTTCTTTCCTTCTGAACAAGTGTTAGTGTTTGCTGCACAAACGCGATTCTGCGAAGCAATGTGAACACTTCTCCTTCCCAGGCACGGAGAAGGTGCTAGCAGGGAATTCTCTGCCTGCCTTTCCCCAGTGCTCTGCAAGCTCTCCAGGGCAACATAAAATGTGGGGCTCTGTGCTTTCTTTCCTTCTGAACAAGTGTTAGTGTTTTCTGCACAAACGCGATTCTGCGAAGCAATGTGAACACTTCTCCTTCCCAGGCACAGAGAAGGTGCTAGCAGGGAATTCTCTGCCTGCCTTTCCCCAGTGCTCTGCAAGCTCTCCAGGGCAACATAAAATGTGGGGCTCTGTGCTTTCTTTCCTTCTGAACAAGTGTTAGTGTTTTCTGCACAAACGCGATTCTGCGAAGCAATGTGAACACTTTTGCTTCCCAGGCACAGAGAAGGTGCTAGCAGGGAATTCTCTGCCTGCCTTTCCCCAGTGCTCTGCAAGCTCTCCAGGGCAACATAAAATCTGGGGCTCTGTGCTTTCTTTCCTTCTGAACAAGTCTCAGTGTTTTCTGCACAAACGCGATTCTGAGAAGCAATGTGAACACTTCTCCTTCCCAGGCACAGAGAAGGTGCTAGCAGGGAATTCTCTGCCTGCCTTTCCCCAGTGCTCTGCAAGCTCTCCAGGGCAACATAAAATGTGGGGCTCTGTGCTTTCTTTCCTTCTGAACAAGTGTTAGTGTTTTCTGCACAAACGCGATTCTGCGAAGCAATGTGAACACTTCTCCTTCCCAGGCACATAGAAGGTGCTAGCAGGGAATTCTCTGCCTGCCTTTCCCCAGTGCTCTGCAAGCTCTCCAGGGCAACAGAAAATGTGGGGCTCTGTGCTTTCTTTCCTTCTGAACAAGTGTTAGTGTTTTCTGCACAAACGCGATTCTGAGAAGCAATGTGAACACTTCTCCTTCCCAGGCACAGAGAAGGTGCTAGCAGGGAATTCTCTGCCTGCCTTTCCCCAGTGCTCTGCAAGCTCTCCAGGGCAACATAAAATGTGGGGCTCTGTGCTTTCTTTCCTTCTGAACAAGTGTTAGTGTTTTCTGCACAAACGCGATTCTGAGAAGCAATGTGAACACTTCTCCTTCCCAGGCACAGAGAAGGTGCTAGCAGGGAATTCTCTGCCTGCCTTTCCCCAGTGCTCTGCAAGCTCTCCAGGGCAACATAAGATGTGGGGCTCTGTGCTTTCTTTCCTTCTGGACAAGTGTTAGTGTTTTCTGCACAAACGCGATTCTGCGAAGCAATGTGAACACTTCTCCTTCCCAGGCACAGAGAAGGTGCTAGCAGGGAATTCTCTGCCTGCCTTTCCCCAGTGCTCTGCAAGCTCTCCAGGGCAACATAAAATGTGGGGCTCTGTGCTTTCTTTCCTTCTGAACAAGTGTTAGTGTTTTCTGCACAAACGCGATTCTGCGAAGCAATGTGAACACTTCTCCTTCCCAGGCACAGAGAAGGTGCTAGCAGGGAATTCTCTGCCTGCCTTTCCCCAGTGCTCTGCAAGCTCTCCAGGGCAACATAAAATGTGGGGCTCTGTGCTTTCTTTCCTTCTGAACAAGTGTTAGTGTTTTCTGCACAAACGCGATTCTGAGAAGCAATGTGAACACTTCTCCTTCCCAGGCACAGAGAAGGTGCTAGCAGGGAATTCTCTGCCTGCCTTTCCCCAGTGCTCTGCAAGCTCTCCAGGGCAACATAAAATGTGGGGCTCTGTGCTTTCTTTCCTTCTGAACAAGTGTTAGTGTTTTCTGCACAAACGCGATTCTGAGAAGCAATGTGAACACTTCTCCTTCCCAGGCACAGAGAAGGTGCTAGCAGGGAATTCTCTGCCTGCCTTTCCCCACTGCTCTGCAAGCTCTCCAGGGCAACAGAAAATGTGGGGCTCTGTGCTTTCTTTCCTTCTGAACAAGTGTTAGTGTTTTCTGCACAAACGCGATTCTGCGAAGCAATGTGAACACTTCTCCTTCCCAGGCACAGAGAAGGTGCTAGCAGGGAATTCTCTGCCTGCCTTTCCCCAGTGCTCTGCAAGCTCTCCAGGGCAACATAAAATGTGGGGCTCTGTGCTTTCTTTCCTTCTGAACAAGTGTTAGTGTTTTCTGCACAAACGCGATTCTGAGAAGCAATGTGAACACTTCTCCTTCCCAGGCACAGAGAAGGTGCTAGCAGGGAATTCTCTGCCTGCCTTTCCCCAGTGCTCTGCAAGCTCTCCAGGGCAACATAAAATGTGGGGCTCTGTGCTTTCTTTCCTTCTGAACAAGTCTCAGTGTTTTCTGCACAAACGCGATTCTGAGAAGCAATGTGAACACTTCTCCTTCCCAGGCACAGAGAAGGTGCTAGCAGGGAATTATCTGCCTGCTTTTCCCCAGTGCTCTGCAAGCTCTCCAGGGCAACATAAGATGTGGGGCTCTGTGCTTTCTTTCCTTCTGAACAAGTGTTAGTGTTTTCTGCACAAACGCGATTCTGAGAAGCAATGTGAACACATTTGCTTCCCAAGCACAGAGAAGGCGCTAGCAGGGAATTCTCTGCCTGCCTTTCCCCAGTGCTCTGCAAGCTCTCCAGGGCAACATAAAATGTGGGGCTCTGTGCTTTCTTTCCTTCTGAACAAGTGTTAGTGTTTTCTGCACAAACGCGATTCTGCGAAGCAATGTGAACACTTCTCCTTCCCAGGCACAGAGAAGGTGCTAGCAGGGAATTCTCTGCCTGCCTTTCCCCAGTGCTCTGCAAGCTCTCCAGGGCAACATAAAATGTGGGGCTCTGTGCTTTCTTTCCTTCTGAACAAGTGTTAGTGTTTTCTGCACAAACGCGATTCTGAGAAGCAATGTGAACACTTCTCCTTCCCAGGCACAGAGAAGGTGCTAGCAGGGAATTCTCTGCCTGCCTTTCCCCAGTGCTCTGCAAGCTCTCCAGGGCAACAGAAAATGTGGGGCTCTGTGCTTTCTTTCCTTCTGAACAAGTGTTAGTGTTTGCTGCACAAACGCGATTCTGAGAAGCAATGTGAACACTTCTCCTTCCCAGGCACAGAGAAGGTGCTAGCAGGGAATTCTCTGCCTGCCTTTCCCCAGTGCTCTGCAAGCTCTCCAGGGCAACATAAAATCTGGGGCTCTGTGCTTTCTTTCCTTCTGAACAAGTGTTAGTGTTTTCTGCACAAACGCGATTCTGCGAAGCAATGTGAACACTTTTGCTTCCCAGGCACAGAGAAGGTGCTAGCAGGGAATTCTCTGCCTGCCTTTCCCCAGTGCTCTGCAAGCTCTCCAGGGCAACATAAAATGTGGGGCTCTGTGCTTTCTTTCCTTCTGGACAAGTGTTAGTGTTTTCTGCACAAACGCGATTCTGCGAAGCAATGTGAACACTTCTCCTTCCCAGGCACAGAGAAGGTGCTAGCAGGGAATTCTCTGCCTGCCTTTCCCCAGTGCTCTGCAAGCTCTCCAGGGCAACATAAAGCCTCGGGCTCTGTGCTTTCTTTCCTTCTGAACAAGTGTTAGTGTTTTCTGCACAAACGCGATTCTGAGAAGCAATGTGAACACTTCTCCTTCCCAGGCACAGAGAAGGTGCTAGCAGGGAATTCTCTGCCTGCCTTTCCCCAGTGCTCTGCAAGCTCTCCAGGGCAACATAAAATGTGGGGCTCTGTGCTTTCTTTCCTTCTGAACAAGTGTTAGTGTTTTCTGCACAAACGCGATTCTGCGAAGCAATGTGAACACTTCTCCTTCCCAGGCACATAGAAGGTGCTAGCAGGGAATTCTCTGCCTGCCTTTCCCCAGTGCTCTGCAAGCTCTCCAGGGCAACAGAAAATGTGGGGCTCTGTGCTTTCTTTCCTTCTGAACAAGTGTTAGTGTTTTCTGCACAAACGCGATTCTGAGAAGCAATGTGAACACTTCTCCTTCCCAGGCACAGAGAAGGTGCTAGCAGGGAATTCTCTGCCTGCCTTTCCCCAGTGCTCTGCAAGCTCTCCAGGGCAACATAAAATGTGGGGCTCTGTGCTTTCTTTCCTTCTGAACAAGTGTTAGTGTTTTCTGCACAAACGCGATTCTGAGAAGCAATGTGAACACTTCTCCTTCCCAGGCACAGAGAAGGTGCTAGCAGGGAATTCTCTGCCTGCCTTTCCCCAGTGCTCTGCAAGCTCTCCAGGGCAACATAAGATGTGGGGCTCTGTGCTTTCTTTCCTTCTGGACAAGTGTTAGTGTTTTCTGCACAAACGCGATTCTGCGAAGCAATGTGAACACTTCTCCTTCCCAGGCACAGAGAAGGTGCTAGCAGGGAATTCTCTGCCTGCCTTTCCCCAGTGCTCTGCAAGCTCTCCAGGGCAACATAAAATGTGGGGCTCTGTGCTTTCTTTCCTTCTGAACAAGTGTTAGTGTTTTCTGCACAAACGCGATTCTGAGAAGCAATGTGAACACTTCTCCTTCCCAGGCACAGAGAAGGTGCTAGCAGGGAATTCTCTGCCTGCCTTTCCCCAGTGCTCTGCAAGCTCTCCAGGGCAACAGAAAATGTGGGGCTCTGTGCTTTCTTTCCTTCTGAACAAGTGTTAGTGTTTGCTGCACAAACGCGATTCTGCGAAGCAATGTGAACACTTCTCCTTCCCAGGCACAGAGAAGGTGCTAGCAGGGAATTCTCTGCCTGCCTTTCCCCAGTGCTCTGCAAGCTCTCCAGGGCAACAGAAAATGTGGGGCTCTGTGCTTTCTTTCCTTCTGAACAAGTGTTAGTGTTTTCTGCACAAACGCGATTCTGAGAAGCAATGTGAACACTTCTCCTTCCCAGGCACAGAGAAGGTGCTAGCAGGGAATTCTCTGCCTGCCTTTCCCCAGTGCTCTGCAAGCTCTCCAGGGCAACATAAAATGTGGGGCTCTGTGCTTTCTTTCCTTCTGAACAAGTCTCAGTGTTTTCTGCACAAACGCGATTCTGAGAAGCAATGTGAACACTTCTCCTTCCCAGGCACAGAGAAGGTGCTAGCAGGGAATTCTCTGCCTGCCTTTCCCCAGTGCTCTGCAAGCTCTCCAGGGCAACATAAGATGTGGGGCTCTGTGCTTTCTTTCCTTCTGAACAAGTGTTAGTGTTTTCTGCACAAACGCGATTCTGAGAAGCAATGTGAACACATTTGCTTCCGAAGCACAGAGAAGGCGCTAGCAGGGAATTCTCTGCCTGCCTTTCCCCAGTGCTCTGCAAGCTCTCCAGGGCAACATAAAATGTGGGGCTCTGTGCTTTCTTTCCTTCTGAACAAGTGTTAGTGTTTTCTGCACAAACGCGATTCTGCGAAGCAATGTGAACACTTCTCCTTCCCAGGCACAGAGAAGGTGCTAGCAGGGAATTCTCTGCCTGCCTTTCCCCAGTGCTCTGCAAGCTCTCCAGGGCAACATAAAATGTGGGGCTCTGTGCTTTCTTTCCTTCTGAACAAGTGTTAGTGTTTTCTGCACAAACGCGATTCTGAGAAGCAATGTGAACACTTCTCCTTCCCAGGCACAGAGAAGGTGCTAGCAGGGAATTCTCTGCCTGCCTTTCCCCAGTGCTCTGCAAGCTCTCCAGGGCAACATAAAATGTGGGGCTCTGTGCTTTCTTTCCTTCTGAACAAGTGTTAGTGTTTGCTGCACAAACGCGATTCTGCGAAGCAATGTGAACACTTCTCCTTCCCAGGCACAGAGAAGGTGCTAGCAGGGAATTCTCTGCCTGCCTTTCCCCAGTGCTCTGCAAGCTGTCCAGGGCAACATAAAATGTGGGGCTCTGTGCTTTCTTTCCTTCTGAACAAGTGTTAGTGTTTTCTGCACAAACGCGATTCTGCGAAGCAATGTGAACACTTTTGCTTCCCAGGCACAGAGAAGGTGCTAGCAGGGAATTCTCTGCCTGCCTTTCCCCAGTGCTCTGCAAGCTCTCCAGGGCAACATAAAATGTGGGGCTCTGTGCTTTCTTTCCTTCTGGACAAGTGTTAGTGTTTTCTGCACAAACGCGATTCTGCGAAGCAATGTGAACACTTCTCCTTCCCAGGCACATAGAAGGTGCTAGCAGGGAATTCTCTGCCTGCCTTTCCCCAGTGCTCTGCAAGCTCTCCAGGGCAACATAAAATGTGGGGCTCTGTGCTTTCTTTCCTTCTGAACAAGTGTTAGTGTTTTCTGCACAAACGCGATTCTGAGAAGCAATGTGAACACTTCTCCTTCCCAGGCACAGAGAAGGTGCTAGCAGGGAATTCTCTGCCTGCCTTTCCCCAGTGCTCTGCAAGCTCTCCAGGGCAACATAAAATGTGGGGCTCTGTGCTTTCTTTCCTTCTGAACAAGTGTTAGTGTTTTCTGCACAAACGCGATTCTGAGAAGCAATGTGAACACTTCTCCTTCCCAGGCACAGAGAAGGTGCTAGCAGGGAATTCTCTGCCTGCCTTTCCCCAGTGCTCTGCAAGCTCTCCAGGGCAACAGAAAATGTGGGGCTCTGTGCTTTCTTTCCTTCTGAACAAGTGTTAGTGTTTTCTGCACAAACGCGATTCTGCGAAGCAATGTGAACACTTCTCCTTCCCAGGCACAGAGAAGGTGCTAGCAGGGAATTCTCTGCCTGCCTTTCCCCAGTGCTCTGCAAGCTCTCCAGGGCAACAGAAAATGTGGGGCTCTGTGCTTTCTTTCCTTCTGAACAAGTGTTAGTGTTTTCTGCACAAACGCGATTCTGAGAAGCAATGTGAACACTTCTCCTTCCCAGGCACAGAGAAGGTGCTAGCAGGGAATTCTCTGCCTGCCTTTCCCCAGTGCTCTGCAAGCTCTCCAGGGCAACATAAAATGTGGGGCTCTGTGCTTTCTTTCCTTCTGAACAAGTCTCAGTGTTTTCTGCACAAACGCGATTCTGAGAAGCAATGTGAACACTTCTCCTTCCCAGGCACAGAGAAGGTGCTAGCAGGGAATTCTCTGCCTGCTTTTCCCCAGTGCTCTGCAAGCTCTCCAGGGCAACATAAGATGTGGGGCTCTGTGCTTTCTTTCCTTCTGAACAAGTGTTAGTGTTTTCTGCACAAACGCGATTCTGAGAAGCAATGTGAACACATTTGCTTCCGAAGCACAGAGAAGGCGCTAGCAGGGAATTCTCTGCCTGCCTTTCCCCAGTGCTCTGCAAGCTCTCCAGGGCAACATAAAATGTGGGGCTCTGTGCTTTCTTTCCTTCTGAACAAGTGTTAGTGTTTTCTGCACAAACGCGATTCTGCGAAGCAATGTGAACACTTCTCCTTCCCAGGCACAGAGAAGGTGCTAGCAGGGAATTCTCTGCCTGCCTTTCCCCAGTGCTCTGCAAGCTCTCCAGGGCAACATAAAATGTGGGGCTCTGTGCTTTCTTTCCTTCTGAACAAGTGTTAGTGTTTTCTGCACAAACGCGATTCTGAGAAGCAATGTGAACACTTCTCCTTCCCAGGCACAGAGAAGGTGCTAGCAGGGAATTCTCTGCCTGCCTTTCCCCAGTGCTCTGCAAGCTCTCCAGGGCAACATAAAATGTGGGGCTCTGTGCTTTCTTTCCTTCTGAACAAGTGTTAGTGTTTGCTGCACAAACGCGATTCTGAGAAGCAATGTGAACACTTCTCCTTCCCAGGCACAGAGAAGGTGCTAGCAGGGAATTCTCTGCCTGCCTTTCCCCAGTGCTCTGCAAGCTGTCCAGGGCAACATAAAATGTGGGGCTCTGTGCTTTCTTTCCTTCTGAACAAGTGTTAGTGTTTTCTGCACAAACGCGATTCTGCGAAGCAATGTGAACACTTTTGCTTCCCAGGCACAGAGAAGGTGCTAGCAGGGAATTCTCTGCCTGCCTTTCCCCAGTGCTCTGCAAGCTCTCCAGGGCAACATAAAATGTGGGGCTCTGTGCTTTCTTTCCTTCTGGACAAGTGTTAGTGTTTTCTGCACAAACGCGATTCTGCGAAGCAATGTGAACACTTCTCCTTCCCAGGCACATAGAAGGTGCTAGCAGGGAATTCTCTGCCTGCCTTTCCCCAGTGCTCTGCAAGCTCTCCAGGGCAACATAAAATGTGGGGCTCTGTGCTTTCTTTCCTTCTGAACAAGTGTTAGTGTTTTCTGCACAAACGCGATTCTGAGAAGCAATGTGAACACTTCTCCTTCCCAGGCACAGAGAAGGTGCTAGCAGGGAATTCTCTGCCTGCCTTTCCCCAGTGCTCTGCAAGCTCTCCAGGGCAACATAAAATGTGGGGCTCTGTGCTTTCTTTCCTTCTGAACAAGTGTTAGTGTTTTCTGCACAAACGCGATTCTGAGAAGCAATGTGAACACTTCTCCTTCCCAGGCACAGAGAAGGTGCTAGCAGGGAATTCTCTGCCTGCCTTTCCCCAGTGCTCTGCAAGCTCTCCAGGGCAACAGAAAATGTGGGGCTCTGTGCTTTCTTTCCTTCTGAACAAGTGTTAGTGTTTTCTGCACAAACGCGATTCTGCGAAGCAATGTGAACACTTCTCCTTCCCAGGCACAGAGAAGGTGCTAGCAGGGAATTCTCTGCCTGCCTTTCCCCAGTGCTCTGCAAGCTCTCCAGGGCAACATAAAATGTGGGGCTCTGTGCTTTCTTTCCTTCTGAACAAGTGTTAGTGTTTTCTGCACAAACGCGATTCTGCGAAGCAATGTGAACACTTCTCCTTCCCAGGCACAGAGAAGGTGCTAGCAGGGAATTCTCTGCCTGCCTTTCCCCATTGCTCTGCAAGCTCTCCAGGGCAACATAAAATGTGGGGCTCTGTGCTTTCTTTCCTTCTGAACAAGTGTTAGTGTTTGCTGCACAAACGCGATTCTGCGAAGCAATGTGAACACTTCTCCTTCCCAGGCACAGAGAAGGTGCTAGCAGGGAATTCTCTGCCTGCCTTGCCCCAGTGCTCTGCAAGCTCTCCATGGCAACATAAAATGTGGGGCTCTGTGCTTTCTTTCCTTCTGAACAAGTGTTAGTGTTTTCTGCACAAACGCGATTCTGAGAAGCAATGTGAACACTTCTCCTTCCCAGGCACAGAGAAGGTGCTAGCAGGGAATTCTCTGCCTGCCTTTCTCCAGTGCTCTGCAAGCTCTCCAGGGCAACATAAAATGTGGGGCTCTGTGCTTTCTTTCCTTCTGAACAAGTGTTAGTGTTTTCTGCACAAACGCGATTCTGAGAAGCAATGTGAACACTTCTCCTTCCCAGGCACAGAGAAGGTGCTAGCAGGGAATTCTCTGCCTGCCTTTCCCCAGTGCTCTGCAAGCTCTCCAGGGCAACATAAAATGTGGGGCTCTGTGCTTTCTTTCCTTCTGAACAAGTGTTAGTGTTTTCTGCACAAACGCGATTCTGAGAAGCAATGTGAACACTTTTGCTTCCCAGGCACAGAGAAGGTGCTAGCAGGGAATTCTCTGCCTGCCTTTCCCCAGTGCTCTGCAAGCTCTCCAGGGCAACATAAAATGTGGGGCTCTGTGCTTTCTTTCCTTCTGAACAAGTGTTAGTGTTTTCTGCACAAACGCGATTCTGCGAAGCAATGTGAACACTTCTCCTTCCCAGGCACAGAGAAGGTGCTAGCAGGGAATTCTCTGCCTGCCTTTCCCCAGTGCTCTGCAAGCTCTCCAGGGCAACATAAAATCTGGGGCTCTGTGCTTTCTTTCCTTCTGAACAAGTGTTAGTGTTTTCTGCACAAACGCGATTCTGAGAAGCAATGTGAACACTTTTGCTTCCCAGGCACAGAGAAGGTGCTAGCAGGGAATTCTCTGCCTGCCTTTCCCCAGTGCTCTGCAAGCTCTCCAGGGCAACATAAAATGTGGGGCTCTGTGCTTTCTTTCCTTCTGAACAAGTGTTAGTGTTTTCTGCACAAACGCGATTCTGAGAAGCAATGTGAACACTTCTCCTTCCCAGGCACAGAGAAGGTGCTAGCAGGGAATTCTCTGCCTGCTTTTCCCCAGTGCTCTGCAAGCTCTCCAGGGCAACATAAGATGTGGGGCTCTGTGCTTTCTTTCCTTCTGAACAAGTGTTAGTGTTTTCTGCACAAACGCGATTCTGAGAAGCAATGTGAACACATTTGCTTCCCAAGCACAGAGAAGGTGCTAGCAGGGAATTCTCTGCCTGCCTTTCCCCAGTGCTCTGCAAGCTCTCCAGGGCAACATAAAATGTGGGGCTCTGTGCTTTCTTTCCTTCTGAACAAGTGTTAGTGTTTTCTGCACAAACGCGATTCTGAGAAGCAATGTGAACACTTCTCCTTCCCAGGCACAGAGAAGGTGCTAGCAGGGAATTCTCTGCCTGCCTTTCCCCAGTGCTCTGCAAGCTCTCCAGGGCAACATAAAATGTGGGGCTCTGTGCTTTCTTTCCTTCTGAACAAGTGTTAGTGTTTTCTGCACAAACGCGATTCTGAGAAGCAATGTGAACACTTTTGCTTCCCAGGCACAGAGAAGGTGCTAGCAGGGAATTCTCTGCCTGCCTTTCCCCAGTGCTCTGCAAGCTCTCCAGGGCAACATAAAATGTGGGGCTCTGTGCTTTCTTTCCTTCTGAACAAGTGTTAGTGTTTTCTGCACAAACGCGATTCTGAGAAGCAATGTGAACACTTCTCCTTCCCAGGCACAGAGAAGTTGCTAGCAGGGAATTCTCTGCCTGCCTTTCCCCAGTGCTCTGCAAGCTCTCCAGGGCAACATAAAATGTGGGGCTCTGTGCTTTCTTTCCTTCTGAACAAGTGTTAGTGTTTTCTGCACAAACGCGATTCTGAGAAGCAATGTGAACACTTCTCCTTCCCAGGCACAGAGAAGGTGCTAGCAGGGAATTCTCTGCCTGCCTTTCCCCAGTGCTCTGCAAGCTCTCCAGGGCAACATAAAATGTGGGGCTCTGTGCTTTCTTTCCTTCTGAACAAGTGTTAGTGTTTTCTGCACAAACGCGATTCTGAGAAGCAATGTGAACACTTCTCCTTCCCAGGCACAGAGAAGGTGCTAGCAGGGAATTCTCTGCCTGCCTTTCCCCAGTGCTCTGCAAGCTCTCCAGGGCAACATAAAATGTGGGGCTCTGTGCTTTCTTTCCTTCTGAACAAGTGTTAGTGTTTTCTGCACAAACGCGATTCTGAGAAGCAATGTGAACACTTCTCCTTCCCAGGCACAGAGAAGGTGCTAGCAGGGAATTCTCTGCCTGCCTTTCCCCAGTGCTCTGCAAGCTCTCCAGGGCAACATAAAATCTGGGGCTCTGTGCTTTCTTTCCTTCTGAACAAGTGTTAGTGTTTTCTGCACAAACGCGATTCTGAGAAGCAATGTGAACACATTTGCTTCCCAAGCACAGAGAAGGCGCTAGCAGGGAATTCTCTGCCTGCCTTTCCCCAGTGCTCTGCAAGCTCTCCAGGGCAACATAAAATGTGGGGCTCTGTGCTTTCTTTCCTTCTGAACAAGTGTTAGTGTTTTCTGCACAAACGCGATTCTGAGAAGCAATGTGAACACTTCTCCTTCCCAGGCACAGAGAAGGTGCTAGCAGGGAATTCTCTGCCTGCCTTTCCCCAGTGCTCTGCAAGCTCTGCAGGGCAACATAAAATGTGGGGCTCTGTGCTTTCTTTCCTTCTGAACAAGTGTTAGTGTTTTCTGCACAAACGCGATTCTGCGAAGCAATGTGAACACTTCTCCTTCCCAGGCACAGAGAAGGTGCTAGCAGGGAATTCTCTGCCTGCCTTTCCCCAGTGCTCTGCAAGCTCTCCAGGGCAACATAAAATGTGGGGCTCTGTGCTTTCTTTCCTTCTGAACAAGTGTTAGTGTTTTCTGCACAAACGCGATTCTGAGAAGCAATGTGAACACTTCTCCTTCCCAGGCACAGAGAAGGTGCTAGCAGGGAATTCTCTGCCTGCCTTTCCCCAGTGCTCTGCAAGCTCTCCAGGGCAACATAAAATGTGGGGCTCTGTGCTTTCTTTCCTTCTGAACAAGTGTTAGTGTTTTCTGCACAAACGCGATTCTGCGAAGCAATGTGAACACTTTTGCTTCCCAGGCACAGAGAAGGTGCTAGCAGGGAATTCTCTGCCTGCCTTTCCCCAGTGCTCTGCAAGCTCTCCAGGGCAACATAAAATCTGGGGCTCTGTGCTTTCTTTCCTTCTGAACAAGTGTTAGTGTTTTCTGCACAAACGCGATTCTGCGAAGCAATGTGAACACTTCTCCTTCCCAGGCACAGAGAAGGTGCTAGCAGGGAATTCTCTGCCTGCCTTTCCCCAGTGCTCTGCAAGCTCTCCAGGGCAACATAAAATGTGGGGCTCTGTGCTTTCTTTCCTTCTGAACAAGTGTTAGTGTTTTCTGCACAAACGCGATTCTGAGAAGCAATGTGAACACTTTTGCTTCCCAGGCACAGAGAAGGTGCTAGCAGGGAATTCTCTGCCTGCCTTTCCCCAGTGCTCTGCAAGCTCTCCAGGGCAACATAAAATCTGGGGCTCTGTGCTTTCTTTCCTTCTGAACAAGTGTTAGTGTTTTCTGCACAAACGCGATTCTGCGAAGCAATGTGAACACTTTTGCTTCCCAGGCACAGAGAAGGTGCTAGCAGGGAATTCTCTGCCTGCCTTTCCCCAGTGCTCTGCAAGCTCTCCAGGGCAACATAAAATGTGGGGCTCTGTGCTTTCTTTCCTTCTGAACAAGTGTTAGTGTTTTCTGCACAAACGCGATTCTGCGAAGCAATGTGAACACTTTTGCTTCCCAGGCACAGAGAAGGTGCTAGCAGGGAATTCTCTGCCTGCCTTTCCCCAGTGCTCTGCAAGCTCTCCAGGGCAACATAAAATGTGGGGCTCTGTGCTTTCTTTCCTTCTGAACAAGTGTTAGTGTTTTCTGCACAAACGCGATTCTGCGAAGCAATGTGAACACTTCTCCTTCCCAGGCACAGAGAAGGTGCTAGCAGGGAATTCTCTGCCTGCCTTTCCCCAGTGCTCTGCAAGCTCTCCAGGGCAACATAAAATGTGGGGCTCTGTGCTTTCTTTCCTTCTGAACAAGTGTTAGTGTTTTCTGCACAAACGCGATTCTGAGAAGCAATGTGAACACTTCTCCTTCCCAGGCACAGAGAAGGTGCTAGCAGGGAATTCTCTGCCTGCCTTTCCCCAGTGCTCTGCAAGCTCTCCAGGGCAACATAAAATGTGGGGCTCTGTGCTTTCTTTCCTTCTGAACAAGTCTCAGTGTTTTCTGCACAAACGCGATTCTGAGAAGCAATGTGAACACTTCTCCTTCCCAGGCACAGAGAAGGTGCTAGCAGGGAATTCTCTGCCTGCTTTTCCCCAGTGCTCTGCAAGCTCTCCAGGGCAACATAAGATGTGGGGCTCTGTGCTTTCTTTCCTTCTGAACAAGTGTTAGTGTTTTCTGCACAAACGCGATTCTGAGAAGCAATGTGAACACATTTGCTTCCCAAGCACAGAGAAGGCGCTAGCAGGGAATTCTCTGCCTGCCTTTCCCCAGTGCTCTGCAGGCTCTCCAGGGCAACATAAAATGTGGGGCTCTGTGCTTTCTTTCCTTCTGAACAAGTGTTAGTGTTTTCTGCACAAACGCGATTCTGAGAAGCAATGTGAACACTTCTCCTTCCCAGGCACAGAGAAGGTGCTAGCAGGGAATTCTCTGCCTGCCTTTCCCCAGTGCTCTGCAAGCTCTCCAGGGCAACATAAAATGTGGGGCTCTGTGCTTTCTTTCCTTCTGAACAAGTGTTAGTGTTTTCTGCACAAACGCGATTCTGCGAAGCAATGTGAACACTTCTCCTTCCCAGGCACAGAGAAGGTGCTAGCAGGGAATTCTCTGCCTGCCTTTCCCCAGTGCTCTGCAAGCTCTCCAGGGCAACATAAAATCTGGGGCTCTGTGCTTTCTTTCCTTCTGAACAAGTGTTAGTGTTTTCTGCACAAACGCGATTCTGAGAAGCAATGTGAACACTTCTCCTTCCCAGGCACAGAGAAGGTGCTAGCAGGGAATTCTCTGCCTGCCTTTCCCCAGTGCTCTGCAAGCTCTCCAGGGCAACATAAAATGTGGGGCTCTGTGCTTTCTTTCCTTCTGAACAAGTGTTAGTGTTTTCTGCACAAACGCGATTCTGCGAAGCAATGTGAACACTTTTGCTTCCCAGGCACAGAGAAGGTGCTAGCAGGGAATTCTCTGCCTGCCTTTCCCCAGTGCTCTGCAAGCTCTCCAGGGCAACATAAAATCTGGGGCTCTGTGCTTTCTTTCCTTCTGAACAAGTGTTAGTGTTTTCTGCACAAACGCGATTCTGCGAAGCAAT
Organism: Strix occidentalis; assembly: GCA_030819815.1. NCBI lineage: Eukaryota > Metazoa > Chordata > Aves > Strigiformes > Strigidae > Strix > Strix occidentalis. Next base: position 478,792 of record JASWHU010000084.1, on the reverse strand, counting down.
GTGAACACTTCTCCTTCCCAGGCACAGAGAAGGTGCTAGCAGGGAATTCTCTGCCTGCCTTTCCCCAGTGCTCTGCAAGCTCTCCAGGGCAACATAAAATGTGGGGCTCTGTGCTTTCTTTCCTTCTGAACAAGTGTTAGTGTTTTCTGCACAAACGCGATTCTGAGAAGCAATGTGAACACTTCTCCTTCCCAGGCACAGAGAAGGTGCTAGCAGGGAATTCTCTGCCTGCCTTTCCCCAGTGCTCTGCAAGCTCTCCAGGGCAACATAAAATGTGGGGCTCTGTGCTTTCTTTCCTTCTGAACAAGTGTTAGTGTTTTCTGCACAAACGCGATTCTGAGAAGCAATGTGAACACTTCTCCTTCCCAGGCACAGAGAAGGTGCTAGCAGGGAATTCTCTGCCTGCCTTTCCCCAGTGCTCTGCAAGCTCTCCAGGGCAACATAAAATCTGGGGCTCTGTGCTTTCTTTCCTTCTGAACAAGTGTTAGTGTTTTCTGCACAAACGCGATTCTGCGAAACAATGTGAACACTTTTCCTTCGCAGGCACAGAGAAGGTGCTAGCAGGGAATTCTCTGCCTGCCTTTCCCCAGTGCTCTGCAAGCTCTCCAGGGCAACATAAAATGTGGGGCTCTGTGCTTTCTTTCCTTCTGGACAAGTGTTAGTGTTTTCTGCACAAACGCGATTCTGAGAAGCAATGTGAACACATTTGCTTCCCAAGCACAGAGAAGGCGCTAGCAGGGAATTCTCTGCCTGCCTTTCCCCAGTGCTCTGCAAGCTCTGCAGGGCAACATAAAATGTGGGGCTCTGTGCTTTCTTTCCTTCTGAACAAGTGTTAGTGTTTGCTGCACAAACGCGATTCTGAGAAGCAATGTGAACACTTCTCCTTCCCAGGCACAGAGAAGGTGCTAGCAGGGAATTCTCTGCCTGCCTTTCCCCAGTGCTCTGCAAGCTCTCCAGGGCAACATAAAATGTGGGGCTCTGTGCTTTCTTTCCTTCTGAACAAGTGTTAGTGTTTTCTGCACAAACGCGATTCTGAGAAGCAATGTGAACACTTCTCCTTCCCAGGCACAGAGAAGGTGCTAGCAGGGAATTCTCTGCCTGCCTTTCCCCAGTGCTCTGCAAGCTCTCCAGGGCAACATAAAATCTGGGGCTCTGTGCTTTCTTTCCTTCTGAACAAGTGTTAGTGTTTTCTGCACAAACGCGATTCTGAGAAGCAATGTGAACACTTCTCCTTCCCAGGCACAGAGAAGGTGCTAGCAGGGAATTCTCTGCCTGCCTTTCCCCAGTGCTCTGCAAGCTCTCCAGGGCAACATAAAATGTGGGGCTCTGTGCTTTCTTTCCTTCTGAACAAGTGTTAGTGTTTTCTGCACAAACGCGATTCTGCGAAGCAATGTGAACACTTCTCCTTCCCAGGCACAGAGAAGGTGCTAGCAGGGAATTCTCTGCCTGCCTTTCCCCAGTGCTCTGCAAGCTCTCCAGGGCAACATAAAATCTGGGGCTCTGTGCTTTCTTTCCTTCTGAACAAGTGTTAGTGTTTTCTGCACAAACGCGATTCTGCGAAGCAATGTGAACACTTCTCCTTCCCAGGCACAGAGAAGGTGCTAGCAGGGAATTCTCTGCCTGCCTTTCCCCAGTGCTCTGCAAGCTCTCCAGGGCAACATAAAGCCTCGGGCTCTGTGCTTTCTTTCCTTCTGAACAAGTGTTAGTGTTTTCTGCACAAACGCGATTCTGAGAAGCAATGTGAACACTTCTCCTTCCCAGGCACAGAGAAGGTGCTAGCAGGGAATTCTCTGCCTGCCTTTCCCCAGTGCTCTGCAAGCTCTCCAGGGCAACAGAAAATGTGGGGCTCTGTGCTTTCTTTCCTTCTGAACAAGTGTTAGTGTTTTCTGCACAAACACGATTCTGAGAAGCAATGTGAACACTTCTCCTTCCCAGGCACAGAGAAGGTGCTAGCAGGGAATTCTCTGCCTGCCTTTCCCCAGTGCTCTGCAAGCTCTCCAGGGCAACATAAAATGTGGGGCTCTGTGCTTTCTTTCCTTCTGAACAAGTGTTAGTGTTTTCTGCACAAACGCGATTCTGCGAAGCAATGTGAACACTTCTCCTTCCCAGGCACAGAGAAGGTGCTAGCAGGGAATTCTCTGCCTGCCTTTCCCCAGTGCTCTGCAAGCTCTCCAGGGCAACATAAAACGTGGGGCTCTGTGCTTTCTTTCCTTCTGAACAAGTCTTAGTGTTTTCTGCACAAACGCGATTCTGAGAAGCAATGTGAACACTTCTCCTTCCCAGGCACAGAGAAGGTGCTAGCAGGGAATTCTCTGCCTGCCTTTCCCCAGTGCTCTGCAAGCTCTCCAGGGCAACATAAAATGTGGGGCTCTGTGCTTTCTTTCCTTCTGGACAAGTGTTAGTGTTTTCTGCACAAACGCGATTCTGAGAAGCAATGTGAACACTTCTCCTTCCCAGGCACAGAGAAGGTGCTAGCAGGGAATTCTCTGCCTGCCTTTCCCCAGTGCTCTGCAAGCTCTCCAGGCAACATAAGATGTGGGGCTCTGTGCTTTCTTTCCTTCTGGACAAGTGTTAGTGTTTTCTGCACAAACGCGATTCTGGGAAGCAATGTGAACACATTTGCTTCCCAAGCACAGAGAAGGCGCTAGCAGGGAATTCTCTGCCTGCCTTTCCCCAGTGCTCTGCAAGCTCTCCAGGGCAACATAAAATGTGGGGCTCTGTGCTTTCTTTCCTTCTGAACAAGTGTTAGTGTTTTCTGCACAAACGCGATTCTGCGAAGCAATGTGAACACTTCTCCTTCCCAGGCACAGAGAAGGTGCTAGCAGGGAATTCTCTGCCTGCCTTTCCCCAGTGCTCTGCAAGCTCTCCAGGGCAACATAAAGCCTCGGGCTCTGTGCTTTCTTTCCTTCTGAACAAGTGTTAGTGTTTTCTGCACAAACGCGATTCTGAGAAGCAATGTGAACACTTCTCCTTCCCAGGCACAGAGAAGGTGCTAGCAGGGAATTCTCTGCCTGCCTTTCCCCAGTGCTCTGCAAGCTCTCCAGGGCAACATAAAATGTGGGGCTCTGTGCTTTCTTTCCTTCTGAACAAGTGTTAGTGTTTTCTGCACAAACGCGATTCTGAGAAGCAATGTGAACACTTTTGCTTCCCAGGCACAGAGAAGGTGCTAGCAGGGAATTCTCTGCCTGCCTTTCCCCAGTGCTCTGCAAGCTCTCCATGGCAACATAAAATGTGGGGCTCTGTGCTTTCTTTCCTTCTGAACAAGTGTTAGTGTTTTCTGCACAAACGCGATTCTGAGAAGCAATGTGAACACTTCTCCTTCCCAGGCACAGAGAAGGTGCTAGCAGGGAATTCTCTGCCTGCCTTTCCCCAGTGCTCTGCAAGCTCTCCAGGGCAACAGAAAATGTGGGGCTCTGTGCTTTCTTTCCTTCTGAACAAGTGTTAGTGTTTTCTGCACAAACGCGATTCTGAGAAGCAATGTGAACACTTCTCCTTCCCAGGCACAGAGAAGGTGCTAGCAGGGAATTTTCTGCCTGCCTTTCCCCAGTGCTCTGCAAGCTCTCCAGGGCAACATAAAATGTGGGGCTCTGTGCTTTCTTTCCTTCTGAACAAGTGTTAGTGTTTTCTGCACAAACGCGATTCTGAGAAGCAATGTGAACACTTCTCCTTCCCAGGCACAGAGAAGGTGCTAGCAGGGAATTCTCTGCCTGCCTTTCCCCAGTGCTCTGCAAGCTCTCCAGGGCAACATAAAATGTGGGGCTCTGTGCTTTCTTTCCTTCTGAACAAGTGTTAGTGTTTTCTGCACAAACGCGATTCTGAGAAGCAATGTGAACACTTCTCCTTCCCAGGCACAGAGAAGGTGCTAGCAGGGAATTCTCTGCCTGCCTTTCCCCAGTGCTCTGCAAGCTCTCCAGGGCAACATAAAATGTGGGGCTCTGTGCTTTCTTTCCTTCTGAACAAGTGTTAGTGTTTTCTGCACAAACGCGATTCTGAGAAGCAATGTGAACACTTCTCCTTCCCAGGCACAGAGAAGGTGCTAGCAGGGAATTCTCTGCCTGCCTTTCCCCAGTGCTCTGCAAGCTCTCCAGGGCAACATAAAACGTGGGGCTCTGTGCTTTCTTTCCTTCTGAACAAGTCTTAGTGTTTTCTGCACAAACGCGATTCTGCGAAGCAATGTGAACACTTCTCCTTCCCAGGCACAGAGAAGGTGCTAGCAGGGAATTCTCTGCCTGCCTTTCCCCAGTGCTCTGCAAGCTCTCCAGGGCAACAGCAAATCTGGGGCTCTGTGCTTTCTTTCCTTCTGAACAAGTGTTAGTGTTTTCTGCACAAACGCGATTCTGAGAAGCAATGTGAACACTTCTCCTTCCCAGGCACAGAGAAGGTGCTAGCAGGGAATTCTCTGCCTGCCTTTCCCCAGTGCTCTGCAAGCTCTCCAGGGCAACATAAAATGTGGGGCTCTGTGCTTTCTTTCCTTCTGAACAAGTCTCAGTGTTTTCTGCACAAACGCGATTCTGAGAAGCAATGTGAACACTTCTCCTTCCCAGGCACAGAGAAGGTGCTAGCAGGGAATTCTCTGCCTGCCTTTCCCCAGTGCTCTGCAAGCTCTCCAGGGCAACATAAAATCTGGGGCTCTGTGCTTTCTTTCCTTCTGAACAAGTGTTAGTGTTTTCTGCACAAACGCGATTCTGCGAAACAATGTGAACACTTTTCCTTCCCAGGCACAGAGAAGGTGCTAGCAGGGAATTCTCTGCCTGCCTTTCCCCAGTGCTCTGCAAGCTCTCCAGGGCAACATAAAATGTGGGGCTCTGTGCTTTCTTTCCTTCTGGACAAGTGTTAGTGTTTTCTGCACAAACGCGATTCTGAGAAGCAATGTGAACACATTTGCTTCCCAAGCACAGAGAAGGCGCTAGCAGGGAATTCTCTGCCTGCCTTTCCCCAGTGCTCTGCAAGCTCTCCAGGGCAACATAAAATGTGGGGCTCTGTGCTTTCTTTCCTTCTGAACAAGTGTTAGTGTTTTCTGCACAAACGCGATTCTGCGAAGCAATGTGAACACTTCTCCTTCCCAGGCACAGAGAAGGTGCTAGCAGGGAATTCTCTGCCTGCCTTTCCCCAGTGCTCTGCAAGCTCTCCAGGGCAACATAAAATGTGGGGCTCTGTGCTTTCTTTCCTTCTGAACAAGTCTCAGTGTTTTCTGCACAAACGCGATTCTGAGAAGCAATGTGAACACTTCTCCTTCCCAGGCACAGAGAAGGTGCTAGCAGGGAATTCTCTGCCTGCCTTTCCCCAGTGCTCTGCAAGCTCTCCAGGGCAACATAAAATCTGGGGCTCTGTGCTTTCTTTCCTTCTGAACAAGTGTTAGTGTTTTCTGCACAAACGCGATTCTGAGAAGCAATGTGAACACTTCTCCTTCCCAGGCACAGAGAAGGTGCTAGCAGGGAATTCTCTGCCTGCCTTTCCCCAGTGCTCTGCAAGCTCTCCAGGGCAACATAAAATGTGGGGCTCTGTGCTTTCTTTCCTTCTGAACAAGTGTTAGTGTTTTCTGCACAAACGCGATTCTGCGAAGCAATGTGAACACTTCTCCTTCCCAGGCACAGAGAAGGTGCTAGCAGGGAATTCTCTGCCTGCCTTTCCCCAGTGCTCTGCAAGCTCTCCAGGGCAACATAAAATGTGGGGCTCTGTGCTTTCTTTCCTTCTGAACAAGTGTTAGTGTTTTCTGCACAAACGCGATTCTGCGAAGCAATGTGAACACTTCTCCTTCCCAGGCACAGAGAAGGTGCTAGCAGGGAATTCTCTGCCTGCCTTTCCCCAGTGCTCTGCAAGCTCTCCAGGGCAACATAAAGCCTCGGGCTCTGTGCTTTCTTTCCTTCTGAACAAGTGTTAGTGTTTTCTGCACAAACGCGATTCTGAGAAGCAATGTGAACACTTCTCCTTCCCAGGCACAGAGAAGGTGCTAGCAGGGAATTCTCTGCCTGCCTTTCCCCAGTGCTCTGCAAGCTCTCCAGGGCAACATAAAATGTGGGGCTCTGTGCTTTCTTTCCTTCTGAACAAGTGTTAGTGTTTTCTGCACAAACACGATTCTGAGAAGCAATGTGAACACTTCTCCTTCCCAGGCACAGAGAAGGTGCTAGCAGGGAATTCTCTGCCTGCCTTTCCCCAGTGCTCTGCAAGCTCTCCAGGGCAACATAAAATGTGGGGCTCTGTGCTTTCTTTCCTTCTGAACAAGTGTTAGTGTTTTCTGCACAAACGCGATTCTGCAAAGCAATGTGAACACTTCTCCTTCCCAGGCACAGAGAAGGTGCTAGCAGGGAATTCTCTGCCTGCCTTTCCCCAGTGCTCTGCAAGCTCTCCAGGGCAACATAAAACGTGGGGCTCTGTGCTTTCTTTCCTTCTGAACAAGTCTTAGTGTTTTCTGCACAAACGCGATTCTGAGAAGCAATGTGAACACTTCTCCTTCCCAGGCACAGAGAAGGTGCTAGCAGGGAATTCTCTGCCTGCCTTTCCCCAGTGCTCTGCAAGCTCTCCAGGGCAACATAAAATGTGGGGCTCTGTGCTTTCTTTCCTTCTGGACAAGTGTTAGTGTTTTCTGCACAAACGCGATTCTGAGAAGCAATGTGAACACTTCTCCTTCCCAGGCACAGAGAAGGTGCTAGCAGGGAATTCTCTGCCTGCCTTTCCCCAGTGCTCTGCAAGCTCTCCAGGCAACATAAGATGTGGGGCTCTGTGCTTTCTTTCCTTCTGGACAAGTGTTAGTGTTTTCTGCACAAACGCGATTCTGGGAAGCAATGTGAACACATTTGCTTCCCAAGCACAGAGAAGGCGCTAGCAGTGAATTCTCTGCCTGCCTTTCCCCAGTGCTCTGCAAGCTCTCCAGGGCAACATAAAATGTGGGGCTCTGTGCTTTCTTTCCTTCTGAACAAGTGTTAGTGTTTTCTGCACAAACGCGATTCTGCGAAGCAATGTGAACACTTCTCCTTCCCAGGCACAGAGAAGGTGCTAGCAGGGAATTCTCTGCCTGCCTTTCCCCAGTGCTCTGCAAGCTCTCCAGGGCAACATAAAGCCTCGGGCTCTGTGCTTTCTTTCCTTCTGAACAAGTGTTAGTGTTTTCTGCACAAACGCGATTCTGAGAAGCAATGTGAACACTTCTCCTTCCCAGGCACAGAGAAGGTGCTAGCAGGGAATTCTCTGCCTGCCTTTCCCCAGTGCTCTGCAAGCTCTCCAGGGCAACATAAAATGTGGGGCTCTGTGCTTTCTTTCCTTCTGAACAAGTGTTAGTGTTTTCTGCACAAACGCGATTCTGAGAAGCAATGTGAACACTTTTGCTTCCCAGGCACAGAGAAGGTGCTAGCAGGGAATTCTCTGCCTGCCTTTCCCCAGTGCTCTGCAAGCTCTCCATGGCAACATAAAATGTGGGGCTCTGTGCTTTCTTTCCTTCTGAACAAGTGTTAGTGTTTTCTGCACAAACGCGATTCTGAGAAGCAATGTGAACACTTCTCCTTCCCAGGCACAGAGAAGGTGCTAGCAGGGAATTCTCTGCCTGCCTTTCCCCAGTGCTCTGCAAGCTCTCCAGGGCAACATAAAATGTGGGGCTCTGTGCTTTCTTTCCTTCTGAACAAGTGTTAGTGTTTTCTGCACAAACGCGATTCTGAGAAGCAATGTGAACACTTCTCCTTCCCAGGCACAGAGAAGGTGCTAGCAGGGAATTTTCTGCCTGCCTTTCCCCAGTGCTCTGCAAGCTCTGCAGGGCAACATAAAATGTGGGGCTCTGTGCTTTCTTTCCTTCTGAACAAGTGTTAGTGTTTTCTGCACAAACGCGATTCTGAGAAGCAATGTGAACACTTCTCCTTCCCAGGCACAGAGAAGGTGCTAGCAGGGAATTCTCTGCCTGCCTTTCCCCAGTGCTCTGCAAGCTCTCCAGGGCAACATAAAGCCTCGGGCTCTGTGCTTTCTTTCCTTCTGAACAAGTGTTAGTGTTTTCTGCACAAACGCGATTCTGAGAAGCAATGTGAACACTTCTCCTTCCCAGGCACAGAGAAGGTGCTAGCAGGGAATTCTCTGCCTGCCTTTCCCCAGTGCTCTGCAAGCTCTCCAGGGCAACATAAAATGTGGGGCTCTGTGCTTTCTTTCCTTCTGAACAAGTGTTAGTGTTTTCTGCACAAACGCGATTCTGAGAAGCAATGTGAACACTTCTCCTTCCCAGGCACAGAGAAGGTGCTAGCAGGGAATTCTCTGCCTGCCTTTCCCCAGTGCTCTGCAAGCTCTCCAGGGCAACATAAAACGTGGGGCTCTGTGCTTTCTTTCCTTCTGAACAAGTCTTAGTGTTTTCTGCACAAACGCGATTCTGCGAAGCAATGTGAACACTTCTCCTTCCCAGGCACAGAGAAGGTGCTAGCAGGGAATTCTCTGCCTGCCTTTCCCCAGTGCTCTGCAAGCTCTCCAGGGCAACAGCAAATCTGGGGCTCTGTGCTTTCTTTCCTTCTGAACAAGTGTTAGTGTTTTCTGCACAAACGCGATTCTGAGAAGCAATGTGAACACTTCTCCTTCCCAGGCACAGAGAAGGTGCTAGCAGGGAATTCTCTGCCTGCCTTTCCCCAGTGCTCTGCAAGCTCTCCAGGGCAACATAAAATGTGGGGCTCTGTGCTTTCTTTCCTTCTGAACAAGTCTCAGTGTTTTCTGCACAAACGCGATTCTGAGAAGCAATGTGAACACTTCTCCTTCCCAGGCACAGAGAAGGTGCTAGCAGGGAATTCTCTGCCTGCCTTTCCCCAGTGCTCTGCAAGCTCTCCAGGGCAACATAAAATCTGGGGCTCTGTGCTTTCTTTCCTTCTGAACAAGTGTTAGTGTTTTCTGCACAAACGCGATTCTGAGAAGCAATGTGAACACTTCTCCTTCCCAGGCACAGAGAAGGTGCTAGCAGGGAATTCTCTGCCTGCCTTTCCCCAGTGCTCTGCAAGCTCTCCAGGGCAACATAAAATGTGGGGCTCTGTGCTTTCTTTCCTTCTGAACAAGTGTTAGTGTTTTCTGCACAAACGCGATTCTGCGAAGCAATGTGAACACTTCTCCTTCCCAGGCACAGAGAAGGTGCTAGCAGGGAATTCTCTGCCTGCCTTTCCCCAGTGCTCTGCAAGCTCTCCAGGGCAACATAAAATGTGGGGCTCTGTGCTTTCTTTCCTTCTGAACAAGTGTTAGTGTTTTCTGCACAAACGCGATTCTGCGAAGCAATGTGAACACTTCTCCTTCCCAGGCACAGAGAAGGTGCTAGCAGGGAATTCTCTGCCTGCCTTTCCCCAGTGCTCTGCAAGCTCTCCAGGGCAACATAAAATGTGGGGCTCTGTGCTTTCTTTCCTTCTGAACAAGTGTTAGTGTTTTCTGCACAAACGCGATTCTGAGAAGCAATGTGAACACTTCTCCTTCCCAGGCACAGAGAAGGTGCTAGCAGGGAATTCTCTGCCTGCCTTTCCCCAGTGCTCTGCAAGCTCTCCAGGGCAACATAAAATGTGGGGCTCTCTGCTTTCTTTCCTTCTGAACAAGTGTTAGTGTTTTCTGCACAAACGCGATTCTGCGAAGCAATGTGAACACTTCTCCTTCCCAGGCACAGAGAAGGTGCTAGCAGGGAATTCTCTGCCTGCCTTTCCCCAGTGCTCTGCAAGCTCTCCAGGGCAACATAAAATGTGGGGCTCTGTGCTTTCTTTCCTTCTGAACAAGTGTTAGTGTTTTCTGCACAAACGCGATTCTGCGAAGCAATGTGAACACTTCTCCTTCCCAGGCACAGAGAAGGTGCTAGCAGGGAATTCTCTGCCTGCCTTTCCCCAGTGCTCTGCAAGCTCTCCAGGGCAACATAAAACGTGGGGCTCTGTGCTTTCTTTCCTTCTGAACAAGTCTTAGTGTTTTCTGCACAAACGCGATTCTGAGAAGCAATGTGAACACTTCTCCTTCCCAGGCACAGAGAAGGTGCTAGCAGGGAATTCTCTGCCTGCCTTTCCCCAGTGCTCTGCAAGCTCTCCAGGGCAACAGAAAATGTGGGGCTCTGTGCTTTCTTTCCTTCTGGACAAGTGTTAGTGTTTTCTGCACAAACGCGATTCTGAGAAGCAATGTGAACACTTCTCCTTCCCAGGCACAGAGAAGGTGCTAGCAGGGAATTCTCTGCCTGCCTTTCCCCAGTGCTCTGCAAGCTCTCCAGGCAACATAAGATGTGGGGCTCTGTGCTTTCTTTCCTTCTGGACAAGTGTTAGTGTTTTCTGCACAAACGCGATTCTGGGAAGCAATGTGAACACATTTGCTTCCCAAGCACAGAGAAGGCGCTAGCAGGGAATTCTCTGCCTGCCTTTCCCCAGTGCTCTGCAAGCTCTCCAGGGCAACATAAAATGTGGGGCTCTGTGCTTTCTTTCCTTCTGAACAAGTGTTAGTGTTTTCTGCACAAACGCGATTCTGCGAAGCAATGTGAACACTTCTCCTTCCCAGGCACAGAGAAGGTGCTAGCAGGGAATTCTCTGCCTGCCTTTCCCCAGTGCTCTGCAAGCTCTCCAGGGCAACATAAAGCCTCGGGCTCTGTGCTTTCTTTCCTTCTGAACAAGTGTTAGTGTTTTCTGCACAAACGCGATTCTGCGAAGCAATGTGAACACTTCTCCTTCCCAGGCACAGAGAAGGTGCTAGCAGGGAATTCTCTGCCTGCCTTTCCCCAGTGCTCTGCAAGCTCTCCAGGGCAACATAAAATGTGGGGCTCTGTGCTTTCTTTCCTTCTGAACAAGTGTTAGTGTTTTCTGCACAAACGCGATTCTGAGAAGCAATGTGAACACTTTTGCTTCCCAGGCACAGAGAAGGTGCTAGCAGGGAATTCTCTGCCTGCCTTTCCCCAGTGCTCTGCAAGCTCTCCATGGCAACATAAAATGTGGGGCTCTGTGCTTTCTTTCCTTCTGAACAAGTGTTAGTGTTTTCTGCACAAACGCGATTCTGAGAAGCAATGTGAACACTTCTCCTTCCCAGGCACAGAGAAGGTGCTAGCAGGGAATTCTCTGCCTGCCTTTCCCCAGTGCTCTGCAAGCTCTCCAGGGCAACATAAAATCTGGGGCTCTGTGCTTTCTTTCCTTCTGAACAAGTGTTAGTGTTTTCTGCACAAACGCGATTCTGAGAAGCAATGTGAACACTTCTCCTTCCCAGGCACAGAGAAGGTGCTAGCAGGGAATTTTCTGCCTGCCTTTCCCCAGTGCTCTGCAAGCTCTCCAGGGCAACATAAAATGTGGGGCTCTGTGCTTTCTTTCCTTCTGAACAAGTGTTAGTGTTTTCTGCACAAACGCGATTCTGCGAAGCAATGTGAACACTTCTCCTTCCCAGGCACAGAGAAGGTGCTAGCAGGGAATTCTCTGCCTGCCTTTCCCCAGTGCTCTGCAAGCTCTCCAGGGCAACATAAAGCCTCGGGCTCTGTGCTTTCTTTCCTTCTGAACAAGTGTTAGTGTTTTCTGCACAAACGCGATTCTGAGAAGCAATGTGAACACTTCTCCTTCCCAGGCACAGAGAAGGTGCTAGCAGGGAATTCTCTGCCTGCCTTTCCCCAGTGCTCTGCAAGCTCTGCAGGGCAACATAAAATGTGGGGCTCTGTGCTTTCTTTCCTTCTGAACAAGTGTTAGTGTTTTCTGCACAAACGCGATTCTGAGAAGCAATGTGAACACTTCTCCTTCCCAGGCACAGAGAAGGTGCTAGCAGGGAATTCTCTGCCTGCCTTTCCCCAGTGCTCTGTAAGCTCTCCAGGGCAACATAAAATGTGGGGCTCTGTGCTTTCTTTCCTTCTGAACAAGTCTTAGTGTTTTCTGCACAAACGCGATTCTGCGAAGCAATGTGAACACTTCTCCTTCCCAGGCACAGAGAAGGTGCTAGCAGGGAATTCTCTGCCTGCCTTTCCCCAGTGCTCTGCAAGCTCTCCAGGGCAACATAAAATGTGGGGCTCTGTGCTTTCTTTCCTTCTGGACAAGTGTTAGTGTTTTCTGCACAAACGCGATTCTGAGAAGCAATGTGAACACTTCTCCTTCCCAGGCACAGAGAAGGTGCTAGCAGGGAATTCTCTGCCTGCCTTTCCCCAGTGCTCTGCAAGCTCTCCAGGGCAACATAAAATGTGGGGCTCTGTGCTTTCTTTCCTTCTGAACAAGTGTTAGTGTTTTCTGCACAAACGCGATTCTGAGAAGCAATGTGAACACTTCTCCTTCCCAGGCACAGAGAAGGTGCTAGCAGGGAATTCTCTGCCTGCCTTTCCCCAGTGCTCTGCAAGCTCTCCAGGGCAACATAAAATGTGGGGCTCTGTGCTTTCTTTCCTTCTGAACAAGTGTTAGTGTTTGCTGCACAAACGCGATTCTGCGAAGCAATGTGAACACTTCTCCTTCCCAGGCACAGAGAAGGTGCTAGCAGGGAATTCTCTGCCTGCCTTTCCCCAGTGCTCTGCAAGCTCTCCAGGGCAACATAAAATGTGGGGCTCTGTGCTTTCTTTCCTTCTGAACAAGTGTTAGTGTTTTCTGCACAAACGCGATTCTGCGAAGCAATGTGAACACTTCTCCTTCCCAGGCACAGAGAAGGTGCTAGCAGGGAATTCTCTGCCTGCCTTTCCCCAGTGCTCTGCAAGCTCTCCAGGGCAACAGAAAATGTGGGGCTCTGTGCTTTCTTTCCTTCTGAACAAGTGTTAGTGTTTGCTGCACAAACGCGATTCTGCGAAGCAATGTGAACACTTCTCCTTCCCAGGCACAGAGAAGGTGCTAGCAGGGAATTCTCTGCCTGCCTTTCCCCAGTGCTCTGCAAGCTCTCCAGGGCAACATAAAATCTGGGGCTCTGTGCTTTCTTTCCTTCTGAACAAGTGTTAGTGTTTTCTGCACAAACGCGATTCTGCGAAGCAATGTGAACACTTCTCCTTCCCAGGCACAGAGAAGGTGCTAGCAGGGAATTCTCTGCCTGCCTTTCCCCAGTGCTCTGCAAGCTCTCCAGGGCAACATAAAATCTGGGGCTCTGTGCTTTCTTTCGTTCTGGACAAGTGTTAGTGTTTGCTGCACAAACGCGATTCTGCGAAGCAATGTGAACACTTTTGCTTCCCAGGCACAGAGAAGGTGCTAGCAGGGAATTCTCTGCCTGCCTTTCCCCAGTGCTCTGCAAGCTCTCCAGGGCAACATAAAATGTGGGGCTCTGTGCTTTCTTTCCTTCTGAACAAGTGTTAGTGTTTTCTGCACAAACGCGATTCTGCGAAGCAATGTGAACACTTTTGCTTCCCAGGCACAGAGAAGGTGCTAGCAGGGAATTCTCTGCCTGCCTTTCCCCAGTGCTCTGCAAGCTCTCCAGGGCAACATAAAACGTGGGGCTCTGTGCTTTCTTTCCTTCTGAACAAGTCTTAGTGTTTTCTGCACAAACGCGATTCTGCGAAGCAATGTGAACACTTCTCCTTCCCAGGCACAGAGAAGGTGCTAGCAGGGAATTCTCTGCCTGCCTTTCCCCAGTGCTCTGCAAGCTCTCCAGGGCAACATAAAATGTGGGGCTCTGTGCTTTCTTTCCTTCTGAACAAGTGTTAGTGTTTTCTGCACAAACGCGATTCTGAGAAGCAATGTGAACACTTCTCCTTCCCAGGCACAGAGAAGGTGCTAGCAGGGAATTCTCTGCCTGCCTTTCCCCAGTGCTCTGCAAGCTCTCCAGGGCAACATAAAATGTGGGGCTCTGTGCTTTCTTTCCTTCTGAACAAGTCTCAGTGTTTTCTGCACAAACGCGATTCTGAGAAGCAATGTGAACACTTCTCCTTCCCAGGCACAGAGAAGGTGCTAGCAGGGAATTATCTGCCTGCCTTTCCCCAGTGCTCTGCAAGCTCTCCAGGGCAACATAAAATGTGGGGCTCTGTGCTTTCTTTCCTTCTGAACAAGTGTTAGTGTTTGCTGCACAAACGCGATTCTGCGAAGCAATGTGAACACTTCTCCTTCCCAGGCACAGAGAAGGTGCTAGCAGGGAATTCTCTGCCTGCCTTTCCCCAGTGCTCTGCAAGCTCTCCAGGGCAACATAAAATCTGGGGCTCTGTGCTTTCTTTCCTTCTGAACAAGTGTTAGTGTTTTCTGCACAAACGCGATTCTGCGAAGCAATGTGAACACTTCTCCTTCCCAGGCACAGAGAAGGTGCTAGCAGGGAATTCTCTGCCTGCCTTTCCCCAGTGCTCTGCAAGCTCTCCAGGGCAACATAAAATGTGGGGCTCTGTGCTTTCTTTCCTTCTGAACAAGTGTTAGTGTTTTCTGCACAAACGCGATTCTGCGAAGCAATGTGAACACTTCTCCTTCCCAGGCACAGAGAAGGTGCTAGCAGGGAATTCTCTGCCTGCTTTTCCCCAGTGCTCTGCAAGCTCTCCAGGGCAACATAAAATGTGGGGCTCTGTGCTTTCTTTCCTTCTGAACAAGTGTTAGTGTTTTCTGCACAAACGCGATTCTGCGAAGCAATGTGAACACTTTTGCTTCCCAGGCACAGAGAAGGTGCTAGCAGGGAATTCTCTGCCTGCCTTTCCCCAGTGCTCTGCAAGCTCTGCAGGGCAACATAAAATGTGGGGCTCTGTGCTTTCTTTCCTTCTGAACAAGTGTTAGTGTTTTCTGCACAAACGCGATTCTGAGAAGCAATGTGAACACTTCTCCTTCCCAGGCACAGAGAAGGTGCTAGCAGGGAATTCTCTGCCTGCTTTTCCCCAGTGCTCTGCAAGCTCTCCAGGGCAACATAAAATGTGGGGCTCTGTGCTTTCTTTCCTTCTGAACAAGTGTTAGTGTTTTCTGCACAAACGCGATTCTGAGAAGCAATGTGAACACTTTTGCTTCCCAGGCACAGAGAAGGTGCTAGCAGGGAATTCTCTGCCTGCCTTTCCCCAGTGCTCTGCAAGCTCTCCAGGGCAACATAAAATCTGGGGCTCTGTGCTTTCTTTCCTTCTGAACAAGTGTTAGTGTTTTCTGCACAAACGCGATTCTGCGAAGCAATGTGAACACTTCTCCTTCCCAGGCACAGAGAAGGTGCTAGCAGGGAATTCTCTGCCTGCCTTTCCCCAGTGCTCTGCAAGCTCTCCAGGGCAACATAAAATCTGGGGCTCTGTGCTTTCTTTCGTTCTGGACAAGTGTTAGTGTTTGCTGCACAAACGCGATTCTGCGAAGCAATGTGAACACTTTTGCTTCCCAGGCACAGAGAAGGTGCTAGCAGGGAATTCTCTGCCTGCCTTTCCCCAGTGCTCTGCAAGCTCTCCAGGGCAACATAAAATGTGGGGCTCTGTGCTTTCTTTCCTTCTGAACAAGTGTTAGTGTTTTCTGCACAAACGCGATTCTGCGAAGCAATGTGAACACTTCTCCTTCCCAGGCACAGAGAAGGTGCTAGCAGGGAATTCTCTGCCTGCCTTTCCCCAGTGCTCTGCAAGCTCTCCAGGGCAACATAAAACGTGGGGCTCTGTGCTTTCTTTCCTTCTGAACAAGTGTTAGTGTTTTCTGCACAAACGCGATTCTGAGAAGCAATGTGAACACTTCTCCTTCCCAGGCACAGAGAAGGTGCTAGCAGGGAATTCTCTGCCTGCCTTTCCCCAGTGCTCTGCAAGCTCTCCAGGGCAACATAAAATGTGGGGCTCTGTGCTTTCTTTCCTTCTGAACAAGTGTTAGTGTTTTCTGCACAAACGCGATTCTGAGAAGCAATGTGAACACTTCTCCTTCCCAGGCACAGAGAAGGTGCTAGCAGGGAATTCTCTGCCTGCCTTTCCCCAGTGCTCTGCAAGCTCTCCAGGGCAACATAAAATGTGGGGCTCTGTGCTTTCTTTCCTTCTGAACAAGTCTCAGTGTTTTCTGCACAAACGCGATTCTGAGAAGCAATGTGAACACTTCTCCTTCCCAGGCACAGAGAAGGTGCTAGCAGGGAATTATCTGCCTGCCTTTCCCCAGTGCTCTGCAAGCTCTCCAGGGCAACATAAAATGTGGGGCTCTGTGCTTTCTTTCCTTCTGAACAAGTGTTAGTGTTTGCTGCACAAACGCGATTCTGCGAAGCAATGTGAACACTTCTCCTTCCCAGGCACAGAGAAGGTGCTAGCAGGGAATTCTCTGCCTGCCTTGCCCCAGTGCTCTGCAAGCTCTCCAGGGCAACATAAAATGTGGGGCTCTGTGGTTTCTTTCCTTCTGAACAAGTGTTAGTGTTTTCTGCACAAACGCGATTCTGCGAAGCAATGTGAACACTTCTCCTTCCCAGGCACAGAGAAGGTGCTAGCAGGGAATTCTCTGCCTGCCTTTCCCCAGTGCTCTGCAAGCTCTCCAGGGCAACATAAAATGTGGGGCTCTGTGCTTTCTTTCCTTCTGAACAAGTGTTAGTGTTTTCTGCACAAACGCGATTCTGCGAAGCAATGTGAACACTTCTCCTTCCCAGGCACAGAGAAGGTGCTAGCAGGGAATTCTCTGCCTGCTTTTCCCCAGTGCTCTGCAAGCTCTCCAGGGCAACATAAAATGTGGGGCTCTGTGCTTTCTTTCCTTCTGAACAAGTGTTAGTGTTTTCTGCACAAACGCGATTCTGCGAAGCAATGTGAACACTTTTGCTTCCCAGGCACAGAGAAGGTGCTAGCAGGGAATTCTCTGCCTGCCTTTCCCCAGTGCTCTGCAAGCTCTCCAGGGCAACATAAAATGTGGGGCTCTGTGCTTTCTTTCCTTCTGAACAAGTGTTAGTGTTTTCTGCACAAACGCGATTCTGAGAAGCAATGTGAACACTTCTCCTTCCCAGGCACAGAGAAGGTGCTAGCAGGGAATTCTCTGCCTGCTTTTCCCCAGTGCTCTGCAAGCTCTCCAGGGCAACATAAAATGTGGGGCTCTGTGCTTTCTTTCCTTCTGAACAAGTGTTAGTGTTTTCTGCACAAACGCGATTCTGAGAAGCAATGTGAACACTTTTGCTTCCCAGGCACAGAGAAGGTGCTAGCAGGGAATTCTCTGCCTGCCTTTCCCCAGTGCTCTGCAAGCTCTCCAGGGCAACATAAAATGTGGGGCTCTGTGCTTTCTTTCCTTCTGAACAAGTGTTAGTGTTTTCTGCACAAACGCGATTCTGCGAAGCAATGTGAACACTTTTGCTTCCCAGGCACAGAGAAGGTGCTAGCAGGGAATTCTCTGCCTGCCTTTCCCCAGTGCTCTGCAAGCTCTGCAGGGCAACATAAAATGTGGGGCTCTGTGGTTTCTTTCCTTCTGAACAAGTGTTAGTGTTTTCTGCACAAACGCGATTCTGAGAAGCAATGTGAACACTTCTCCTTCCCAGGCACAGAGAAGGTGCTAGCAGGGAATTCTCTGCCTGCCTTTCCCCAGTGCTCTGCAAGCTCTCCAGGGCAACATAAAATGTGGGGCTCTGTGCTTTCTTTCCTTCTGAACAAGTGTTAGTGTTTTCTGCACAAACGCGATTCTGCGAAGCAATGTGAACACTTTTGCTTCCCAGGCACAGAGAAGGTGCTAGCAGGGAATTCTCTGCCTGCCTTTCCCCAGTGCTCTGCAAGCTCTGCAGGGCAACATAAAATGTGGGGCTCTGTGCTTTCTTTCCTTCTGAACAAGTGTTAGTGTTTTCTGCACAAACGCGATTCTGAGAAGCAATGTGAACACTTTTGCTTCCCAGGCACAGAGAAGGTGCTAGCAGGGAATTCTCTGCCTGCCTTTCCCCAGTGCTCTGCAAGCTCTCCGGGGCAACATAAAATGTGGGGCTCTGTGATTTCTTTCGTTCTGGACAAGTGTTAGTGTTTTCTGCACAAACGCGATTCTGCGAAGCAATGTGAACACTTTTGCTTCCCAGGCACAGAGAAGGTGCTAGCAGGGAATTCTCTGCCTGCCTTTCCCCAGTGCTCTGCAAGCTCTCCAGGGCAACATAAAATGTGGGGCTCTGTGCTTTCTTTCCTTCTGAACAAGTGTTAGTGTTTTCTGCACAAACGCGATTCTGCGAAGCAATGTGAACACTTTTGCTTCCCAGGCACAGAGAAGGTGCTAGCAGGGAATTCTCTGCCTGCCTTTCCCCAGTGCTCTGCAAGCTCTGCAGGGCAACATAAAATGTGGGGCTCTGTGGTTTCTTTCCTTCTGAACAAGTGTTAGTGTTTTCTGCACAAACGCGATTCTGAGAAGCAATGTGAACACTTTTGCTTCCCAGGCACAGAGAAGGTGCTAGCAGGGAATTCTCTGCCTGCCTTTCCCCAGTGCTCTGCAAGCTCTCCAGGGCAACATAAAATGTGGGGCTCTGTGCTTTCTTTCCTTCTGAACAAGTGTTAGTGTTTTCTGCACAAACGCGATTCTGCGAAGCAATGTGAACACTTTTGCTTCCCAGGCACAGAGAAGGTGCTAGCAGGGAATTCTCTGCCTGCCTTTCCCCAGTGCTCTGCAAGCTCTGCAGGGCAACATAAAATGTGGGGCTCTGTGGTTTCTTTCCTTCTGAACAAGTGTTAGTGTTTTCTGCACAAACGCGATTCTGCGAAGCAATGTGCACACTTTTGCTTCCCAGGCACAGAGAAGGTGCTAGCAGGGAATTCTCTGCCTGCCTTTCCCCAGTGCTCTGCAAGCTCTCCGGGGCAACATAAAATGTGGGGCTCTGTGATTTCTTTCGTTCTGGACAAGTGTTAGTGTTTTCTGCACAAACGCGATTCTGCGAAGCAATGTGAACACTTTTGCTTCCCAGGCACAGAGAAGGTGCTAGCAGGGAATTCTCTGCTTGCCTTTCCCCAGTGCACGAAAGCTCTCCAGGGCAACATAAAATCTGGGTCTCTGTGGTTTCTTTCCTTCTGAACAAGTGTTAGTGTTTTCTGCACAAACGCGATTCTGCGAAGCAATGTGAACACTTCTCCTTCCCAGGCACAGAGAAGGTGCTAGCAGGGAATTCTCTGCCTGCCTTTCCCCAGTGCTCTGCAAGCTCTCCAGGGCAACATAAAATGTGGGGCTCTGTGCTTTCTTTCCTTCTGAACAAGTGTTAGTGTTTTCTGCACAAACGCGATTCTGCGAAGCAATGTGAACACTTCTCCTTCCCAGGCACAGAGAAGGTGCTAGCAGGGAATTCTCTGCCTGCTTTTCCCCAGTGCTCTGCAAGCTCTCCAGGGCAACATAAAATGTGGGGCTCTGTGCTTTCTTTCCTTCTGAACAAGTGTTAGTGTTTTCTGCACAAACGCGATTCTGAGAAGCAATGTGAACACTTCTCCTTCCCAGGCACAGAGAAGGTGCTAGCAGGGAATTCTCTGCCTGCCTTTCCCCAGTGCTCTGCAAGCTCTGCAGGGCAACATAAAATGTGGGGCTCTGTGCTTTCTTTCCTTCTGAACAAGTGTTAGTGTTTTCTGCACAAACGCGATTCTGCGAAGCAATGTGAACACTTTTGCTTCCCAGGCACAGAGAAGGTGCTAGCAGGGAATTCTCTGCCTGCTTTTCCCCAGTGCTCTGCAAGCTCTGCAGGGCAACATAAAATGTGGGGCTCTGTGCTTTCTTTCCTTCTGAACAAGTGTTAGTGTTTTCTGCACAAACGCGATTCTGCGAAGCAATGTGAACACTTTTGCTTCCCAGGCACAGAGAAGGTGCTAGCAGGGAATTCTCTGCTTGCCTTTCCCCACTGCTCTGAAAGCTCTCCAGGGCAACATAAAATCTGGGTCTCTGTGCTTTCTTTCCTTCTGAACAAGTGTTAGTGTTTTCTGCACAAACGCGATTCTGCGAAGCAATGTGAACACTTCTCCTTCCCAGGCACAGAGAAGGTGCTAGCAGGGAATTCTCTGCCTGCCTTTCCCCAGTGCTCTGCAAGCTCTCCAGGGCAACATAAAATGTGGGGCTCTGTGCTTTCTTTCCTTCTGAACAAGTGTTAGTGTTTTCTGCACAAACGCGATTCTGCGAAGCAATGTGAACACTTCTCCTTCCCAGGCACAGAGAAGGTGCTAGCAGGGAATTCTCTGCCTGCCTTTCCCCAGTGCTCTGCAAGCTCTCCAGGGCAACATAAAATGTGGGGCTCTGTGCTTTCTTTCCTTCTGAACAAGTGTTAGTGTTTTCTGCACAAACGCGATTCTGCGAAGCAATGTGAACACTTTTGCTTCCCAGGCACAGAGAAGGTGCTAGCAGGGAATTCTCTGCCTGCCTTTCCCCAGTGCTCTGCAAGCTCTGCAGGGCAACATAAAATCTG
The DNA here is from genome assembly GCA_030819815.1 of Strix occidentalis. Lineage (NCBI taxonomy): Eukaryota > Metazoa > Chordata > Aves > Strigiformes > Strigidae > Strix > Strix occidentalis. Next base: position 458,683 of record JASWHU010000084.1, on the reverse strand, counting down.
GGGCTCTGTGCTTTCTTTCCTTCTGAACAAGTGTTAGTGTTTTCTGCACAAACGCGATTCTGAGAAGCAATGTGAACACTTCTCCTTCCCAGGCACAGAGAAGGTGCTAGCAGGGAATTCTCTGCTTGCCTTTCCCCAGTGCTCTGCAAGCTCTCCAGGGCAACATAAAATCTGGGGCTCTGTGGTTTCTTTCCTTCTGAACAAGTGTTAGTGTTTTCTGCACAAACGCGATTCTGCGAAGCAATGTGAACACTTCTCCTTCCCAGGCACAGAGAAGGTGCTAGCAGGGAATTCTCTGCCTGCCTTTCCCCAGTGCTCTGCAAGCTCTCCGGGGCAACATAAAATGTGGGGCTCTGTGATTTCTTTCGTTCTGGACAAGTGTTAGTGTTTTCTGCACAAACGCGATTCTGCGAAGCAATGTGAACACTTTTGCTTCCCAGGCACAGAGAAGGTGCTAGCAGGGAATTCTCTGCTTGCCTTTCCCCACTGCTCTGAAAGCTCTCCAGGGCAACATAAAATCTGGGTCTCTGTGGTTTCTTTCCTTCTGAACAAGTGTTAGTGTTTTCTGCACAAACGCGATTCTGCGAAGCAATGTGAACACTTCTCCTTCCCAGGCACAGAGAAGGTGCTAGCAGGGAATTCTCTGCCTGCCTTTCCCCAGTGCTCTGCAAGCTCTCCAGGGCAACATAAAATGTGGGGCTCTGTGCTTTCTTTCCTTCTGAACAAGTGTTAGTGTTTTCTGCACAAACGCGATTCTGCGAAGCAATGTGAACACTTCTCCTTCCCAGGCACAGAGAAGGTGCTAGCAGGGAATTCTCTGCCTGCCTTTCCCCAGTGCTCTGCAAGCTCTGCAGGGCAACATAAAATGTGGGGCTCTGTGCTTTCTTTCCTTCTGAACAAGTGTTAGTGTTTTCTGCACAAACGCGATTCTGCGAAGCAATGTGAACACTTCTCCTTCCCAGGCACAGAGAAGGTGCTAGCAGGGAATTCTCTGCCTGCCTTTCCCCAGTGCTCTGCAAGCTCTCCAGGGCAACATAAAATCTGGGGCTCTGTGGTTTCTTTCCTTCTGAACAAGTGTTAGTGTTTTCTGCACAAACGCGATTCTGCGAAGCAATGTGAACACTTCTCCTTCCCAGGCACAGAGACGGTGCTAGCAGGGAATCCTCTGCCTGCCTTTCCCCAGTGCTCTGCAAGCTCTGCAGGGCAACATAAAATGTGGGGCTCTGTGCTTTCTTTTCTTCTGAACAAGTGTTAGTGTTTTCTGCACAAACGCGATTCTGCGAAGCAATGTGAACACTTTTGCTTCCCAGGCACAGAGAAGGTGCTAGCAGGGAATTCTCTGCCTGCCTTTCCCCAGTGCTCTGCAAGCTCTCCAGGGCAACAGCAAATCTGGGGCTCTGTGCTTTCTTTCCTTCTGAACAAGTGTTAGTGTTTTCTGCACAAACGCGATTCTGAGAAGCAATGTGAACACTTCTCCTTCCCAGGCACAGAGAAGGTGCTAGCAGGGAATTCTCTGCCTGCTTTTCCCCAGTGCTCTGCAAGCTCTCCAGGGCAACATAAAATGTGGGGCTCTGTGCTTTCTTTCCTTCTGAACAAGTGTTAGTGTTTTCTGCACAAACGCGATTCTGAGAAGCAATGTGAACACTTTTGCTTCCCAGGCACAGAGAAGGTGCTAGCAGGGAATTCTCTGCCTGCCTTTCCCCAGTGCTCTGCAAGCTCTCCAGGGCAACAGAAAATGTGGGGCTCTGTGCTTTCTTTCCTTCTGAACAAGTGTTAGTGTTTTCTGCACAAACGCGATTCTGCGAAGCAATGTGAACACTTCTCCTTCCCAGGCACAGAGAAGGTGCTAGCAGGGAATTCTCTGCCTGCCTTTCCCCAGTGCTCTGCAAGCTCTCCAGGGCAACATAAAATGTGGGGCTCTGTGATTTCTTTCGTTCTGGACAAGTGTTAGTGTTTTCTGCACAAACGCGATTCTGCAAAGCAATGTGAACACTTTTGCTTCCCAGGCACAGAGAAGGTGCTAGCAGGGAATTCTCTGCCTGCCTTTCCCCAGTGCTCTGCAAGCTCTCCAGGGCAACATAAAATCTGGGGCTCTGTGCTTTCTTTCCTTCTGAACAAGTGTTAGTGTTTTCTGCACAAACGCGATTCTGAGAAGCAATGTGAACACTTCTCCTTCCCAGGCACAGAGAAGGTGCTAGCAGGGAATTCTCTGCCTGCCTTTCCCCAGTGCTCTGCAAGCTCTCCAGGGCAACATAAAATCTGGGGCTCTGTGGTTTCTTTCCTTCTGAACAAGTGTTAGTGTTTTCTGCACAAACGCGATTCTGCGAAGCAATGTGAACACTTCTCCTTCCCAGGCACAGAGAAGGTGCTAGCAGGGAATTCTCTGCCTGCCTTTCCCCAGTGCTCTGCAAGCTCTCCGGGGCAACATAAAATGTGGGGCTCTGTGATTTCTTTCGTTCTGGACAAGTGTTAGTGTTTTCTGCACAAACGCGATTCTGCGAAGCAATGTGAACACTTTTGCTTCCCAGGCACAGAGAAGGTGCTAGCAGGGAATTCTCTGCTTGCCTTTCCCCACTGCTCTGAAAGCTCTCCAGGGCAACATAAAATCTGGGTCTCTGTGGTTTCTTTCCTTCTGAACAAGTGTTAGTGTTTTCTGCACAAACGCGATTCTGCGAAGCAATGTGAACACTTCTCCTTCCCAGGCACAGAGAAGGTGCTAGCAGGGAATTCTCTGCCTGCCTTTCCCCAGTGCTCTGCAAGCTCTCCAGGGCAACATAAAATGTGGGGCTCTGTGCTTTCTTTCCTTCTGAACAAGTGTTAGTGTTTTCTGCACAAACGCGATTCTGCGAAGCAATGTGAACACTTCTCCTTCCCAGGCACAGAGAAGGTGCTAGCAGGGAATTCTCTGCCTGCCTTTCCCCAGTGCTCTGCAAGCTCTGCAGGGCAACATAAAATGTGGGGCTCTGTGCTTTCTTTCCTTCTGAACAAGTGTTAGTGTTTTCTGCACAAACGCGATTCTGCGAAGCAATGTGAACACTTCTCCTTCCCAGGCACAGAGAAGGTGCTAGCAGGGAATTCTCTGCCTGCCTTTCCCCAGTGCTCTGCAAGCTCTCCAGGGCAACATAAAATCTGGGGCTCTGTGGTTTCTTTCCTTCTGAACAAGTGTTAGTGTTTTCTGCACAAACGCGATTCTGCGAAGCAATGTGAACACTTCTCCTTCCCAGGCACAGAGACGGTGCTAGCAGGGAATCCTCTGCCTGCCTTTCCCCAGTGCTCTGCAAGCTCTGCAGGGCAACATAAAATGTGGGGCTCTGTGCTTTCTTTTCTTCTGAACAAGTGTTAGTGTTTTCTGCACAAACGCGATTCTGCGAAGCAATGTGAACACTTCTCCTTCCCAGGCACAGAGAAGGTGCTAGCAGGGAATTCTCTGCCTGCCTTTCCCCAGTGCTCTGCAAGCTCTCCAGGGCAACATAAAATGTGGGGCTCTGTGCTTTCTTTCCTTCTGAACAAGTGTTAGTGTTTTCTGCACAAACGCGATTCTGAGAAGCAATGTGAACACTTCTCCTTCCCAGGCACAGAGAAGGTGCTAGCAGGGAATTCTCTGCCTGCTTTTCCCCAGTGCTCTGCAAGCTCTCCAGGGCAACATAAAATGTGGGGCTCTGTGCTTTCTTTCCTTCTGAACAAGTGTTAGTGTTTTCTGCACAAACGCGATTCTGAGAAGCAATGTGAACACTTTTGCTTCCCAGGCACAGAGAAGGTGCTAGCAGGGAATTCTCTGCCTGCCTTTCCCCAGTGCTCTGCAAGCTCTCCAGGGCAACAGAAAATGTGGGGCTCTGTGCTTTCTTTCCTTCTGAACAAGTGTTAGTGTTTTCTGCACAAACGCGATTCTGCGAAGCAATGTGAACACTTCTCCTTCCCAGGCACAGAGAAGGTGCTAGCAGGGAATTCTCTGCCTGCCTTTCCCCAGTGCTCTGCAAGCTCTCCAGGGCAACATAAAATGTGGGGCTCTGTGATTTCTTTCGTTCTGGACAAGTGTTAGTGTTTTCTGCACAAACGCGATTCTGCAAAGCAATGTGAACACTTTTGCTTCCCAGGCACAGAGAAGGTGCTAGCAGGGAATTCTCTGCCTGCCTTTCCCCAGTGCTCTGCAAGCTCTCCAGGGCAACATAAAATCTGGGGCTCTGTGCTTTCTTTCCTTCTGAACAAGTGTTAGTGTTTTCTGCACAAACGCGATTCTGAGAAGCAATGTGAACACTTCTCCTTCCCAGGCACAGAGAAGGTGCTAGCAGGGAATTCTCTGCCTGCCTTTCCCCAGTGCTCTGCAAGCTCTCCAGGGCAACATAAAATGTGGGGCTCTGTGATTTCTTTCGTTCTGGACAAGTGTTAGTGTTTTCTGCACAAACGCGATTCTGCGAAGCAATGTGAACACTTCTCCTTCCCAGGCACAGAGAAGGTGCTAGCAGGGAATTCTCTGCCTGCTTTTCCCCAGTGCTCTGCAAGCTCTGCAGGGCAACATAAAATGTGGGGCTCTGTGGTTTCTTTCCTTCTGAACAAGTGTTAGTGTTTTCTGCACAAACGCGATTCTGCGAAGCAATGTGAACACTTCTCCTTCCCAGGCACAGAGAAGGTGCTAGCAGGGAATTCTCTGCCTGCCTTTCCCCAGTGCTCTGCAAGCTCTCCAGGGCAACATAAAATGTGGGGCTCTGTGCTTTCTTTCCTTCTGAACAAGTGTTAGTGTTTTCTGCACAAACGCGATTCTGAGAAGCAATGTGAACACTTTTGCTTCCCAGGCACAGAGAAGGTGCTAGCAGGGAATTCTCTGCCTGCCTTTCCCCAGTGCTCTGCAAGCTCTGCAGGGCAACATAAAATGTGGGGCTCTGTGCTTTCTTTCCTTCTGAACAAGTGTTAGTGTTTTCTGCACAAACGCGATTCTGCGAAGCAATGTGAACACTTCTCCTTCCCAGGCACAGAGAAGGTGCTAGCAGGGAATTCTCTGCCTGCTTTTCCCCAGTGCTCTGCAAGCTCTCCAGGGCAACATAAAATGTGGGGCTCTGTGCTTTCTTTCCTTCTGAACAAGTGTTAGTGTTTTCTGCACAAACGCGATTCTGAGAAGCAATGTGAACACTTTTGCTTCCCAGGCACAGAGAAGGTGCTAGCAGGGAATTCTCTGCCTGCCTTTCCCCAGTGCTCTGCAAGCTCTCCAGGGCAACATAAAATGTGGGGCTCTGTGCTTTCTTTCCTTCTGAACAAGTGTTAGTGTTTTCTGCACAAACGCGATTCTGCGAAGCAATGTGAACACTTCTCCTTCCCAGGCACAGAGAAGGTGCTAGCAGGGAATTCTCTGCCTGCCTTTCCCCAGTGCTCTGCAAGCTCTCCAGGGCAACATAAAATGTGGGGCTCTGTGATTTCTTTCGTTCTGGACAAGTGTTAGTGTTTTCTGCACAAACGCGATTCTGCAAAGCAATGTGAACACTTTTGCTTCCCAGGCACAGAGAAGGTGCTAGCAGGGAATTCTCTGCCTGCCTTTCCCCAGTGCTCTGCAAGCTCTCCAGGGCAACATAAAATCTGGGGCTCTGTGCTTTCTTTCCTTCTGAACAAGTGTTAGTGTTTTCTGCACAAACGCGATTCTGCGAAGCAATGTGAACACTTCTCCTTCCCAGGCACAGAGAAGGTGCTAGCAGGGAATTCTCTGCCTGCCTTTCCCCAGTGCTCTGCAAGCTCTCCAGGGCAACAGAAAATGTGGGGCTCTGTGCTTTCTTTCCTTCTGAACAAGTGTTAGTGTTTTCTGCACAAACGCGATTCTGCGAAGCAATGTGAACACTTCTCCTTCCCAGGCACAGAGAAGGTGCTAGCAGGGAATTCTCTGCCTGCCTTTCCCCAGTGCTCTGCAAGCTCTCCAGGGCAACATAAAATCTGGGGCTCTGTGCTTTCTTTCCTTCTGAACAAGTGTTAGTGTTTTCTGCACAAACGCGATTCTGCGAAGCAATGTGAACACTTCTCCTTCCCAGGCACAGAGAAGGTGCTAGCAGGGAATTCTCTGCTTGCCTTTCCCCAGTGCTCTGCAAGCTCTCCAGGGCAACATAAAATCTGGGGCTCTGTGGTTTCTTTCCTTCTGAACAAGTGTTAGTGTTTTCTGCACAAACGCGATTCTGCGAAGCAATGTGAACACTTCTCCTTCCCAGGCACAGAGAAGGTGCTAGCAGGGAATTCTCTGCCTGCCTTTCCCCAGTGCTCTGCAAGCTCTCCAGGGCAACATAAAATGTGGGGCTCTGTGCTTTCTTTCCTTCTGAACAAGTGTTAGTGTTTTCTGCACAAACGCGATTCTGCGAAGCAATGTGAACACTTCTCCTTCCCAGGCACAGAGAAGGTGCTAGCAGGGAATTCTCTGCCTGCCTTTCCCCAGTGCTCTGCAAGCTCTCCAGGGCAACATAAAATGTGGGGCTCAGTGATTTCTTTCGTTCTGGACAAGTGTTAGTGTTTTCTGCACAAACGCGATTCTGCAAAGCAATGTGAACACTTTTGCTTCCCAGGCACAGAGAAGGTGCTAGCAGGGAATTCTCTGCCTGCCTTTCCCCAGTGCTCTGCAAGCTCTCCAGGGCAACATAAAATGTGGGGCTCTGTGCTTTCTTTCCTTCTGAACAAGTGTTAGTGTTTGCTGCACAAACGCGATTCTGAGAAGCAATGTGAACACTTTTGCTTCCCAGGCACAGAGAAGGTGCTAGCAGGGAATTCTCTGCCTGCCTTTCCCCAGTGCTCTGCAAGCTCTCCAGGGCAACATAAAATGTGGGGCTCTGTGATTTCTTTCGTTCTGGACAAGTGTTAGTGTTTTCTGCACAAACGCGATTCTGCGAAGCAATGTGAACACTTTTGCTTCCCAGGCACAGAGAAGGTGCTAGCAGGGAATTCTCTGCCTGCCTTTCCCCAGTGCTCTGCAAGCTCTGCAGGGCAACATAAAATCTGGGGCTCTGTGGTTTCTTTCCTTCTGAACAAGTGTTAGTGTTTTCTGCACAAACGCGATTCTGCGAAGCAATGTGAACACTTCTCCTTCCCAGGCACAGAGAAGGTGCTAGCAGGGAATTCTCTGCCTGCCTTTCCCCAGTGCTCTGCAAGCTCTCCAGGGCAACATAAAATCTGGGGCTCTGTGCTTTCTTTCCTTCTGAACAAGTGTTAGTGTTTTCTGCACAAACGCGATTCTGCGAAGCAATGTGAACACTTCTCCTTCCCAGGCACAGAGACGGTGCTAGCAGGGAATCCTCTGCCTGCCTTTCCCCAGTGCTCTGCAAGCTCTGCAGGGCAACATAAAATGTGGGGCTCTGTGCTTTCTTTTCTTCTGAACAAGTGTTAGTGTTTTCTGCACAAACGCGATTCTGCGAAGCAATGTGAACACTTTTGCTTCCCAGGCACAGAGAAGGTGCTAGCAGGGAATTCTCTGCCTGCCTTTCCCCAGTGCTCTGCAAGCTCTCCAGGGCAACAGCAAATCTGGGGCTCTGTGCTTTCTTTCCTTCTGAACAAGTGTTAGTGTTTTCTGCACAAACGCGATTCTGAGAAGCAATGTGAACACTTCTCCTTCCCAGGCACAGAGAAGGTGCTAGCAGGGAATTCTCTGCCTGCTTTTCCCCAGTGCTCTGCAAGCTCTCCAGGGCAACATAAAATGTGGGGCTCTGTGCTTTCTTTCCTTCTGAACAAGTGTTAGTGTTTTCTGCACAAACGCGATTCTGAGAAGCAATGTGAACACTTTTGCTTCCCAGGCACAGAGAAGGTGCTAGCAGGGAATTCTCTGCCTGCCTTTCCCCAGTGCTCTGCAAGCTCTCCAGGGCAACAGAAAATGTGGGGCTCTGTGCTTTCTTTCCTTCTGAACAAGTGTTAGTGTTTTCTGCACAAACGCGATTCTGCGAAGCAATGTGAACACTTCTCCTTCCCAGGCACAGAGAAGGTGCTAGCAGGGAATTCTCTGCCTGCCTTTCCCCAGTGCTCTGCAAGCTCTCCAGGGCAACATAAAATGTGGGGCTCTGTGATTTCTTTCGTTCTGGACAAGTGTTAGTGTTTTCTGCACAAACGCGATTCTGCAAAGCAATGTGAACACTTTTGCTTCCCAGGCACAGAGAAGGTGCTAGCAGGGAATTCTCTGCCTGCCTTTCCCCAGTGCTCTGCAAGCTCTCCAGGGCAACATAAAATCTGGGGCTCTGTGCTTTCTTTCCTTCTGAACAAGTGTTAGTGTTTTCTGCACAAACGCGATTCTGAGAAGCAATGTGAACACTTCTCCTTCCCAGGCACAGAGAAGGTGCTAGCAGGGAATTCTCTGCCTGCCTTTCCCCAGTGCTCTGCAAGCTCTCCAGGGCAACATAAAATCTGGGGCTCTGTGGTTTCTTTCCTTCTGAACAAGTGTTAGTGTTTTCTGCACAAACGCGATTCTGCGAAGCAATGTGAACACTTCTCCTTCCCAGGCACAGAGAAGGTGCTAGCAGGGAATTCTCTGCCTGCCTTTCCCCAGTGCTCTGCAAGCTCTCCGGGGCAACATAAAATGTGGGGCTCTGTGATTTCTTTCGTTCTGGACAAGTGTTAGTGTTTTCTGCACAAACGCGATTCTGCGAAGCAATGTGAACACTTTTGCTTCCCAGGCACAGAGAAGGTGCTAGCAGGGAATTCTCTGCTTGCCTTTCCCCACTGCTCTGAAAGCTCTCCAGGGCAACATAAAATCTGGGTCTCTGTGGTTTCTTTCCTTCTGAACAAGTGTTAGTGTTTTCTGCACAAACGCGATTCTGCGAAGCAATGTGAACACTTCTCCTTCCCAGGCACAGAGAAGGTGCTAGCAGGGAATTCTCTGCCTGCCTTTCCCCAGTGCTCTGCAAGCTCTCCAGGGCAACATAAAATGTGGGGCTCTGTGCTTTCTTTCCTTCTGAACAAGTGTTAGTGTTTTCTGCACAAACGCGATTCTGCGAAGCAATGTGAACACTTCTCCTTCCCAGGCACAGAGAAGGTGCTAGCAGGGAATTCTCTGCCTGCCTTTCCCCAGTGCTCTGCAAGCTCTGCAGGGCAACATAAAATGTGGGGCTCTGTGCTTTCTTTCCTTCTGAACAAGTGTTAGTGTTTTCTGCACAAACGCGATTCTGCGAAGCAATGTGAACACTTCTCCTTCCCAGGCACAGAGAAGGTGCTAGCAGGGAATTCTCTGCCTGCCTTTCCCCAGTGCTCTGCAAGCTCTCCAGGGCAACATAAAATCTGGGGCTCTGTGGTTTCTTTCCTTCTGAACAAGTGTTAGTGTTTTCTGCACAAACGCGATTCTGCGAAGCAATGTGAACACTTCTCCTTCCCAGGCACAGAGACGGTGCTAGCAGGGAATCCTCTGCCTGCCTTTCCCCAGTGCTCTGCAAGCTCTGCAGGGCAACATAAAATGTGGGGCTCTGTGCTTTCTTTTCTTCTGAACAAGTGTTAGTGTTTTCTGCACAAACGCGATTCTGCGAAGCAATGTGAACACTTCTCCTTCCCAGGCACAGAGAAGGTGCTAGCAGGGAATTCTCTGCCTGCCTTTCCCCAGTGCTCTGCAAGCTCTCCAGGGCAACATAAAATGTGGGGCTCTGTGCTTTCTTTCCTTCTGAACAAGTGTTAGTGTTTTCTGCACAAACGCGATTCTGAGAAGCAATGTGAACACTTCTCCTTCCCAGGCACAGAGAAGGTGCTAGCAGGGAATTCTCTGCCTGCTTTTCCCCAGTGCTCTGCAAGCTCTCCAGGGCAACATAAAATGTGGGGCTCTGTGCTTTCTTTCCTTCTGAACAAGTGTTAGTGTTTTCTGCACAAACGCGATTCTGAGAAGCAATGTGAACACTTTTGCTTCCCAGGCACAGAGAAGGTGCTAGCAGGGAATTCTCTGCCTGCCTTTCCCCAGTGCTCTGCAAGCTCTCCAGGGCAACAGAAAATGTGGGGCTCTGTGCTTTCTTTCCTTCTGAACAAGTGTTAGTGTTTTCTGCACAAACGCGATTCTGCGAAGCAATGTGAACACTTCTCCTTCCCAGGCACAGAGAAGGTGCTAGCAGGGAATTCTCTGCCTGCCTTTCCCCAGTGCTCTGCAAGCTCTCCAGGGCAACATAAAATGTGGGGCTCTGTGATTTCTTTCGTTCTGGACAAGTGTTAGTGTTTTCTGCACAAACGCGATTCTGCAAAGCAATGTGAACACTTTTGCTTCCCAGGCACAGAGAAGGTGCTAGCAGGGAATTCTCTGCCTGCCTTTCCCCAGTGCTCTGCAAGCTCTCCAGGGCAACATAAAATCTGGGGCTCTGTGCTTTCTTTCCTTCTGAACAAGTGTTAGTGTTTTCTGCACAAACGCGATTCTGAGAAGCAATGTGAACACTTCTCCTTCCCAGGCACAGAGAAGGTGCTAGCAGGGAATTCTCTGCCTGCCTTTCCCCAGTGCTCTGCAAGCTCTCCAGGGCAACATAAAATGTGGGGCTCTGTGATTTCTTTCGTTCTGGACAAGTGTTAGTGTTTTCTGCACAAACGCGATTCTGCGAAGCAATGTGAACACTTCTCCTTCCCAGGCACAGAGAAGGTGCTAGCAGGGAATTCTCTGCCTGCTTTTCCCCAGTGCTCTGCAAGCTCTGCAGGGCAACATAAAATGTGGGGCTCTGTGGTTTCTTTCCTTCTGAACAAGTGTTAGTGTTTTCTGCACAAACGCGATTCTGCGAAGCAATGTGAACACTTCTCCTTCCCAGGCACAGAGAAGGTGCTAGCAGGGAATTCTCTGCCTGCCTTTCCCCAGTGCTCTGCAAGCTCTCCAGGGCAACATAAAATGTGGGGCTCTGTGCTTTCTTTCCTTCTGAACAAGTGTTAGTGTTTTCTGCACAAACGCGATTCTGAGAAGCAATGTGAACACTTTTGCTTCCCAGGCACAGAGAAGGTGCTAGCAGGGAATTCTCTGCCTGCCTTTCCCCAGTGCTCTGCAAGCTCTGCAGGGCAACATAAAATGTGGGGCTCTGTGCTTTCTTTCCTTCTGAACAAGTGTTAGTGTTTTCTGCACAAACGCGATTCTGCGAAGCAATGTGAACACTTCTCCTTCCCAGGCACAGAGAAGGTGCTAGCAGGGAATTCTCTGCCTGCTTTTCCCCAGTGCTCTGCAAGCTCTCCAGGGCAACATAAAATGTGGGGCTCTGTGCTTTCTTTCCTTCTGAACAAGTGTTAGTGTTTTCTGCACAAACGCGATTCTGAGAAGCAATGTGAACACTTTTGCTTCCCAGGCACAGAGAAGGTGCTAGCAGGGAATTCTCTGCCTGCCTTTCCCCAGTGCTCTGCAAGCTCTCCAGGGCAACATAAAATGTGGGGCTCTGTGCTTTCTTTCCTTCTGAACAAGTGTTAGTGTTTTCTGCACAAACGCGATTCTGCGAAGCAATGTGAACACTTCTCCTTCCCAGGCACAGAGAAGGTGCTAGCAGGGAATTCTCTGCCTGCCTTTCCCCAGTGCTCTGCAAGCTCTCCAGGGCAACATAAAATGTGGGGCTCTGTGATTTCTTTCGTTCTGGACAAGTGTTAGTGTTTTCTGCACAAACGCGATTCTGCAAAGCAATGTGAACACTTTTGCTTCCCAGGCACAGAGAAGGTGCTAGCAGGGAATTCTCTGCCTGCCTTTCCCCAGTGCTCTGCAAGCTCTCCAGGGCAACATAAAATCTGGGGCTCTGTGCTTTCTTTCCTTCTGAACAAGTGTTAGTGTTTTCTGCACAAACGCGATTCTGCGAAGCAATGTGAACACTTCTCCTTCCCAGGCACAGAGAAGGTGCTAGCAGGGAATTCTCTGCCTGCCTTTCCCCAGTGCTCTGCAAGCTCTCCAGGGCAACAGAAAATGTGGGGCTCTGTGCTTTCTTTCCTTCTGAACAAGTGTTAGTGTTTTCTGCACAAACGCGATTCTGCGAAGCAATGTGAACACTTCTCCTTCCCAGGCACAGAGAAGGTGCTAGCAGGGAATTCTCTGCCTGCCTTTCCCCAGTGCTCTGCAAGCTCTCCAGGGCAACATAAAATCTGGGGCTCTGTGCTTTCTTTCCTTCTGAACAAGTGTTAGTGTTTTCTGCACAAACGCGATTCTGCGAAGCAATGTGAACACTTCTCCTTCCCAGGCACAGAGAAGGTGCTAGCAGGGAATTCTCTGCTTGCCTTTCCCCAGTGCTCTGCAAGCTCTCCAGGGCAACATAAAATCTGGGGCTCTGTGGTTTCTTTCCTTCTGAACAAGTGTTAGTGTTTTCTGCACAAACGCGATTCTGCGAAGCAATGTGAACACTTCTCCTTCCCAGGCACAGAGAAGGTGCTAGCAGGGAATTCTCTGCCTGCCTTTCCCCAGTGCTCTGCAAGCTCTCCAGGGCAACATAAAATGTGGGGCTCTGTGCTTTCTTTCCTTCTGAACAAGTGTTAGTGTTTTCTGCACAAACGCGATTCTGCGAAGCAATGTGAACACTTCTCCTTCCCAGGCACAGAGAAGGTGCTAGCAGGGAATTCTCTGCCTGCCTTTCCCCAGTGCTCTGCAAGCTCTCCAGGGCAACATAAAATGTGGGGCTCAGTGATTTCTTTCGTTCTGGACAAGTGTTAGTGTTTTCTGCACAAACGCGATTCTGCAAAGCAATGTGAACACTTTTGCTTCCCAGGCACAGAGAAGGTGCTAGCAGGGAATTCTCTGCCTGCCTTTCCCCAGTGCTCTGCAAGCTCTCCAGGGCAACATAAAATGTGGGGCTCTGTGCTTTCTTTCCTTCTGAACAAGTGTTAGTGTTTGCTGCACAAACGCGATTCTGAGAAGCAATGTGAACACTTTTGCTTCCCAGGCACAGAGAAGGTGCTAGCAGGGAATTCTCTGCCTGCCTTTCCCCAGTGCTCTGCAAGCTCTCCAGGGCAACATAAAATGTGGGGCTCTGTGATTTCTTTCGTTCTGGACAAGTGTTAGTGTTTTCTGCACAAACGCGATTCTGCGAAGCAATGTGAACACTTTTGCTTCCCAGGCACAGAGAAGGTGCTAGCAGGGAATTCTCTGCCTGCCTTTCCCCAGTGCTCTGCAAGCTCTGCAGGGCAACATAAAATCTGGGGCTCTGTGGTTTCTTTCCTTCTGAACAAGTGTTAGTGTTTTCTGCACAAACGCGATTCTGCGAAGCAATGTGAACACTTCTCCTTCCCAGGCACAGAGAAGGTGCTAGCAGGGAATTCTCTGCCTGCCTTTCCCCAGTGCTCTGCAAGCTCTCCAGGGCAACATAAAATCTGGGGCTCTGTGCTTTCTTTCCTTCTGAACAAGTGTTAGTGTTTTCTGCACAAACGCGATTCTGAGAAGCAATGTGAACACTTTTGCTTCCCAGGCACAGAGAAGGTGCTAGCAGGGAATTCTCTGCTTGCCTTTCCCCACTGCTCTGAAAGCTCTCCAGGGCAACATAAAATCTGGGGCTCTGTGCTTTCTTTCCTTCTGAACAAGTGTTAGTGTTTTCTGCACAAAAGCGATTCTGCGAAGCAATGTGAACACTTCTCCTTCCCAGGCACAGAGAAGGTGCTAGCAGGGAATTCTCTGCCTGCCTTTCCCCAGTGCTCTGCAAGCTCTCCAGGGCAACATAAAATCTGGGGCTCTGTGCTTTCTTTCCTTCTGAACAAGTGTTAGTGTTTTCTGCACAAACGCGATTCTGCAAAGCAATGTGAACACTTTTGCTTCCCAGGCACAGAGAAGGTGCTAGCAGGGAATTCTCTGCCTGCTTTTCTCCAGTGCTCTGCAAGCTCTGCAGGGCAACAGAAAATGTGGGGCTCTGTGCTTTCTTTCCTTCTGAACAAGTGTTAGTGTTTTCTGCACAAACGCGATTCTGCGAAGCAATGTGAACACTTCTCCTTCCCAGGCACAGAGAAGGTGCTAGCAGGGAATTCTCTGCCTGCCTTTCCCCAGTGCTCTGCAAGCTCTCCAGGGCAACATAAAATGTGGGGCTCTGTGCTTTCTTTCCTTCTGAACAAGTCTCAGTGTTTTCTGCACAAACGCGATTCTGAGAAGCAATGTGAACACTTCTCCTTCCCAGGCACAGAGACGGTGCTAGCAGGGAATTCTCTGCCTGCCTTTCCCCAGTGCTCTGCAAGCTCTGCAGGGCAACATAAAATGTGGGGCTCTGTGCTTTCTTTCCTTCTGAACAAGTGTTAGTGTTTTCTGCACAAACGCGATTCTGAGAAGCAATGTGAACACTTCTCCTTCCCAGGCACAGAGAAGGTGCTAGCAGGGAATTCTCTGCCTGCCTTTCCCCAGTGCTCTGCAAGCTCTCCAGGGCAACATAAAATGTGGGGCTCTGTGCTTTCTTTCCTTCTGAACAAGTGTTAGTGTTTTCTGCACAAACGCGATTCTGAGAAGCAATGTGAACACTTCTCCTTCCCAGGCACAGAGAAGGTGCTAGCAGGGAATTCTCTGCCTGCTTTTCCCCAGTGCTCTGCAAGCTCTCCAGGGCAACATAAAATGTGGGGCTCTGTGCTTTCTTTCCTTCTGAACAAGTGTTAGTGTTTTCTGCACAAACGCGATTCTGAGAAGCAATGTGAACACTTTTGCTTCCCAGGCACAGAGAAGGTGCTAGCAGGGAATTCTCTGCCTGCCTTTCCCCAGTGCTCTGCAAGCTCTCCAGGGCAACATAAAATGTGGGGCTCTGTGCTTTCTTTCCTTCTGAACAAGTGTTAGTGTTTTCTGCACAAACGCGATTCTGCGAAGCAATGTGAACACTTCTCCTTCCCAGGCACAGAGAAGGTGCTAGCAGGGAATTCTCTGCCTGCCTTTCCCCAGTGCTCTGCAAGCTCTCCAGGGCAACATAAAATGTGGGGCTCTGTGATTTCTTTCGTTCTGGACAAGTGTTAGTGTTTTCTGCACAAACGCGATTCTGCAAAGCAATGTGAACACTTTTGCTTCCCAGGCACAGAGAAGGTGCTAGCAGGGAATTCTCTGCCTGCCTTTCCCCAGTGCTCTGCAAGCTCTCCAGGGCAACATAAAATGTGGGGCTCTGTGCTTTCTTTCCTTCTGAACAAGTGTTAGTGTTTTCTGCACAAACGCGATTCTGAGAAGCAATGTGAACACTTCTCCTTCCCAGGCACAGAGAAGGTGCTAGCAGGGAATTCTCTGCCTGCCTTTCCCCAGTGCTCTGCAAGCTCTCCAGGGCAACATAAAATGTGGGGCTCTGTGATTTCTTTCGTTCTGGACAAGTGTTAGTGTTTTCTGCACAAACGCGATTCTGCGAAGCAATGTGAACACTTCTCCTTCCCAGGCACAGAGAAGGTGCTAGCAGGGAATTCTCTGCCTGCTTTTCCCCAGTGCTCTGCAAGCTCTGCAGGGCAACATAAAATGTGGGGCTCTGTGCTTTCTTTCCTTCTGAACAAGTGTTAGTGTTTTCTGCACAAACGCGATTCTGCGAAGCAATGTGAACACTTCTCCTTCCCAGGCACAGAGACGGTGCTAGCAGGGAATTCTCTGCCTGCCTTTCCCCAGTGCTCTGCAAGCTCTCCAGGGCAACATAAAATGTGGGGCTCTGTGCTTTCTTTCCTTCTGAACAAGTGTTAGTGTTTTCTGCACAAACGCGATTCTGCAAAGCAATGTGAACACTTTTGCTTCCCAGGCACAGAGAAGGTGCTAGCAGGGAATTCTCTGCCTGCTTTTCTCCAGTGCTCTGCAAGCTCTGCAGGGCAACAGAAAATGTGGGGCTCTGTGCTTTCTTTCCTTCTGAACAAGTGTTAGTGTTTTCTGCACAAACGCGATTCTGCGAAGCAATGTGAACACTTCTCCTTCCCAGGCACAGAGAAGGTGCTAGCAGGGAATTCTCTGCCTGCCTTTCCCCAGTGCTCTGCAAGCTCTCCAGGGCAACATAAAATGTGGGGCTCTGTGCTTTCTTTCCTTCTGAACAAGTGTTAGTGTTTTCTGCACAAACGCGATTCTGCGAAGCAATGTGAACACTTCTCCTTCCCAGGCACAGAGACGGTGCTAGCAGGGAATTCTCTGCCTGCCTTTCCCCAGTGCTCTGCAAGCTCTGCAGGGCAACATAAAATGTGGGGCTCTGTGCTTTCTTTCCTTCTGAACAAGTGTTAGTGTTTTCTGCACAAACGCGATTCTGCGAAGCAATGTGAACACTTTTGCTTCCCAGGCACAGAGAAGGTGCTAGCAGGGAATTCTCTGCCTGCCTTTCCCCAGTGCTCTGCAAGCTCTCCGGGGCAACATAAAATGTGGGGCTCTGTGATTTCTTTCGTTCTGGACAAGTGTTAGTGTTTTCTGCACAAACGCGATTCTGAGAAGCAATGTGAACACTTTTGCTTCCCAGGCACAGAGAAGGTGCTAGCAGGGAATTCTCTGCCTGCCTTTCCCCAGTGCTCTGCAAGCTCTCCATGGCAACATAAAATGTGGGGCTCTGTGCTTTCTTTCCTTCTGAACAAGTGTTAGTGTTTTCTGCACAAACGCGATTCTGAGAAGCAATGTGAACACTTCTCCTTCCCAGGCACAGAGAAGGTGCTAGCAGGGAATTCTCTGCCTGCCTTTCCCCAGTGCTCTGCAAGCTCTCCAGGGCAACATAAAATGTGGGGCTCTGTGCTTTCTTTCCTTCTGAACAAGTGTTAGTGTTTTCTGCACAAACGCGATTCTGCGAAGCAATGTGAACACTTCTCCTTCCCAGGCACAGAGAAGGTGCTAGCAGGGAATTTTCTGCCTGCCTTTCCCCAGTGCTCTGCAAGCTCTGCAGGGCAACATAAAATGTGGGGCTCTGTGCTTTCTTTCCTTCTGAACAAGTGTTAGTGTTTTCTGCACAAACGCGATTCTGAGAAGCAATGTGAACACTTCTCCTTCCCAGGCACAGAGAAGGTGCTAGCAGGGAATTCTCTGCCTGCCTTTCCCCAGTGCTCTGCAAGCTCTCCAGGGCAACATAAAGCCTCGGGCTCTGTGCTTTCTTTCCTTCTGAACAAGTGTTAGTGTTTTCTGCACAAACGCGATTCTGAGAAGCAATGTGAACACTTCTCCTTCCCAGGCACAGAGAAGGTGCTAGCAGGGAATTCTCTGCCTGCCTTTCCCCAGTGCTCTGCAAGCTCTCCAGGGCAACATAAAATGTGGGGCTCTGTGCTTTCTTTCCTTCTGAACAAGTGTTAGTGTTTTCTGCACAAACGCGATTCTGAGAAGCAATGTGAACACTTCTCCTTCCCAGGCACAGAGAAGGTGCTAGCAGGGAATTCTCTGCCTGCCTTTCCCCAGTGCTCTGCAAGCTCTCCAGGGCAACATAAAACGTGGGGCTCTGTGCTTTCTTTCCTTCTGAACAAGTCTTAGTGTTTTCTGCACAAACGCGATTCTGCGAAGCAATGTGAACACTTCTCCTTCCCAGGCACAGAGAAGGTGCTAGCAGGGAATTCTCTGCCTGCCTTTCCCCAGTGCTCTGCAAGCTCTCCAGGGCAACAGCAAATCTGGGGCTCTGTGCTTTCTTTCCTTCTGAACAAGTGTTAGTGTTTTCTGCACAAACGCGATTCTGAGAAGCAATGTGAACACTTCTCCTTCCCAGGCACACAGAAGGTGCTAGCAGGGAATTCTCTGCCTGCCTTTCCCCAGTGCTCTGCAAGCTCTCCAGGGCAACATAAAATGTGGGGCTCTGTGCTTTCTTTCCTTCTGAACAAGTCTCAGTGTTTTCTGCACAAACGCGATTCTGAGAAGCAATGTGAACACTTCTCCTTCCCAGGCACAGAGAAGGTGCTAGCAGGGAATTCTCTGCCTGCCTTTCCCCAGTGCTCTGCAAGCTCTCCAGGGCAACATAAAATCTGGGGCTCTGTGCTTTCTTTCCTTCTGAACAAGTGTTAGTGTTTGCTGCACAAACGCGATTCTGAGAAGCAATGTGAACACTTCTCCTTCCCAGGCACAGAGAAGGTGCTAGCAGGGAATTCTCTGCCTGCCTTTCCCCAGTGCTCTGCAAGCTCTCCAGGGCAACATAAAATGTGGGGCTCTGTGCTTTCTTTCCTTCTGAACAAGTGTTAGTGTTTTCTGCACAAACGCGATTCTGCGAAGCAATGTGAACACTTCTCCTTCCCAGGCACAGAGAAGGTGCTAGCAGGGAATTCTCTGCCTGCCTTTCCCCAGTGCTCTGCAAGCTCTCCAGGGCAACATAAAATCTGGGGCTCTGTGCTTTCTTTCCTTCTGAACAAGTGTTAGTGTTTTCTGCACAAACGCGATTCTGCGAAGCAATGTGAACACTTCTCCTTCCCAGGCACAGAGAAGGTGCTAGCAGGGAATTCTCTGCCTGCCTTTCCCCAGTGCTCTGCAAGCTCTCCAGGGCAACATAAAATGTGGGGCTCTGTGCTTTCTTTCCTTCTGAACAAGTGTTAGTGTTTTCTGCACAAACGCGATTCTGAGAAGCAATGTGAACACTTCTCCTTCCCAGGCACAGAGAAGGTGCTAGCAGGGAATTCTCTGCCTGCCTTTCCCCAGTGCTCTGCAAGCTCTCCAGGGCAACATAAAATGTGGGGCTCTCTGCTTTCTTTCCTTCTGAACAAGTGTTAGTGTTTTCTGCACAAACGCGATTCTGCGAAGCAATGTGAACACTTCTCCTTCCCAGGCACAGAGAAGGTGCTAGCAGGGAATTCTCTGCCTGCCTTTCCCCAGTGCTCTGCAAGCTCTCCAGGGCAACATAAAATGTGGGGCTCTGTGCTTTCTTTCCTTCTGAACAAGTGTTAGTGTTTTCTGCACAAACGCGATTCTGCGAAGCAATGTGAACACTTCTCCTTCCCAGGCACAGAGAAGGTGCTAGCAGGGAATTCTCTGCCTGCCTTTCCCCAGTGCTCTGCAAGCTCTCCAGGGCAACATAAAACGTGGGGCTCTGTGCTTTCTTTCCTTCTGAACAAGTCTTAGTGTTTTCTGCACAAACGCGATTCTGAGAAGCAATGTGAACACTTCTCCTTCCCAGGCACAGAGAAGGTGCTAGCAGGGAATTCTCTGCCTGCCTTTCCCCAGTGCTCTGCAAGCTCTCCAGGGCAACAGAAAATGTGGGGCTCTGTGCTTTCTTTCCTTCTGGACAAGTGTTAGTGTTTTCTGCACAAACGCGATTCTGAGAAGCAATGTGAACACTTCTCCTTCCCAGGCACAGAGAAGGTGCTAGCAGGGAATTCTCTGCCTGCCTTTCCCCAGTGCTCTGCAAGCTCTCCAGGCAACATAAGATGTGGGGCTCTGTGCTTTCTTTCCTTCTGGACAAGTGTTAGTGTTTTCTGCACAAACGCGATTCTGGGAAGCAATGTGAACACATTTGCTTCCCAAGCACAGAGAAGGCGCTAGCAGGGAATTCTCTGCCTGCCTTTCCCCAGTGCTCTGCAAGCTCTCCAGGGCAACATAAAATGTGGGGCTCTGTGCTTTCTTTCCTTCTGAACAAGTGTTAGTGTTTTCTGCACAAACGCGATTCTGCGAAGCAATGTGAACACTTCTCCTTCCCAGGCACAGAGAAGGTGCTAGCAGGGAATTCTCTGCCTGCCTTTCCCCAGTGCTCTGCAAGCTCTCCAGGGCAACATAAAGCCTCGGGCTCTGTGCTTTCTTTCCTTCTGAACAAGTGTTAGTGTTTTCTGCACAAACGCGATTCTGCGAAGCAATGTGAACACTTCTCCTTCCCAGGCACAGAGAAGGTGCTAGCAGGGAATTCTCTGCCTGCCTTTCCCCAGTGCTCTGCAAGCTCTCCAGGGCAACATAAAATGTGGGGCTCTGTGCTTTCTTTCCTTCTGAACAAGTGTTAGTGTTTTCTGCACAAACGCGATTCTGAGAAGCAATGTGAACACTTTTGCTTCCCAGGCACAGAGAAGGTGCTAGCAGGGAATTCTCTGCCTGCCTTTCCCCAGTGCTCTGCAAGCTCTCCATGGCAACATAAAATGTGGGGCTCTGTGCTTTCTTTCCTTCTGAACAAGTGTTAGTGTTTTCTGCACAAACGCGATTCTGAGAAGCAATGTGAACACTTCTCCTTCCCAGGCACAGAGAAGGTGCTAGCAGGGAATTCTCTGCCTGCCTTTCCCCAGTGCTCTGCAAGCTCTCCAGGGCAACATAAAATCTGGGGCTCTGTGCTTTCTTTCCTTCTGAACAAGTGTTAGTGTTTTCTGCACAAACGCGATTCTGAGAAGCAATGTGAACACTTCTCCTTCCCAGGCACAGAGAAGGTGCTAGCAGGGAATTTTCTGCCTGCCTTTCCCCAGTGCTCTGCAAGCTCTCCAGGGCAACATAAAATGTGGGGCTCTGTGCTTTCTTTCCTTCTGAACAAGTGTTAGTGTTTTCTGCACAAACGCGATTCTGCGAAGCAATGTGAACACTTCTCCTTCCCAGGCACAGAGAAGGTGCTAGCAGGGAATTCTCTGCCTGCCTTTCCCCAGTGCTCTGCAAGCTCTCCAGGGCAACATAAAGCCTCGGGCTCTGTGCTTTCTTTCCTTCTGAACAAGTGTTAGTGTTTTCTGCACAAACGCGATTCTGAGAAGCAATGTGAACACTTCTCCTTCCCAGGCACAGAGAAGGTGCTAGCAGGGAATTCTCTGCCTGCCTTTCCCCAGTGCTCTGCAAGCTCTGCAGGGCAACATAAAATGTGGGGCTCTGTGCTTTCTTTCCTTCTGAACAAGTGTTAGTGTTTTCTGCACAAACGCGATTCTGAGAAGCAATGTGAACACTTCTCCTTCCCAGGCACAGAGAAGGTGCTAGCAGGGAATTCTCTGCCTGCCTTTCCCCAGTGCTCTGTAAGCTCTCCAGGGCAACATAAAACGTGGGGCTCTGTGCTTTCTTTCCTTCTGAACAAGTGTTAGTGTTTTCTGCACAAACGCGATTCTGCGAAGCAATGTGAACACTTCTCCTTCCCAGGCACAGAGAAGGTGCTAGCAGGGAATTCTCTGCCTGCCTTTCCCCAGTGCTCTGCAAGCTCTCCAGGGCAACATAAAATGTGGGGCTCTGTGCTTTCTTTCCTTCTGGACAAGTGTTAGTGTTTTCTGCACAAACGCGATTCTGAGAAGCAATGTGAACACTTCTCCTTCCCAGGCACAGAGAAGGTGCTAGCAGGGAATTCTCTGCCTGCCTTTCCCCAGTGCTCTGCAAGCTCTCCAGGGCAACATAAAATGTGGGGCTCTGTGCTTTCTTTCCTTCTGAACAAGTGTTAGTGTTTTCTGCACAAACGCGATTCTGAGAAGCAATGTGAACACTTCTCCTTCCCAGGCACAGAGAAGGTGCTAGCAGGGAATTCTCTGCCTGCCTTTCCCCAGTGCTCTGCAAGCTCTCCAGGGCAACATAAAATGTGGGGCTCTGTGCTTTCTTTCCTTCTGAACAAGTGTTAGTGTTTGCTGCACAAACGCGATTCTGCGAAGCAATGTGAACACTTCTCCTTCCCAGGCACAGAGAAGGTGCTAGCAGGGAATTCTCTGCCTGCCTTTCCCCAGTGCTCTGCAAGCTCTCCAGGGCAACATAAAATGTGGGGCTCTGTGCTTTCTTTCCTTCTGAACAAGTGTTAGTGTTTTCTGCACAAACGCGATTCTGCGAAGCAATGTGAACACTTCTCCTTCCCAGGCACAGAGAAGGTGCTAGCAGGGAATTCTCTGCCTGCCTTTCCCCAGTGCTCTGCAAGCTCTCCAGGGCAACAGAAAATGTGGGGCTCTGTGCTTTCTTTCCTTCTGAACAAGTGTTAGTGTTTGCTGCACAAACGCGATTCTGCGAAGCAATGTGAACACTTCTCCTTCCCAGGCACAGAGAAGGTGCTAGCAGGGAATTCTCTGCCTGCCTTTCCCCAGTGCTCTGCAAGCTCTCCAGGGCAACATAAAATCTGGGGCTCTGTGCTTTCTTTCCTTCTGAACAAGTGTTAGTGTTTTCTGCACAAACGCGATTCTGCGAAGCAATGTGAACACTTCTCCTTCCCAGGCACAGAGAAGGTGCTAGCAGGGAATTCTCTGCCTGCCTTTCCCCAGTGCTCTGCAAGCTCTCCAGGGCAACATAAAATCTGGGGCTCTGTGCTTTCTTTCGTTCTGGACAAGTGTTAGTGTTTGCTGCACAAACGCGATTCTGCGAAGCAATGTGAACACTTTTGCTTCCCAGGCACAGAGAAGGTGCTAGCAGGGAATTCTCTGCCTGCCTTTCCCCAGTGCTCTGCAAGCTCTCCAGGGCAACATAAAATGTGGGGCTCTGTGCTTTCTTTCCTTCTGAACAAGTGTTAGTGTTTTCTGCACAAACGCGATTCTGCGAAGCAATGTGAACACTTTTGCTTCCCAGGCACAGAGAAGGTGCTAGCAGGGAATTCTCTGCCTGCCTTTCCCCAGTGCTCTGCAAGCTCTCCAGGGCAACATAAAACGTGGGGCTCTGTGCTTTCTTTCCTTCTGAACAAGTCTTAGTGTTTTCTGCACAAACGCGATTCTGCGAAGCAATGTGAACACTTCTCCTTCCCAGGCACAGAGAAGGTGCTAGCAGGGAATTCTCTGCCTGCCTTTCCCCAGTGCTCTGCAAGCTCTCCAGGGCAACATAAAATGTGGGGCTCTGTGCTTTCTTTCCTTCTGAACAAGTGTTAGTGTTTTCTGCACAAACGCGATTCTGAGAAGCAATGTGAACACTTCTCCTTCCCAGGCACAGAGAAGGTGCTAGCAGGGAATTCTCTGCCTGCCTTTCCCCAGTGCTCTGCAAGCTCTCCAGGGCAACATAAAATGTGGGGCTCTGTGCTTTCTTTCCTTCTGAACAAGTCTCAGTGTTTTCTGCACAAACGCGATTCTGAGAAGCAATGTGAACACTTCTCCTTCCCAGGCACAGAGAAGGTGCTAGCAGGGAATTATCTGCCTGCCTTTCCCCAGTGCTCTGCAAGCTCTCCAGGGCAACATAAAATGTGGGGCTCTGTGCTTTCTTTCCTTCTGAACAAGTGTTAGTGTTTGCTGCACAAACGCGATTCTGCGAAGCAATGTGAACACTTCTCCTTCCCAGGCACAGAGAAGGTGCTAGCAGGGAATTCTCTGCCTGCCTTTCCCCAGTGCTCTGCAAGCTCTCCAGGGCAACATAAAATGTGGGGCTCTGTGCTTTCTTTCCTTCTGAACAAGTGTTAGTGTTTTCTGCACAAACGCGATTCTGCGAAGCAATGTGAACACTTCTCCTTCCCAGGCACAGAGAAGGTGCTAGCAGGGAATTCTCTGCCTGCCTTTCCCCAGTGCTCTGCAAGCTCTCCAGGGCAACATAAAATGTGGGGCTCTGTGCTTTCTTTCCTTCTGAACAAGTGTTAGTGTTTTCTGCACAAACGCGATTCTGCGAAGCAATGTGAACACTTCTCCTTCCCAGGCACAGAGAAGGTGCTAGCAGGGAATTCTCTGCCTGCTTTTCCCCAGTGCTCTGCAAGCTCTCCAGGGCAACATAAAATGTGGGGCTCTGTGCTTTCTTTCCTTCTGAACAAGTGTTAGTGTTTTCTGCACAAACGCGATTCTGCGAAGCAATGTGAACACTTTTGCTTCCCAGGCACAGAGAAGGTGCTAGCAGGGAATTCTCTGCCTGCCTTTCCCCAGTGCTCTGCAAGCTCTGCAGGGCAACATAAAATGTGGGGCTCTGTGCTTTCTTTCCTTCTGAACAAGTGTTAGTGTTTTCTGCACAAACGCGATTCTGAGAAGCAATGTGAACACTTCTCCTTCCCAGGCACAGAGAAGGTGCTAGCAGGGAATTCTCTGCCTGCTTTTCCCCAGTGCTCTGCAAGCTCTCCAGGGCAACATAAAATGTGGGGCTCTGTGCTTTCTTTCCTTCTGAACAAGTGTTAGTGTTTTCTGCACAAACGCGATTCTGAGAAGCAATGTGAACACTTTTGCTTCCCAGGCACAGAGAAGGTGCTAGCAGGGAATTCTCTGCCTGCCTTTCCCCAGTGCTCTGCAAGCTCTCCAGGGCAACATAAAATCTGGGGCTCTGTGCTTTCTTTCCTTCTGAACAAGTGTTAGTGTTTTCTGCACAAACGCGATTCTGCGAAGCAATGTGAACACTTCTCCTTCCCAGGCACAGAGAAGGTGCTAGCAGGGAATTCTCTGCCTGCCTTTCCCCAGTGCTCTGCAAGCTCTCCAGGGCAACATAAAATGTGGGGCTCTGTGCTTTCTTTCGTTCTGGACAAGTGTTAGTGTTTGCTGCACAAACGCGATTCTGCGAAGCAATGTGAACACTTTTGCTTCCCAGGCACAGAGAAGGTGCTAGCAGGGAATTCTCTGCCTGCCTTTCCCCAGTGCTCTGCAAGCTCTCCAGGGCAACATAAAATGTGGGGCTCTGTGCTTTCTTTCCTTCTGAACAAGTGTTAGTGTTTTCTGCACAAACGCGATTCTGCGAAGCAATGTGAACACTTCTCCTTCCCAGGCACAGAGAAGGTGCTAGCAGGGAATTCTCTGCCTGCCTTTCCCCAGTGCTCTGCAAGCTCTCCAGGGCAACATAAAACGTGGGGCTCTGTGCTTTCTTTCCTTCTGAACAAGTGTTAGTGTTTTCTGCACAAACGCGATTCTGAGAAGCAATGTGAACACTTCTCCTTCCCAGGCACAGAGAAGGTGCTAGCAGGGAATTCTCTGCCTGCCTTTCCCCAGTGCTCTGCAAGCTCTCCAGGGCAACATAAAATGTGGGGCTCTGTGCTTTCTTTCCTTCTGAACAAGTGTTAGTGTTTTCTGCACAAACGCGATTCTGAGAAGCAATGTGAACACTTCTCCTTCCCAGGCACAGAGAAGGTGCTAGCAGGGAATTCTCTGCCTGCCTTTCCCCAGTGCTCTGCAAGCTCTCCAGGGCAACATAAAATGTGGGGCTCTGTGCTTTCTTTCCTTCTGAACAAGTCTCAGTGTTTTCTGCACAAACGCGATTCTGAGAAGCAATGTGAACACTTCTCCTTCCCAGGCACAGAGAAGGTGCTAGCAGGGAATTATCTGCCTGCCTTTCCCCAGTGCTCTGCAAGCTCTCCAGGGCAACATAAAATGTGGGGCTCTGTGCTTTCTTTCCTTCTGAACAAGTGTTAGTGTTTGCTGCACAAACGCGATTCTGCGAAGCAATGTGAACACTTCTCCTTCCCAGGCACAGAGAAGGTGCTAGCAGGGAATTCTCTGCCTGCCTTGCCCCAGTGCTCTGCAAGCTCTCCAGGGCAACATAAAATGTGGGGCTCTGTGGTTTCTTTCCTTCTGAACAAGTGTTAGTGTTTTCTGCACAAACGCGATTCTGCGAAGCAATGTGAACACTTCTCCTTCCCAGGCACAGAGAAGGTGCTAGCAGGGAATTCTCTGCCTGCCTTTCCCCAGTGCTCTGCAAGCTCTCCAGGGCAACATAAAATGTGGGGCTCTGTGCTTTCTTTCCTTCTGAACAAGTGTTAGTGTTTTCTGCACAAACGCGATTCTGCGAAGCAATGTGAACACTTCTCCTTCCCAGGCACAGAGAAGGTGCTAGCAGGGAATTCTCTGCCTGCTTTTCCCCAGTGCTCTGCAAGCTCTCCAGGGCAACATAAAATGTGGGGCTCTGTGCTTTCTTTCCTTCTGAACAAGTGTTAGTGTTTTCTGCACAAACGCGATTCTGCGAAGCAATGTGAACACTTTTGCTTCCCAGGCACAGAGAAGGTGCTAGCAGGGAATTCTCTGCCTGCCTTTCCCCAGTGCTCTGCAAGCTCTCCAGGGCAACATAAAATGTGGGGCTCTGTGCTTTCTTTCCTTCTGAACAAGTCTCAGTGTTTTCTGCACAAACGCGATTCTGAGAAGCAATGTGAACACTTCTCCTTCCCAGGCACAGAGAAGGTGCTAGCAGGGAATTCTCTGCCTGCTTTTCCCCAGTGCTCTGCAAGCTCTCCAGGGCAACATAAAATGTGGGGCTCTGTGCTTTCTTTCCTTCTGAACAAGTGTTAGTGTTTTCTGCACAAACGCGATTCTGAGAAGCAATGTGAACACTTTTGCTTCCCAGGCACAGAGAAGGTGCTAGCAGGGAATTCTCTGCCTGCCTTTCCCCAGTGCTCTGCAAGCTCTCCAGGGCAACATAAAATGTGGGGCTCTGTGCTTTCTTTCCTTCTGAACAAGTGTTAGTGTTTTCTGCACAAACGCGATTCTGCGAAGCAATGTGAACACTTTTGCTTCCCAGGCACAGAGAAGGTGCTAGCAGGGAATTCTCTGCCTGCCTTTCCCCAGTGCTCTGCAAGCTCTGCAGGGCAACATAAAATGTGGGGCTCTGTGGTTTCTTTCCTTCTGAACAAGTGTTAGTGTTTTCTGCACAAACGCGATTCTGAGAAGCAATGTGAACACTTCTCCTTCCCAGGCACAGAGAAGGTGCTAGCAGGGAATTCTCTGCCTGCCTTTCCCCAGTGCTCTGCAAGCTCTCCAGGGCAACATAAAATGTGGGGCTCTGTGCTTTCTTTCCTTCTGAACAAGTGTTAGTGTTTTCTGCACAAACGCGATTCTGCGAAGCAATGTGAACACTTTTGCTTCCCAGGCACAGAGAAGGTGCTAGCAGGGAATTCTCTGCCTGCCTTTCCCCAGTGCTCTGCAAGCTCTGCAGGGCAACATAAAATGTGGGGCTCTGTGCTTTCTTTCCTTCTGAACAAGTGTTAGTGTTTTCTGCACAAACGCGATTCTGCGAAGCAATGTGAACACTTTTGCTTCCCAGGCACAGAGAAGGTGCTAGCAGGGAATTCTCTGCCTGCCTTTCCCCAGTGCTCTGCAAGCTCTGCAGGGCAACATAAAATGTGGGGCTCTGTGGTTTCTTTCCTTCTGAACAAGTGTTAGTGTTTTCTGCACAAACGCGATTCTGCGAAGCAATGTGCACACTTTTGCTTCCCAGGCACAGAGAAGGTGCTAGCAGGGAATTCTCTGCCTGCCTTTCCCCAGTGCTCTGCAAGCTCTCCGGGGCAACATAAAATGTGGGGCTCTGTGATTTCTTTCGTTCTGGACAAGTGTTAGTGTTTTCTGCACAAACGCGATTCTGCGAAGCAATGTGAACACTTTTGCTTCCCAGGCACAGAGAAGGTGCTAGCAGGGAATTCTCTGCTTGCCTTTCCCCAGTGCACGAAAGCTCTCCAGGGCAACATAAAATCTGGGTCTCTGTGGTTTCTTTCCTTCTGAACAAGTGTTAGTGTTTTCTGCACAAACGCGATTCTGCGAAGCAATGTGAACACTTCTCCTTCCCAGGCACAGAGAAGGTGCTAGCAGGGAATTCTCTGCCTGCCTTTCCCCAGTGCTCTGCAAGCTCTCCAGGGCAACATAAAATGTGGGGCTCTGTGCTTTCTTTCCTTCTGAACAAGTGTTAGTGTTTTCTGCACAAACGCGATTCTGCGAAGCAATGTGAACACTTCTCCTTCCCAGGCACAGAGAAGGTGCTAGCAGGGAATTCTCTGCCTGCTTTTCCCCAGTGCTCTGCAAGCTCTCCAGGGCAACATAAAATGTGGGGCTCTGTGCTTTCTTTCCTTCTGAACAAGTGTTAGTGTTTTCTGCACAAACGCGATTCTGAGAAGCAATGTGAACACTTCTCCTTCCCAGGCACAGAGAAGGTGCTAGCAGGGAATTCTCTGCCTGCCTTTCCCCAGTGCTCTGCAAGCTCTGCAGGGCAACATAAAATGTGGGGCTCTGTGCTTTCTTTCCTTCTGAACAAGTGTTAGTGTTTTCTGCACAAACGCGATTCTGCGAAGCAATGTGAACACTTTTGCTTCCCAGGCACAGAGAAGGTGCTAGCAGGGAATTCTCTGCCTGCTTTTCCCCAGTGCTCTGCAAGCTCTGCAGGGCAACATAAAATGTGGGGCTCTGTGCTTTCTTTCCTTCTGAACAAGTGTTAGTGTTTTCTGCACAAACGCGATTCTGCGAAGCAATGTGAACACTTTTGCTTCCCAGGCACAGAGAAGGTGCTAGCAGGGAATTCTCTGCTTGCCTTTCCCCACTGCTCTGAAAGCTCTCCAGGGCAACATAAAATCTGGGTCTCTGTGCTTTCTTTCCTTCTGAACAAGTGTTAGTGTTTTCTGCACAAACGCGATTCTGCGAAGCAATGTGAACACTTCTCCTTCCCAGGCACAGAGAAGGTGCTAGCAGGGAATTCTCTGCCTGCCTTTCCCCAGTGCTCTGCAAGCTCTCCAGGGCAACATAAAATGTGGGGCTCTGTGCTTTCTTTCCTTCTGAACAAGTGTTAGTGTTTTCTGCACAAACGCGATTCTGCGAAGCAATGTGAACACTTCTCCTTCCCAGGCACAGAGAAGGTGCTAGCAGGGAATTCTCTGCCTGCCTTTCCCCAGTGCTCTGCAAGCTCTCCAGGGCAACATAAAATGTGGGGCTCTGTGCTTTCTTTCCTTCTGAACAAGTGTTAGTGTTTTCTGCACAAACGCGATTCTGCGAAGCAATGTGAACACTTTTGCTTCCCAGGCACAGAGAAGGTGCTAGCAGGGAATTCTCTGCCTGCCTTTCCCCAGTGCTCTGCAAGCTCTGCAGGGCAACATAAAATCTGGGGCTCTGTGCTTTCTTTCCTTCTGAACAAGTGTTAGTGTTTTCTGCACAAACGCGATTCTGAGAAGCAATGTGAACACTTCTCCTTCCCAGGCACAGAGAAGGTGCTAGCAGGGAATTCTCTGCTTGCCTTTCCCCAGTGCTCTGCAAGCTCTCCAGGGCAACATAAAATCTGGGGCTCTGTGGTTTCTTTCCTTCTGAACAAGTGTTAGTGTTTTCTGCACAAACGCGATTCTGCGAAGCAATGTGAACACTTCTCCTTCCCAGGCACAGAGAAGGTGCTAGCAGGGAATTCTCTGCCTGCCTTTCCCCAGTGCTCTGCAAGCTCTCCGGGGCAACATAAAATGTGGGGCTCTGTGATTTCTTTCGTTCTGGACAAGTGTTAGTGTTTTCTGCACAAACGCGATTCTGCGAAGCAATGTGAACACTTTTGCTTCCCAGGCACAGAGAAGGTGCTAGCAGGGAATTCTCTGCTTGCCTTTCCCCACTGCTCTGAAAGCTCTCCAGGGCAACATAAAATCTGGGTCTCTGTGGTTTCTTTCCTTCTGAACAAGTGTTAGTGTTTTCTGCACAAACGCGATTCTGCGAAGCAATGTGAACACTTCTCCTTCCCAGGCACAGAGAAGGTGCTAGCAGGGAATTCTCTGCCTGCCTTTCCCCAGTGCTCTGCAAGCTCTCCAGGGCAACATAAAATGTGGGGCTCTGTGCTTTCTTTCCTTCTGAACAAGTGTTAGTGTTTTCTGCACAAACGCGATTCTGCGAAGCAATGTGAACACTTCTCCTTCCCAGGCACAGAGAAGGTGCTAGCAGGGAATTCTCTGCCTGCCTTTCCCCAGTGCTCTGCAAGCTCTGCAGGGCAACATAAAATGTGGGGCTCTGTGCTTTCTTTCCTTCTGAACAAGTGTTAGTGTTTTCTGCACAAACGCGATTCTGCGAAGCAATGTGAACACTTCTCCTTCCCAGGCACAGAGAAGGTGCTAGCAGGGAATTCTCTGCCTGCCTTTCCCCAGTGCTCTGCAAGCTCTCCAGGGCAACATAAAATCTGGGGCTCTGTGGTTTCTTTCCTTCTGAACAAGTGTTAGTGTTTTCTGCACAAACGCGATTCTGCGAAGCAATGTGAACACTTCTCCTTCCCAGGCACAGAGACGGTGCTAGCAGGGAATCCTCTGCCTGCCTTTCCCCAGTGCTCTGCAAGCTCTGCAGGGCAACATAAAATGTGGGGCTCTGTGCTTTCTTTTCTTCTGAACAAGTGTTAGTGTTTTCTGCACAAACGCGATTCTGCGAAGCAATGTGAACACTTTTGCTTCCCAGGCACAGAGAAGGTGCTAGCAGGGAATTCTCTGCCTGCCTTTCCCCAGTGCTCTGCAAGCTCTCCAGGGCAACAGCAAATCTGGGGCTCTGTGCTTTCTTTCCTTCTGAACAAGTGTTAGTGTTTTCTGCACAAACGCGATTCTGAGAAGCAATGTGAACACTTCTCCTTCCCAGGCACAGAGAAGGTGCTAGCAGGGAATTCTCTGCCTGCTTTTCCCCAGTGCTCTGCAAGCTCTCCAGGGCAACATAAAATGTGGGGCTCTGTGCTTTCTTTCCTTCTGAACAAGTGTTAGTGTTTTCTGCACAAACGCGATTCTGAGAAGCAATGTGAACACTTTTGCTTCCCAGGCACAGAGAAGGTGCTAGCAGGGAATTCTCTGCCTGCCTTTCCCCAGTGCTCTGCAAGCTCTCCAGGGCAACAGAAAATGTGGGGCTCTGTGCTTTCTTTCCTTCTGAACAAGTGTTAGTGTTTTCTGCACAAACGCGATTCTGCGAAGCAATGTGAACACTTCTCCTTCCCAGGCACAGAGAAGGTGCTAGCAGGGAATTCTCTGCCTGCCTTTCCCCAGTGCTCTGCAAGCTCTCCAGGGCAACATAAAATGTGGGGCTCTGTGATTTCTTTCGTTCTGGACAAGTGTTAGTGTTTTCTGCACAAACGCGATTCTGCAAAGCAATGTGAACACTTTTGCTTCCCAGGCACAGAGAAGGTGCTAGCAGGGAATTCTCTGCCTGCCTTTCCCCAGTGCTCTGCAAGCTCTCCAGGGCAACATAAAATGTGGGGCTCTGTGCTTTCTTTCCTTCTGAACAAGTGTTAGTGTTTTCTGCACAAACGCGATTCTGAGAAGCAATGTGAACACTTCTCCTTCCCAGGCACAGAGAAGGTGCTAGCAGGGAATTCTCTGCCTGCCTTTCCCCAGTGCTCTGCAAGCTCTCCAGGGCAACATAAAATGTGGGGCTCTGTGATTTCTTTCGTTCTGGACAAGTGTTAGTGTTTTCTGCACAAACGCGATTCTGCAAAGCAATGTGAACACTTCTCCTTCCCAGGCACAGAGAAGGTGCTAGCAGGGAATTCTCTGCCTGCTTTTCCCCAGTGCTCTGCAAGCTCTCCAGGGCAACGTAAAATGTGGGGCTCTGTGCTTTCTTTCCTTCTGAACAAGTGTTAGTGTTTTCTGCACAAACGCGATTCTGAGAAGCAATGTGAACACTTTTGCTTCCCAGGCACAGAGAAGGTGCTAGCAGGGAATTCTCTGCCTGCCTTTCCCCAGTGCTCTGCAAGCTCTCCAGGGCAACATAAAATGTGGGGCTCTGTGCTTTCTTTCCTTCTGAACAAGTGTTAGTGTTTTCTGCACAAACGCGATTCTGCGAAGCAATGTGAACACTTCTCCTTCCCAGGCACAGAGAAGGTGCTAGCAGGGAATTCTCTGCCTGCCTTTCCCCAGTGCTCTGCAAGCTCTCCAGGGCAACATAAAATGTGGGGCTCTGTGATTTCTTTCGTTCTGGACAAGTGTTAGTGTTTTCTGCACAAACGCGATTCTGCGAAGCAATGTGAACACTTTTGCTTCCCAGGCACAGAGAAGGTGCTAGCAGGGAATTCTCTGCCTGCCTTTCCCCAGTGCTCTGCAAGCTCTCCAGGGCAACATAAAATCTGGGGCTCTGTGCTTTCTTTCCTTCTGAACAAGTGTTAGTGTTTTCTGCACAAACGCGATTCTGCGAAGCAATGTGAACACTTCTCCTTCCCAGGCACAGAGAAGGTGCTAGCAGGGAATTCTCTGCCTGCCTTTCCCCAGTGCTCTGCAAGCTCTCCAGGGCAACAGAAAATGTGGGGCTCTGTGCTTTCTTTCCTTCTGAACAAGTGTTAGTGTTTTCTGCACAAACGCGATTCTGCGAAGCAATGTGAACACTTCTCCTTCCCAGGCACAGAGAAGGTGCTAGCAGGGAATTCTCTGCCTGCCTTTCCCCAGTGCTCTGCAAGCTCTCCAGGGCAACATAAAATCTGGGGCTCTGTGCTTTCTTTCCTTCTGAACAAGTGTTAGTGTTTTCTGCACAAACGCGATTCTGCGAAGCAATGTGAACACTTCTCCTTCCCAGGCACAGAGAAGGTGCTAGCAGGGAATTCTCTGCTTGCCTTTCCCCAGTGCTCTGCAAGCTCTCCAGGGCAACATAAAATCTGGGGCTCTGTGGTTTCTTTCCTTCTGAACAAGTGTTAGTGTTTTCTGCACAAACGCGATTCTGCGAAGCAATGTGAACACTTCTCCTTCCCAGGCACAGAGAAGGTGCTAGCAGGGAATTCTCTGCCTGCCTTTCCCCAGTGCTCTGCAAGCTCTCCAGGGCAACATAAAATGTGGGGCTCTGTGCTTTCTTTCCTTCTGAACAAGTGTTAGTGTTTTCTGCACAAACGCGATTCTGCGAAGCAATGTGAACACTTCTCCTTCCCAGGCACAGAGAAGGTGCTAGCAGGGAATTCTCTGCCTGCCTTTCCCCAGTGCTCTGCAAGCTCTCCAGGGCAACATAAAATGTGGGGCTCAGTGATTTCTTTCGTTCTGGACAAGTGTTAGTGTTTTCTGCACAAACGCGATTCTGCAAAGCAATGTGAACACTTTTGCTTCCCAGGCACAGAGAAGGTGCTAGCAGGGAATTCTCTGCCTGCCTTTCCCCAGTGCTCTGCAAGCTCTCCAGGGCAACATAAAATGTGGGGCTCTGTGCTTTCTTTCCTTCTGAACAAGTGTTAGTGTTTTCTGCACAAACGCGATTCTGAGAAGCAATGTGAACACTTTTGCTTCCCAGGCACAGAGAAGGTGCTAGCAGGGAATTCTCTGCCTGCCTTTCCCCAGTGCTCTGCAAGCTCTCCAGGGCAACATAAAATGTGGGGCTCTGTGATTTCTTTCGTTCTGGACAAGTGTTAGTGTTTTCTGCACAAACGCGATTCTGCGAAGCAATGTGAACACTTTTGCTTCCCAGGCACAGAGAAGGTGCTAGCAGGGAATTCTCTGCCTGCCTTTCCCCAGTGCTCTGCAAGCTCTGCAGGGCAACATAAAATCTGGGGCTCTGTGGTTTCTTTCCTTCTGAACAAGTGTTAGTGTTTTCTGCACAAACGCGATTCTGCGAAGCAATGTGAACACTTCTCCTTCCCAGGCACAGAGAAGGTGCTAGCAGGGAATTCTCTGCCTGCCTTTCCCCAGTGCTCTGCAAGCTCTCCAGGGCAACATAAAATCTGGGGCTCTGTGCTTTCTTTCCTTCTGAACAAGTGTTAGTGTTTTCTGCACAAACGCGATTCTGAGAAGCAATGTGAACACTTTTGCTTCCCAGGCACAGAGAAGGTGCTAGCAGGGAATTCTCTGCTTGCCTTTCCCCACTGCTCTGAAAGCTCTCCAGGGCAACATAAAATCTGGGGCTCTGTGCTTTCTTTCCTTCTGAACAAGTGTTAGTGTTTTCTGCACAAAAGCGATTCTGCGAAGCAATGTGAACACTTCTCCTTCCCAGGCACAGAGAAGGTGCTAGCAGGGAATTCTCTGCCTGCCTTTCCCCAGTGCTCTGCAAGCTCTCCAGGGCAACATAAAATCTGGGGCTCTGTGCTTTCTTTCCTTCTGAACAAGTGTTAGTGTTTTCTGCACAAACGCGATTCTGCAAAGCAATGTGAACACTTTTGCTTCCCAGGCACAGAGAAGGTGCTAGCAGGGAATTCTCTGCCTGCTTTTCTCCAGTGCTCTGCAAGCTCTGCAGGGCAACAGAAAATGTGGGGCTCTGTGCTTTCTTTCCTTCTGAACAAGTGTTAGTGTTTTCTGCACAAACGCGATTCTGCGAAGCAATGTGAACACTTCTCCTTCCCAGGCACAGAGAAGGTGCTAGCAGGGAATTCTCTGCCTGCCTTTCCCCAGTGCTCTGCAAGCTCTCCAGGGCAACATAAAATGTGGGGCTCTGTGCTTTCTTTCCTTCTGAACAAGTCTCAGTGTTTTCTGCACAAACGCGATTCTGAGAAGCAATGTGAACACTTCTCCTTCCCAGGCACAGAGACGGTGCTAGCAGGGAATTCTCTGCCTGCCTTTCCCCAGTGCTCTGCAAGCTCTGCAGGGCAACATAAAATGTGGGGCTCTGTGCTTTCTTTCCTTCTGAACAAGTGTTAGTGTTTTCTGCACAAACGCGATTCTGAGAAGCAATGTGAACACTTCTCCTTCCCAGGCACAGAGAAGGTGCTAGCAGGGAATTCTCTGCCTGCCTTTCCCCAGTGCTCTGCAAGCTCTCCAGGGCAACATAAAATCTGGGGCTCTGGGCTTTCTTTCCTTCTGAACAAGTGTTAGTGTTTTCTGCACAAACGCGATTCTGAGAAGCAATGTGAACACTTCTCCTTCCCAGGCACAGAGAAGGTGCTAGCAGGGAATTCTCTGCCTGCTTTTCCCCAGTGCTCTGCAAGCTCTCCAGGGCAACATAAAATCTGGGGCTCTGTGCTTTCTTTCCTTCTGAACAAGTGTTAGTGTTTTCTGCACAAACGCGATTCTGAGAAGCAATGTGAACACTTTTGCTTCCCAGGCACAGAGAAGGTGCTAGCAGGGAATTCTCTGCCTGCCTTTCCCCAGTGCTCTGCAAGCTCTCCAGGGCAACATAAAATGTGGGGCTCTGTGCTTTCTTTCCTTCTGAACAAGTGTTAGTGTTTTCTGCACAAACGCGATTCTGCGAAGCAATGTGAACACTTCTCCTTCCCAGGCACAGAGAAGGTGCTAGCAGGGAATTCTCTGCCTGCCTTTCCCCAGTGCTCTGCAAGCTCTCCAGGGCAACATAAAATGTGGGGCTCTGTGATTTCTTTCGTTCTGGACAAGTGTTAGTGTTTTCTGCACAAACGCGATTCTGCAAAGCAATGTGAACACTTTTGCTTCCCAGGCACAGAGAAGGTGCTAGCAGGGAATTCTCTGCCTGCCTTTCCCCAGTGCTCTGCAAGCTCTCCAGGGCAACATAAAATGTGGGGCTCTGTGCTTTCTTTCCTTCTGAACAAGTGTTAGTGTTTTCTGCACAAACGCGATTCTGAGAAGCAATGTGAACACTTCTCCTTCCCAGGCACAGAGAAGGTGCTAGCAGGGAATTCTCTGCCTGCCTTTCCCCAGTGCTCTGCAAGCTCTCCAGGGCAACATAAAATGTGGGGCTCTGTGATTTCTTTCGTTCTGGACAAGTGTTAGTGTTTTCTGCACAAACGCGATTCTGCGAAGCAATGTGAACACTTCTCCTTCCCAGGCACAGAGAAGGTGCTAGCAGGGAATTCTCTGCCTGCTTTTCCCCAGTGCTCTGCAAGCTCTGCAGGGCAACATAAAATGTGGGGCTCTGTGCTTTCTTTCCTTCTGAACAAGTGTTAGTGTTTTCTGCACAAACGCGATTCTGCGAAGCAATGTGAACACTTCTCCTTCCCAGGCACAGAGACGGTGCTAGCAGGGAATTCTCTGCCTGCCTTTCCCCAGTGCTCTGCAAGCTCTCCAGGGCAACATAAAATGTGGGGCTCTGTGCTTTCTTTCCTTCTGAACAAGTGTTAGTGTTTTCTGCACAAACGCGATTCTGCAAAGCAATGTGAACACTTTTGCTTCCCAGGCACAGAGAAGGTGCTAGCAGGGAATTCTCTGCCTGCTTTTCTCCAGTGCTCTGCAAGCTCTGCAGGGCAACAGAAAATGTGGGGCTCTGTGCTTTCTTTCCTTCTGAACAAGTGTTAGTGTTTTCTGCACAAACGCGATTCTGCGAAGCAATGTGAACACTTCTCCTTCCCAGGCACAGAGAAGGTGCTAGCAGGGAATTCTCTGCCTGCCTTTCCCCAGTGCTCTGCAAGCTCTCCAGGGCAACATAAAATGTGGGGCTCTGTGCTTTCTTTCCTTCTGAACAAGTGTTAGTGTTTTCTGCACAAACGCGATTCTGCGAAGCAATGTGAACACTTCTCCTTCCCAGGCACAGAGACGGTGCTAGCAGGGAATTCTCTGCCTGCCTTTCCCCAGTGCTCTGCAAGCTCTGCAGGGCAACATAAAATGTGGGGCTCTGTGCTTTCTTTCCTTCTGAACAAGTGTTAGTGTTTTCTGCACAAACGCGATTCTGCGAAGCAATGTGAACACTTTTGCTTCCCAGGCACAGAGAAGGTGCTAGCAGGGAATTCTCTGCCTGCCTTTCCCCAGTGCTCTGCAAGCTCTCCGGGGCAACATAAAATGTGGGGCTCTGTGATTTCTTTCGTTCTGGACAAGTGTTAGTGTTTTCTGCACAAACGCGATTCTGCGAAGCAATGTGAACACTTTTGCTTCCCAGGCACAGAGAAGGTGCTAGCAGGGAATTCTCTGCTTGCCTTTCCCCACTGCTCTGAAAGCTCTCCAGGGCAACATAAAATCTGGGTCTCTGTGGTTTCTTTCCTTCTGAACAAGTGTTAGTGTTTTCTGCACAAACGCGATTCTGCGAAGCAATGTGAACACTTCTCCTTCCCAGGCACAGAGAAGGTGCTAGCAGGGAATTCTCTGCCTGCCTTTCCCCAGTGCTCTGCAAGCTCTCCAGGGCAACATAAAATGTGGGGCTCTGTGCTTTCTTTCCTTCTGAACAAGTGTTAGTGTTTTCTGCACAAACGCGATTCTGCGAAGCAATGTGAACACTTCTCCTTCCCAGGCACAGAGAAGGTGCTAGCAGGGAATTCTCTGCCTGCTTTTCCCCAGTGCTCTGCAAGCTCTGCAGGGCAACAGAAAATGTGGGGCTCTGTGCTTTCTTTCCTTCTGAACAAGTGTTAGTGTTTTCTGCACAAACGCGATTCTGAGAAGCAATGTGAACACTTCTCCTTCCCAGGCACAGAGAAGGTGCTAGCAGGGAATTCTCTGCCTGCCTTTCCCCAGTGCTCTGCAAGCTCTGCAGGGCAACATAAAATGTGGGGCTCTGTGCTTTCTTTCCTTCTGAACAAGTGTTAGTGTTTTCTGCACAAACGCGATTCTGCGAAGCAATGTGAACACTTTTGCTTCCCAGGCACAGAGAAGGTGCTAGCAGGGAATTCTCCTCCTGCTTTTCCCCAGTGCTCTGCAAGCTCTGCAGGGCAACATAAAATGTGGGGCTCTGTGCTTTCTTTCCTTCTGAACAAGTGTTAGTGTTTTCTGCACAAACGCGATTCTGCGAAGCAATGTGAACACTTTTGCTTCCCAGGCACAGAGAAGGTGCTAGCAGGGAATTCTCTGCTTGCCTTTCCCCACTGCTCTGAAAGCTCTCCAGGGCAACATAAAATCTGGGTCTCTGTGCTTTCTTTCCTTCTGAACAAGTGTTAGTGTTTTCTGCACAAACGCGATTCTGCGAAGCAATGTGAACACTTCTCCTTCCCAGGCACAGAGAAGGTGCTAGCAGGGAATTCTCTGCCTGCCTTTCCCCAGTGCTCTGCAAGCTCTCCAGGGCAACATAAAATGTGGGGCTCTGTGGTTTCTTTCCTTCTGAACAAGTGTTAGTGTTTTCTGCACAAACGCGATTCTGCGAAGCAATGTGAACACTTCTCCTTCCCAGGCACAGAGAAGGTGCTAGCAGGGAATTCTCTGCCTGCTTTTCCCCAGTGCTCTGCAAGCTCTCCAGGGCAACATAAAATGTGGGGCTCTGTGCTTTCTTTCCTTCTGAACAAGTGTTAGTGTTTTCTGCACAAACGCGATTCTGCGAAGCAATGTGAACACTTTTGCTTCCCAGGCACAGAGAAGGTGCTAGCAGGGAATTCTCTGCCTGCCTTTCCCCAGTGCTCTGCAAGCTCTGCAGGGCAACATAAAATCTGGGGCTCTGTGCTTTCTTTCCTTCTGAACAAGTGTTAGTGTTTTCTGCACAAACGCGATTCTGCGAAGCAATGTGAACACTTCTCCTTCCCAGGCACAGAGAAGGTGCTAGCAGGGAATTCTCTGCCTGCCTTTCCCCAGTGCTCTGCAAGCTCTCCGGGGCAACATAAAATGTGGGGCTCTGTGATTTCTTTCGTTCTGGACAAGTGTTAGTGTTTTCTGCACAAACGCGATTCTGCGAAGCAATGTGAACACTTTTGCTTCCCAGGCACAGAGAAGGTGCTAGCAGGGAATTCTCTGCTTGCCTTTCCCCACTGCTCTGAAAGCTCTCCAGGGCAACATAAAATCTGGGGCTCTGTGCTTTCTTTCCTTCTGAACAAGTGTTAGTGTTTTCTGCACAAACGCGATTCTGCGAAGCAATGTGAACACTTCTCCTTCCCAGGCACAGAGAAGGTGCTAGCAGGGAATTCTCTGCCTGCCTTTCCCCAGTGCTCTGCAAGCTCTCCAGGGCAACATAAAATGTGGGGCTCTGTGCTTTCTTTCCTTCTGAACAAGTGTTAGTGTTTTCTGCACAAACGCGATTCTGCGAAGCAATGTGAACAATTCTCCTTCCCAGGCACAGAGAAGGTGCTAGCAGGGAATTCTCTGCCTGCCTTTCCCCAGTGCTCTGCAAGCTCTGCAGGGCAACATAAAATGTGGGGCTCTGTGCTTTCTTTCCTTCTGAACAAGTGTTAGTGTTTTCTGCACAAACGCGATTCTGCGAAGCAATGTGAACACTTCTCCTTCCCAGGCACAGAGAAGGTGCTAGCAGGGAATTCTCTGCCTGCCTTTCCCCAGTGCTCTGCAAGCTCTCCAGGGCAACATAAAATCTGGGGCTCTGTGGTTTCTTTCCTTCTGAACAAGTGTTAGTGTTTTCTGCACAAACGCGATTCTGCGAAGCAATGTGAACACTTCTCCTTCCCAGGCACAGAGACGGTGCTAGCAGGGAATCCTCTGCCTGCCTTTCCCCAGTGCTCTGCAAGCTCTGCAGGGCAACATAAAATGTGGGGCTCTGTGCTTTCTTTCCTTCTGAACAAGTGTTAGTGTTTTCTGCACAAACGCGATTCTGCGAAGCAATGTGAACACTTTTGCTTCCCAGGCACAGAGAAGGTGCTAGCAGGGAATTCTCTGCCTGCCTTTCCCCAGTGCTCTGCAAGCTCTCCAGGGCAACAGCAAATCTGGGGCTCTGTGCTTTCTTTCCTTCTGAACAAGTGTTAGTGTTTTCTGCACAAACGCGATTCTGAGAAGCAATGTGAACACTTCTCCTTCCCAGGCACAGAGAAGGTGCTAGCAGGGAATTCTCTGCCTGCTTTTCCCCAGTGCTCTGCAAGCTCTCCAGGGCAACATAAAATGTGGGGCTCTGTGCTTTCTTTCCTTCTGAACAAGTGTTAGTGTTTTCTGCACAAACGCGATTCTGAGAAGCAATGTGAACACTTTTGCTTCCCAGGCACAGAGAAGGTGCTAGCAGGGAATTCTCTGCCTGCCTTTCCCCAGTGCTCTGCAAGCTCTCCAGGGCAACAGAAAATGTGGGGCTCTGTGCTTTCTTTCCTTCTGAACAAGTGTTAGTGTTTTCTGCACAAACGCGATTCTGCGAAGCAATGTGAACACTTCTCCTTCCCAGGCACAGAGAAGGTGCTAGCAGGGAATTCTCTGCCTGCCTTTCCCCAGTGCTCTGCAAGCTCTCCAGGGCAACATAAAATGTGGGGCTCTGTGCTTTCTTTCCTTCTGAACAAGTGTTAGTGTTTTCTGCACAAACGCGATTCTGCGAAGCAATGTGAACACTTCTCCTTCCCAGGCACAGAGACGGTGCTAGCAGGGAATTCTCTGCCTGCCTTTCCCCAGTGCTCTGCAAGCTCTGCAGGGCAACATAAAATGTGGGGCTCTGTGCTTTCTTTCCTTCTGAACAAGTGTTAGTGTTTTCTGCACAAACGCGATTCTGCGAAGCAATGTGAACACTTTTGCTTCCCAGGCACAGAGAAGGTGCTAGCAGGGAATTCTCTGCCTGCCTTTCCCCAGTGCTCTGCAAGCTCTCCAGGGCAACAGCAAATCTGGGGCTCTGTGCTTTCTTTCCTTCTGAACAAGTGTTAGTGTTTTCTGCACAAACGCGATTCTGAGAAGCAATGTGAACACTTCTCCTTCCCAGGCACAGAGAAGGTGCTAGCAGGGAATTCTCTGCCTGCCTTTCCCCAGTGCTCTGCAAGCTCTCCGGGGCAACATAAAATGTGGGGCTCTGTGATTTCTTTCGTTCTGGACAAGTGTTAGTGTTTTCTGCACAAACGCGATTCTGCGAAGCAATGTGAACACTTTTGCTTCCCAGGCACAGAGAAGGTGCTAGCAGGGAATTCTCTGCTTGCCTTTCCCCAGTGCATGAAAGCTCTCCAGGGCAACATAAAATCTGGGTCTCTGTGGTTTCTTTCCTTCTGAACAAGTGTTAGTGTTTTCTGCACAAACGCGATTCTGCGAAGCAATGTGAACACTTCTCCTTCCCAGGCACAGAGAAGGTGCTAGCAGGGAATTCTCTGCCTGCCTTTCCCCAGTGCTCTGCAAGCTCTCCAGGGCAACATAAAATGTGGGGCTCTGTGCTTTCTTTCCTTCTGAACAAGTGTTAGTGTTTTCTGCACAAACGCGATTCTGCGAAGCAATGTGAACACTTCTCCTTCCCAGGCACAGAGAAGGTGCTAGCAGGGAATTCTCTGCCTGCTTTTCCCCAGTGCTCTGCAAGCTCTCCAGGGCAACATAAAATGTGGGGCTCTGTGCTTTCTTTCCTTCTGAACAAGTGTTAGTGTTTTCTGCACAAACGCGATTCTGAGAAGCAATGTGAACACTTGTGCTTCCCAGGCACAGAGAAGGTGCTAGCAGGGAATTCTCTGCCTGCCTTTCCCCAGTGCTCTGCAAGCTCTCCAGGGCAACATAAAATGTGGGGCTCTGTGCTTTCTTTCCTTCTGAACAAGTGTTAGTGTTTTCTGCACAAACGCGATTCTGCGAAGCAATGTGAACACTTTTGCTTCCCAGGCACAGAGAAGGTGCTAGCAGGGAATTCTCTGCCTGCTTTTCCCCAGTGCTCTGCAAGCTCTGCAGGGCAACATAAAATGTGGGGCTCTGTGCTTTCTTTCCTTCTGAACAAGTGTTAGTGTTTTCTGCACAAACGCGATTCTGCGAAGCAATGTGAACACTTTTGCTTCCCAGGCACAGAGAAGGTGCTAGCAGGGAATTCTCTGCTTGCCTTTCCCCACTGCTCTGAAAGCTCTCCAGGGCAACATAAAATCTGGGTCTCTGTGCTTTCTTTCCTTCTGAACAAGTGTTAGTGTTTTCTGCACAAACGCGATTCTGAGAAGCAATGTGAACACTTCTCCTTCCCAGGCACAGAGAAGGTGCTAGCAGGGAATTCTCTGCCTGCCTTTCCCCAGTGCTCTGCAAGCTCTCCAGGGCAACATAAAATGTGGGGCTCTGTGCTTTCTTTCCTTCTGAACAAGTGTTAGTGTTTTCTGCACAAACGCTATTCTGCGAAGCAATGTGAACACTTCTCCTTCCCAGGCACAGAGAAGGTGCTAGCAGGGAATTCTCTGCCTGCTTTTCCCCAGTGCTCTGCAAGCTCTCCAGGGCAACATAAAATGTGGGGCTCTGTGCTTTCTTTCCTTCTGAACAAGTGTTAGTGTTTTCTGCACAAACGCGATTCTGCGAAGCAATGTGAACACTTTTGCTTCCCAGGCACAGAGAAGGTGCTAGCAGGGAATTCTCTGCCTGCCTTTCCCCAGTGCTCTGCAAGCTCTCCAGGGCAACATAAAATCTGGGGCTCTGTGCTTTCTTTCCTTCTGAACAAGTGTTAGTGTTTTCTGCACAAACGCGATTCTGAGAAGCAATGTGAACACTTCTCCTTCCCAGGCACAGAGAAGGTGCTAGCAGGGAATTCTCTGCCTGCCTTTCCCCAGTGCTCTGCAAGCTCTCCAGGGCAACATAAAATCTGGGGCTCTGTGGTTTCTTTCCTTCTGAACAAGTGTTAGTGTTTTCTGCACAAACGCGATTCTGCGAAGCAATGTGAACACTTCTCCTTCCCAGGCACAGAGAAGGTGCTAGCAGGGAATTCTCTGCCTGCCTTTCCCCAGTGCTCTGCAAGCTCTCCGGGGCAACATAAAATGTGGGGCTCTGTGATTTCTTTCGTTCTGGACAAGTGTTAGTGTTTTCTGCACAAACGCGATTCTGCGAAGCAATGTGAACACTTTTGCTTCCCAGGCACAGAGAAGGTGCTAGCAGGGAATTCTCTGCTTGCCTTTCCCCACTGCTCTGAAAGCTCTCCAGGGCAACATAAAATCTGGGTCTCTGTGGTTTCTTTCCTTCTGAACAAGTGTTAGTGTTTTCTGCACAAACGCGATTCTGCGAAGCAATGTGAACACTTTTGCTTCCCAGGCACAGAGAAGGTGCTAGCAGGGAATTCTCTGCCTGCCTTTCCCCAGTGCTCTGCAAGCTCTCCAGGGCAACATAAAATGTGGGGCTCTGTGCTTTCTTTCCTTCTGAACAAGTGTTAGTGTTTTCTGCACAAACGCGATTCTGCGAAGCAATGTGAACACTTCTCCTTCCCAGGCACAGAGAAGGTGCTAGCAGGGAATTCTCTGCCTGCCTTTCCCCAGTGCTCTGCAAGCTCTGCAGGGCAACATAAAATGTGGGGCTCTGTGCTTTCTTTCCTTCTGAACAAGTGTTAGTGTTTTCTGCACAAACGCGATTCTGCGAAGCAATGTGAACACTTCTCCTTCCCAGGCACAGAGAAGGTGCTAGCAGGGAATTCTCTGCCTGCCTTTCCCCAGTGCTCTGCAAGCTCTCCAGGGCAACATAAAATCTGGGGCTCTGTGGTTTCTTTCCTTCTGAACAAGTGTTAGTGTTTTCTGCACAAACGCGATTCTGCGAAGCAATGTGAACACTTCTCCTTCCCAGGCACAGAGACGGTGCTAGCAGGGAATCCTCTGCCTGCCTTTCCCCAGTGCTCTGCAAGCTCTGCAGGGCAACATAAAATGTGGGGCTCTGTGCTTTCTTTCCTTCTGAACAAGTGTTAGTGTTTTCTGCACAAACGCGATTCTGCGAAGCAATGTGAACACTTTTGCTTCCCAGGCACAGAGAAGGTGCTAGCAGGGAATTCTCTGCCTGCCTTTCCCCAGTGCTCTGCAAGCTCTCCAGGGCAACAGCAAATCTGGGGCTCTGTGCTTTCTTTCCTTCTGAACAAGTGTTAGTGTTTTCTGCACAAACGCGATTCTGAGAAGCAATGTGAACACTTCTCCTTCCCAGGCACAGAGAAGGTGCTAGCAGGGAATTCTCTGCCTGCTTTTCCCCAGTGCTCTGCAAGCTCTCCAGGGCAACATAAAATGTGGGGCTCTGTGCTTTCTTTCCTTCTGAACAAGTGTTAGTGTTTTCTGCACAAACGCGATTCTGAGAAGCAATGTGAACACTTTTGCTTCCCAGGCACAGAGAAGGTGCTAGCAGGGAATTCTCTGCCTGCCTTTCCCCAGTGCTCTGCAAGCTCTCCAGGGCAACAGAAAATGTGGGGCTCTGTGCTTTCTTTCCTTCTGAACAAGTGTTAGTGTTTTCTGCACAAACGCGATTCTGCGAAGCAATGTGAACACTTTTGCTTCCCAGGCACAGAGAAGGTGCTAGCAGGGAATTCTCTGCCTGCCTTTCCCCAGTGCTCTGCAAGCTCTCCAGGGCAACATAAAATGTGGGGCTCTGTGATTTCTTTCGTTCTGGACAAGTGTTAGTGTTTTCTGCACAAACGCGATTCTGCAAAGCAATGTGAACACTTTTGCTTCCCAGGCACAGAGAAGGTGCTAGCAGGGAATTCTCTGCCTGCCTTTCCCCAGTGCTCTGCAAGCTCTCCAGGGCAACATAAAATGTGGGGCTCTGTGCTTTCTTTCCTTCTGAACAAGTGTTAGTGTTTTCTGCACAAACGCGATTCTGAGAAGCAATGTGAACACTTCTCCTTCCCAGGCACAGAGAAGGTGCTAGCAGGGAATTCTCTGCCTGCCTTTCCCCAGTGCTCTGCAAGCTCTCCAGGGCAACATAAAATGTGGGGCTCTGTGATTTCTTTCGTTCTGGACAAGTGTTAGTGTTTTCTGCACAAACGCGATTCTGCGAAGCAATGTGAACACTTCTCCTTCCCAGGCA
The DNA here is from genome assembly GCA_030819815.1 of Strix occidentalis. Taxonomy (NCBI): domain Eukaryota; kingdom Metazoa; phylum Chordata; class Aves; order Strigiformes; family Strigidae; genus Strix; species Strix occidentalis. The sequence continues at coordinate 415,091 of JASWHU010000084.1, read as the reverse complement.
CAGAGAAGGTGCTAGCAGGGAATTCTCTGCCTGCTTTTCCCCAGTGCTCTGCAAGCTCTGCAGGGCAACATAAAATCTGGGGCTCTGTGCTTTCTTTCCTTCTGAACAAGTGTTAGTGTTTTCTGCACAAACGCGATTCTGAGAAGCAATGTGAACACTTCTCCTTCCCAGGCACAGAGAAGGTGCTAGCAGGGAATTCTCTGCCTGCCTTTCCCCAGTGCTCTGCAAGCTCTGCAGGGCAACATAAAATGTGGGGCTCTGTGCTTTCTTTCCTTCTGAACAAGTGTTAGTGTTTTCTGCACAAACGCGATTCTGAGAAGCAATGTGAACACTTCTCCTTCCCAGGCACAGAGAAGGTGCTAGCAGGGAATTCTCTGCCTGCCTTTCCCCAGTGCTCTGCAAGCTCTCCAGGGCAACATAAAATCTGGGGCTCTGTGCTTTCTTTCCTTCTGAACAAGTGTTAGTGTTTTCTGCACAAACGCGATTCTGAGAAGCAATGTGAACACTTTTGCTTCCCAGGCACAGAGAAGGTGCTAGCAGGGAATTCTCTGCCTGCCTTTCCCCAGTGCTCTGCAAGCTCTCCAGGGCAACATAAAATGTGGGGCTCTGTGCTTTCTTTCCTTCTGAACAAGTGTTAGTGTTTTCTGCACAAACGCGATTCTGCGAAGCAATGTGAACACTTCTCCTTCCCAGGCACAGAGAAGGTGCTAGCAGGGAATTCTCTGCCTGCCTTTCCCCAGTGCTCTGCAAGCTCTCCAGGGCAACATAAAATGTGGGGCTCTGTGATTTCTTTCGTTCTGGACAAGTGTTAGTGTTTTCTGCACAAACGCGATTCTGCAAAGCAATGTGAACACTTTTGCTTCCCAGGCACAGAGAAGGTGCTAGCAGGGAATTCTCTGCCTGCCTTTCCCCAGTGCTCTGCAAGCTCTCCAGGGCAACATAAAATCTGGGGCTCTGTGCTTTCTTTCCTTCTGAACAAGTGTTAGTGTTTTCTGCACAAACGCGATTCTGCGAAGCAATGTGAACACTTCTCCTTCCCAGGCACAGAGAAGGTGCTAGCAGGGAATTCTCTGCCTGCCTTTCCCCAGTGCTCTGCAAGCTCTCCAGGGCAACAGAAAATGTGGGGCTCTGTGCTTTCTTTCCTTCTGAACAAGTGTTAGTGTTTTCTGCACAAACGCGATTCTGCGAAGCAATGTGAACACTTCTCCTTCCCAGGCACAGAGAAGGTGCTAGCAGGGAATTCTCTGCCTGCCTTTCCCCAGTGCTCTGCAAGCTCTCCAGGGCAACATAAAATCTGGGGCTCTGTGCTTTCTTTCCTTCTGAACAAGTGTTAGTGTTTTCTGCACAAACGCGATTCTGCGAAGCAATGTGAACACTTTTGCTTCCCAGGCACAGAGAAGGTGCTAGCAGGGAATTCTCTGCTTGCCTTTCCCCAGTGCTCTGCAAGCTCTCCAGGGCAACATAAAATCTGGGGCTCTGTGGTTTCTTTCCTTCTGAACAAGTGTTAGTGTTTTCTGCACAAACGCGATTCTGCGAAGCAATGTGAACACTTCTCCTTCCCAGGCACAGAGAAGGTGCTAGCAGGGAATTCTCTGCCTGCCTTTCCCCAGTGCTCTGCAAGCTCTCCAGGGCAACATAAAATGTGGGGCTCTGTGCTTTCTTTCCTTCTGAACAAGTGTTAGTGTTTTCTGCACAAACGCGATTCTGCGAAGCAATGTGAACACTTCTCCTTCCCAGGCACAGAGAAGGTGCTAGCAGGGAATTCTCTGCCTGCCTTTCCCCAGTGCTCTGCAAGCTCTCCAGGGCAACATAAAATGTGGGGCTCAGTGATTTCTTTCGTTCTGGACAAGTGTTAGTGTTTTCTGCACAAACGCGATTCTGCAAAGCAATGTGAACACTTTTGCTTCCCAGGCACAGAGAAGGTGCTAGCAGGGAATTCTCTGCCTGCCTTTCCCCAGTGCTCTGCAAGCTCTCCAGGGCAACATAAAATGTGGGGCTCTGTGCTTTCTTTCCTTCTGAACAAGTGTTAGTGTTTTCTGCACAAACGCGATTCTGAGAAGCAATGTGAACACTTCTCCTTCCCAGGCACAGAGAAGGTGCTAGCAGGGAATTCTCTGCCTGCCTTTCCCCAGTGCTCTGCAAGCTCTGCAGGGCAACATAAAATCTGGGGCTCTGTGCTTTCTTTCCTTCTGAACAAGTGTTAGTGTTTTCTGCACAAACGCGATTCTGCGAAGCAATGTGAACACTTCTCCTTCCCAGGCACAGAGAAGGTGCTAGCAGGGAATTCTCTGCCTGCCTTTCCCCAGTGCTCTGCAAGCTCTCCAGGGCAACATAAAATCTGGGGCTCTGTGCTTTCTTTCCTTCTGAACAAGTGTTAGTGTTTTCTGCACAAACGCGATTCTGAGAAGCAATGTGAACACTTTTGCTTCCCAGGCACAGAGAAGGTGCTAGCAGGGAATTCTCTGCCTGCCTTTCCCCAGTGCTCTGAAAGCTCTCCAGGGCAACATAAAATGTGGGGCTCTGTGGTTTCTTTCCTTCTGAACAAGTGTTAGTGTTTTCTGCACAAAAGCGATTCTGCGAAGCAATGTGAACACTTCTCCTTCCCAGGCACAGAGAAGGTGCTAGCAGGGAATTCTCTGCCTGCCTTTCCCCAGTGCTCTGCAAGCTCTCCAGGGCAACATAAAATCTGGGGCTCTGTGCTTTCTTTCCTTCTGAACAAGTGTTAGTGTTTTCTGCACAAACGCGATTCTGCAAAGCAATGTGAACACTTTTGCTTCCCAGGCACAGAGAAGGTGCTAGCAGGGAATTCTCTGCCTGCTTTTCTCCAGTGCTCTGCAAGCTCTGCAGGGCAACATAAAATGTGGGGCTCTGTGCTTTCTTTCCTTCTGAACAAGTGTTAGTGTTTTCTGCACAAACGCGATTCTGCGAAGCAATGTGAACACTTCTCCTTCCCAGGCACAGAGAAGGTGCTAGCAGGGAATTCTCTGCCTGCCTTTCCCCAGTGCTCTGCAAGCTCTCCAGGGCAACAGAAAATGTGGGGCTCTGTGCTTTCTTTCCTTCTGAACAAGTGTTAGTGTTTTCTGCACAAACGCGATTCTGCGAAGCAATGTGAACACTTCTCCTTCCCAGGCACAGAGAAGGTGCTAGCAGGGAATTCTCTGCCTGCCTTTCCCCAGTGCTCTGCAAGCTCTGCAGGGCAACATAAAATGTGGGGCTCTGTGCTTTCTTTCCTTCTGAACAAGTGTTAGTGTTTTCTGCACAAACGCGATTCTGAGAAGCAATGTGAACACTTCTCCTTCCCAGGCACAGAGAAGGTGCTAGCAGGGAATTCTCTGCCTGCCTTTCCCCAGTGCTCTGCAAGCTCTCCAGGGCAACAGCAAATCTGGGGCTCTGTGCTTTCTTTCCTTCTGAACAAGTGTTAGTGTTTTCTGCACAAACGCGATTCTGCGAAGCAATGTGAACACTTTTGCTTCCCAGGCACAGAGAAGGTGCTAGCAGGGAATTCTCTGCCTGCCTTTCCCCAGTGCTCTGCAAGCTCTCCAGGGCAACATAAAATGTGGGGCTCTGTGCTTTCTTTCCTTCTGAACAAGTGTTAGTGTTTTCTGCACAAACGCGATTCTGAGAAGCAATGTGAACACTTCTCCTTCCCAGGCACAGAGAAGGTGCTAGCAGGGAATTCTCTGCCTGCCTTTCCCCAGTGCTCTGCAAGCTCTCCAGGGCAACATAAAATGTGGGGCTCTGTGCTTTCTTTCCTTCTGAACAAGTGTTAGTGTTTTCTGCACAAACGCGATTCTGCGAAGCAATGTGAACACTTCTCCTTCCCAGGCACAGAGAAGGTGCTAGCAGGGAATTCTCTGCCTGCCTTTCCCCAGTGCTCTGCAAGCTCTCCAGGGCAACATAAAATGTGGGGCTCTGTGATTTCTTTCGTTCTGGACAAGTGTTAGTGTTTTCTGCACAAACGCGATTCTGCAAAGCAATGTGAACACTTTTGCTTCCCAGGCACAGAGAAGGTGCTAGCAGGGAATTCTCTGCCTGCCTTTCCCCAGTGCTCTGCAAGCTCTCCAGGGCAACATAAAATGTGGGGCTCTGTGCTTTCTTTCCTTCTGAACAAGTGTTAGTGTTTTCTGCACAAACGCGATTCTGAGAAGCAATGTGAACACTTCTCCTTCCCAGGCACAGAGAAGGTGCTAGCAGGGAATTCTCTGCCTGCCTTTCCCCAGTGCTCTGCAAGCTCTCCAGGGCAACATAAAATGTGGGGCTCTGTGATTTCTTTCGTTCTGGACAAGTGTTAGTGTTTTCTGCACAAACGCGATTCTGCGAAGCAATGTGAACACTTCTCCTTCCCAGGCACAGAGAAGGTGCTAGCAGGGAATTCTCTGCCTGCTTTTCCCCAGTGCTCTGCAAGCTCTGCAGGGCAACATAAAATCTGGGGCTCTGTGCTTTCTTTCCTTCTGAACAAGTGTTAGTGTTTTCTGCACAAACGCGATTCTGCGAAGCAATGTGAACACTTCTCCTTCCCAGGCACAGAGACGGTGCTAGCAGGGAATTCTCTGCCTGCCTTTCCCCAGTGCTCTGCAAGCTCTCCAGGGCAACATAAAATGTGGGGCTCTGTGCTTTCTTTCCTTCTGAACAAGTGTTAGTGTTTTCTGCACAAACGCGATTCTGCAAAGCAATGTGAACACTTTTGCTTCCCAGGCACAGAGAAGGTGCTAGCAGGGAATTCTCTGCCTGCTTTTCTCCAGTGCTCTGCAAGCTCTGCAGGGCAACAGAAAATGTGGGGCTCTGTGCTTTCTTTCCTTCTGAACAAGTGTTAGTGTTTTCTGCACAAACGCGATTCTGCGAAGCAATGTGAACACTTCTCCTTCCCAGGCACAGAGAAGGTGCTAGCAGGGAATTCTCTGCCTGCCTTTCCCCAGTGCTCTGCAAGCTCTCCAGGGCAACATAAAATGTGGGGCTCTGTGCTTTCTTTCCTTCTGAACAAGTGTTAGTGTTTTCTGCACAAACGCGATTCTGCGAAGCAATGTGAACACTTCTCCTTCCCAGGCACAGAGACGGTGCTAGCAGGGAATTCTCTGCCTGCCTTTCCCCAGTGCTCTGCAAGCTCTGCAGGGCAACATAAAATGTGGGGCTCTGTGCTTTCTTTCCTTCTGAACAAGTGTTAGTGTTTTCTGCACAAACGCGATTCTGCGAAGCAATGTGAACACTTTTGCTTCCCAGGCACAGAGAAGGTGCTAGCAGGGAATTCTCTGCCTGCCTTTCCCCAGTGCTCTGCAAGCTCTCCAGGGCAACAGCAAATCTGGGGCTCTGTGCTTTCTTTCCTTCTGAACAAGTGTTAGTGTTTTCTGCACAAACGCGATTCTGAGAAGCAATGTGAACACTTCTCCTTCCCAGGCACAGAGAAGGTGCTAGCAGGGAATTCTCTGCCTGCTTTTCCCCAGTGCTCTGCAAGCTCTCCAGGGCAACATAAAATGTGGGGCTCTGTGCTTTCTTTCCTTCTGAACAAGTGTTAGTGTTTTCTGCACAAACGCGATTCTGAGAAGCAATGTGAACACTTCTCCTTCCCAGGCACAGAGAAGGTGCTAGCAGGGAATTCTCTGCCTGCCTTTCCCCAGTGCTCTGCAAGCTCTCCAGGGCAACATAAAATGTGGGGCTCTGTGCTTTCTTTCCTTCTGAACAAGTGTTAGTGTTTTCTGCACAAACGCGATTCTGCGAAGCAATGTGAACACTTCTCCTTCCCAGGCACAGAGAAGGTGCTAGCAGGGAATTCTCTGCCTGCCTTTCCCCAGTGCTCTGCAAGCTCTCCAGGGCAACATAAAATGTGGGGCTCTGTGATTTCTTTCGTTCTGGACAAGTGTTAGTGTTTTCTGCACAAACGCGATTCTGCAAAGCAATGTGAACACTTTTGCTTCCCAGGCACAGAGAAGGTGCTAGCAGGGAATTCTCTGCCTGCCTTTCCCCAGTGCTCTGCAAGCTCTCCAGGGCAACATAAAATGTGGGGCTCTGTGCTTTCTTTCCTTCTGAACAAGTGTTAGTGTTTTCTGCACAAACGCGATTCTGCGAAGCAATGTGAACACTTCTCCTTCCCAGGCACAGAGAAGGTGCTAGCAGGGAATTCTCTGCCTGCCTTTCCCCAGTGCTCTGCAAGCTCTGCAGGGCAACATAAAATGTGGGGCTCTGTGCTTTCTTTCCTTCTGAACAAGTGTTAGTGTTTTCTGCACAAACGCGATTCTGAGAAGCAATGTGAACACTTCTCCTTCCCAGGCACAGAGAAGGTGCTAGCAGGGAATTCTCTGCCTGCCTTTCCCCAGTGCTCTGCAAGCTCTCCAGGGCAACAGCAAATCTGGGGCTCTGTGCTTTCTTTCCTTCTGAACAAGTGTTAGTGTTTTCTGCACAAACGCGATTCTGAGAAGCAATGTGAACACTTCTCCTTCCCAGGCACAGAGAAGGTGCTAGCAGGGAATTCTCTGCCTGCTTTTCCCCAGTGCTCTGCAAGCTCTCCAGGGCAACATAAAATGTGGGGCTCTGTGCTTTCTTTCCTTCTGAACAAGTGTTAGTGTTTTCTGCACAAACGCGATTCTGCGAAGCAATGTGAACACTTCTCCTTCCCAGGCACAGAGAAGGTGCTAGCAGGGAATTCTCTGCCTGCCTTTCCCCAGTGCTCTGCAAGCTCTCCAGGGCAACATAAAATGTGGGGCTCTGTGCTTTCTTTCCTTCTGAACAAGTGTTAGTGTTTTCTGCACAAACGCGATTCTGCGAAGCAATGTGAACACTTCTCCTTCCCAGGCACAGAGAAGGTGCTAGCAGGGAATTCTCTGCCTGCCTTTCCCCAGTGCTCTGCAAGCTCTCCAGGGCAACATAAAATCTGGGGCTCTGTGCTTTCTTTCCTTCTGAACAAGTGTTAGTGTTTTCTGCACAAACGCGATTCTGCAAAGCAATGTGAACACTTTTGCTTCCCAGGCACAGAGAAGGTGCTAGCAGGGAATTCTCTGCCTGCTTTTCTCCAGTGCTCTGCAAGCTCTGCAGGGCAACAGAAAATGTGGGGCTCTGTGCTTTCTTTCCTTCTGAACAAGTGTTAGTGTTTTCTGCACAAACGCGATTCTGCGAAGCAATGTGAACACTTCTCCTTCCCAGGCACAGAGAAGGTGCTAGCAGGGAATTCTCTGCCTGCCTTTCCCCAGTGCTCTGCAAGCTCTCCAGGGCAACATAAAATGTGGGGCTCTGTGCTTTCTTTCCTTCTGAACAAGTGTTAGTGTTTTCTGCACAAACGCGATTCTGCGAAGCAATGTGAACACTTCTCCTTCCCAGGCACAGAGAAGGTGCTAGCAGGGAATTCTCTGCCTGCCTTTCCCCAGTGCTCTGCAAGCTCTGCAGGGCAACATAAAATGTGGGGCTCTGTGCTTTCTTTCCTTCTGAACAAGTGTTAGTGTTTTCTGCACAAACGCGATTCTGAGAAGCAATGTGAACACTTCTCCTTCCCAGGCACAGAGAAGGTGCTAGCAGGGAATTCTCTGCCTGCCTTTCCCCAGTGCTCTGCAAGCTCTCCAGGGCAACAGCAAATCTGGGGCTCTGTGCTTTCTTTCCTTCTGAACAAGTGTTAGTGTTTTCTGCACAAACGCGATTCTGAGAAGCAATGTGAACACTTCTCCTTCCCAGGCACAGAGAAGGTGCTAGCAGGGAATTCTCTGCCTGCTTTTCTCCAGTGCTCTGCAAGCTCTGCAGGGCAACAGAAAATGTGGGGCTCTGTGCTTTCTTTCCTTCTGAACAAGTGTTAGTGTTTTCTGCACAAACGCGATTCTGCGAAGCAATGTGAACACTTCTCCTTCCCAGGCACAGAGAAGGTGCTAGCAGGGAATTCTCTGCCTGCCTTTCCCCAGTGCTCTGCAAGCTCTCCAGGGCAACATAAAATGTGGGGCTCTGTGCTTTCTTTCCTTCTGAACAAGTGTTAGTGTTTTCTGCACAAACGCGATTCTGCGAAGCAATGTGAACACTTCTCCTTCCCAGGCACAGAGACGGTGCTAGCAGGGAATTCTCTGCCTGCCTTTCCCCAGTGCTCTGCAAGCTCTGCAGGGCAACATAAAATGTGGGGCTCTGTGCTTTCTTTCCTTCTGAACAAGTGTTAGTGTTTTCTGCACAAACGCGATTCTGCGAAGCAATGTGAACACTTTTGCTTCCCAGGCACAGAGAAGGTGCTAGCAGGGAATTCTCTGCCTGCCTTTCCCCAGTGCTCTGCAAGCTCTCCAGGGCAACAGCAAATCTGGGGCTCTGTGCTTTCTTTCCTTCTGAACAAGTGTTAGTGTTTTCTGCACAAACGCGATTCTGAGAAGCAATGTGAACACTTCTCCTTCCCAGGCACAGAGAAGGTGCTAGCAGGGAATTCTCTGCCTGCTTTTCCCCAGTGCTCTGCAAGCTCTCCAGGGCAACATAAAATGTGGGGCTCTGTGCTTTCTTTCCTTCTGAACAAGTGTTAGTGTTTTCTGCACAAACGCGATTCTGAGAAGCAATGTGAACACTTCTCCTTCCCAGGCACAGAGAAGGTGCTAGCAGGGAATTCTCTGCCTGCCTTTCCCCAGTGCTCTGCAAGCTCTCCAGGGCAACATAAAATGTGGGGCTCTGTGCTTTCTTTCCTTCTGAACAAGTGTTAGTGTTTTCTGCACAAACGCGATTCTGCGAAGCAATGTGAACACTTCTCCTTCCCAGGCACAGAGAAGGTGCTAGCAGGGAATTCTCTGCCTGCCTTTCCCCAGTGCTCTGCAAGCTCTCCAGGGCAACATAAAATGTGGGGCTCTGTGATTTCTTTCGTTCTGGACAAGTGTTAGTGTTTTCTGCACAAACGCGATTCTGCAAAGCAATGTGAACACTTTTGCTTCCCAGGCACAGAGAAGGTGCTAGCAGGGAATTCTCTGCCTGCCTTTCCCCAGTGCTCTGCAAGCTCTCCAGGGCAACATAAAATGTGGGGCTCTGTGCTTTCTTTCCTTCTGAACAAGTGTTAGTGTTTTCTGCACAAACGCGATTCTGAGAAGCAATGTGAACACTTCTCCTTCCCAGGCACAGAGAAGGTGCTAGCAGGGAATTCTCTGCCTGCCTTTCCCCAGTGCTCTGCAAGCTCTCCAGGGCAACATAAAATGTGGGGCTCTGTGATTTCTTTCGTTCTGGACAAGTGTTAGTGTTTTCTGCACAAACGCGATTCTGCGAAGCAATGTGAACACTTCTCCTTCCCAGGCACAGAGAAGGTGCTAGCAGGGAATTCTCTGCCTGCTTTTCCCCAGTGCTCTGCAAGCTCTGCAGGGCAACATAAAATCTGGGGCTCTGTGCTTTCTTTCCTTCTGAACAAGTGTTAGTGTTTTCTGCACAAACGCGATTCTGCGAAGCAATGTGAACACTTCTCCTTCCCAGGCACAGAGACGGTGCTAGCAGGGAATTCTCTGCCTGCCTTTCCCCAGTGCTCTGCAAGCTCTCCAGGGCAACATAAAATGTGGGGCTCTGTGCTTTCTTTCCTTCTGAACAAGTGTTAGTGTTTTCTGCACAAACGCGATTCTGCAAAGCAATGTGAACACTTTTGCTTCCCAGGCACAGAGAAGGTGCTAGCAGGGAATTCTCTGCCTGCTTTTCTCCAGTGCTCTGCAAGCTCTGCAGGGCAACATAAAATGTGGGGCTCTGTGCTTTCTTTCCTTCTGAACAAGTGTTAGTGTTTTCTGCACAAACGCGATTCTGCGAAGCAATGTGAACACTTCTCCTTCCCAGGCACAGAGAAGGTGCTAGCAGGGAATTCTCTGCCTGCCTTTCCCCAGTGCTCTGCAAGCTCTCCAGGGCAACATAAAATGTGGGGCTCTGTGCTTTCTTTCCTTCTGAACAAGTGTTAGTGTTTTCTGCACAAACGCGATTCTGCGAAGCAATGTGAACACTTCTCCTTCCCAGGCACAGAGACGGTGCTAGCAGGGAATTCTCTGCCTGCCTTTCCCCAGTGCTCTGCAAGCTCTGCAGGGCAACATAAAATGTGGGGCTCTGTGCTTTCTTTCCTTCTGAACAAGTGTTAGTGTTTTCTGCACAAACGCGATTCTGCGAAGCAATGTGAACACTTTTGCTTCCCAGGCACAGAGAAGGTGCTAGCAGGGAATTCTCTGCCTGCCTTTCCCCAGTGCTCTGCAAGCTCTCCAGGGCAACAGCAAATCTGGGGCTCTGTGCTTTCTTTCCTTCTGAACAAGTGTTAGTGTTTTCTGCACAAACGCGATTCTGCGAAGCAATGTGAACACTTCTCCTTCCCAGGCACAGAGAAGGTGCTAGCAGGGAATTCTCTGCCTGCTTTTCCCCAGTGCTCTGCAAGCTCTCCAGGGCAACATAAAATGTGGGGCTCTGTGCTTTCTTTCCTTCTGAACAAGTGTTAGTGTTTTCTGCACAAACGCGATTCTGAGAAGCAATGTGAACACTTTTGCTTCCCAGGCACAGAGAAGGTGCTAGCAGGGAATTCTCTGCCTGCCTTTCCCCAGTGCTCTGCAAGCTCTCCAGGGCAACATAAAATGTGGGGCTCTGTGCTTTCTTTCCTTCTGAACAAGTGTTAGTGTTTTCTGCACAAACGCGATTCTGAGAAGCAATGTGAACACTTCTCCTTCCCAGGCACAGAGAAGGTGCTAGCAGGGAATTCTCTGCCTGCCTTTCCCCAGTGCTCTGCAAGCTCTCCAGGGCAACATAAAATGTGGGGCTCTGTGATTTCTTTCGTTCTGGACAAGTGTTAGTGTTTTCTGCACAAACGCGATTCTGCAAAGCAATGTGAACACTTTTGCTTCCCAGGCACAGAGAAGGTGCTAGCAGGGAATTCTCTGCCTGCCTTTCCCCAGTGCTCTGCAAGCTCTCCAGGGCAACATAAAATGTGGGGCTCTGTGCTTTCTTTCCTTCTGAACAAGTGTTAGTGTTTTCTGCACAAACGCGATTCTGAGAAGCAATGTGAACACTTTTGCTTCCCAGGCACAGAGAAGGTGCTAGCAGGGAATTCTCTGCCTGCCTTTCCCCAGTGCTCTGCAAGCTCTCCAGGGCAACATAAAATGTGGGGCTCTGTGATTTCTTTCGTTCTGGACAAGTGTTAGTGTTTTCTGCACAAACGCGATTCTGCGAAGCAATGTGAACACTTCTCCTTCCCAGGCACAGAGAAGGTGCTAGCAGGGAATTCTCTGCCTGCTTTTCCCCAGTGCTCTGCAAGCTCTGCAGGGCAACATAAAATCTGGGGCTCTGTGCTTTCTTTCCTTCTGAACAAGTGTTAGTGTTTTCTGCACAAACGCGATTCTGCGAAGCAATGTGAACACTTCTCCTTCCCAGGCACAGAGACGGTGCTAGCAGGGAATTCTCTGCCTGCCTTTCCCCAGTGCTCTGCAAGCTCTCCAGGGCAACATAAAATGTGGGGCTCTGTGCTTTCTTTCCTTCTGAACAAGTGTTAGTGTTTTCTGCACAAACGCGATTCTGAGAAGCAATGTGAACACTTCTCCTTCCCAGGCACAGAGAAGGTGCTAGCAGGGAATTCTCTGCCTGCCTTTCCCCAGTGCTCTGCAAGCTCTGCAGGGCAACATAAAATGTGGGGCTCTGTGCTTTCTTTCGTTCTGGACAAGTGTTAGTGTTTTCTGCACAAACGCGATTCTGCGAAGCAATGTGAACACTTCTCCTTCCCAGGCACAGAGAAGGTGCTAGCAGGGAATTCTCTGCCTGCCTTTCCCCAGTGCTCTGCAAGCTCTGCAGGGCAACATAAAATGTGGGGCTCTGTGCTTTCTTTCGTTCTGGACAAGTGTTAGTGTTTTCTGCACAAACGCGATTCTGCGAAGCAATGTGAACACTTCTCCTTCCCAGGCACAGAGAAGGTGCTAGCAGGGAATTCTCTGCCTGCCTTTCCCCAGTGCTCTGCAAGCTCTCCAGGGCAACATAAAATGTGGGGCTCAGTGATTTCTTTCGTTCTGGACAAGTGTTAGTGTTTTCTGCACAAACGCGATTCTGCAAAGCAATGTGAACACTTTTGCTTCCCAGGCACAGAGAAGGTGCTAGCAGGGAATTCTCTGCCTGCCTTTCCCCAGTGCTCTGCAAGCTCTCCAGGGCAACATAAAATGTGGGGCTCTGTGCTTTCTTTCCTTCTGAACAAGTGTTAGTGTTTTCTGCACAAACGCGATTCTGAGAAGCAATGTGAACACTTCTCCTTCCCAGGCACAGAGAAGGTGCTAGCAGGGAATTCTCTGCCTGCCTTTCCCCAGTGCTCTGCAAGCTCTGCAGGGCAACATAAAATCTGGGGCTCTGTGGTTTCTTTCCTTCTGAACAAGTGTTAGTGTTTTCTGCACAAACGCGATTCTGCGAAGCAATGTGAACACTTCTCCTTCCCAGGCACAGAGAAGGTGCTAGCAGGGAATTCTCTGCCTGCCTTTCCCCAGTGCTCTGCAAGCTCTCCAGGGCAACATAAAATCTGGGGCTCTGTGCTTTCTTTCCTTCTGAACAAGTGTTAGTGTTTTCTGCACAAACGCGATTCTGAGAAGCAATGTGAACACTTTTGCTTCCCAGGCACAGAGAAGGTGCTAGCAGGGAATTCTCTGCTTGCCTTTCCCCACTGCTCTGAAAGCTCTCCAGGGCAACATAAAATGTGGGGCTCTGTGGTTTCTTTCCTTCTGAACAAGTGTTAGTGTTTTCTGCACAAAAGCGATTCTGCGAAGCAATGTGAACACTTCTCCTTCCCAGGCACAGAGAAGGTGCTAGCAGGGAATTCTCTGCCTGCCTTTCCCCAGTGCTCTGCAAGCTCTCCAGGGCAACATAAAATCTGGGGCTCTGTGCTTTCTTTCCTTCTGAACAAGTGTTAGTGTTTTCTGCACAAACGCGATTCTGCAAAGCAATGTGAACACTTTTGCTTCCCAGGCACAGAGAAGGTGCTAGCAGGGAATTCTCTGCCTGCTTTTCTCCAGTGCTCTGCAAGCTCTGCAGGGCAACATAAAATGTGGGGCTCTGTGCTTTCTTTCCTTCTGAACAAGTGTTAGTGTTTTCTGCACAAACGCGATTCTGCGAAGCAATGTGAACACTTCTCCTTCCCAGGCACAGAGAAGGTGCTAGCAGGGAATTCTCTGCCTGCCTTTCCCCAGTGCTCTGCAAGCTCTCCAGGGCAACATAAAATGTGGGGCTCTGTGCTTTCTTTCCTTCTGAACAAGTGTTAGTGTTTTCTGCACAAACGCGATTCTGCGAAGCAATGTGAACACTTCTCCTTCCCAGGCACAGAGAAGGTGCTAGCAGGGAATTCTCTGCCTGCCTTTCCCCAGTGCTCTGCAAGCTCTGCAGGGCAACATAAAATGTGGGGCTCTGTGCTTTCTTTCCTTCTGAACAAGTGTTAGTGTTTTCTGCACAAACGCGATTCTGAGAAGCAATGTGAACACTTCTCCTTCCCAGGCACAGAGAAGGTGCTAGCAGGGAATTCTCTGCCTGCCTTTCCCCAGTGCTCTGCAAGCTCTCCAGGGCAACAGCAAATCTGGGGCTCTGTGCTTTCTTTCCTTCTGAACAAGTGTTAGTGTTTTCTGCACAAACGCGATTCTGAGAAGCAATGTGAACACTTCTCCTTCCCAGGCACAGAGAAGGTGCTAGCAGGGAATTCTCTGCCTGCTTTTCCCCAGTGCTCTGCAAGCTCTCCAGGGCAACATAAAATGTGGGGCTCTGTGCTTTCTTTCCTTCTGAACAAGTGTTAGTGTTTTCTGCACAAACGCGATTCTGAGAAGCAATGTGAACACTTCTCCTTCCCAGGCACAGAGAAGGTGCTAGCAGGGAATTCTCTGCCTGCCTTTCCCCAGTGCTCTGCAAGCTCTCCAGGGCAACATAAAATGTGGGGCTCTGTGCTTTCTTTCCTTCTGAACAAGTGTTAGTGTTTTCTGCACAAACGCGATTCTGCGAAGCAATGTGAACACTTCTCCTTCCCAGGCACAGAGAAGGTGCTAGCAGGGAATTCTCTGCCTGCCTTTCCCCAGTGCTCTGCAAGCTCTCCAGGGCAACATAAAAAGTGGGGCTCTGTGATTTCTTTCGTTCTGGACAAGTGTTAGTGTTTTCTGCACAAACGCGATTCTGCAAAGCAATGTGAACACTTTTGCTTCCCAGGCACAGAGAAGGTGCTAGCAGGGAATTCTCTGCCTGCCTTTCCCCAGTGCTCTGCAAGCTCTCCAGGGCAACATAAAATGTGGGGCTCTGTGCTTTCTTTCCTTCTGAACAAGTGTTAGTGTTTTCTGCACAAACGCGATTCTGAGAAGCAATGTGAACACTTCTCCTTCCCAGGCACAGAGAAGGTGCTAGCAGGGAATTCTCTGCCTGCCTTTCCCCAGTGCTCTGCAAGCTCTCCAGGGCAACATAAAATGTGGGGCTCTGTGATTTCTTTCGTTCTGGACAAGTGTTAGTGTTTTCTGCACAAACGCGATTCTGCGAAGCAATGTGAACACTTCTCCTTCCCAGGCACAGAGAAGGTGCTAGCAGGGAATTCTCTGCCTGCTTTTCCCCAGTGCTCTGCAAGCTCTGCAGGGCAACATAAAATCTGGGGCTCTGTGCTTTCTTTCCTTCTGAACAAGTGTTAGTGTTTTCTGCACAAACGCGATTCTGCGAAGCAATGTGAACACTTCTCCTTCCCAGGCACAGAGACGGTGCTAGCAGGGAATTCTCTGCCTGCCTTTCCCCAGTGCTCTGCAAGCTCTCCAGGGCAACATAAAATGTGGGGCTCTGTGCTTTCTTTCCTTCTGAACAAGTGTTAGTGTTTTCTGCACAAACGCGATTCTGCAAAGCAATGTGAACACTTTTGCTTCCCAGGCACAGAGAAGGTGCTAGCAGGGAATTCTCTGCCTGCTTTTCTCCAGTGCTCTGCAAGCTCTGCAGGGCAACAGAAAATGTGGGGCTCTGTGCTTTCTTTCCTTCTGAACAAGTGTTAGTGTTTTCTGCACAAACGCGATTCTGCGAAGCAATGTGAACACTTCTCCTTCCCAGGCACAGAGAAGGTGCTAGCAGGGAATTCTCTGCCTGCCTTTCCCCAGTGCTCTGCAAGCTCTCCAGGGCAACATAAAATGTGGGGCTCTGTGCTTTCTTTCCTTCTGAACAAGTGTTAGTGTTTTCTGCACAAACGCGATTCTGCGAAGCAATGTGAACACTTCTCCTTCCCAGGCACAGAGACGGTGCTAGCAGGGAATTCTCTGCCTGCCTTTCCCCAGTGCTCTGCAAGCTCTGCAGGGCAACATAAAATGTGGGGCTCTGTGCTTTCTTTCCTTCTGAACAAGTGTTAGTGTTTTCTGCACAAACGCGATTCTGCGAAGCAATGTGAACACTTTTGCTTCCCAGGCACAGAGAAGGTGCTAGCAGGGAATTCTCTGCCTGCCTTTCCCCAGTGCTCTGCAAGCTCTCCAGGGCAACAGCAAATCTGGGGCTCTGTGCTTTCTTTCCTTCTGAACAAGTGTTAGTGTTTTCTGCACAAACGCGATTCTGAGAAGCAATGTGAACACTTCTCCTTCCCAGGCACAGAGAAGGTGCTAGCAGGGAATTCTCTGCCTGCTTTTCCCCAGTGCTCTGCAAGCTCTCCAGGGCAACATAAAATGTGGGGCTCTGTGCTTTCTTTCCTTCTGAACAAGTGTTAGTGTTTTCTGCACAAACGCGATTCTGAGAAGCAATGTGAACACTTCTCCTTCCCAGGCACAGAGAAGGTGCTAGCAGGGAATTCTCTGCCTGCCTTTCCCCAGTGCTCTGCAAGCTCTCCAGGGCAACATAAAATGTGGGGCTCTGTGCTTTCTTTCCTTCTGAACAAGTGTTAGTGTTTTCTGCACAAACGCGATTCTGCGAAGCAATGTGAACACTTCTCCTTCCCAGGCACAGAGAAGGTGCTAGCAGGGAATTCTCTGCCTGCCTTTCCCCAGTGCTCTGCAAGCTCTCCAGGGCAACATAAAATGTGGGGCTCTGTGATTTCTTTCGTTCTGGACAAGTGTTAGTGTTTTCTGCACAAACGCGATTCTGCAAAGCAATGTGAACACTTTTGCTTCCCAGGCACAGAGAAGGTGCTAGCAGGGAATTCTCTGCCTGCCTTTCCCCAGTGCTCTGCAAGCTCTCCAGGGCAACATAAAATGTGGGGCTCTGTGCTTTCTTTCCTTCTGAACAAGTGTTAGTGTTTTCTGCACAAACGCGATTCTGAGAAGCAATGTGAACACTTCTCCTTCCCAGGCACAGAGAAGGTGCTAGCAGGGAATTCTCTGCCTGCCTTTCCCCAGTGCTCTGCAAGCTCTCCAGGGCAACATAAAATGTGGGGCTCTGTGATTTCTTTCGTTCTGGACAAGTGTTAGTGTTTTCTGCACAAACGCGATTCTGCGAAGCAATGTGAACACTTCTCCTTCCCAGGCACAGAGAAGGTGCTAGCAGGGAATTCTCTGCCTGCTTTTCCCCAGTGCTCTGCAAGCTCTGCAGGGCAACATAAAATCTGGGGCTCTGTGCTTTCTTTCCTTCTGAACAAGTGTTAGTGTTTTCTGCACAAACGCGATTCTGCGAAGCAATGTGAACACTTCTCCTTCCCAGGCACAGAGACGGTGCTAGCAGGGAATTCTCTGCCTGCCTTTCCCCAGTGCTCTGCAAGCTCTCCAGGGCAACATAAAATGTGGGGCTCTGTGCTTTCTTTCCTTCTGAACAAGTGTTAGTGTTTTCTGCACAAACGCGATTCTGCAAAGCAATGTGAACACTTTTGCTTCCCAGGCACAGAGAAGGTGCTAGCAGGGAATTCTCTGCCTGCTTTTCTCCAGTGCTCTGCAAGCTCTGCAGGGCAACATAAAATGTGGGGCTCTGTGCTTTCTTTCCTTCTGAACAAGTGTTAGTGTTTTCTGCACAAACGCGATTCTGCGAAGCAATGTGAACACTTCTCCTTCCCAGGCACAGAGAAGGTGCTAGCAGGGAATTCTCTGCCTGCCTTTCCCCAGTGCTCTGCAAGCTCTCCAGGGCAACATAAAATGTGGGGCTCTGTGCTTTCTTTCCTTCTGAACAAGTGTTAGTGTTTTCTGCACAAACGCGATTCTGCGAAGCAATGTGAACACTTCTCCTTCCCAGGCACAGAGACGGTGCTAGCAGGGAATTCTCTGCCTGCCTTTCCCCAGTGCTCTGCAAGCTCTGCAGGGCAACATAAAATGTGGGGCTCTGTGCTTTCTTTCCTTCTGAACAAGTGTTAGTGTTTTCTGCACAAACGCGATTCTGCGAAGCAATGTGAACACTTTTGCTTCCCAGGCACAGAGAAGGTGCTAGCAGGGAATTCTCTGCCTGCCTTTCCCCAGTGCTCTGCAAGCTCTCCAGGGCAACAGCAAATCTGGGGCTCTGTGCTTTCTTTCCTTCTGAACAAGTGTTAGTGTTTTCTGCACAAACGCGATTCTGAGAAGCAATGTGAACACTTCTCCTTCCCAGGCACAGAGAAGGTGCTAGCAGGGAATTCTCTGCCTGCTTTTCCCCAGTGCTCTGCAAGCTCTCCAGGGCAACATAAAATGTGGGGCTCTGTGCTTTCTTTCCTTCTGAACAAGTGTTAGTGTTTTCTGCACAAACGCGATTCTGAGAAGCAATGTGAACACTTTTGCTTCCCAGGCACAGAGAAGGTGCTAGCAGGGAATTCTCTGCCTGCCTTTCCCCAGTGCTCTGCAAGCTCTCCAGGGCAACATAAAATGTGGGGCTCTGTGCTTTCTTTCCTTCTGAACAAGTGTTAGTGTTTTCTGCACAAACGCGATTCTGAGAAGCAATGTGAACACTTCTCCTTCCCAGGCACAGAGAAGGTGCTAGCAGGGAATTCTCTGCCTGCCTTTCCCCAGTGCTCTGCAAGCTCTCCAGGGCAACATAAAATGTGGGGCTCTGTGATTTCTTTCGTTCTGGACAAGTGTTAGTGTTTTCTGCACAAACGCGATTCTGCAAAGCAATGTGAACACTTTTGCTTCCCAGGCACAGAGAAGGTGCTAGCAGGGAATTCTCTGCCTGCCTTTCCCCAGTGCTCTGCAAGCTCTCCAGGGCAACATAAAATGTGGGGCTCTGTGCTTTCTTTCCTTCTGAACAAGTGTTAGTGTTTTCTGCACAAACGCGATTCTGAGAAGCAATGTGAACACTTTTGCTTCCCAGGCACAGAGAAGGTGCTAGCAGGGAATTCTCTGCCTGCCTTTCCCCAGTGCTCTGCAAGCTCTCCAGGGCAACATAAAATGTGGGGCTCTGTGATTTCTTTCGTTCTGGACAAGTGTTAGTGTTTTCTGCACAAACGCGATTCTGCGAAGCAATGTGAACACTTCTCCTTCCCAGGCACAGAGAAGGTGCTAGCAGGGAATTCTCTGCCTGCTTTTCCCCAGTGCTCTGCAAGCTCTGCAGGGCAACATAAAATCTGGGGCTCTGTGCTTTCTTTCCTTCTGAACAAGTGTTAGTGTTTTCTGCACAAACGCGATTCTGCGAAGCAATGTGAACACTTCTCCTTCCCAGGCACAGAGACGGTGCTAGCAGGGAATTCTCTGCCTGCCTTTCCCCAGTGCTCTGCAAGCTCTCCAGGGCAACATAAAATGTGGGGCTCTGTGCTTTCTTTCCTTCTGAACAAGTGTTAGTGTTTTCTGCACAAACGCGATTCTGAGAAGCAATGTGAACACTTCTCCTTCCCAGGCACAGAGAAGGTGCTAGCAGGGAATTCTCTGCCTGCCTTTCCCCAGTGCTCTGCAAGCTCTCCAGGGCAACATAAAATGTGGGGCTCTGTGCTTTCTTTCGTTCTGGACAAGTGTTAGTGTTTTCTGCACAAACGCGATTCTGCGAAGCAATGTGAACACTTCTCCTTCCCAGGCACAGAGAAGGTGCTAGCAGGGAATTCTCTGCCTGCTTTTCCCCAGTGCTCTGCAAGCTCTCCAGGGCAACATAAAATGTGGGGCTCTGTGCTTTCTTTCCTTCTGAACAAGTGTTAGTGTTTTCTGCACAAACGCGATTCTGAGAAGCAATGTGAACACTTTTGCTTCCCAGGCACAGAGAAGGTGCTAGCAGGGAATTCTCTGCCTGCCTTTCCCCAGTGCTCTGCAAGCTCTCCAGGGCAACATAAAATGTGGGGCTCTGTGCTTTCTTTCCTTCTGAACAAGTGTTAGTGTTTTCTGCACAAACGCGATTCTGCGAAGCAATGTGAACACTTCTCCTTCCCAGGCACAGAGAAGGTGCTAGCAGGGAATTCTCTGCCTGCCTTTCCCCAGTGCTCTGCAAGCTCTCCAGGGCAACATAAAATGTGGGGCTCTGTGATTTCTTTCGTTCTGGACAAGTGTTAGTGTTTTCTGCACAAACGCGATTCTGCAAAGCAATGTGAACACTTTTGCTTCCCAGGCACAGAGAAGGTGCTAGCAGGGAATTCTCTGCCTGCCTTTCCCCAGTGCTCTGCAAGCTCTCCAGGGCAACATAAAATGTGGGGCTCTGTGCTTTCTTTCCTTCTGAACAAGTGTTAGTGTTTTCTGCACAAACGCGATTCTGCGAAGCAATGTGAACACTTCTCCTTCCCAGGCACAGAGAAGGTGCTAGCAGGGAATTCTCTGCCTGCCTTTCCCCAGTGCTCTGCAAGCTCTCCAGGGCAACAGAAAATGTGGGGCTCTGTGCTTTCTTTCCTTCTGAACAAGTGTTAGTGTTTGCTGCACAAACGCGATTCTGCGAAGCAATGTGAACACTTCTCCTTCCCAGGCACAGAGAAGGTGCTAGCAGGGAATTCTCTGCCTGCCTTTCCCCAGTGCTCTGCAAGCTCTCCAGGGCAACATAAAATGTGGGGCTCTGTGATTTCTTTCGTTCTGGACAAGTGTTAGTGTTTTCTGCACAAACGCGATTCTGCGAAGCAATGTGAACACTTCTCCTTCCCAGGCACAGAGAAGGTGCTAGCAGGGAATTCTCTGCCTGCCTTTCCCCAGTGCTCTGCAAGCTCTCCAGGGCAACATAAAATGTGGGGCTCTGTGGTTTCTTTCCTTCTGAACAAGTGTTAGTGTTTTCTGCACAAACGCGATTCTGCGAAGCAATGTGAACACTTCTCCTTCCCAGGCACAGAGAAGGTGCTAGCAGGGAATTCTCTGCCTGCCTTTCCCCAGTGCTCTGCAAGCTCTCCAGGGCAACATAAAATGTGGGGCTCTGTGCTTTCTTTCCTTCTGAACAAGTGTTAGTGTTTTCTGCACAAACGCGATTCTGCGAAGCAATGTGAACACTTCTCCTTCCCAGGCACAGAGAAGGTGCTAGCAGGGAATTCTCTGCCTGCCTTTCCCCAGTGCTCTGCAAGCTCTGCAGGGCAACATAAAATCTGGGGCTCTGTGGTTTCTTTCCTTCTGAACAAGTGTTAGTGTTTTCTGCACAAAAGCGATTCTGCGAAGCAATGTGAACACTTCTCCTTCCCAGGCACAGAGAAGGTGCTAGCAGGGAATTCTCTGCCTGCCTTTCCCCAGTGCTCTGCAAGCTCTCCAGGGCAACATAAAATCTGGGGCTCTGTGCTTTCTTTCCTTCTGAACAAGTGTTAGTGTTTTCTGCACAAACGCGATTCTGCAAAGCAATGTGAACACTTTTGCTTCCCAGGCACAGAGAAGGTGCTAGCAGGGAATTCTCTGCCTGCTTTTCTCCAGTGCTCTGCAAGCTCTGCAGGGCAACAGAAAATGTGGGGCTCTGTGCTTTCTTTCCTTCTGAACAAGTGTTAGTGTTTTCTGCACAAACGCGATTCTGCGAAGCAATGTGAACACTTCTCCTTCCCAGGCACAGAGAAGGTGCTAGCAGGGAATTCTCTGCCTGCCTTTCCCCAGTGCTCTGCAAGCTCTCCAGGGCAACATAAAATCTGGGGCTCTGTGCTTTCTTTCCTTCTGAACAAGTGTTAGTGTTTTCTGCACAAATGCGATTCTGCAAAGCAATGTGAACACTTTTGCTTCCCAGGCACAGAGAAGGTGCTAGCAGGGAATTCTCTGCTTGCCTTTCCCCACTGCTCTGAAAGCTCTCCAGGGCAACATAAAATGTGGGGCTCTGTGGTTTCTTTCCTTCTGAACAAGTGTTAGTGTTTTCTGCACAAACGCGATTCTGCGAAGCAATGTGAACACTTCTCCTTCCCAGGCACAGAGAAGGTGCTAGCAGGGAATTCTCTGCCTGCCTTTCCCCAGTGCTCTGCAAGCTCTCCAGGGCAACATAAAATGTGGGGCTCTGTGCTTTCTTTCCTTCTGAACAAGTGTTAGTGTTTTCTGCACAAACGCGATTCTGCAAAGCAATGTGAACACTTTTGCTTCCCAGGCACAGAGAAGGTGCTAGCAGGGAATTCTCTGCCTGCCTTTCCCCAGTGCTCTGCAAGCTCTCCAGGGCAACATAAAATGTGGGGCTCTGTGCTTTCTTTCCTTCTGAACAAGTGTTAGTGTTTTCTGCACAAACGCGATTCTGAGAAGCAATGTGAACACTTCTCCTTCCCAGGCACAGAGAAGGTGCTAGCAGGGAATTCTCTGCCTGCCTTTCCCCAGTGCTCTGCAAGCTCTCCAGGGCAACATAAAATGTGGGGCTCTGTGATTTCTTTCGTTCTGGACAAGTGTTAGTGTTTTCTGCACAAACGCGATTCTGCGAAGCAATGTGAACACTTCTCCTTCCCAGGCACAGAGAAGGTGCTAGCAGGGAATTCTCTGCCTGCTTTTCCCCAGTGCTCTGCAAGCTCTGCAGGGCAACATAAAATCTGGGGCTCTGTGCTTTCTTTCCTTCTGAACAAGTGTTAGTGTTTTCTGCACAAACGCGATTCTGCGAAGCAATGTGAACACTTCTCCTTCCCAGGCACAGAGACGGTGCTAGCAGGGAATTCTCTGCCTGCCTTTCCCCAGTGCTCTGCAAGCTCTCCAGGGCAACATAAAATGTGGGGCTCTGTGCTTTCTTTCCTTCTGAACAAGTGTTAGTGTTTTCTGCACAAACGCGATTCTGCAAAGCAATGTGAACACTTTTGCTTCCCAGGCACAGAGAAGGTGCTAGCAGGGAATTCTCTGCCTGCTTTTCTCCAGTGCTCTGCAAGCTCTGCAGGGCAACAGAAAATGTGGGGCTCTGTGCTTTCTTTCCTTCTGAACAAGTGTTAGTGTTTTCTGCACAAACGCGATTCTGCGAAGCAATGTGAACACTTCTCCTTCCCAGGCACAGAGAAGGTGCTAGCAGGGAATTCTCTGCCTGCCTTTCCCCAGTGCTCTGCAAGCTCTCCAGGGCAACATAAAATCTGGGGCTCTGTGCTTTCTTTCCTTCTGAACAAGTGTTAGTGTTTTCTGCACAAACGCGATTCTGCGAAGCAATGTGAACACTTCTCCTTCCCAGGCACAGAGACGGTGCTAGCAGGGAATTCTCTGCCTGCCTTTCCCCAGTGCTCTGCAAGCTCTGCAGGGCAACATAAAATGTGGGGCTCTGTGCTTTCTTTCCTTCTGAACAAGTGTTAGTGTTTTCTGCACAAACGCGATTCTGCGAAGCAATGTGAACACTTTTGCTTCCCAGGCACAGAGAAGGTGCTAGCAGGGAATTCTCTGCCTGCCTTTCCCCAGTGCTCTGCAAGCTCTCCAGGGCAACAGCAAATCTGGGGCTCTGTGCTTTCTTTCCTTCTGAACAAGTGTTAGTGTTTTCTGCACAAACGCGATTCTGAGAAGCAATGTGAACACTTCTCCTTCCCAGGCACAGAGAAGGTGCTAGCAGGGAATTCTCTGCCTGCTTTTCCCCAGTGCTCTGCAAGCTCTCCAGGGCAACATAAAATGTGGGGCTCTGTGCTTTCTTTCCTTCTGAACAAGTGTTAGTGTTTTCTGCACAAACGCGATTCTGAGAAGCAATGTGAACACTTTTGCTTCCCAGGCACAGAGAAGGTGCTAGCAGGGAATTCTCTGCCTGCCTTTCCCCAGTGCTCTGCAAGCTCTCCAGGGCAACATAAAATGTGGGGCTCTGTGCTTTCTTTCCTTCTGAACAAGTGTTAGTGTTTTCTGCACAAACGCGATTCTGCGAAGCAATGTGAACACTTCTCCTTCCCAGGCACAGAGAAGGTGCTAGCAGGGAATTCTCTGCCTGCCTTTCCCCAGTGCTCTGCAAGCTCTCCAGGGCAACATAAAATGTGGGGCTCTGTGATTTCTTTCGTTCTGGACAAGTGTTAGTGTTTTCTGCACAAACGCGATTCTGCGAAGCAATGTGAACACTTCTCCTTCCCAGGCACAGAGAAGGTGCTAGCAGGGAATTCTCTGCCTGCTTTTCCCCAGTGCTCTGCAAGCTCTGCAGGGCAACATAAAATCTGGGGCTCTGTGCTTTCTTTCCTTCTGAACAAGTGTTAGTGTTTTCTGCACAAAGGCGATTCTGCGAAGCAATGTGAACACTTCTCCTTCCCAGGCACAGAGACGGTGCTAGCAGGGAATTCTCTGCCTGCCTTTCCCCAGTGCTCTGCAAGCTCTCCAGGGCAACATAAAATGTGGGGCTCTGTGCTTTCTTTCCTTCTGAACAAGTGTTAGTGTTTTCTGCACAAACGCGATTCTGAGAAGCAATGTGAACACTTCTCCTTCCCAGGCACAGAGAAGGTGCTAGCAGGGAATTCTCTGCCTGCCTTTCCCCAGTGCTCTGCAAGCTCTGCAGGGCAACATAAAATGTGGGGCTCTGTGATTTCTTTCGTTCTGAACAAGTCTCAGTGTTTTCTGCACAAACGCGATTCTGCGAAGCAATGTGAACACTTCTCCTTCCCAGGCACAGAGAAGGTGCTAGCAGGGAATTCTCTGCCTGCTTTTCCCCAGTGCTCTGCAAGCTCTCCAGGGCAACATAAAATGTGGGGCTCTGTGCTTTCTTTCCTTCTGAACAAGTGTTAGTGTTTTCTGCACAAACGCGATTCTGAGAAGCAATGTGAACACTTTTGCTTCCCAGGCACAGAGAAGGTGCTAGCAGGGAATTCTCTGCCTGCCTTTCCCCAGTGCTCTGCAAGCTCTCCAGGGCAACATAAAATGTGGGGCTCTGTGCTTTCTTTCCTTCTGAACAAGTGTTAGTGTTTTCTGCACAAACGCGATTCTGCGAAGCAATGTGAACACTTCTCCTTCCCAGGCACAGAGAAGGTGCTAGCAGGGAATTCTCTGCCTGCCTTTCCCCAGTGCTCTGCAAGCTCTCCAGGGCAACATAAAATGTGGGGCTCTGTGATTTCTTTCGTTCTGGACAAGTGTTAGTGTTTTCTGCACAAACGCGATTCTGCAAAGCAATGTGAACACTTTTGCTTCCCAGGCACAGAGAAGGTGCTAGCAGGGAATTCTCTGCCTGCCTTTCCCCAGTGCTCTGCAAGCTCTCCAGGGCAACATAAAATGTGGGGCTCTGTGCTTTCTTTCCTTCTGAACAAGTGTTAGTGTTTTCTGCACAAACGCGATTCTGCGAAGCAATGTGAACACTTCTCCTTCCCAGGCACAGAGAAGGTGCTAGCAGGGAATTCTCTGCCTGCCTTTCCCCAGTGCTCTGCAAGCTCTCCAGGGCAACAGAAAATGTGGGGCTCTGTGCTTTCTTTCCTTCTGAACAAGTGTTAGTGTTTTCTGCACAAACGCGATTCTGCGAAGCAATGTGAACACTTCTCCTTCCCAGGCACAGAGAAGGTGCTAGCAGGGAATTCTCTGCCTGCCTTTCCCCAGTGCTCTGCAAGCTCTCCAGGGCAACATAAAATGTGGGGCTCTGTGATTTCTTTCGTTCTGGACAAGTGTTAGTGTTTTCTTCACAAACGCGATTCTGCAAAGCAATGTGAACACTTTTGCTTCCCAGGCACAGAGAAGGTGCTAGCAGGGAATTCTCTGCCTGCCTTTCCCCAGTGCTCTGCAAGCTCTCCAGGGCAACATAAAATGTGGGGCTCTGTGCTTTCTTTCCTTCTGAACAAGTGTTAGTGTTTTCTGCACAAACGCGATTCTGAGAAGCAATGTGAACACTTCTCCTTCCCAGGCACAGAGAAGGTGCTAGCAGGGAATTCTCTGCCTGCCTTTCCCCAGTGCTCTGCAAGCTCTCCAGGGCAACATAAAATGTGGGGCTCTGTGATTTCTTTCGTTCTGGACAAGTGTTAGTGTTTTCTGCACAAACGCGATTCTGCAAAGCAATGTGAACACTTTTGCTTCCCAGGCACAGAGAAGGTGCTAGCAGGGAATTCTCTGCCTGCCTTTCCCCAGTGCTCTGCAAGCTCTGCAGGGCAACATAAAATCTGGGGCTCTGTGGTTTCTTTCCTTCTGAACAAGTGTTAGTGTTTTCTGCACAAACGCGATTCTGCGAAGCAATGTGAACACTTCTCCTTCCCAGGCACAGAGAAGGTGCTAGCAGGGAATTCTCTGCCTGCCTTTCCCCAGTGCTCTGCAAGCTCTCCAGGGCAACATAAAATCTGGGGCTCTGTGCTTTCTTTCCTTCTGAACAAGTGTTAGTGTTTTCTGCACAAACGCGATTCTGCGAAGCAATGTGAACACTTTTGCTTCCCAGGCACAGAGAAGGTGCTAGCAGGGAATTCTCTGCTTGCCTTTCCCCACTGCTCTGAAAGCTCTCCAGGGCAACATAAAATGTGGGGCTCTGTGGTTTCTTTCCTTCTGAACAAGTGTTAGTGTTTTCTGCACAAAAGCGATTCTGCGAAGCAATGTGAACACTTCTCCTTCCCAGGCACAGAGAAGGTGCTAGCAGGGAATTCTCTGCCTGCCTTTCCCCAGTGCTCTGCAAGCTCTGCAGGGCAACAGAAAATGTGGGGCTCTGTGCTTTCTTTCCTTCTGAACAAGTGTTAGTGTTTTCTGCACAAACGCGATTCTGCGAAGCAATGTGAACACTTTTGCTTCCCAGGCACAGAGAAGGTGCTAGCAGGGAATTCTCTGCCTGCCTTTCCCCAGTGCTCTGCAAGCTCTGCAGGGCAACATAAAATCTGGGGCTCTGTGCTTTCTTTCCTTCTGAACAAGTGTTAGTGTTTTCTGCACAAACGCGATTCTGCGAAGCAATGTGAACACTTCTCCTTCCCAGGCACAGAGAAGGTGCTAGCAGGGAATTCTCTGCCTGCCTTTCCCCAGTGCTCTGCAAGCTCTCCAGGGCAACATAAAATGTGGGGCTCTGTGCTTTCTTTCGTTCTGGACAAGTGTTAGTGTTTTCTGCACAAACGCGATTCTGCGAAGCAATGTGAACACTTCTCCTTCCCAGGCACAGAGAAGGTGCTAGCAGGGAATTCTCTGCCTGCTTTTCCCCACTGCTCTGAAAGCTCTCCAGGGCAACATAAAATCTGGGGCTCTGTGCTTTCTTTCCTTCTGAACAAGTGTTAGTGTTTTCTGCACAAAGGCGATTCTGCGAAGCAATGTGAACACTTCTCCTTCCCAGGCACAGAGACGGTGCTAGCAGGGAATTCTCTGCCTGCCTTTCCCCAGTGCTCTGCAAGCTCTCCAGGGCAACATAAAATGTGGGGCTCTGTGCTTTCTTTCCTTCTGAACAAGTGTTAGTGTTTTCTGCACAAACGCGATTCTGAGAAGCAATGTGAACACTTCTCCTTCCCAGGCACAGAGAAGGTGCTAGCAGGGAATTCTCTGCCTGCCTTTCCCCAGTGCTCTGCAAGCTCTGCAGGGCAACATAAAATGTGGGGCTCTGTGATTTCTTTCGTTCTGAACAAGTCTCAGTGTTTTCTGCACAAACGCGATTCTGCGAAGCAATGTGAACACTTCTCCTTCCCAGGCACAGAGAAGGTGCTAGCAGGGAATTCTCTGCCTGCTTTTCCCCAGTGCTCTGCAAGCTCTCCAGGGCAACATAAAATGTGGGGCTCTGTGCTTTCTTTCCTTCTGAACAAGTGTTAGTGTTTTCTGCACAAACGCGATTCTGAGAAGCAATGTGAACACTTTTGCTTCCCAGGCACAGAGAAGGTGCTAGCAGGGAATTCTCTGCCTGCCTTTCCCCAGTGCTCTGCAAGCTCTCCAGGGCAACATAAAATGTGGGGCTCTGTGCTTTCTTTCCTTCTGAACAAGTGTTAGTGTTTTCTGCACAAACGCGATTCTGCGAAGCAATGTGAACACTTCTCCTTCCCAGGCACAGAGAAGGTGCTAGCAGGGAATTCTCTGCCTGCCTTTCCCCAGTGCTCTGCAAGCTCTCCAGGGCAACATAAAATGTGGGGCTCTGTGATTTCTTTCGTTCTGGACAAGTGTTAGTGTTTTCTGCACAAACGCGATTCTGCAAAGCAATGTGAACACTTTTGCTTCCCAGGCACAGAGAAGGTGCTAGCAGGGAATTCTCTGCCTGCCTTTCCCCAGTGCTCTGCAAGCTCTCCAGGGCAACATAAAATGTGGGGCTCTGTGCTTTCTTTCCTTCTGAACAAGTGTTAGTGTTTTCTGCACAAACGCGATTCTGCGAAGCAATGTGAACACTTCTCCTTCCCAGGCACAGAGAAGGTGCTAGCAGGGAATTCTCTGCCTGCCTTTCCCCAGTGCTCTGCAAGCTCTCCAGGGCAACAGAAAATGTGGGGCTCTGTGCTTTCTTTCCTTCTGAACAAGTGTTAGTGTTTTCTGCACAAACGCGATTCTGCGAAGCAATGTGAACACTTCTCCTTCCCAGGCACAGAGAAGGTGCTAGCAGGGAATTCTCTGCCTGCCTTTCCCCAGTGCTCTGCAAGCTCTCCAGGGCAACATAAAATGTGGGGCTCTGTGATTTCTTTCGTTCTGGACAAGTGTTAGTGTTTTCTTCACAAACGCGATTCTGCAAAGCAATGTGAACACTTTTGCTTCCCAGGCACAGAGAAGGTGCTAGCAGGGAATTCTCTGCCTGCCTTTCCCCAGTGCTCTGCAAGCTCTCCAGGGCAACATAAAATGTGGGGCTCTGTGCTTTCTTTCCTTCTGAACAAGTGTTAGTGTTTTCTGCACAAACGCGATTCTGAGAAGCAATGTGAACACTTCTCCTTCCCAGGCACAGAGAAGGTGCTAGCAGGGAATTCTCTGCCTGCCTTTCCCCAGTGCTCTGCAAGCTCTCCAGGGCAACATAAAATGTGGGGCTCTGTGATTTCTTTCGTTCTGGACAAGTGTTAGTGTTTTCTGCACAAACGCGATTCTGCGAAGCAATGTGAACACTTTTGCTTCCCAGGCACAGAGAAGGTGCTAGCAGGGAATTCTCTGCCTGCCTTTCCCCAGTGCTCTGCAAGCTCTGCAGGGCAACATAAAATCTGGGGCTCTGTGGTTTCTTTCCTTCTGAACAAGTGTTAGTGTTTTCTGCACAAACGCGATTCTGCGAAGCAATGTGAACACTTCTCCTTCCCAGGCACAGAGAAGGTGCTAGCAGGGAATTCTCTGCCTGCCTTTCCCCAGTGCTCTGCAAGCTCTCCAGGGCAACATAAAATCTGGGGCTCTGTGCTTTCTTTCCTTCTGAACAAGTGTTAGTGTTTTCTGCACAAACGCGATTCTGCGAAGCAATGTGAACACTTTTGCTTCCCAGGCACAGAGAAGGTGCTAGCAGGGAATTCTCTGCTTGCCTTTCCCCACTGCTCTGAAAGCTCTCCAGGGCAACATAAAATGTGGGGCTCTGTGGTTTCTTTCCTTCTGAACAAGTGTTAGTGTTTTCTGCACAAAAGCGATTCTGCGAAGCAATGTGAACACTTCTCCTTCCCAGGCACAGAGAAGGTGCTAGCAGGGAATTCTCTGCCTGCCTTTCCCCAGTGCTCTGCAAGCTCTGCAGGGCAACAGAAAATGTGGGGCTCTGTGCTTTCTTTCCTTCTGAACAAGTGTTAGTGTTTTCTGCACAAACGCGATTCTGCGAAGCAATGTGAACACTTTTGCTTCCCAGGCACAGAGAAGGTGCTAGCAGGGAATTCTCTGCCTGCCTTTCCCCAGTGCTCTGCAAGCTCTGCAGGGCAACATAAAATCTGGGGCTCTGTGCTTTCTTTCCTTCTGAACAAGTGTTAGTGTTTTCTGCACAAACGCGATTCTGCGAAGCAATGTGAACACTTCTCCTTCCCAGGCACAGAGAAGGTGCTAGCAGGGAATTCTCTGCCTGCCTTTCCCCAGTGCTCTGCAAGCTCTCCAGGGCAACATAAAATGTGGGGCTCTGTGCTTTCTTTCCTTCTGAACAAGTGTTAGTGTTTTCTGCACAAACGCGATTCTGCGAAGCAATGTGAACACTTTTGCTTCCCAGGCACAGAGAAGGTGCTAGCAGGGAATTCTCTGCTTGCCTTTCCCCACTGCTCTGAAAGCTCTCCAGGGCAACATAAAATGTGGGGCTCTGTGGTTTCTTTCCTTCTGAACAAGTGTTAGTGTTTTCTGCACAAAAGCGATTCTGCGAAGCAATGTGAACACTTCTCCTTCCCAGGCACAGAGAAGGTGCTAGCAGGGAATTCTCTGCCTGCCTTTCCCCAGTGCTCTGCAAGCTCTCCAGGGCAACATAAAATCTGGGGCTCTGTGCTTTCTTTCCTTCTGAACAAGTGTTAGTGTTTTCTGCACAAACGCGATTCTGCAAAGCAATGTGAACACTTTTGCTTCCCAGGCACAGAGAAGGTGCTAGCAGGGAATTCTCTGCCTGCTTTTCTCCAGTGCTCTGCAAGCTCTGCAGGGCAACAGAAAATGTGGGGCTCTGTGCTTTCTTTCCTTCTGAACAAGTGTTAGTGTTTTCTGCACAAACGCGATTCTGCGAAGCAATGTGAACACTTCTCCTTCCCAGGCACAGAGAAGGTGCTAGCAGGGAATTCTCTGCCTGCCTTTCCCCAGTGCTCTGCAAGCTCTCCAGGGCAACATAAAATCTGGGGCTCTGTGCTTTCTTTCCTTCTGAACAAGTGTTAGTGTTTTCTGCACAAATGCGATTCTGCAAAGCAATGTGAACACTTTTGCTTCCCAGGCACAGAGAAGGTGCTAGCAGGGAATTCTCTGCTTGCCTTTCCCCACTGCTCTGAAAGCTCTCCAGGGCAACATAAAATGTGGGGCTCTGTGGTTTCTTTCCTTCTGAACAAGTGTTAGTGTTTTCTGCACAAACGCGATTCTGCGAAGCAATGTGAACACTTCTCCTTCCCAGGCACAGAGAAGGTGCTAGCAGGGAATTCTCTGCCTGCCTTTCCCCAGTGCTCTGCAAGCTCTCCAGGGCAACATAAAATCTGGGGCTCTGTGCTTTCTTTCCTTCTGAACAAGTGTTAGTGTTTTCTGCACAAACGCGATTCTGCAAAGCAATGTGAACACTTTTGCTTCCCAGGCACAGAGAAGGTGCTAGCAGGGAATTCTCTGCCTGCCTTTCCCCAGTGCTCTGCAAGCTCTCCAGGGCAACATAAAATCTGGGGCTCTGTGCTTTCTTTCCTTCTGAACAAGTGTTAGTGTTTTCTGCACAAACGCGATTCTGAGAAGCAATGTGAACACTTCTCCTTCCCAGGCACAGAGAAGGTGCTAGCAGGGAATTCTCTGCCTTTCTTTCCCCAGTGCTCTGCAAGCTCTCCAGGGCAACATAAAATGTGGGGCTCTGTGATTTCTTTCGTTCTGGACAAGTGTTAGTGTTTTCTGCACAAACGCGATTCTGCGAAGCAATGTGAACACTTCTCCTTCCCAGGCACAGAGAAGGTGCTAGCAGGGAATTCTCTGCCTGCTTTTCCCCAGTGCTCTGCAAGCTCTGCAGGGCAACATAAAATCTGGGGCTCTGTGCTTTCTTTCCTTCTGAACAAGTGTTAGTGTTTTCTGCACAAACGCGATTCTGCGAAGCAATGTGAACACTTCTCCTTCCCAGGCACAGAGACGGTGCTAGCAGGGAATTCTCTGCCTGCCTTTCCCCAGTGCTCTGCAAGCTCTGCAGGGCAACATAAAATGTGGGGCTCTGTGCTTTCTTTCCTTCTGAACAAGTGTTAGTGTTTTCTGCACAAACGCGATTCTGCGAAGCAATGTGAACACTTTTGCTTCCCAGGCACAGAGAAGGTGCTAGCAGGGAATTCTCTGCCTGCCTTTCCCCAGTGCTCTGCAAGCTCTCCAGGGCAACAGCAAATCTGGGGCTCTGTGCTTTCTTTCCTTCTGAACAAGTGTTAGTGTTTTCTGCACAAACGCGATTCTGAGAAGCAATGTGAACACTTCTCCTTCCCAGGCACAGAGAAGGTGCTAGCAGGGAATTCTCTGCCTGCCTTTCCCCAGTGCTCTGCAAGCTCTCCAGGGCAACATAAAATGTGGGGCTCTGTGCTTTCTTTCCTTCTGAACAAGTGTTAGTGTTTTCTGCACAAACGCGATTCTGAGAAGCAATGTGAACACTTTTGCTTCCCAGGCACAGAGAAGGTGCTAGCAGGGAATTCTCTGCCTGCCTTTCCCCAGTGCTCTGCAAGCTCTCCAGGGCAACATAAAATGTGGGGCTCTGTGCTTTCTTTCCTTCTGAACAAGTGTTAGTGTTTTCTGCACAAACGCGATTCTGCGAAGCAATGTGAACACTTCTCCTTCCCAGGCACAGAGAAGGTGCTAGCAGGGAATTCTCTGCCTGCCTTTCCCCAGTGCTCTGCAAGCTCTCCAGGGCAACATAAAATGTGGGGCTCTGTGATTTCTTTCGTTCTGGACAAGTGTTAGTGTTTTCTGCACAAACGCGATTCTGCAAAGCAATGTGAACACTTTTGCTTCCCAGGCACAGAGAAGGTGCTAGCAGGGAATTCTCTGCCTGCCTTTCCCCAGTGCTCTGCAAGCTCTCCAGGGCAACATAAAATGTGGGGCTCTGTGCTTTCTTTCCTTCTGAACAAGTGTTAGTGTTTTCTGCACAAACGCGATTCTGAGAAGCAATGTGAACACTTCTCCTTCCCAGGCACAGAGAAGGTGCTAGCAGGGAATTCTCTGCCTGCCTTTCCCCAGTGCTCTGCAAGCTCTCCAGGGCAACATAAAATGTGGGGCTCTGTGATTTCTTTCGTTCTGGACAAGTGTTAGTGTTTTCTGCACAAACGCGATTCTGTGAAGCAATGTGAACACTTCTCCTTCCCAGGCACAGAGAAGGTGCTAGCAGGGAATTCTCTGCCTGCTTTTCCCCAGTGCTCTGCAAGCTCTGCAGGGCAACATAAAATCTGGGGCTCTGTGCTTTCTTTCCTTCTGAACAAGTGTTAGTGTTTTCTGCACAAACGCGATTCTGCGAAGCAATGTGAACACTTCTCCTTCCCAGGCACAGAGACGGTGTTAGCAGGGAATTCTCTGCCTGCCTTTCCCCAGTGCTCTGCAAGCTCTCCAGGGCAACATAAAATGTGGGGCTCTGTGCTTTCTTTCCTTCTGAACAAGTGTTAGTGTTTTCTGCACAAACGCGATTCTGAGAAGCAATGTGAACACTTCTCCTTCCCAGGCACAGAGAAGGTGCTAGCAGGGAATTCTCTGCCTGCTTTTCCCCAGTGCTCTGCAAGCTCTGCAGGGCAACATAAAATCTGGTGCTCTGTGCTTTCTTTCCTTCTGAACAAGTGTTAGTGTTTTCTGCACAAACGCGATTCTGCGAAGCAATGTGAACACTTCTCCTTCCCAGGCACAGAGACGGTGCTAGCAGGGAATTCTCTGCCTGCCTTTCCCCAGTGCTCTGCAAGCTCTCCAGGGCAACATAAAATGTGGGGCTCTGTGCTTTCTTTCCTTCTGAACAAGTGTTAGTGTTTTCTGCACAAACGCGATTCTGCAAAGCAATGTGAACACTTTTGCTTCCCAGGCACAGAGAAGGTGCTAGCAGGGAATTCTCTGCCTGCTTTTCTCCAGTGCTCTGCAAGCTCTGCAGGGCAACAGAAAATGTGGGGCTCTGTGCTTTCTTTCCTTCTGAACAAGTGTTAGTGTTTTCTGCACAAACGCGATTCTGCGAAGCAATGTGAACACTTTTGCTTCCCAGGCACAGAGAAGGTGCTAGCAGGGAATTCTCTGCCTGCCTTTCCCCAGTGCTCTGCAAGCTCTCCAGGGCAACATAAAATGTGGGGCTCTGTGCTTTCTTTCCTTCTGAACAAGTGTTAGTGTTTTCTGCACAAACGCGATTCTGCGAAGCAATGTGAACACTTCTCCTTCCCAGGCACAGAGACGGTGCTAGCAGGGAATTCTCTGCCTGCCTTTCCCCAGTGCTCTGCAAGCTCTGCAGGGCAACATAAAATGTGGGGCTCTGTGCTTTCTTTCCTTCTGAACAAGTGTTAGTGTTTTCTGCACAAACGCGATTCTGCGAAGCAATGTGAACACTTTTGCTTCCCAGGCACAGAGAAGGTGCTAGCAGGGAATTCTCTGCCTGCCTTTCCCCAGTGCTCTGCAAGCTCTCCAGGGCAACAGCAAATCTGGGGCTCTGTGCTTTCTTTCCTTCTGAACAAGTGTTAGTGTTTTCTGCACAAACGCGATTCTGAGAAGCAATGTGAACACTTCTCCTTCCCAGGCACAGAGAAGGTGCTAGCAGGGAATTCTCTGCCTGCTTTTCCCCAGTGCTCTGCAAGCTCTCCAGGGCAACATAAAATGTGGGGCTCTGTGCTTTCTTTCCTTCTGAACAAGTGTTAGTGTTTTCTGCACAAACGTGATTCTGAGAAGCAATGTGAACACTTTTGCTTCCCAGGCACAGAGAAGGTGCTAGCAGGGAATTCTCTGCCTGCCTTTCCCCAGTGCTCTGCAAGCTCTCCAGGGCAACATAAAATGTGGGGCTCTGTGCTTTCTTTCCTTTTGAACAAGTGTTAGTGTTTTCTGCACAAACGCGATTCTGCGAAGCAATGTGAACACTTCTCCTTCCCAGGCACAGAGAAGGTGCTAGCAGGGAATTCTCTGCCTGCCTTTCCCCAGTGCTCTGCAAGCTCTCCAGGGCAACATAAAATGTGGGGCTCTGTGATTTCTTTCGTTCTGGACAAGTGTTAGTGTTTTCTGCACAAACGCGATTCTGCAAAGCAATGTGAACACTTTTGCTTCCCAGGCACAGAGAAGGTGCTAGCAGGGAATTCTCTGCCTGCCTTTCCCCAGTGCTCTGCAAGCTCTCCAGGGCAACATAAAATGTGGGGCTCTGTGCTTTCTTTCCTTCTGAACAAGTGTTAGTGTTTTCTGCACAAACGCGATTCTGAGAAGCAATGTGAACACTTCTCCTTCCCAGGCACAGAGAAGGTGCTAGCAGGGAATTCTCTGCCTGCCTTTCCCCAGTGCTCTGCAAGCTCTCCAGGGCAACATAAAATGTGGGGCTCTGTGATTTCTTTCGTTCTGGACAAGTGTTAGTGTTTTCTGCACAAACGCGATTCTGCGAAGCAATGTGAACACTTCTCCTTCCCAGGCACAGAGAAGGTGCTAGCAGGGAATTCTCTGCCTGCTTTTCCCCAGTGCTCTGCAAGCTCTGCAGGGCAACATAAAATCTGGGGCTCTGTGCTTTCTTTCCTTCTGAACAAGTGTTAGTGTTTTCTGCACAAACGCGATTCTGCGAAGCAATGTGAACACTTCTCCTTCCCAGGCACAGAGACGGTGCTAGCAGGGAATTCTCTGCCTGCCTTTCCCCAGTGCTCTGCAAGCTCTCCAGGGCAACATAAAATGTGGGGCTCTGTGCTTTCTTTCCTTCTGAACAAGTGTTAGTGTTTTCTGCACAAACGCGATTCTGAGAAGCAATGTGAACACTTCTCCTTCCCAGGCACAGAGAAGGTGCTAGCAGGGAATTCTCTGCCTGCCTTTCCCCAGTGCTCTGCAAGCTCTGCAGGGCAACATAAAATGTGGGGCTCTGTGCTTTCTTTCGTTCTGGACAAGTGTTAGTGTTTTCTGCACAAACGCGATTCTGCGAAGCAATGTGAACACTTCTCCTTCCCAGGCACAGAGAAGGTGCTAGCAGGGAATTCTCTGCCTGCTTTTCCCCAGTGCTCTGCAAGCTCTCCAGGGCAACATAAAATGTGGGGCTCTGTGCTTTCTTTCCTTCTGAACAAGTGTTAGTGTTTTCTGCACAAACGCGATTCTGAGAAGCAATGTGAACACTTTTGCTTCCCAGGCACAGAGAAGGTGCTAGCAGGGAATTCTCTGCCTGCCTTTCCCCAGTGCTCTGCAAGCTCTCCAGGGCAACATAAAATGTGGGGCTCTGTGCTTTCTTTCCTTCTGAACAAGTGTTAGTGTTTTCTGCACAAACGCGATTCTGCGAAGCAATGTGAACACTTCTCCTTCCCAGGCACAGAGAAGGTGCTAGCAGGGAATTCTCTGCCTGCCTTTCCCCAGTGCTCTGCAAGCTCTCCAGGGCAACATAAAATGTGGGGCTCTGTGATTTCTTTCGTTCTGGACAAGTGTTAGTGTTTTCTGCACAAACGCGATTCTGCAAAGCAATGTGAACACTTTTGCTTCCCAGGCACAGAGAAGGTGCTAGCAGGGAATTCTCTGCCTGCCTTTCCCCAGTGCTCTGCAAGCTCTCCAGGGCAACATAAAATGTGGGGCTCTGTGCTTTCTTTCCTTCTGAACAAGTGTTAGTGTTTTCTGCACAAACGCGATTCTGCGAAGCAATGTGAACACTTCTCCTTCCCAGGCACAGAGAAGGTGCTAGCAGGGAATTCTCTGCCTGCCTTTCCCCAGTGCTCTGCAAGCTCTCCAGGGCAACAGAAAATGTGGGGCTCTGTGCTTTCTTTCCTTCTGAACAAGTGTTAGTGTTTTCTGCACAAACGCGATTCTGCGAAGCAATGTGAACACTTCTCCTTCCCAGGCACAGAGAAGGTGCTAGCAGGGAATTCTCTGCCTGCCTTTCCCCAGTGCTCTGCAAGCTCTCCAGGGCAACATAAAATGTGGGGCTCTGTGATTTCTTTCGTTCTGGACAAGTGTTAGTGTTTTCTGCACAAACGCGATTCTGCGAAGCAATGTGAACACTTTTGCTTCCCAGGCACAGAGAAGGTGCTAGCAGGGAATTCTCTGCTTGCCTTTCCCCAGTGCTCTGAAAGCTCTCCAGGGCAACATAAAATCTGGGGCTCTGTGGTTTCTTTCCTTCTGAACAAGTGTTAGTGTTTTCTGCACAAACGCGATTCTGCGAAGCAATGTGAACACTTCTCCTTCCCAGGCACAGAGAAGGTGCTAGCAGGGAATTCTCTGCCTGCCTTTCCCCAGTGCTCTGCAAGCTCTCCAGGGCAACATAAAATGTGGGGCTCTGTGCTTTCTTTCCTTCTGAACAAGTGTTAGTGTTTTCTGCACAAACGCGATTCTGCGAAGCAATGTGAACACTTCTCCTTCCCAGGCACAGAGAAGGTGCTAGCAGGGAATTCTCTGCCTGCCTTTCCCCAGTGCTCTGCAAGCTCTCCAGGGCAACATAAAATGTGGGGCTCTGTGATTTCTTTCGTTCTGGACAAGTGTTAGTGTTTTCTGCACAAACGCGATTCTGCAAAGCAATGTGAACACTTTTGCTTCCCAGGCACAGAGAAGGTGCTAGCAGGGAATTCTCTGCCTGCCTTTCCCCAGTGCTCTGCAAGCTCTCCAGGGCAACATAAAATCTGGGGCTCTGTGCTTTCTTTCCTTCTGAACAAGTGTTAGTGTTTTCTGCACAAACGCGATTCTGAGAAGCAATGTGAACACTTCTCCTTCCCAGGCACAGAGAAGGTGCTAGCAGGGAATTCTCTGCCTGCCTTTCCCCAGTGCTCTGCAAGCTCTGCAGGGCAACATAAAATGTGGGGCTCTGTGATTTCTTTCGTTCTGGACAAGTGTTAGTGTTTTCTGCACAAACGCGATTCTGCGAAGCAATGTGAACACTTTTGCTTCCCAGGCACAGAGAAGGTGCTAGCAGGGAATTCTCTGCCTGCCTTTCCCCAGTGCTCTGCAAGCTCTGCAGGGCAACATAAAATCTGGGGCTCTGTGGTTTCTTTCCTTCTGAACAAGTGTTAGTGTTTTCTGCACAAACGCGATTCTGCGAAGCAATGTGAACACTTCTCCTTCCCAGGCACAGAGAAGGTGCTAGCAGGGAATTCTCTGCCTGCCTTTCCCCAGTGCTCTGCAAGCTCTCCAGGGCAACATAAAATGTGGGGCTCTGTGCTTTCTTTCCTTCTGAACAAGTGTTAGTGTTTTCTGCACAAACGCGATTCTGCGAAGCAATGTGAACACTTTTGCTTCCCAGGCACAGAGAAGGTGCTAGCAGGGAATTCTCTGCTTGCCTTTCCCCACTGCTCTGAAAGCTCTCCAGGGCAACATAAAATGTGGGGCTCTGTGGTTTCTTTCCTTCTGAACAAGTGTTAGTGTTTTCTGCACAAAAGCGATTCTGCGAAGCAATGTGAACACTTCTCCTTCCCAGGCACAGAGAAGGTGCTAGCAGGGAATTCTCTGCCTGCCTTTCCCCAGTGCTCTGCAAGCTCTCCAGGGCAACATAAAATCTGGGGCTCTGTGCTTTCTTTCCTTCTGAACAAGTGTTAGTGTTTTCTGCACAAACGCGATTCTGCAAAGCAATGTGAACACTTTTGCTTCCCAGGCACAGAGAAGGTGCTAGCAGGGAATTCTCTGCCTGCTTTTCTCCAGTGCTCTGCAAGCTCTGCAGGGCAACAGAAAATGTGGGGCTCTGTGCTTTCTTTCCTTCTGAACAAGTGTTAGTGTTTTCTGCACAAACGCGATTCTGCGAAGCAATGTGAACACTTCTCCTTCCCAGGCACAGAGAAGGTGCTAGCAGGGAATTCTCTGCCTGCCTTTCCCCAGTGCTCTGCAAGCTCTCCAGGGCAACATAAAATCTGGGGCTCTGTGCTTTCTTTCCTTCTGAACAAGTGTTAGTGTTTTCTGCACAAACGCGATTCTGAGAAGCAATGTGAACACTTTTGCTTCCCAGGCACAGAGAAGGTGCTAGCAGGGAATTCTCTGCCTGCCTTTCCCCAGTGCTCTGCAAGCTCTCCAGGGCAACATAAAATGTGGGGCTCTGTGCTTTCTTTCCTTCTGAACAAGTGTTAGTGTTTTCTGCACAAACGCGATTCTGCGAAGCAATGTGAACACTTCTCCTTCCCAGGCACAGAGAAGGTGCTAGCAGGGAATTCTCTGCCTGCCTTTCCCCAGTGCTCTGCAAGCTCTCCAGGGCAACATAAAATCTGGGGCTCTGTGCTTTCTTTCCTTCTGAACAAGTGTTAGTGTTTTCTGCACAAACGCGATTCTGCAAAGCAATGTGAACACTTTTGCTTCCCAGGCACAGAGAAGGTGCTAGCAGGGAATTCTCTGCCTGCCTTTCCCCAGTGCTCTGCAAGCTCTCCAGGGCAACATAAAATCTGGGGCTCTGTGCTTTCTTTCCTTCTGAACAAGTGTTAGTGTTTTCTGCACAAACGCGATTCTGAGAAGCAATGTGAACACTTCTCCTTCCCAGGCACAGAGAAGGTGCTAGCAGGGAATTCTCTGCCTTTCTTTCCCCAGTGCTCTGCAAGCTCTCCAGGGCAACATAAAATGTGGGGCTCTGTGATTTCTTTCGTTCTGGACAAGTGTTAGTGTTTTCTGCACAAACGCGATTCTGCGAAGCAATGTGAACACTTCTCCTTCCCAGGCACAGAGAAGGTGCTAGCAGGGAATTCTCTGCCTGCTTTTCCCCAGTGCTCTGCAAGCTCTGCAGGGCAACATAAAATCTGGGGCTCTGTGCTTTCTTTCCTTCTGAACAAGTGTTAGTGTTTTCTGCACAAACGCGATTCTGAGAAGCAATGTGAACACTTCTCCTTCCCAGGCACAGAGACGGTGCTAGCAGGGAATTCTCTGCCTGCCTTTCCCCAGTGCTCTGCAAGCTCTCCAGGGCAACATAAAATGTGGGGCTCTGTGCTTTCTTTCCTTCTGAACAAGTGTTAGTGTTTTCTGCACAAACGCGATTCTGCAAAGCAATGTGAACACTTTTGCTTCCCAGGCACAGAGAAGGTGCTAGCAGGGAATTCTCTGCCTGCTTTTCTCCAGTGCTCTGCAAGCTCTGCAGGGCAACAGAAAATGTGGGGCTCTGTGCTTTCTTTCCTTCTGAACAAGTGTTAGTGTTTTCTGCACAAACGCGATTCTGCGAAGCAATGTGAACACTTCTCCTTCCCAGGCACAGAGAAGGTGCTAGCAGGGAATTCTCTGCCTGCCTTTCCCCAGTGCTCTGCAAGCTCTCCAGGGCAACATAAAATGTGGGGCTCTGTGCTTTCTTTCCTTCTGAACAAGTGTTAGTGTTTTCTGCACAAACGCGATTCTGCGAAGCAATGTGAACACTTCTCCTTCCCAGGCACAGAGACGGTGCTAGCAGGGAATTCTCTGCCTGCCTTTCCCCAGTGCTCTGCACGCTCTGCAGGGCAACATAAAATGTGGGGCTCTGTGCTTTCTTTCCTTCTGAACAAGTGTTAGTGTTTTCTGCACAAACGCGATTCTGCGAAGCAATGTGAACACTTTTGCTTCCCAGGCACAGAGAAGGTGCTAGCAGGGAATTCTCTGCCTGCCTTTCCCCAGTGCTCTGCAAGCTCTCCAGGGCAACAGCAAATCTGGGGCTCTGTGCTTTCTTTCCTTCTGAACAAGTGTTAGTGTTTTCTGCACAAACGTGGTTCTGCGAAGCAATGTGAACACTTCTCCTTCCCAGGCACAGAGAAGGTGCTAGCAGGGAATTCTCTGCCTGCTTTTCCCCAGTGCTCTGCAAGCTCTCCAGGGCAACATAAAATGTGGGGCTCTGTGCTTTCTTTCCTTCTGAACAAGTGTTAGTGTTTTCTGCACAAACGCGATTCTGAGAAGCAATGTGAACACTTTTGCTTCCCAGGCACAGAGAAGGTGCTAGCAGGGAATTCTCTGCCTGCCTTTCCCCAGTGCTCTGCAAGCTCTCCAGGGCAACATAAAATGTGGGGCTCTGTGCTTTCTTTCCTTCTGAACAAGTGTTAGTGTTTTCTGCACAAACGCGATTCTGCGAAGCAATGTGAACACTTCTCCTTCCCAGGCACAGAGAAGGTGCTAGCAGGGAATTCTCTGCTTGCCTTTCCCCACTGCTCTGCAAGCTCTCCAGGGCAACATAAAATGTGGGGCTCTGTGATTTCTTTCGTTCTGGACAAGTGTTAGTGTTTTCTGCACAAACGCGATTCTGCAAAGCAATGTGAACACTTTTGCTTCCCAGGCACAGAGAAGGTGCTAGCAGGGAATTCTCTGCCTGCCTTTCCCCAGTGCTCTGCAAGCTCTCCAGGGCAACATAAAATGTGGGGCTCTGTGCTTTCTTTCCTTCTGAACAAGTGTTAGTGTTTTCTGCACAAACGCGATTCTGAGAAGCAATGTGAACACTTCTCCTTCCCAGGCACAGAGAAGGTGCTAGCAGGGAATTCTCTGCCTGCCTTTCCCCAGTGCTCTGCAAGCTCTCCAGGGCAACATAAAATGTGGGGCTCTGTGATTTCTTTCGTTCTGGACAAGTGTTAGTGTTTTCTGCACAAACGCGATTCTGCGAAGCAATGTGAACACTTCTCCTTCCCAGGCACAGAGAAGGTGCTAGCAGGGAATTCTCTGCCTGCTTTTCCCCAGTGCTCTGCAAGCTCTGCAGGGCAACTTAAAATCTGGGGCTCTGTGCTTTCTTTCCTTCTGAACAAGTGTTAGTGTTTTCTGCACAAACGCGATTCTGCGAAGCAATGTGAACACTTCTCCTTCCCAGGCACAGAGACGGTGCTAGCAGGGAATTCTCTGCCTGCCTTTCCCCAGTGCTCTGCAAGCTCTCCAGGGCAACATAAAATGTGGGGCTCTGTGCTTTCTTTCCTTCTGAACAAGTGTTAGTGTTTTCTGCACAAACGCGATTCTGAGAAGCAATGTGAACACTTCTCCTTCCCAGGCACAGAGAAGGTGCTAGCAGGGAATTCTCTGCCTGCTTTTCCCCAGTGCTCTGCAAGCTCTGCAGGGCAACATAAAATCTGGGGCTCTGTGCTTTCTTTCCTTCTGAACAAGTGTTAGTGTTTTCTGCACAAACGCGATTCTGCGAAGCAATGTGAACACTTCTCCTTCCCAGGCACAGAGACGGTGCTAGCAGGGAATTCTCTGCCTGCCTTTCCCCAGTGCTCTGCAAGCTCTCCAGGGCAACATAAAATGTGGGGCTCTGTGCTTTCTTTCCTTCTGAACAAGTGTTAGTGTTTTCTGCACAAACGCGATTCTGCAAAGCAATGTGAACACTTTTGCTTCCCAGGCACAGAGAAGGTGCTAGCAGGGAATTCTCTGCCTGATTTTCTCCAGTGCTCTGCAAGCTCTGCAGGGCAACAGAAAATGTGGGGCTCTGTGCTTTCTTTCCTTCTGAACAAGTGTTAGTGTTTTCTGCACAAACGCGATTCTGCGAAGCAATGTGAACACTTTTGCTTCCCAGGCACAGAGAAGGTGCTAGCAGGGAATTCTCTGCCTGCCTTTCCCCAGTGCTCTGCAAGCTCTCCAGGGCAACATAAAATGTGGGGCTCTGTGCTTTCTTTCCTTCTGAACAAGTGTTAGTGTTTTCTGCACAAACGCGATTCTGCGAAGCAATGTGAACACTTCTCCTTCCCAGGCACAGAGACGGTGCTAGCAGGGAATTCTCTGCCTGCCTTTCCCCAGTGCTCTGCAAGCTCTGCAGGGCAACATAAAATGTGGGGCTCTGTGCTTTCTTTCCTTCTGAACAAGTGTTAGTGTTTTCTGCACAAACGCGATTCTGCGAAGCAATGTGAACACTTTTGCTTCCCAGGCACAGAGAAGGTGCTAGCAGGGAATTCTCTGCCTGCCTTTCCCCAGTGCTCTGCAAGCTCTCCAGGGCAACAGCAAATCTGGGGCTCTGTGCTTTCTTTCCTTCTGAACAAGTGTTAGTGTTTTCTGCACAAACGCGATTCTGAGAAGCAATGTGAACACTTCTCCTTCCCAGGCACAGAGAAGGTGCTAGCAGGGAATTCTCTGCCTGCTTTTCCCCAGTGCTCTGCAAGCTCTCCAGGGCAACATAAAATGTGGGGCTCTGTGCTTTCTTTCCTTCTGAACAAGTGTTAGTGTTTTCTGCACAAACGCGATTCTGAGAAGCAATGTGAACACTTTTGCTTCCCAGGCACAGAGAAGGTGCTAGCAGGGAATTCTCTGCCTGCCTTTCCCCAGTGCTCTGCAAGCTCTCCAGGGCAACATAAAATGTGGGGCTCTGTGCTTTCTTTCCTTCTGAACAAGTGTTAGTGTTTTCTGCACAAACGCGATTCTGCGAAGCAATGTGAACACTTCTCCTTCCCAGGCACAGAGAAGGTGCTAGCAGGGAATTCTCTGCCTGCCTTTCCCCAGTGCTCTGCAAGCTCTCCAGGGCAACATAAAATGTGGGGCTCTGTGATTTCTTTCGTTCTGGACAAGTGTTAGTGTTTTCTGCACAAACGCGATTCTGCGAAGCAATGTGAACACTTCTCCTTCCCAGGCACAGAGAAGGTGCTAGCAGGGAATTCTCTGCTTGCCTTTCCCCAGTGCTCTGAAAGCTCTCCAGGGCAACATAAAATCTGGGGCTCTGTGGTTTCTTTCCTTCTGAACAAGTGTTAGTGTTTTCTGCACAAACGCGATTCTGCGAAGCAATGTGAACACTTCTCCTTCCCAGGCACAGAGAAGGTGCTAGCAGGGAATTCTCTGCCTGCCTTTCCCCAGTGCTCTGCAAGCTCTCCAGGGCAACATAAAATGTGGGGCTCTGTGCTTTCTTTCCTTCTGAACAAGTGTTAGTGTTTTCTGCACAAACGCGATTCTGCGAAGCAATGTGAACACTTCTCCTTCCCAGGCACAGAGAAGGTGCTAGCAGGGAATTCTCTGCCTGCCTTTCCCCAGTGCTCTGCAAGCTCTCCAGGGCAACATAAAATGTGGGGCTCTGTGATTTCTTTCGTTCTGGACAAGTGTTAGTGTTTTCTGCACAAACGCGATTCTGCAAAGCAATGTGAACACTTTTGCTTCCCAGGCACAGAGAAGGTGCTAGCAGGGAATTCTCTGCCTGCCTTTCCCCAGTGCTCTGCAAGCTCTCCAGGGCAACATAAAATCTGGGGCTCTGTGCTTTCTTTCCTTCTGAACAAGTGTTAGTGTTTTCTGCACAAACGCGATTCTGAGAAGCAATGTGAACACTTCTCCTTCCCAGGCACAGAGAAGGTGCTAGCAGGGAATTCTCTGCCTGCCTTTCCCCAGTGCTCTGCAAGCTCTGCAGGGCAACATAAAATGTGGGGCTCTGTGATTTCTTTCGTTCTGGACAAGTGTTAGTGTTTTCTGCACAAACGCGATTCTGCGAAGCAATGTGAACACTTTTGCTTCCCAGGCACAGAGAAGGTGCTAGCAGGGAATTCTCTGCCTGCCTTTCCCCAGTGCTCTGCAAGCTCTGCAGGGCAACATAAAATCTGGGGCTCTGTGGTTTCTTTCCTTCTGAACAAGTGTTAGTGTTTTCTGCACAAACGCGATTCTGCGAAGCAATGTGAACACTTCTCCTTCCCAGGCACAGAGAAGGTGCTAGCAGGGAATTCTCTGCCTGCCTTTCCCCAGTGCTCTGCAAGCTCTCCAGGGCAACATAAAATGTGGGGCTCTGTGCTTTCTTTCCTTCTGAACAAGTGTTAGTGTTTT
Organism: Strix occidentalis; assembly: GCA_030819815.1. Lineage (NCBI taxonomy): Eukaryota > Metazoa > Chordata > Aves > Strigiformes > Strigidae > Strix > Strix occidentalis. The sequence goes on along the minus strand of JASWHU010000084.1, from coordinate 371,817 downwards.
CTGCACAAACGCGATTCTGCGAAGCAATGTGAACACTTTTGCTTCCCAGGCACAGAGAAGGTGCTAGCAGGGAATTCTCTGCTTGCCTTTCCCCACTGCTCTGAAAGCTCTCCAGGGCAACATAAAATGTGGGGCTCTGTGGTTTCTTTCCTTCTGAACAAGTGTTAGTGTTTTCTGCACAAAAGCGATTCTGCGAAGCAATGTGAACACTTCTCCTTCCCAGGCACAGAGAAGGTGCTAGCAGGGAATTCTCTGCCTGCCTTTCCCCAGTGCTCTGCAAGCTCTCCAGGGCAACATAAAATCTGGGGCTCTGTGCTTTCTTTCCTTCTGAACAAGTGTTAGTGTTTTCTGCACAAACGCGATTCTGCAAAGCAATGTGAACACTTTTGCTTCCCAGGCACAGAGAAGGTGCTAGCAGGGAATTCTCTGCCTGCTTTTCTCCAGTGCTCTGCAAGCTCTGCAGGGCAACAGAAAATGTGGGGCTCTGTGCTTTCTTTCCTTCTGAACAAGTGTTAGTGTTTTCTGCACAAACGCGATTCTGCGAAGCAATGTGAACACTTCTCCTTCCCAGGCACAGAGAAGGTGCTAGCAGGGAATTCTCTGCCTGCCTTTCCCCAGTGCTCTGCAAGCTCTCCAGGGCAACATAAAATCTGGGGCTCTGTGCTTTCTTTCCTTCTGAACAAGTGTTAGTGTTTTCTGCACAAACGCGATTCTGAGAAGCAATGTGAACACTTTTGCTTCCCAGGCACAGAGAAGGTGCTAGCAGGGAATTCTCTGCCTGCCTTTCCCCAGTGCTCTGCAAGCTCTCCAGGGCAACATAAAATGTGGGGCTCTGTGCTTTCTTTCCTTCTGAACAAGTGTTAGTGTTTTCTGCACAAACGCGATTCTGCGAAGCAATGTGAACACTTCTCCTTCCCAGGCACAGAGAAGGTGCTAGCAGGGAATTCTCTGCCTGCCTTTCCCCAGTGCTCTGCAAGCTCTCCAGGGCAACATAAAATCTGGGGCTCTGTGCTTTCTTTCCTTCTGAACAAGTGTTAGTGTTTTCTGCACAAACGCGATTCTGCAAAGCAATGTGAACACTTTTGCTTCCCAGGCACAGAGAAGGTGCTAGCAGGGAATTCTCTGCCTGCCTTTCCCCAGTGCTCTGCAAGCTCTCCAGGGCAACATAAAATCTGGGGCTCTGTGCTTTCTTTCCTTCTGAACAAGTGTTAGTGTTTTCTGCACAAACGCGATTCTGAGAAGCAATGTGAACACTTCTCCTTCCCAGGCACAGAGAAGGTGCTAGCAGGGAATTCTCTGCCTTTCTTTCCCCAGTGCTCTGCAAGCTCTCCAGGGCAACATAAAATGTGGGGCTCTGTGATTTCTTTCGTTCTGGACAAGTGTTAGTGTTTTCTGCACAAACGCGATTCTGCGAAGCAATGTGAACACTTCTCCTTCCCAGGCACAGAGAAGGTGCTAGCAGGGAATTCTCTGCCTGCTTTTCCCCAGTGCTCTGCAAGCTCTGCAGGGCAACATAAAATCTGGGGCTCTGTGCTTTCTTTCCTTCTGAACAAGTGTTAGTGTTTTCTGCACAAACGCGATTCTGAGAAGCAATGTGAACACTTCTCCTTCCCAGGCACAGAGACGGTGCTAGCAGGGAATTCTCTGCCTGCCTTTCCCCAGTGCTCTGCAAGCTCTCCAGGGCAACATAAAATGTGGGGCTCTGTGCTTTCTTTCCTTCTGAACAAGTGTTAGTGTTTTCTGCACAAACGCGATTCTGCAAAGCAATGTGAACACTTTTGCTTCCCAGGCACAGAGAAGGTGCTAGCAGGGAATTCTCTGCCTGCTTTTCTCCAGTGCTCTGCAAGCTCTGCAGGGCAACAGAAAATGTGGGGCTCTGTGCTTTCTTTCCTTCTGAACAAGTGTTAGTGTTTTCTGCACAAACGCGATTCTGCGAAGCAATGTGAACACTTCTCCTTCCCAGGCACAGAGAAGGTGCTAGCAGGGAATTCTCTGCCTGCCTTTCCCCAGTGCTCTGCAAGCTCTCCAGGGCAACATAAAATGTGGGGCTCTGTGCTTTCTTTCCTTCTGAACAAGTGTTAGTGTTTTCTGCACAAACGCGATTCTGCGAAGCAATGTGAACACTTCTCCTTCCCAGGCACAGAGACGGTGCTAGCAGGGAATTCTCTGCCTGCCTTTCCCCAGTGCTCTGCACGCTCTGCAGGGCAACATAAAATGTGGGGCTCTGTGCTTTCTTTCCTTCTGAACAAGTGTTAGTGTTTTCTGCACAAACGCGATTCTGCGAAGCAATGTGAACACTTTTGCTTCCCAGGCACAGAGAAGGTGCTAGCAGGGAATTCTCTGCCTGCCTTTCCCCAGTGCTCTGCAAGCTCTCCAGGGCAACAGCAAATCTGGGGCTCTGTGCTTTCTTTCCTTCTGAACAAGTGTTAGTGTTTTCTGCACAAACGTGGTTCTGCGAAGCAATGTGAACACTTCTCCTTCCCAGGCACAGAGAAGGTGCTAGCAGGGAATTCTCTGCCTGCTTTTCCCCAGTGCTCTGCAAGCTCTCCAGGGCAACATAAAATGTGGGGCTCTGTGCTTTCTTTCCTTCTGAACAAGTGTTAGTGTTTTCTGCACAAACGCGATTCTGAGAAGCAATGTGAACACTTTTGCTTCCCAGGCACAGAGAAGGTGCTAGCAGGGAATTCTCTGCCTGCCTTTCCCCAGTGCTCTGCAAGCTCTCCAGGGCAACATAAAATGTGGGGCTCTGTGCTTTCTTTCCTTCTGAACAAGTGTTAGTGTTTTCTGCACAAACGCGATTCTGCGAAGCAATGTGAACACTTCTCCTTCCCAGGCACAGAGAAGGTGCTAGCAGGGAATTCTCTGCTTGCCTTTCCCCACTGCTCTGCAAGCTCTCCAGGGCAACATAAAATGTGGGGCTCTGTGATTTCTTTCGTTCTGGACAAGTGTTAGTGTTTTCTGCACAAACGCGATTCTGCAAAGCAATGTGAACACTTTTGCTTCCCAGGCACAGAGAAGGTGCTAGCAGGGAATTCTCTGCCTGCCTTTCCCCAGTGCTCTGCAAGCTCTCCAGGGCAACATAAAATGTGGGGCTCTGTGCTTTCTTTCCTTCTGAACAAGTGTTAGTGTTTTCTGCACAAACGCGATTCTGAGAAGCAATGTGAACACTTCTCCTTCCCAGGCACAGAGAAGGTGCTAGCAGGGAATTCTCTGCCTGCCTTTCCCCAGTGCTCTGCAAGCTCTCCAGGGCAACATAAAATGTGGGGCTCTGTGATTTCTTTCGTTCTGGACAAGTGTTAGTGTTTTCTGCACAAACGCGATTCTGCGAAGCAATGTGAACACTTCTCCTTCCCAGGCACAGAGAAGGTGCTAGCAGGGAATTCTCTGCCTGCTTTTCCCCAGTGCTCTGCAAGCTCTGCAGGGCAACTTAAAATCTGGGGCTCTGTGCTTTCTTTCCTTCTGAACAAGTGTTAGTGTTTTCTGCACAAACGCGATTCTGCGAAGCAATGTGAACACTTCTCCTTCCCAGGCACAGAGACGGTGCTAGCAGGGAATTCTCTGCCTGCCTTTCCCCAGTGCTCTGCAAGCTCTCCAGGGCAACATAAAATGTGGGGCTCTGTGCTTTCTTTCCTTCTGAACAAGTGTTAGTGTTTTCTGCACAAACGCGATTCTGAGAAGCAATGTGAACACTTCTCCTTCCCAGGCACAGAGAAGGTGCTAGCAGGGAATTCTCTGCCTGCTTTTCCCCAGTGCTCTGCAAGCTCTGCAGGGCAACATAAAATCTGGGGCTCTGTGCTTTCTTTCCTTCTGAACAAGTGTTAGTGTTTTCTGCACAAACGCGATTCTGCGAAGCAATGTGAACACTTCTCCTTCCCAGGCACAGAGACGGTGCTAGCAGGGAATTCTCTGCCTGCCTTTCCCCAGTGCTCTGCAAGCTCTCCAGGGCAACATAAAATGTGGGGCTCTGTGCTTTCTTTCCTTCTGAACAAGTGTTAGTGTTTTCTGCACAAACGCGATTCTGCAAAGCAATGTGAACACTTTTGCTTCCCAGGCACAGAGAAGGTGCTAGCAGGGAATTCTCTGCCTGATTTTCTCCAGTGCTCTGCAAGCTCTGCAGGGCAACAGAAAATGTGGGGCTCTGTGCTTTCTTTCCTTCTGAACAAGTGTTAGTGTTTTCTGCACAAACGCGATTCTGCGAAGCAATGTGAACACTTTTGCTTCCCAGGCACAGAGAAGGTGCTAGCAGGGAATTCTCTGCCTGCCTTTCCCCAGTGCTCTGCAAGCTCTCCAGGGCAACATAAAATGTGGGGCTCTGTGCTTTCTTTCCTTCTGAACAAGTGTTAGTGTTTTCTGCACAAACGCGATTCTGCGAAGCAATGTGAACACTTCTCCTTCCCAGGCACAGAGACGGTGCTAGCAGGGAATTCTCTGCCTGCCTTTCCCCAGTGCTCTGCAAGCTCTGCAGGGCAACATAAAATGTGGGGCTCTGTGCTTTCTTTCCTTCTGAACAAGTGTTAGTGTTTTCTGCACAAACGCGATTCTGCGAAGCAATGTGAACACTTTTGCTTCCCAGGCACAGAGAAGGTGCTAGCAGGGAATTCTCTGCCTGCCTTTCCCCAGTGCTCTGCAAGCTCTCCAGGGCAACAGCAAATCTGGGGCTCTGTGCTTTCTTTCCTTCTGAACAAGTGTTAGTGTTTTCTGCACAAACGCGATTCTGAGAAGCAATGTGAACACTTCTCCTTCCCAGGCACAGAGAAGGTGCTAGCAGGGAATTCTCTGCCTGCTTTTCCCCAGTGCTCTGCAAGCTCTCCAGGGCAACATAAAATGTGGGGCTCTGTGCTTTCTTTCCTTCTGAACAAGTGTTAGTGTTTTCTGCACAAACGCGATTCTGAGAAGCAATGTGAACACTTTTGCTTCCCAGGCACAGAGAAGGTGCTAGCAGGGAATTCTCTGCCTGCCTTTCCCCAGTGCTCTGCAAGCTCTCCAGGGCAACATAAAATGTGGGGCTCTGTGCTTTCTTTCCTTCTGAACAAGTGTTAGTGTTTTCTGCACAAACGCGATTCTGCGAAGCAATGTGAACACTTCTCCTTCCCAGGCACAGAGAAGGTGCTAGCAGGGAATTCTCTGCCTGCCTTTCCCCAGTGCTCTGCAAGCTCTCCAGGGCAACATAAAATGTGGGGCTCTGTGATTTCTTTCGTTCTGGACAAGTGTTAGTGTTTTCTGCACAAACGCGATTCTGCAAAGCAATGTGAACACTTTTGCTTCCCAGGCACAGAGAAGGTGCTAGCAGGGAATTCTCTGCCTGCCTTTCCCCAGTGCTCTGCAAGCTCTCCAGGGCAACATAAAATGTGGGGCTCTGTGCTTTCTTTCCTTCTGAACAAGTGTTAGTGTTTTCTGCACAAACGCGATTCTGAGAAGCAATGTGAACACTTCTCCTTCCCAGGCACAGAGAAGGTGCTAGCAGGGAATTCTCTGCCTGCCTTTCCCCAGTGCTCTGCAAGCTCTCCAGGGCAACATAAAATGTGGGGCTCTGTGATTTCTTTCGTTCTGGACAAGTGTTAGTGTTTTCTGCACAAACGCGATTCTGCGAAGCAATGTGAACACTTCTCCTTCCCAGGCACAGAGAAGGTGCTAGCAGGGAATTCTCTGCCTGCTTTTCCCCAGTGCTCTGCAAGCTCTGCAGGGCAACATAAAATCTGGGGCTCTGTGCTTTCTTTCCTTCTGAACAAGTGTTAGTGTTTTCTGCACAAACGCGATTCTGCGAAGCAATGTGAACACTTCTCCTTCCCAGGCACAGAGACGGTGCTAGCAGGGAATTCTCTGCCTGCCTTTCCCCAGTGCTCTGCAAGCTCTCCAGGGCAACATAAAATGTGGGGCTCTGTGCTTTCTTTCCTTCTGAACAAGTGTTAGTGTTTTCTGCACAAACGCGATTCTGAGAAGCAATGTGAACACTTCTCCTTCCCAGGCACAGAGAAGGTGCTAGCAGGGAATTCTCTGCCTGCCTTTCCCCAGTGCTCTGCAAGCTCTGCAGGGCAACATAAAATGTGGGGCTCTGTGCTTTCTTTCGTTCTGGACAAGTGTTAGTGTTTTCTGCACAAACGCGATTCTGCGAAGCAATGTGAACACTTCTCCTTCCCAGGCACAGAGAAGGTGCTAGCAGGGAATTCTCTGCCTGCTTTTCCCCAGTGCTCTGCAAGCTCTCCAGGGCAACATAAAATGTGGGGCTCTGTGCTTTCTTTCCTTCTGAACAAGTGTTAGTGTTTTCTGCACAAACGCGATTCTGAGAAGCAATGTGAACACTTTTGCTTCCCAGGCACAGAGAAGGTGCTAGCAGGGAATTCTCTGCCTGCCTTTCCCCAGTGCTCTGCAAGCTCTCCAGGGCAACATAAAATGTGGGGCTCTGTGCTTTCTTTCCTTCTGAACAAGTGTTAGTGTTTTCTGCACAAACGCGATTCTGCGAAGCAATGTGAACACTTCTCCTTCCCAGGCACAGAGAAGGTGCTAGCAGGGAATTCTCTGCCTGCCTTTCCCCAGTGCTCTGCAAGCTCTCCAGGGCAACATAAAATGTGGGGCTCTGTGATTTCTTTCGTTCTGGACAAGTGTTAGTGTTTTCTGCACAAACGCGATTCTGCAAAGCAATGTGAACACTTTTGCTTCCCAGGCACAGAGAAGGTGCTAGCAGGGAATTCTCTGCCTGCCTTTCCCCAGTGCTCTGCAAGCTCTCCAGGGCAACATAAAATGTGGGGCTCTGTGCTTTCTTTCCTTCTGAACAAGTGTTAGTGTTTTCTGCACAAACGCGATTCTGCGAAGCAATGTGAACACTTCTCCTTCCCAGGCACAGAGAAGGTGCTAGCAGGGAATTCTCTGCCTGCCTTTCCCCAGTGCTCTGCAAGCTCTGCAGGGCAACATAAAATGTGGGGCTCTGTGCTTTCTTTCCTTCTGAACAAGTGTTAGTGTTTTCTGCACAAACGCGATTCTGCGAAGCAATGTGAACACTTCTCCTTCCCAGGCACAGAGAAGGTGCTAGCAGGGAATTCTCTGCCTGCCTTTCCCCAGTGCTCTGCAAGCTCTCCAGGGCAACATAAAATGTGGGGCTCTGTGATTTCTTTCGTTCTGGACAAGTGTTAGTGTTTTCTGCACAAACGCGATTCTGCGAAGCAATGTGAACACTTTTGCTTCCCAGGCACAGAGAAGGTGCTAGCAGGGAATTCTCTGCTTGCCTTTCCCCAGTGCTCTGAAAGCTCTCCAGGGCAACATAAAATCTGGGGCTCTGTGGTTTCTTTCCTTCTGAACAAGTGTTAGTGTTTTCTGCACAAACGCGATTCTGCGAAGCAATGTGAACACTTCTCCTTCCCAGGCACAGAGAAGGTGCTAGCAGGGAATTCTCTGCCTGCCTTTCCCCAGTGCTCTGCAAGCTCTCCAGGGCAACATAAAATGTGGGGCTCTGTGCTTTCTTTCCTTCTGAACAAGTGTTAGTGTTTTCTGCACAAACGCGATTCTGCGAAGCAATGTGAACACTTCTCCTTCCCAGGCACAGAGAAGGTGCTAGCAGGGAATTCTCTGCCTGCCTTTCCCCAGTGCTCTGCAAGCTCTCCAGGGCAACATAAAATGTGGGGCTCTGTGATTTCTTTCGTTCTGGACAAGTGTTAGTGTTTTCTGCACAAACGCGATTCTGCAAAGCAATGTGAACACTTTTGCTTCCCAGGCACAGAGAAGGTGCTAGCAGGGAATTCTCTGCCTGATTTTCTCCAGTGCTCTGCAAGCTCTGCAGGGCAACAGAAAATGTGGGGCTCTGTGCTTTCTTTCCTTCTGAACAAGTGTTAGTGTTTTCTGCACAAACGCGATTCTGCGAAGCAATGTGAACACTTTTGCTTCCCAGGCACAGAGAAGGTGCTAGCAGGGAATTCTCTGCCTGCCTTTCCCCAGTGCTCTGCAAGCTCTCCAGGGCAACATAAAATGTGGGGCTCTGTGCTTTCTTTCCTTCTGAACAAGTGTTAGTGTTTTCTGCACAAACGCGATTCTGCAAAGCAATGTGAACACTTTTGCTTCCCAGGCACAGAGAAGGTGCTAGCAGGGAATTCTCTGCCTGATTTTCTCCAGTGCTCTGCAAGCTCTGCAGGGCAACAGAAAATGTGGGGCTCTGTGCTTTCTTTCCTTCTGAACAAGTGTTAGTGTTTTCTGCACAAACGCGATTCTGCGAAGCAATGTGAACACTTTTGCTTCCCAGGCACAGAGAAGGTGCTAGCAGGGAATTCTCTGCCTGCCTTTCCCCAGTGCTCTGCAAGCTCTCCAGGGCAACATAAAATGTGGGGCTCTGTGCTTTCTTTCCTTCTGAACAAGTGTTAGTGTTTTCTGCACAAACGCGATTCTGCGAAGCAATGTGAACACTTCTCCTTCCCAGGCACAGAGACGGTGCTAGCAGGGAATTCTCTGCCTGCCTTTCCCCAGTGCTCTGCAAGCTCTCCAGGGCAACATAAAATGTGGGGCTCTGTGCTTTCTTTCCTTCTGAACAAGTGTTAGTGTTTTCTGCACAAACGCGATTCTGAGAAGCAATGTGAACACTTTTGCTTCCCAGGCACAGAGAAGGTGCTAGCAGGGAATTCTCTGCCTGCCTTTCCCCAGTGCTCTGCAAGCTCTCCAGGGCAACATAAAATGTGGGGCTCTGTGCTTTCTTTCCTTCTGAACAAGTGTTAGTGTTTTCTGCACAAACGCGATTCTGCGAAGCAATGTGAACACTTCTCCTTCCCAGGCACAGAGAAGGTGCTAGCAGGGAATTCTCTGCCTGCCTTTCCCCAGTGCTCTGCAAGCTCTCCAGGGCAACATAAAATGTGGGGCTCTGTGATTTCTTTCGTTCTGGACAAGTGTTAGTGTTTTCTGCACAAACGCGATTCTGCAAATCAATGTGAACACTTTTGCTTCCCAGGCACAGAGAAGGTGCTAGCAGGGAATTCTCTGCCTGCCTTTCCCCAGTGCTCTGCAAGCTCTCCAGGGCAACATAAAATGTGGGGCTCTGTGCTTTCTTTCCTTCTGAACAAGTGTTAGTGTTTTCTGCACAAACGCGATTCTGAGAAGCAATGTGAACACTTCTCCTTCCCAGGCACAGAGAAGGTGCTAGCAGGGAATTCTCTGCCTGCCTTTCCCCAGTGCTCTGCAAGCTCTCCAGGGCAACATAAAATGTGGGGCTCTGTGATTTCTTTCGTTCTGGACAAGTGTTAGTGTTTTCTGCACAAACGCGATTCTGCGAAGCAATGTGAACACTTCTCCTTCCCAGGCACAGAGAAGGTGCTAGCAGGGAATTCTCTGCCTGCTTTTCCCCAGTGCTCTGCAAGCTCTGCAGGGCAACATAAAATCTGGGGCTCTGTGCTTTCTTTCCTTCTGAACAAGTGTTAGTGTTTTCTGCACAAACGCGATTCTGCGAAGCAATGTGAACACTTCTCCTTCCCAGGCACAGAGACGGTGCTAGCAGGGAATTCTCTGCCTGCCTTTCCCCAGTGCTCTGCAAGCTCTCCAGGGCAACATAAAATGTGGGGCTCTGTGCTTTCTTTCCTTCTGAACAAGTGTTAGTGTTTTCTGCACAAACGCGATTCTGAGAAGCAATGTGAACACTTCTCCTTCCCAGGCACAGAGAAGGTGCTAGCAGGGAATTCTCTGCCTGCCTTTCCCCAGTGCTCTGCAAGCTCTGCAGGGCAACATAAAATGTGGGGCTCTGTGCTTTCTTTCGTTCTGGACAAGTGTTAGTGTTTTCTGCACAAACGCGATTCTGCGAAGCAATGTGAACACTTCTCCTTCCCAGGCACAGAGAAGGTGCTAGCAGGGAATTCTCTGCCTGCTTTTCCCCAGTGCTCTGCAAGCTCTCCAGGGCAACATAAAATGTGGGGCTCTGTGCTTTCTTTCCTTCTGAACAAGTGTTAGTGTTTTCTGCACAAACGCGATTCTGAGAAGCAATGTGAACACTTTTGCTTCCCAGGCACAGAGAAGGTGCTAGCAGGGAATTCTCTGCCTGCCTTTCCCCAGTGCTCTGCAAGCTCTCCAGGGCAACATAAAATGTGGGGCTCTGTGCTTTCTTTCCTTCTGAACAAGTGTTAGTGTTTTCTGCACAAACGCGATTCTGCGAAGCAATGTGAACACTTCTCCTTCCCAGGCACAGAGAAGGTGCTAGCAGGGAATTCTCTGCCTGCCTTTCCCCAGTGCTCTGCAAGCTCTCCAGGGCAACATAAAATGTGGGGCTCTGTGATTTCTTTCGTTCTGGACAAGTGTTAGTGTTTTCTGCACAAACGCGATTCTGCAAAGCAATGTGAACACTTTTGCTTCCCAGGCACAGAGAAGGTGCTAGCAGGGAATTCTCTGCCTGCCTTTCCCCAGTGCTCTGCAAGCTCTCCAGGGCAACATAAAATGTGGGGCTCTGTGCTTTCTTTCCTTCTGAACAAGTGTTAGTGTTTTCTGCACAAACGCGATTCTGCGAAGCAATGTGAACACTTCTCCTTCCCAGGCACAGAGAAGGTGCTAGCAGGGAATTCTCTGCCTGCCTTTCCCCAGTGCTCTGCAAGCTCTGCAGGGCAACATAAAATGTGGGGCTCTGTGCTTTCTTTCCTTCTGAACAAGTGTTAGTGTTTTCTGCACAAACGCGATTCTGCGAAGCAATGTGAACACTTCTCCTTCCCAGGCACAGAGAAGGTGCTAGCAGGGAATTCTCTGCCTGCCTTTCCCCAGTGCTCTGCAAGCTCTCCAGGGCAACATAAAATGTGGGGCTCTGTGATTTCTTTCGTTCTGGACAAGTGTTAGTGTTTTCTGCACAAACGCGATTCTGCGAAGCAATGTGAACACTTTTGCTTCCCAGGCACAGAGAAGGTGCTAGCAGGGAATTCTCTGCTTGCCTTTCCCCAGTGCTCTGAAAGCTCTCCAGGGCAACATAAAATCTGGGGCTCTGTGGTTTCTTTCCTTCTGAACAAGTGTTAGTGTTTTCTGCACAAACGCGATTCTGCGAAGCAATGTGAACACTTCTCCTTCCCAGGCACAGAGAAGGTGCTAGCAGGGAATTCTCTGCCTGCCTTTCCCCAGTGCTCTGCAAGCTCTCCAGGGCAACATAAAATGTGGGGCTCTGTGCTTTCTTTCCTTCTGAACAAGTGTTAGTGTTTTCTGCACAAACGCGATTCTGCGAAGCAATGTGAACACTTCTCCTTCCCAGGCACAGAGAAGGTGCTAGCAGGGAATTCTCTGCCTGCCTTTCCCCAGTGCTCTGCAAGCTCTCCAGGGCAACATAAAATGTGGGGCTCTGTGATTTCTTTCGTTCTGGACAAGTGTTAGTGTTTTCTGCACAAACGCGATTCTGCAAAGCAATGTGAACACTTTTGCTTCCCAGGCACAGAGAAGGTGCTAGCAGGGAATTCTCTGCCTGCCTTTCCCCAGTGCTCTGCAAGCTCTCCAGGGCAACATAAAATGTGGGGCTCTGTGCTTTCTTTCCTTCTGAACAAGTGTTAGTGTTTTCTGCACAAACGCGATTCTGAGAAGCAATGTGAACACTTCTCCTTCCCAGGCACAGAGAAGGTGCTAGCAGGGAATTCTCTGCCTGCCTTTCCCCAGTGCTCTGCAAGCTCTCCAGGGCAACATAAAATGTGGGGCTCTGTGATTTCTTTCGTTCTGGACAAGTGTTAGTGTTTTCTGCACAAACGCGATTCTGCGAAGCAATGTGAACACTTTTGCTTCCCAGGCACAGAGAAGGTGCTAGCAGGGAATTCTCTGCCTGCCTTTCCCCAGTGCTCTGCAAGCTCTGCAGGGCAACATAAAATCTGGGGCTCTGTGGTTTCTTTCCTTCTGAACAAGTGTTAGTGTTTTCTGCACAAACGCGATTCTGCGAAGCAATGTGAACACTTCTCCTTCCCAGGCACAGAGAAGGTGCTAGCAGGGAATTCTCTGCCTGCCTTTCCCCAGTGCTCTGCAAGCTCTCCAGGGCAACATAAAATCTGGGGCTCTGTGCTTTCTTTCCTTCTGAACAAGTGTTAGTGTTTTCTGCACAAACGCGATTCTGCGAAGCAATGTGAACACTTTTGCTTCCCAGGCACAGAGAAGGTGCTAGCAGGGAATTCTCTGCTTGCCTTTCCCCACTGCTCTGAAAGCTCTCCAGGGCAACATAAAATGTGGGGCTCTGTGGTTTCTTTCCTTCTGAACAAGTGTTAGTGTTTTCTGCACAAAAGCGATTCTGCGAAGCAATGTGAACACTTCTCCTTCCCAGGCACAGAGAAGGTGCTAGCAGGGAATTCTCTGCCTGCCTTTCCCCAGTGCTCTGCAAGCTCTCCAGGGCAACATAAAATGTGGGGCTCTGTGCTTTCTTTCCTTCTGAACAAGTGTTAGTGTTTTCTGCACAAACGCGATTCTGAGAAGCAATGTGAACACTTCTCCTTCCCAGGCACAGAGAAGGTGCTAGCAGGGAATTCTCTGCCTGCCTTTCCCCAGTGCTCTGCAAGCTCTCCAGGGCAACATAAAATGTGGGGCTCTGTGCTTTCTTTCGTTCTGGACAAGTGTTAGTGTTTTCTGCACAAACGCGATTCTGCGAAGCAATGTGAACACTTCTCCTTCCCAGGCACAGAGAAGGTGCTAGCAGGGAATTCTCTGCCTGCTTTTCCCCAGTGCTCTGCAAGCTCTGCAGGGCAACATAAAATCTGGGGCTCTGTGCTTTCTTTCCTTCTGAACAAGTGTTAGTGTTTTCTGCACAAACGCGATTCTGCGAAGCAATGTGAACACTTCTCCTTCCCAGGCACAGAGACGGTGCTAGCAGGGAATTCTCTGCCTGCCTTTCCCCAGTGCTCTGCAAGCTCTCCAGGGCAACATAAAATGTGGGGCTCTGTGCTTTCTTTCCTTCTGAACAAGTGTTAGTGTTTTCTGCACAAACGCGATTCTGAGAAGCAATGTGAACACTTCTCCTTCCCAGGCACAGAGAAGGTGCTAGCAGGGAATTCTCTGCCTGCCTTTCCCCAGTGCTCTGCAAGCTCTGCAGGGCAACATAAAATGTGGGGCTCTGTGCTTTCTTTCGTTCTGGACAAGTGTTAGTGTTTTCTGCACAAACGCGATTCTGCGAAGCAATGTGAACACTTCTCCTTCCCAGGCACAGAGAAGGTGCTAGCAGGGAATTCTCTGCCTGCTTTTCCCCAGTGCTCTGCAAGCTCTCCAGGGCAACATAAAATGTGGGGCTCTGTGCTTTCTTTCCTTCTGAACAAGTGTTAGTGTTTTCTGCACAAACGCGATTCTGAGAAGCAATGTGAACACTTTTGCTTCCCAGGCACAGAGAAGGTGCTAGCAGGGAATTCTCTGCCTGCCTTTCCCCAGTGCTCTGCAAGCTCTCCAGGGCAACATAAAATGTGGGGCTCTGTGCTTTCTTTCCTTCTGAACAAGTGTTAGTGTTTTCTGCACAAACGCGATTCTGCGAAGCAATGTGAACACTTCTCCTTCCCAGGCACAGAGAAGGTGCTAGCAGGGAATTCTCTGCCTGCCTTTCCCCAGTGCTCTGCAAGCTCTCCAGGGCAACATAAAATGTGGGGCTCTGTGATTTCTTTCGTTCTGGACAAGTGTTAGTGTTTTCTGCACAAACGCGATTCTGCAAAGCAATGTGAACACTTTTGCTTCCCAGGCACAGAGAAGGTGCTAGCAGGGAATTCTCTGCCTGCCTTTCCCCAGTGCTCTGCAAGCTCTCCAGGGCAACATAAAATGTGGGGCTCTGTGCTTTCTTTCCTTCTGAACAAGTGTTAGTGTTTTCTGCACAAACGCGATTCTGCGAAGCAATGTGAACACTTCTCCTTCCCAGGCACAGAGAAGGTGCTAGCAGGGAATTCTCTGCCTGCCTTTCCCCAGTGCTCTGCAAGCTCTGCAGGGCAACATAAAATGTGGGGCTCTGTGCTTTCTTTCCTTCTGAACAAGTGTTAGTGTTTTCTGCACAAACGCGATTCTGCGAAGCAATGTGAACACTTCTCCTTCCCAGGCACAGAGAAGGTGCTAGCAGGGAATTCTCTGCCTGCCTTTCCCCAGTGCTCTGCAAGCTCTCCAGGGCAACATAAAATGTGGGGCTCTGTGATTTCTTTCGTTCTGGACAAGTGTTAGTGTTTTCTGCACAAACGCGATTCTGCGAAGCAATGTGAACACTTTTGCTTCCCAGGCACAGAGAAGGTGCTAGCAGGGAATTCTCTGCTTGCCTTTCCCCAGTGCTCTGAAAGCTCTCCAGGGCAACATAAAATCTGGGGCTCTGTGGTTTCTTTCCTTCTGAACAAGTGTTAGTGTTTTCTGCACAAACGCGATTCTGCGAAGCAATGTGAACACTTCTCCTTCCCAGGCACAGAGAAGGTGCTAGCAGGGAATTCTCTGCCTGCCTTTCCCCAGTGCTCTGCAAGCTCTCCAGGGCAACATAAAATGTGGGGCTCTGTGCTTTCTTTCCTTCTGAACAAGTGTTAGTGTTTTCTGCACAAACGCGATTCTGCGAAGCAATGTGAACACTTCTCCTTCCCAGGCACAGAGAAGGTGCTAGCAGGGAATTCTCTGCCTGCCTTTCCCCAGTGCTCTGCAAGCTCTCCAGGGCAACATAAAATGTGGGGCTCTGTGATTTCTTTCGTTCTGGACAAGTGTTAGTGTTTTCTGCACAAACGCGATTCTGCAAAGCAATGTGAACACTTTTGCTTCCCAGGCACAGAGAAGGTGCTAGCAGGGAATTCTCTGCCTGCCTTTCCCCAGTGCTCTGCAAGCTCTCCAGGGCAACATAAAATGTGGGGCTCTGTGCTTTCTTTCCTTCTGAACAAGTGTTAGTGTTTTCTGCACAAACGCGATTCTGAGAAGCAATGTGAACACTTCTCCTTCCCAGGCACAGAGAAGGTGCTAGCAGGGAATTCTCTGCCTGCCTTTCCCCAGTGCTCTGCAAGCTCTCCAGGGCAACATAAAATGTGGGGCTCTGTGATTTCTTTCGTTCTGGACAAGTGTTAGTGTTTTCTGCACAAACGCGATTCTGCGAAGCAATGTGAACACTTTTGCTTCCCAGGCACAGAGAAGGTGCTAGCAGGGAATTCTCTGCCTGCCTTTCCCCAGTGCTCTGCAAGCTCTGCAGGGCAACATAAAATCTGGGGCTCTGTGGTTTCTTTCCTTCTGAACAAGTGTTAGTGTTTTCTGCACAAACGCGATTCTGCGAAGCAATGTGAACACTTCTCCTTCCCAGGCACAGAGAAGGTGCTAGCAGGGAATTCTCTGCCTGCCTTTCCCCAGTGCTCTGCAAGCTCTCCAGGGCAACATAAAATCTGGGGCTCTGTGCTTTCTTTCCTTCTGAACAAGTGTTAGTGTTTTCTGCACAAACGCGATTCTGCGAAGCAATGTGAACACTTTTGCTTCCCAGGCACAGAGAAGGTGCTAGCAGGGAATTCTCTGCTTGCCTTTCCCCACTGCTCTGAAAGCTCTCCAGGGCAACATAAAATGTGGGGCTCTGTGGTTTCTTTCCTTCTGAACAAGTGTTAGTGTTTTCTGCACAAAAGCGATTCTGCGAAGCAATGTGAACACTTCTCCTTCCCAGGCACAGAGAAGGTGCTAGCAGGGAATTCTCTGCCTGCCTTTCCCCAGTGCTCTGCAAGCTCTCCAGGGCAACATAAAATCTGGGGCTCTGTGCTTTCTTTCCTTCTGAACAAGTGTTAGTGTTTTCTGCACAAACGCGATTCTGCAAAGCAATGTGAACACTTTTGCTTCCCAGGCACAGAGAAGGTGCTAGCAGGGATATCTCTGCCTGCTTTTCCCCAGTGCTCTGCAAGCTCTCCAGGGCAACATAAAATCTGGGGCTCTGTGCTTTCTTTCCTTCTGAACAAGTGTTAGTGTTTTCTGCACAACGCGATTCTGCGAAGCAATGTGAACACTTCTCCTTCCCAGGCACAGAGAAGGTGCTAGCAGGGAATTCTCTGCCTGCCTTTCCCCAGTGCTCTGCAAGCTCTCCAGGGCAACATAAAATCTGGGGCTCTGTGCTTTCTTTCCTTCTGAACAAGTGTTAGTGTTTTCTGCACAAATGCGATTCTGCAAAGCAATGTGAACACTTTTGCTTCCCAGGCACAGAGAAGGTGCTAGCAGGGAATTCTCTGCCTGCTTTTCTCCAGTGCTCTGCAAGCTCTGCAGGGCAACAGAAAATGTGGGGCTCTGTGCTTTCTTTCCTTCTGAACAAGTGTTAGTGTTTTCTGCACAAACGCGATTCTGCGAAGCAATGTGAACACTTCTCCTTCCCAGGCACAGAGAAGGTGCTAGCAGGGAATTCTCTGCCTGCCTTTCCCCAGTGCTCTGCAAGCTCTGCAGGGCAACATAAAATGTGGGGCTCTGTGCTTTCTTTCCTTCTGAACAAGTGTTAGTGTTTTCTGCACAAACGCGATTCTGCGAAGCAATGTGAACACTTCTCCTTCCCAGGCACAGAGAAGGTGCTAGCAGGGAATTCTCTGCCTGCCTTTCCCCAGTGCTCTGCAAGCTCTCCAGGGCAACATAAAATGTGGGGCTCTGTGCTTTCTTTCCTTCTGAACAAGTGTTAGTGTTTTCTGCACAAACGCGATTCTGAGAAGCAATGTGAACACTTTTGCTTCCCAGGCACAGAGAAGGTGCTAGCAGGGAATTCTCTGCCTGCCTTTCCCCAGTGCTCTGCAAGCTCTCCAGGGCAACATAAAATGTGGGGCTCTGTGCTTTCTTTCCTTCTGAACAAGTGTTAGTGTTTTCTGCACAAACGCGATTCTGCGAAGCAATGTGAACACTTCTCCTTCCCAGGCACAGAGAAGGTGCTAGCAGGGAATTCTCTGCCTGCCTTTCCCCAGTGCTCTGCAAGCTCTCCAGGGCAACATAAAATGTGGGGCTCTGTGATTTCTTTCGTTCTGGACAAGTGTTAGTGTTTTCTGCACAAACGCGATTCTGCGAAGCAATGTGAACACTTTTGCTTCCCAGGCACAGAGAAGGTGCTAGCAGGGAATTCTCTGCCTGCTTTTCCCCAGTGCTCTGCAAGCTCTGCAGGGCAACATAAAATCTGGGGCTCTGTGGTTTCTTTCGTTCTGGACAAGTGTTAGTGTTTTCTGCACAAACGCGATTCTGCGAAGCAATGTGAACACTTCTCCTTCCCAGGCACAGAGAAGGTGCTAGCAGGGAATTCTCTGCCTGCCTTTCCCCAGTGCTCTGCAAGCTCTGCAGGGCAACAGAAAATGTGGGGCTCTGTGGTTTCTTTCCTTCTGAACAAGTGTTAGTGTTTTCTGCACAAACGCGATTCTGCGAAGCAATGTGAACACTTCTCCTTCCCAGGCACAGAGAAGGTGCTAGCAGGGAATTCTCTGCCTGCTTTTCCCCAGTGCTCTGCAAGCTCTGCAGGGCAACATAAAATGTGGGGCTCTGTGCTTTCTTTCCTTCTGAACAAGTGTTAGTGTTTTCTGCACAAACGCGATTCTGTGAAGCAATGTGAACACTTCTCCTTCCCAGGCACAGAGAAGGTGCTAGCAGGGAATTCTCTGCCTGCCTTTCCCCAGTGCTCTGCAAGCTCTCCAGGGCAACATAAAATGTGGGGCTCTGTGCTTTCTTTCCTTCTGAACAAGTGTTAGTGTTTTCTGCACAAACGCGATTCTGCGAAGCAATGTGAACACTTCTCCTTCCCAGGCACAGAGAAGGTGCTAGCAGGGAATTCTCTGCCTGCCTTTCCCCAGTGCTCTGCAAGCTCTCCAGGGCAACATAAAATGTGGGGCTCTGTGCTTTCTTTCCTTCTGAACAAGTGTTAGTGTTTTCTGCACAAACGCGATTCTGCGAAGCAATGTGAACACTTTTGCTTCCCAGGCACAGAGAAGGTGCTAGCAGGGAATTCTCTGCCTGCCTTTCCCCAGTGCTCTGCAAGCTCTCCAGGGCAACATAAAGCCTCGGGCTCTGTGCTTTCTTTCCTTCTGAACAAGTGTTAGTGTTTTCTGCACAAACGCGATTCTGAGAAGCAATGTGAACACTTCTCCTTCCCAGGCACAGAGAAGGTGCTAGCAGGGAATTCTCTGCCTGCCTTTCCCCAGTGCTCTGCAAGCTCTCCAGGGCAACATAAAATGTGGGGCTCTGTGCTTTCTTTCCTTCTGAACAAGTGTTAGTGTTTTCTGCACAAACGCGATTCTGCGAAGCAATGTGAACACTTCTCCTTCCCAGGCACAGAGAAGGTGCTAGCAGGGAATTCTCTGCCTGCTTTTCCCCAGTGCTCTGCAAGCTCTCCAGGGCAACATAAAATGTGGGGCTCTGTGCTTTCTTTCCTTCTGAACAAGTGTTAGTGTTTTCTGCACAAACGCGATTCTGAGAAGCAATGTGAACACTTCTCCTTCCCAGGCACAGAGAAGGTGCTAGCAGGGAATTCTCTGCCTGCCTTTCCCCAGTGCTCTGCAAGCTCTCCAGGGCAACATAAAATGTGGGGCTCTGTGCTTTCTTTCCTTCTGAACAAGTGTTAGTGTTTTCTGCACAAACGCGATTCTGCGAAGCAATGTGAACACTTCTCCTTCCCAGGCACAGAGAAGGTGCTAGCAGGGAATTCTCTGCCTGCCTTTCCCCAGTGCTCTGCAAGCTCTCCAGGGCAACATAAAATGTGGGGCTCTGTGATTTCTTTCGTTCTGGACAAGTGTTAGTGTTTTCTGCACAAACGCGATTCTGCGAAGCAATGTGAACACTTTTGCTTCCCAGGCACAGAGAAGGTGCTAGCAGGGAATTCTCTGCTTACTTTCCCCAGTGCTCTGAAAGCTCTCCAGGGCAACATAAAATCTGGGGCTCTGTGGTTTCTTTCCTTCTGAACAAGTGTTAGTGTTTTCTGCACAAACGCGATTCTGCGAAGCAATGTGAACACTTCTCCTTCCCAGGCACAGAGAAGGTGCTAGCAGGGAATTCTCTGCCTGCCTTTCCCCAGTGCTCTGCAAGCTCTCCAGGGCAACATAAAATGTGGGGCTCTGTGCTTTCTTTCCTTCTGAACAAGTGTTAGTGTTTTCTGCACAAACGCGATTCTGCGAAGCAATGTGAACACTTTTGCTTCCCAGGCACAGAGAAGGTGCTAGCAGGGAATTCTCTGCCTGCTTTTCCCCAGTGCTCTGCAAGCTCTGCAGGGCAACATAAAATCTGGGGCTCTGTGCTTTCTTTCCTTCTGAACAAGTGTTAGTGTTTTCTGCACAAACGCGATTCTGCGAAGCAATGTGAACACTTCTCCTTCCCAGGCACAGAGAAGGTGCTAGCAGGGAATTCTCTGCCTGCCTTTCCCCAGTGCTCTGCAAGCTCTCCAGGGCAACATAAAATGTGGGGCTCTGTGCTTTCTTTCCTTCTGAACAAGTGTTAGTGTTTTCTGCACAAACGCGATTCTGCGAAGCAATGTGAACACTTCTCCTTCCCAGGCACAGAGAAGGTGCTAGCAGGGAATTCTCTGCCTGCTTTTCCCCAGTGCTCTGCAAGCTCTCCAGGGCAACATAAAATCTGGGGCTCTGTGCTTTCTTTCCTTCTGAACAAGTGTTAGTGTTTTCTGCACAAACGCGATTCTGCAAAGCAATGTGAACACTTTTGCTTCCCAGGCACAGAGAAGGTGCTAGCAGGGAATTCTCTGCCTGCCTTTCCCCAGTGCTCTGCAAGCTCTCCAGGGCAACATAAAATGTGGGGCTCTGTGATTTCTTTCGTTCTGAACAAGTGTTAGTGTTTTCTGCACAAACGCGATTCTGCGAAGCAATGTGAACACTTTTGCTTCCCAGGCACAGAGAAGGTGCTAGCAGGGAATTCTCTGCTTGCCTTTCCCCAGTGCTCTGAAAGCTCTCCAGGGCAACATAAAATGTGGGGCTCTGTGGTTTCTTTCCTTCTGAACAAGTGTTAGTGTTTTCTGCACAAACGCGATTCTGCGAAGCAATGTGAACACTTCTCCTTCCCAGGCACAGAGAAGGTGCTAGCAGGGAATTCTCTGCCTGCCTTTCCCCAGTGCTCTGCAAGCTCTCCAGGGCAACATAAAATGTGGGGCTCTGTGCTTTCTTTCCTTCTGAACAAGTGTTAGTGTTTTCTGCACAAACGCGATTCTGCGAAGCAATGTGAACACTTTTGCTTCCCAGGCACAGAGAAGGTGCTAGCAGGGAATTCTCTGCCTGCCTTTCCCCAGTGCTCTGCAAGCTCTCCAGGGCAACAGAAAATGTGGGGCTCTGTGCTTTCTTTCCTTCTGAACAAGTGTTAGTGTTTTCTGCACAAACGCGATTCTGCAAAGCAATGTGAACACTTTTGCTTCCCAGGCACAGAGAAGGTGCTAGCAGGGAATTCTCTGCCTGCCTTTCCCCAGTGCTCTGCAAGCTCTCCAGGGCAACATAAAATGTGGGGCTCTGTGCTTTCTTTCCTTCTGAACAAGTGTTAGTGTTTTCTGCACAAACGCGATTCTGCAAAGCAATGTGAACACTTCTCCTTCCCAGGCACAGAGAAGGTGCTAGCAGGGAATTCTCTGCCTGCCTTTCCCCAGTGCTCTGCAAGCTCTCCAGGGCAACATAAAATGTGGGGCTCTGTGATTTCTTTCGTTCTGGACAAGTGTTAGTGTTTTCTGCACAAACGCGATTCTGCGAAGCAATGTGAACACTTCTCCTTCCCAGGCACAGAGAAGGTGCTAGCAGGGAATTCTCTGCCTGCTTTTCCCCAGTGCTCTGCAAGCTCTCCAGGGCAACATAAAATGTGGGGCTCTGTGCTTTCTTTCCTTCTGAACAAGTGTTAGTGTTTTCTGCACAAACGCGATTCTGTGAAGCAATGTGAACACTTCTCCTTCCCAGGCACAGAGAAGGTGCTAGCAGGGAATTCTCTGCCTGCCTTTCCCCAGTGCTCTGCAAGCTCTGCAGGGCAACATAAAATGTGGGGCTCTGTGGTTTCTTTCCTTCTGAACAAGTGTTAGTGTTTTCTGCACAAACGCGATTCTGAGAAGCAATGTGAACACTTCTCCTTCCCAGGCACAGAGAAGGTGCTAGCAGGGAATTCTCTGCCTGCCTTTCCCCAGTGCTCTGCAAGCTCTCCAGGGCAACATAAAATGTGGGGCTCTGTGCTTTCTTTCCTTCTGAACAAGTGTTAGTGTTTTCTGCACAAACGCGATTCTGCGAAGCAATGTGAACACTTTTGCTTCCCAGGCACAGAGAAGGTGCTAGCAGGGAATTCTCTGCCTGCCTTTCCCCAGTGCTCTGCAAGCTCTCCAGGGCAACATAAAGCCTCGGGCTCTGTGCTTTCTTTCCTTCTGAACAAGTGTTAGTGTTTTCTGCACAAACGCGATTCTGAGAAGCAATGTGAACACTTCTCCTTCCCAGGCACAGAGAAGGTGCTAGCAGGGAATTCTCTGCCTGCCTTTCCCCAGTGCTCTGCAAGCTCTCCAGGGCAACATAAAATGTGGGGCTCTGTGCTTTCTTTCCTTCTGAACAAGTGTTAGTGTTTTCTGCACAAACGCGATTCTGAGAAGCAATGTGAACACTTCTCCTTCCCAGGCACAGAGAAGGTGCTAGCAGGGAATTCTCTGCCTGCCTTTCCCCAGTGCTCTGCAAGCTCTCCAGGGCAACATAAAATGTGGGGCTCTGTGCTTTCTTTCCTTCTGAACAAGTGTTAGTGTTTTCTGCACAAACGCGATTCTGCGAAGCAATGTGAACACTTCTCCTTCCCAGGCACAGAGAAGGTGCTAGCAGGGAATTCTCTGCCTGCCTTTCCCCAGTGCTCTGCAAGCTCTCCAGGGCAACATAAAATGTGGGGCTCTGTGATTTCTTTCGTTCTGGACAAGTGTTAGTGTTTTCTGCACAAACGCGATTCTGCGAAGCAATGTGAACACTTTTGCTTCCCAGGCACAGAGAAGGTGCTAGCAGGGAATTCTCTGCTTACTTTCCCCAGTGCTCTGAAAGCTCTCCAGGGCAACATAAAATCTGGGGCTCTGTGGTTTCTTTCCTTCTGAACAAGTGTTAGTGTTTTCTGCACAAACGCGATTCTGCGAAGCAATGTGAACACTTCTCCTTCCCAGGCACAGAGAAGGTGCTAGCAGGGAATTCTCTGCCTGCCTTTCCCCAGTGCTCTGCAAGCTCTCCAGGGCAACATAAAATGTGGGGCTCTGTGCTTTCTTTCCTTCTGAACAAGTGTTAGTGTTTTCTGCACAAACGCGATTCTGCGAAGCAATGTGAACACTTTTGCTTCCCAGGCACAGAGAAGGTGCTAGCAGGGAATTCTCTGCCTGCTTTTCCCCAGTGCTCTGCAAGCTCTGCAGGGCAACATAAAATCTGGGGCTCTGTGCTTTCTTTCCTTCTGAACAAGTGTTAGTGTTTTCTGCACAAACGCGATTCTGCGAAGCAATGTGAACACTTCTCCTTCCCAGGCACAGAGAAGGTGCTAGCAGGGAATTCTCTGCCTGCCTTTCCCCAGTGCTCTGCAAGCTCTCCAGGGCAACATAAAATGTGGGGCTCTGTGCTTTCTTTCCTTCTGAACAAGTGTTAGTGTTTTCTGCACAAACGCGATTCTGCGAAGCAATGTGAACACTTCTCCTTCCCAGGCACAGAGAAGGTGCTAGCAGGGAATTCTCTGCCTGCTTTTCCCCAGTGCTCTGCAAGCTCTCCAGGGCAACATAAAATCTGGGGCTCTGTGCTTTCTTTCCTTCTGAACAAGTGTTAGTGTTTTCTGCACAAACGCGATTCTGCAAAGCAATGTGAACACTTTTGCTTCCCAGGCACAGAGAAGGTGCTAGCAGGGAATTCTCTGCCTGCCTTTCCCCAGTGCTCTGCAAGCTCTCCAGGGCAACATAAAATGTGGGGCTCTGTGATTTCTTTCGTTCTGAACAAGTGTTAGTGTTTTCTGCACAAACGCGATTCTGCGAAGCAATGTGAACACTTTTGCTTCCCAGGCACAGAGAAGGTGCTAGCAGGGAATTCTCTGCTTGCCTTTCCCCAGTGCTCTGAAAGCTCTCCAGGGCAACATAAAATGTGGGGCTCTGTGGTTTCTTTCCTTCTGAACAAGTGTTAGTGTTTTCTGCACAAACGCGATTCTGCGAAGCAATGTGAACACTTCTCCTTCCCAGGCACAGAGAAGGTGCTAGCAGGGAATTCTCTGCCTGCCTTTCCCCAGTGCTCTGCAAGCTCTCCAGGGCAACATAAAATGTGGGGCTCTGTGCTTTCTTTCCTTCTGAACAAGTGTTAGTGTTTTCTGCACAAACGCGATTCTGCGAAGCAATGTGAACACTTTTGCTTCCCAGGCACAGAGAAGGTGCTAGCAGGGAATTCTCTGCCTGCCTTTCCCCAGTGCTCTGCAAGCTCTCCAGGGCAACAGAAAATGTGGGGCTCTGTGCTTTCTTTCCTTCTGAACAAGTGTTAGTGTTTTCTGCACAAACGCGATTCTGCAAAGCAATGTGAACACTTTTGCTTCCCAGGCACAGAGAAGGTGCTAGCAGGGAATTCTCTGCCTGCCTTTCCCCAGTGCTCTGCAAGCTCTCCAGGGCAACATAAAATGTGGGGCTCTGTGCTTTCTTTCCTTCTGAACAAGTGTTAGTGTTTTCTGCACAAACGCGATTCTGCAAAGCAATGTGAACACTTCTCCTTCCCAGGCACAGAGAAGGTGCTAGCAGGGAATTCTCTGCCTGCCTTTCCCCAGTGCTCTGCAAGCTCTCCAGGGCAACATAAAATGTGGGGCTCTGTGATTTCTTTCGTTCTGGACAAGTGTTAGTGTTTTCTGCACAAACGCGATTCTGCGAAGCAATGTGAACACTTCTCCTTCCCAGGCACAGAGAAGGTGCTAGCAGGGAATTCTCTGCCTGCTTTTCCCCAGTGCTCTGCAAGCTCTCCAGGGCAACATAAAATGTGGGGCTCTGTGCTTTCTTTCCTTCTGAACAAGTGTTAGTGTTTTCTGCACAAACGCGATTCTGTGAAGCAATGTGAACACTTCTCCTTCCCAGGCACAGAGAAGGTGCTAGCAGGGAATTCTCTGCCTGCCTTTCCCCAGTGCTCTGCAAGCTCTGCAGGGCAACATAAAATGTGGGGCTCTGTGGTTTCTTTCCTTCTGAACAAGTGTTAGTGTTTTCTGCACAAACGCGATTCTGAGAAGCAATGTGAACACTTCTCCTTCCCAGGCACAGAGAAGGTGCTAGCAGGGAATTCTCTGCTTGCCTTTCCCCAGTGCTCTGCAAGCTCTCCAGGGCAACATAAAATCTGGGGCTCTGTGCTTTCTTTCCTTCTGAACAAGTGTTAGTGTTTTCTGCACAAACGCGATTCTGCGAAGCAATGTGAACACTTTTGCTTCCCAGGCACAGAGAAGGTGCTAGCAGGGAATTCTCTGCCTGCCTTTCCCCAGTGCTCTGCAAGCTCTCCAGGGCAACATAAAATCTGGGGCTCTGTGCTTTCTTTCCTTCTGAACAAGTGTTAGTGTTTTCTGCACAAACGCGATTCTGCAAAGCAATGTGAACACTTTTGCTTCCCAGGCACAGAGAAGGTGCTAGCAGGGAATTCTCTGCCTGCCTTTCCCCAGTGCTCTGCAAGCTCTCCAGGGCAACATAAAATGTGGGGCTCTGTGATTTCTTTCGTTCTGAACAAGTGTTAGTGTTTTCTGCACAAACGCGATTCTGCGAAGCAATGTGAACACTTTTGCTTCCCAGGCACAGAGAAGGTGCTAGCAGGGAATTCTCTGCTTGCCTTTCCCCAGTGCTCTGAAAGCTCTCCAGGGCAACATAAAATGTGGGGCTCTGTGGTTTCTTTCCTTCTGAACAAGTGTTAGTGTTTTCTGCACAAACGCGATTCTGCGAAGCAATGTGAACACTTCTCCTTCCCAGGCACAGAGAAGGTGCTAGCAGGGAATTCTCTGCCTGCCTTTCCCCAGTGCTCTGCAAGCTCTCCAGGGCAACATAAAATGTGGGGCTCTGTGCTTTCTTTCCTTCTGAACAAGTGTTAGTGTTTTCTGCACAAACGCGATTCTGCGAAGCAATGTGAACACTTTTGCTTCCCAGGCACAGAGAAGGTGCTAGCAGGGAATTCTCTGCCTGCCTTTCCCCAGTGCTCTGCAAGCTCTCCAGGGCAACAGAAAATGTGGGGCTCTGTGCTTTCTTTCCTTCTGAACAAGTGTTAGTGTTTTCTGCACAAACGCGATTCTGCAAAGCAATGTGAACACTTTTGCTTCCCAGGCACAGAGAAGGTGCTAGCAGGGAATTCTCTGCCTGCCTTTCCCCAGTGCTCTGCAAGCTCTCCAGGGCAACATAAAATGTGGGGCTCTGTGCTTTCTTTCCTTCTGAACAAGTGTTAGTGTTTTCTGCACAAACGCGATTCTGCAAAGCAATGTGAACACTTCTCCTTCCCAGGCACAGAGAAGGTGCTAGCAGGGAATTCTCTGCCTGCCTTTCCCCAGTGCTCTGCAAGCTCTCCAGGGCAACATAAAATGTGGGGCTCTGTGATTTCTTTCGTTCTGGACAAGTGTTAGTGTTTTCTGCACAAACGCGATTCTGCGAAGCAATGTGAACACTTCTCCTTCCCAGGCACAGAGAAGGTGCTAGCAGGGAATTCTCTGCCTGCTTTTCCCCAGTGCTCTGCAAGCTCTCCAGGGCAACATAAAATGTGGGGCTCTGTGCTTTCTTTCCTTCTGAACAAGTGTTAGTGTTTTCTGCACAAACGCGATTCTGTGAAGCAATGTGAACACTTCTCCTTCCCAGGCACAGAGAAGGTGCTAGCAGGGAATTCTCTGCCTGCCTTTCCCCAGTGCTCTGCAAGCTCTGCAGGGCAACATAAAATGTGGGGCTCTGTGGTTTCTTTCCTTCTGAACAAGTGTTAGTGTTTTCTGCACAAACGCGATTCTGAGAAGCAATGTGAACACTTCTCCTTCCCAGGCACAGAGAAGGTGCTAGCAGGGAATTCTCTGCTTGCCTTTCCCCAGTGCTCTGCAAGCTCTCCAGGGCAACATAAAATCTGGGGCTCTGTGCTTTCTTTCCTTCTGAACAAGTGTTAGTGTTTTCTGCACAAACGCGATTCTGCGAAGCAATGTGAACACTTTTGCTTCCCAGGCACAGAGAAGGTGCTAGCAGGGAATTCTCTGCCTGCCTTTCCCCAGTGCTCTGCAAGCTCTCCAGGGCAACATAAAATCTGGGGCTCTGTGCTTTCTTTCCTTCTGAACAAGTGTTAGTGTTTTCTGCACAAACGCGATTCTGCAAAGCAATGTGAACACTTTTGCTTCCCAGGCACAGAGAAGGTGCTAGCAGGGAATTCTCTGCCTGCCTTTCCCCAGTGCTCTGCAAGCTCTCCAGGGCAACATAAAATGTGGGGCTCTGTGATTTCTTTCGTTCTGAACAAGTGTTAGTGTTTTCTGCACAAACGCGATTCTGCGAAGCAATGTGAACACTTTTGCTTCCCAGGCACAGAGAAGGTGCTAGCAGGGAATTCTCTGCTTGCCTTTCCCCAGTGCTCTGAAAGCTCTCCAGGGCAACATAAAATGTGGGGCTCTGTGGTTTCTTTCCTTCTGAACAAGTGTTAGTGTTTTCTGCACAAACGCGATTCTGCGAAGCAATGTGAACACTTCTCCTTCCCAGGCACAGAGAAGGTGCTAGCAGGGAATTCTCTGCCTGCCTTTCCCCAGTGCTCTGCAAGCTCTCCAGGGCAACATAAAATGTGGGGCTCTGTGCTTTCTTTCCTTCTGAACAAGTGTTAGTGTTTTCTGCACAAACGCGATTCTGCGAAGCAATGTGAACACTTTTGCTTCCCAGGCACAGAGAAGGTGCTAGCAGGGAATTCTCTGCCTGCCTTTCCCCAGTGCTCTGCAAGCTCTCCAGGGCAACAGAAAATGTGGGGCTCTGTGCTTTCTTTCCTTCTGAACAAGTGTTAGTGTTTTCTGCACAAACGCGATTCTGCAAAGCAATGTGAACACTTTTGCTTCCCAGGCACAGAGAAGGTGCTAGCAGGGAATTCTCTGCCTGCCTTTCCCCAGTGCTCTGCAAGCTCTCCAGGGCAACATAAAATGTGGGGCTCTGTGCTTTCTTTCCTTCTGAACAAGTGTTAGTGTTTTCTGCACAAACGCGATTCTGCAAAGCAATGTGAACACTTCTCCTTCCCAGGCACAGAGAAGGTGCTAGCAGGGAATTCTCTGCCTGCCTTTCCCCAGTGCTCTGCAAGCTCTCCAGGGCAACATAAAATGTGGGGCTCTGTGATTTCTTTCGTTCTGGACAAGTGTTAGTGTTTTCTGCACAAACGCGATTCTGCGAAGCAATGTGAACACTTCTCCTTCCCAGGCACAGAGAAGGTGCTAGCAGGGAATTCTCTGCCTGCTTTTCCCCAGTGCTCTGCAAGCTCTCCAGGGCAACATAAAATGTGGGGCTCTGTGCTTTCTTTCCTTCTGAACAAGTGTTAGTGTTTTCTGCACAAACGCGATTCTGTGAAGCAATGTGAACACTTCTCCTTCCCAGGCACAGAGAAGGTGCTAGCAGGGAATTCTCTGCCTGCCTTTCCCCAGTGCTCTGCAAGCTCTGCAGGGCAACATAAAATGTGGGGCTCTGTGGTTTCTTTCCTTCTGAACAAGTGTTAGTGTTTTCTGCACAAACGCGATTCTGAGAAGCAATGTGAACACTTCTCCTTCCCAGGCACAGAGAAGGTGCTAGCAGGGAATTCTCTGCCTGCCTTTCCCCAGTGCTCTGCAAGCTCTGCAGGGCAACATAAAATGTGGGGCTCTGTGGTTTCTTTCCTTCTGAACAAGTGTTAGTGTTTTCTGCACAAACGCGATTCTGAGAAGCAATGTGAACACTTCTCCTTCCCAGGCACAGAGAAGGTGCTAGCAGGGAATTCTCTGCCTGCCTTTCCCCAGTGCTCTGCAAGCTCTCCAGGGCAACATAAAATGTGGGGCTCTGTGCTTTCTTTCCTTCTGAACAAGTGTTAGTGTTTTCTGCACAAACGCGATTCTGCGAAGCAATGTGAACACTTTTGCTTCCCAGGCACAGAGAAGGTGCTAGCAGGGAATTCTCTGCCTGCCTTTCCCCAGTGCTCTGCAAGCTCTCCAGGGCAACATAAAGCCTCGGGCTCTGTGCTTTCTTTCCTTCTGAACAAGTGTTAGTGTTTTCTGCACAAACGCGATTCTGAGAAGCAATGTGAACACTTCTCCTTCCCAGGCACAGAGAAGGTGCTAGCAGGGAATTCTCTGCCTGCCTTTCCCCAGTGCTCTGCAAGCTCTCCAGGGCAACATAAAATGTGGGGCTCTGTGCTTTCTTTCCTTCTGAACAAGTGTTAGTGTTTTCTGCACAAACGCGATTCTGCGAAGCAATGTGAACACTTCTCCTTCCCAGGCACAGAGAAGGTGCTAGCAGGGAATTCTCTGCCTGCTTTTCCCCAGTGCTCTGCAAGCTCTCCAGGGCAACATAAAATGTGGGGCTCTGTGCTTTCTTTCCTTCTGAACAAGTGTTAGTGTTTTCTGCACAAACGCGATTCTGAGAAGCAATGTGAACACTTCTCCTTCCCAGGCACAGAGAAGGTGCTAGCAGGGAATTCTCTGCCTGCCTTTCCCCAGTGCTCTGCAAGCTCTCCAGGGCAACATAAAATGTGGGGCTCTGTGCTTTCTTTCCTTCTGAACAAGTGTTAGTGTTTTCTGCACAAACGCGATTCTGCGAAGCAATGTGAACACTTCTCCTTCCCAGGCACAGAGAAGGTGCTAGCAGGGAATTCTCTGCCTGCCTTTCCCCAGTGCTCTGCAAGCTCTCCAGGGCAACATAAAATGTGGGGCTCTGTGATTTCTTTCGTTCTGGACAAGTGTTAGTGTTTTCTGCACAAACGCGATTCTGCGAAGCAATGTGAACACTTTTGCTTCCCAGGCACAGAGAAGGTGCTAGCAGGGAATTCTCTGCTTACTTTCCCCAGTGCTCTGAAAGCTCTCCAGGGCAACATAAAATCTGGGGCTCTGTGGTTTCTTTCCTTCTGAACAAGTGTTAGTGTTTTCTGCACAAACGCGATTCTGCGAAGCAATGTGAACACTTCTCCTTCCCAGGCACAGAGAAGGTGCTAGCAGGGAATTCTCTGCCTGCCTTTCCCCAGTGCTCTGCAAGCTCTCCAGGGCAACATAAAATGTGGGGCTCTGTGCTTTCTTTCCTTCTGAACAAGTGTTAGTGTTTTCTGCACAAACGCGATTCTGCGAAGCAATGTGAACACTTTTGCTTCCCAGGCACAGAGAAGGTGCTAGCAGGGAATTCTCTGCCTGCTTTTCCCCAGTGCTCTGCAAGCTCTGCAGGGCAACATAAAATCTGGGGCTCTGTGCTTTCTTTCCTTCTGAACAAGTGTTAGTGTTTTCTGCACAAACGCGATTCTGCGAAGCAATGTGAACACTTCTCCTTCCCAGGCACAGAGAAGGTGCTAGCAGGGAATTCTCTGCCTGCCTTTCCCCAGTGCTCTGCAAGCTCTCCAGGGCAACATAAAATGTGGGGCTCTGTGCTTTCTTTCCTTCTGAACAAGTGTTAGTGTTTTCTGCACAAACGCGATTCTGCGAAGCAATGTGAACACTTCTCCTTCCCAGGCACAGAGAAGGTGCTAGCAGGGAATTCTCTGCCTGCTTTTCCCCAGTGCTCTGCAAGCTCTCCAGGGCAACATAAAATCTGGGGCTCTGTGCTTTCTTTCCTTCTGAACAAGTGTTAGTGTTTTCTGCACAAACGCGATTCTGCAAAGCAATGTGAACACTTTTGCTTCCCAGGCACAGAGAAGGTGCTAGCAGGGAATTCTCTGCCTGCCTTTCCCCAGTGCTCTGCAAGCTCTCCAGGGCAACATAAAATGTGGGGCTCTGTGATTTCTTTCGTTCTGAACAAGTGTTAGTGTTTTCTGCACAAACGCGATTCTGCGAAGCAATGTGAACACTTTTGCTTCCCAGGCACAGAGAAGGTGCTAGCAGGGAATTCTCTGCTTGCCTTTCCCCAGTGCTCTGAAAGCTCTCCAGGGCAACATAAAATGTGGGGCTCTGTGGTTTCTTTCCTTCTGAACAAGTGTTAGTGTTTTCTGCACAAACGCGATTCTGCGAAGCAATGTGAACACTTCTCCTTCCCAGGCACAGAGAAGGTGCTAGCAGGGAATTCTCTGCCTGCCTTTCCCCAGTGCTCTGCAAGCTCTCCAGGGCAACATAAAATGTGGGGCTCTGTGCTTTCTTTCCTTCTGAACAAGTGTTAGTGTTTTCTGCACAAACGCGATTCTGCGAAGCAATGTGAACACTTTTGCTTCCCAGGCACAGAGAAGGTGCTAGCAGGGAATTCTCTGCCTGCCTTTCCCCAGTGCTCTGCAAGCTCTCCAGGGCAACAGAAAATGTGGGGCTCTGTGCTTTCTTTCCTTCTGAACAAGTGTTAGTGTTTTCTGCACAAACGCGATTCTGCAAAGCAATGTGAACACTTTTGCTTCCCAGGCACAGAGAAGGTGCTAGCAGGGAATTCTCTGCCTGCCTTTCCCCAGTGCTCTGCAAGCTCTCCAGGGCAACATAAAATGTGGGGCTCTGTGCTTTCTTTCCTTCTGAACAAGTGTTAGTGTTTTCTGCACAAACGCGATTCTGCAAAGCAATGTGAACACTTCTCCTTCCCAGGCACAGAGAAGGTGCTAGCAGGGAATTCTCTGCCTGCCTTTCCCCAGTGCTCTGCAAGCTCTCCAGGGCAACATAAAATGTGGGGCTCTGTGATTTCTTTCGTTCTGGACAAGTGTTAGTGTTTTCTGCACAAACGCGATTCTGCGAAGCAATGTGAACACTTCTCCTTCCCAGGCACAGAGAAGGTGCTAGCAGGGAATTCTCTGCCTGCTTTTCCCCAGTGCTCTGCAAGCTCTCCAGGGCAACATAAAATGTGGGGCTCTGTGCTTTCTTTCCTTCTGAACAAGTGTTAGTGTTTTCTGCACAAACGCGATTCTGTGAAGCAATGTGAACACTTCTCCTTCCCAGGCACAGAGAAGGTGCTAGCAGGGAATTCTCTGCCTGCCTTTCCCCAGTGCTCTGCAAGCTCTGCAGGGCAACATAAAATGTGGGGCTCTGTGGTTTCTTTCCTTCTGAACAAGTGTTAGTGTTTTCTGCACAAACGCGATTCTGAGAAGCAATGTGAACACTTCTCCTTCCCAGGCACAGAGAAGGTGCTAGCAGGGAATTCTCTGCTTGCCTTTCCCCAGTGCTCTGCAAGCTCTCCAGGGCAACATAAAATCTGGGGCTCTGTGCTTTCTTTCCTTCTGAACAAGTGTTAGTGTTTTCTGCACAAACGCGATTCTGCGAAGCAATGTGAACACTTTTGCTTCCCAGGCACAGAGAAGGTGCTAGCAGGGAATTCTCTGCCTGCCTTTCCCCAGTGCTCTGCAAGCTCTCCAGGGCAACATAAAATCTGGGGCTCTGTGCTTTCTTTCCTTCTGAACAAGTGTTAGTGTTTTCTGCACAAACGCGATTCTGCAAAGCAATGTGAACACTTTTGCTTCCCAGGCACAGAGAAGGTGCTAGCAGGGAATTCTCTGCCTGCCTTTCCCCAGTGCTCTGCAAGCTCTCCAGGGCAACATAAAATGTGGGGCTCTGTGATTTCTTTCGTTCTGAACAAGTGTTAGTGTTTTCTGCACAAACGCGATTCTGCGAAGCAATGTGAACACTTTTGCTTCCCAGGCACAGAGAAGGTGCTAGCAGGGAATTCTCTGCTTGCCTTTCCCCAGTGCTCTGAAAGCTCTCCAGGGCAACATAAAATGTGGGGCTCTGTGGTTTCTTTCCTTCTGAACAAGTGTTAGTGTTTTCTGCACAAACGCGATTCTGCGAAGCAATGTGAACACTTCTCCTTCCCAGGCACAGAGAAGGTGCTAGCAGGGAATTCTCTGCCTGCCTTTCCCCAGTGCTCTGCAAGCTCTCCAGGGCAACATAAAATGTGGGGCTCTGTGCTTTCTTTCCTTCTGAACAAGTGTTAGTGTTTTCTGCACAAACGCGATTCTGCGAAGCAATGTGAACACTTTTGCTTCCCAGGCACAGAGAAGGTGCTAGCAGGGAATTCTCTGCCTGCCTTTCCCCAGTGCTCTGCAAGCTCTCCAGGGCAACAGAAAATGTGGGGCTCTGTGCTTTCTTTCCTTCTGAACAAGTGTTAGTGTTTTCTGCACAAACGCGATTCTGCAAAGCAATGTGAACACTTTTGCTTCCCAGGCACAGAGAAGGTGCTAGCAGGGAATTCTCTGCCTGCCTTTCCCCAGTGCTCTGCAAGCTCTCCAGGGCAACATAAAATGTGGGGCTCTGTGCTTTCTTTCCTTCTGAACAAGTGTTAGTGTTTTCTGCACAAACGCGATTCTGCAAAGCAATGTGAACACTTCTCCTTCCCAGGCACAGAGAAGGTGCTAGCAGGGAATTCTCTGCCTGCCTTTCCCCAGTGCTCTGCAAGCTCTCCAGGGCAACATAAAATGTGGGGCTCTGTGATTTCTTTCGTTCTGGACAAGTGTTAGTGTTTTCTGCACAAACGCGATTCTGCGAAGCAATGTGAACACTTCTCCTTCCCAGGCACAGAGAAGGTGCTAGCAGGGAATTCTCTGCCTGCTTTTCCCCAGTGCTCTGCAAGCTCTCCAGGGCAACATAAAATGTGGGGCTCTGTGCTTTCTTTCCTTCTGAACA
Organism: Strix occidentalis; assembly: GCA_030819815.1. Taxonomy (NCBI): domain Eukaryota; kingdom Metazoa; phylum Chordata; class Aves; order Strigiformes; family Strigidae; genus Strix; species Strix occidentalis. The sequence continues at coordinate 339,297 of JASWHU010000084.1, read as the reverse complement.
AGTGTTAGTGTTTTCTGCACAAACGCGATTCTGTGAAGCAATGTGAACACTTCTCCTTCCCAGGCACAGAGAAGGTGCTAGCAGGGAATTCTCTGCCTGCCTTTCCCCAGTGCTCTGCAAGCTCTGCAGGGCAACATAAAATGTGGGGCTCTGTGGTTTCTTTCCTTCTGAACAAGTGTTAGTGTTTTCTGCACAAACGCGATTCTGAGAAGCAATGTGAACACTTCTCCTTCCCAGGCACAGAGAAGGTGCTAGCAGGGAATTCTCTGCTTGCCTTTCCCCAGTGCTCTGCAAGCTCTCCAGGGCAACATAAAATCTGGGGCTCTGTGCTTTCTTTCCTTCTGAACAAGTGTTAGTGTTTTCTGCACAAACGCGATTCTGCGAAGCAATGTGAACACTTTTGCTTCCCAGGCACAGAGAAGGTGCTAGCAGGGAATTCTCTGCCTGCCTTTCCCCAGTGCTCTGCAAGCTCTCCAGGGCAACATAAAATCTGGGGCTCTGTGGTTTCTTTCCTTCTGAACAAGTGTTAGTGTTTTCTGCACAAACGCGATTCTGCGAAGCAATGTGAACACTTCTCCTTCCCAGGCACAGAGACGGTGCTAGCAGGGAATCCTCTGCCTGCCTTTCCCCAGTGCTCTGCAAGCTCTCCAGGGCAACATAAAATGTGGGGCTCTGTGCTTTCTTTCCTTCTGAACAAGTGTTAGTGTTTTCTGCACAAACGCGATTCTGCGAAGCAATGTGAACACTTTTGCTTCCCAGGCACAGAGAAGGTGCTAGCAGGGAATTCTCTGCCTGCCTTTCCCCAGTGCTCTGCAAGCTCTCCAGGGCAACATAAAATCTGGGGCTCTGTGCTTTCTTTCCTTCTGAACAAGTGTTAGTGTTTTCTGCACAAACGCGATTCTGCGAAGCAATGTGAACACTTCTCCTTCCCAGGCACAGAGAAGGTGCTAGCAGGGAATTCTCTGCCTGCCTTTCCCCAGTGCTCTGCAAGCTCTCCAGGGCAACAGAAAATGTGGGGCTCTGTGCTTTCTTTCCTTCTGAACAAGTGTTAGTGTTTTCTGCACAAACGCGATTCTGCGAAGCAATGTGAACACTTCTCCTTCCCAGGCACAGAGAAGGTGCTAGCAGGGAATTCTCTGCCTGCCTTTCCCCAGTGCTCTGCAAGCTCTCCAGGGCAACATAAAATGTGGGGCTCTGTGATTTCTTTCGTTCTGGACAAGTGTTAGTGTTTTCTGCACAAACGCGATTCTGCAAAGCAATGTGAACACTTTTGCTTCCCAGGCACAGAGAAGGTGCTAGCAGGGAATTCTCTGCCTGCCTTTCCCCAGTGCTCTGCAAGCTCTCCAGGGCAACATAAAATGTGGGGCTCTGTGCTTTCTTTCCTTCTGAACAAGTGTTAGTGTTTTCTGCACAAACGCGATTCTGAGAAGCAATGTGAACACTTCTCCTTCCCAGGCACAGAGAAGGTGCTAGCAGGGAATTCTCTGCCTGCCTTTCCCCAGTGCTCTGCAAGCTCTCCAGGGCAACATAAAATGTGGGGCTCTGTGATTTCTTTCGTTCTGGACAAGTGTTAGTGTTTTCTGCACAAACGCGATTCTGCGAAGCAATGTGAACACTTTTGCTTCCCAGGCACAGAGAAGGTGCTAGCAGGGAATTCTCTGCCTGCCTTTCCCCAGTGCTCTGCAAGCTCTGCAGGGCAACATAAAATCTGGGGCTCTGTGGTTTCTTTCCTTCTGAACAAGTGTTAGTGTTTTCTGCACAAACGCGATTCTGCGAAGCAATGTGAACACTTCTCCTTCCCAGGCACAGAGAAGGTGCTAGCAGGGAATTCTCTGCCTGCCTTTCCCCAGTGCTCTGCAAGCTCTCCAGGGCAACATAAAATCTGGGGCTCTGTGCTTTCTTTCCTTCTGAACAAGTGTTAGTGTTTTCTGCACAAACGCGATTCTGCGAAGCAATGTGAACACTTTTGCTTCCCAGGCACAGAGAAGGTGCTAGCAGGGAATTCTCTGCTTGCCTTTCCCCACTGCTCTGAAAGCTCTCCAGGGCAACATAAAATGTGGGGCTCTGTGGTTTCTTTCCTTCTGAACAAGTGTTAGTGTTTTCTGCACAAAAGCGATTCTGCGAAGCAATGTGAACACTTCTCCTTCCCAGGCACAGAGAAGGTGCTAGCAGGGAATTCTCTGCCTGCCTTTCCCCAGTGCTCTGCAAGCTCTCCAGGGCAACATAAAATGTGGGGCTCTGTGCTTTCTTTCCTTCTGAACAAGTGTTAGTGTTTTCTGCACAAACGCGATTCTGCAAAGCAATGTGAACACTTCTCCTTCCCAGGCACAGAGAAGGTGCTAGCAGGGAATTCTCTGCCTGCCTTTCCCCAGTGCTCTGCAAGCTCTCCAGGGCAACATAAAATCTGGGGCTCTGTGCTTTCTTTCCTTCTGAACAAGTGTTAGTGTTTTCTGCACAAATGCGATTCTGCAAAGCAATGTGAACACTTTTGCTTCCCAGGCACAGAGAAGGTGCTAGCAGGGAATTCTCTGCTTGCCTTTCCCCACTGCTCTGAAAGCTCTCCAGGGCAACATAAAATGTGGGGCTCTGTGGTTTCTTTCCTTCTGAACAAGTGTTAGTGTTTTCTGCACAAACGCGATTCTGCGAAGCAATGTGAACACTTCTCCTTCCCAGGCACAGAGAAGGTGCTAGCAGGGAATTCTCTGCCTGCCTTTCCCCAGTGCTCTGCAAGCTCTCCAGGGCAACATAAAATCTGGGGCTCTGTGCTTTCTTTCCTTCTGAACAAGTGTTAGTGTTTTCTGCACAAACGCGATTCTGCAAAGCAATGTGAACACTTTTGCTTCCCAGGCACAGAGAAGGTGCTAGCAGGGAATTCTCTGCCTGCTTTTCTCCAGTGCTCTGCAAGCTCTGCAGGGCAACAGAAAATGTGGGGCTCTGTGCTTTCTTTCCTTCTGAACAAGTGTTAGTGTTTTCTGCACAAACGCGATTCTGCGAAGCAATGTGAACACTTCTCCTTCCCAGGCACAGAGAAGGTGCTAGCAGGGAATTCTCTGCCTGCCTTTCCCCAGTGCTCTGCAAGCTCTCCAGGGCAACAGAAAATGTGGGGCTCTGTGCTTTCTTTCCTTCTGAACAAGTGTTAGTGTTTTCTGCACAAACGCGATTCTGCGAAGCAATGTGAACACTTCTCCTTCCCAGGCACAGAGAAGGTGCTAGCAGGGAATTCTCTGCCTGCCTTTCCCCAGTGCTCTGCAAGCTCTCCAGGGCAACATAAAATGTGGGGCTCTGTGCTTTCTTTCCTTCTGAACAAGTGTTAGTGTTTTCTGCACAAACGCGATTCTGAGAAGCAATGTGAACACTTTTGCTTCCCAGGCACAGAGAAGGTGCTAGCAGGGAATTCTCTGCCTGCCTTTCCCCAGTGCTCTGCAAGCTCTCCAGGGCAACAGAAAATGTGGGGCTCTGTGCTTTCTTTCCTTCTGAACAAGTGTTAGTGTTTTCTGCACAAACGCGATTCTGCGAAGCAATGTGAACACTTCTCCTTCCCAGGCACAGAGAAGGTGCTAGCAGGGAATTCTCTGCCTGCCTTTCCCCAGTGCTCTGCAAGCTCTCCAGGGCAACATAAAATGTGGGGCTCTGTGATTTCTTTCGTTCTGGACAAGTGTTAGTGTTTTCTGCACAAACGCGATTCTGCGAAGCAATGTGAACACTTTTGCTTCCCAGGCACAGAGAAGGTGCTAGCAGGGAATTCTCTGCCTGCTTTTCCCCAGTGCTCTGCAAGCTCTGCAGGGCAACATAAAATCTGGGGCTCTGTGGTTTCTTTCGTTCTGGACAAGTGTTAGTGTTTTCTGCACAAACGCGATTCTGCGAAGCAATGTGAACACTTCTCCTTCCCAGGCACAGAGAAGGTGCTAGCAGGGAATTCTCTGCCTGCCTTTCCCCAGTGCTCTGCAAGCTCTGCAGGGCAACAGAAAATGTGGGGCTCTGTGGTTTCTTTCCTTCTGAACAAGTGTTAGTGTTTTCTGCACAAACGCGATTCTGCGAAGCAATGTGAACACTTCTCCTTCCCAGGCACAGAGAAGGTGCTAGCAGGGAATTCTCTGCCTGCTTTTCCCCAGTGCTCTGCAAGCTCTGCAGGGCAACATAAAATGTGGGGCTCTGTGCTTTCTTTCCTTCTGAACAAGTGTTAGTGTTTTCTGCACAAACGCGATTCTGCGAAGCAATGTGAACACTTCTCCTTCCCAGGCACAGAGAAGGTGCTAGCAGGGAATTCTCTGCCTGCCTTTCCCCAGTGCTCTGCAAGCTCTCCAGGGCAACATAAAATGTGGGGCTCTGTGCTTTCTTTCCTTCTGAACAAGTGTTAGTGTTTTCTGCACAAACGCGATTCTGCGAAGCAATGTGAACACTTCTCCTTCCCAGGCACAGAGAAGGTGCTAGCAGGGAATTCTCTGCCTGCCTTTCCCCAGTGCTCTGCAAGCTCTCCAGGGCAACATAAAATGTGGGGCTCTGTGCTTTCTTTCCTTCTGAACAAGTGTTAGTGTTTTCTGCACAAACGCGATTCTGCGAAGCAATGTGAACACTTTTGCTTCCCAGGCACAGAGAAGGTGCTAGCAGGGAATTCTCTGCCTGCCTTTCCCCAGTGCTCTGCAAGCTCTCCAGGGCAACATAAAATGTGGGGCTCTGTGCTTTCTTTCCTTCTGAACAAGTGTTAGTGTTTTCTGCACAAACGCGATTCTGAGAAGCAATGTGAACACTTTTGCTTCCCAGGCACAGAGAAGGTGCTAGCAGGGAATTCTCTGCCTGCCTTTCCCCAGTGCTCTGCAAGCTCTCCAGGGCAACATAAAATGTGGGGCTCTGTGCTTTCTTTCCTTCTGAACAAGTGTTAGTGTTTTCTGCACAAACGCGATTCTGCGAAGCAATGTGAACACTTCTCCTTCCCAGGCACAGAGAAGGTGCTAGCAGGGAATTCTCTGCCTGCCTTTCCCCAGTGCTCTGCAAGCTCTCCAGGGCAACATAAAATGTGGGGCTCTGTGCTTTCTTTCCTTCTGAACAAGTGTTAGTGTTTTCTGCACAAACGCGATTCTGCGAAGCAATGTGAACACTTCTCCTTCCCAGGCACAGAGAAGGTGCTAGCAGGGAATTCTCTGCCTGCCTTTCCCCAGTGCTCTGCAAGCTCTCCAGGGCAACATAAAATGTGGGGCTCTGTGATTTCTTTCGTTCTGGACAAGTGTTAGTGTTTTCTGCACAAACGCGATTCTGCGAAGCAATGTGAACACTTCTCCTTCCCAGGCACAGAGAAGGTGCTAGCAGGGAATTCTCTGCCTGCTTTTCCCCAGTGCTCTGCAAGCTCTGCAGGGCAACATAAAATCTGGGGCTCTGTGCTTTCTTTCCTTCTGAACAAGTGTTAGTGTTTTCTGCACAAACGCGATTCTGCGAAGCAATGTGAACACTTCTCCTTCCCAGGCACAGAGAAGGTGCTAGCAGGGAATTCTCTGCCTGCCTTTCCCCAGTGCTCTGCAAGCTCTCCAGGGCAACATAAAATGTGGGGCTCTGTGCTTTCTTTCCTTCTGAACAAGTGTTAGTGTTTTCTGCACAAACGCGATTCTGCGAAGCAATGTGAACACTTCTCCTTCCCAGGCACAGAGAAGGTGCTAGCAGGGAATTCTCTGCCTGCTTTTCCCCAGTGCTCTGCAAGCTCTCCAGGGCAACATAAAATCTGGGGCTCTGTGCTTTCTTTCCTTCTGAACAAGTGTTAGTGTTTTCTGCACAAACGCGATTCTGCAAAGCAATGTGAACACTTTTGCTTCCCAGGCACAGAGAAGGTGCTAGCAGGGAATTCTCTGCCTGCCTTTCCCCAGTGCTCTGCAAGCTCTCCAGGGCAACATAAAATGTGGGGCTCTGTGATTTCTTTCGTTCTGAACAAGTGTTAGTGTTTTCTGCACAAACGCGATTCTGCGAAGCAATGTGAACACTTTTGCTTCCCAGGCACAGAGAAGGTGCTAGCAGGGAATTCTCTGCTTGCCTTTCCCCAGTGCTCTGAAAGCTCTCCAGGGCAACATAAAATGTGGGGCTCTGTGGTTTCTTTCCTTCTGAACAAGTGTTAGTGTTTTCTGCACAAACGCGATTCTGCGAAGCAATGTGAACACTTCTCCTTCCCAGGCACAGAGAAGGTGCTAGCAGGGAATTCTCTGCCTGCCTTTCCCCAGTGCTCTGCAAGCTCTCCAGGGCAACATAAAATGTGGGGCTCTGTGCTTTCTTTCCTTCTGAACAAGTGTTAGTGTTTTCTGCACAAACGCGATTCTGCGAAGCAATGTGAACACTTTTGCTTCCCAGGCACAGAGAAGGTGCTAGCAGGGAATTCTCTGCCTGCCTTTCCCCAGTGCTCTGCAAGCTCTGCAGGGCAACATAAAATGTGGGGCTCTGTGGTTTCTTTCCTTCTGAACAAGTGTTAGTGTTTTCTGCACAAACGCGATTCTGCGAAGCAATGTGCACACTTTTGCTTCCCAGGCACAGAGAAGGTGCTAGCAGGGAATTCTCTGCCTGCCTTTCCCCAGTGCTCTGCAAGCTCTCCAGGGCAACATAAAATGTGGGGCTCTGTGCTTTCTTTCCTTCTGAACAAGTGTTAGTGTTTTCTGCACAAACGCGATTCTGCAAAGCAATGTGAACACTTCTCCTTCCCAGGCACAGAGAAGGTGCTAGCAGGGAATTCTCTGCCTGCCTTTCCCCAGTGCTCTGCAAGCTCTCCAGGGCAACATAAAATGTGGGGCTCTGTGATTTCTTTCGTTCTGGACAAGTGTTAGTGTTTTCTGCACAAACGCGATTCTGCGAAGCAATGTGAACACTTCTCCTTCCCAGGCACAGAGAAGGTGCTAGCAGGGAATTCTCTGCCTGCTTTTCCCCAGTGCTCTGCAAGCTCTCCAGGGCAACATAAAATGTGGGGCTCTGTGCTTTCTTTCCTTCTGAACAAGTGTTAGTGTTTTCTGCACAAACACGATTCTGAGAAGCAATGTGAACACTTCTCCTTCCCAGGCACAGAGAAGGTGCTAGCAGGGAATTCTCTGCCTGCCTTTCCCCAGTGCTCTGCAAGCTCTGCAGGGCAACATAAAATGTGGGGCTCTGTGGTTTCTTTCCTTCTGAACAAGTGTTAGTGTTTTCTGCACAAACGCGATTCTGAGAAGCAATGTGAACACTTCTCCTTCCCAGGCACAGAGAAGGTGCTAGCAGGGAATTCTCTGCTTGCCTTTCCCCAGTGCTCTGCAAGCTCTCCAGGGCAACATAAAATCTGGGGCTCTGTGGTTTCTTTCCTTCTGAACAAGTGTTAGTGTTTTCTGCACAAACGCGATTCTGCGAAGCAATGTGCACACTTTTGCTTCCCAGGCACAGAGAAGGTGCTAGGAGGGAATTCTCTGCCTGCCTTTCCCCAGTGGTCTGCAAGCTCTCCGGGGCAACATAAAATGTGGGGCTCTGTGATTTCTTTCGTTCTGGACAAGTGTTAGTGTTTTCTGCACAAACGCGATTCTGCGAAGCAATGTGAACACTTCTCCTTCCCAGGCACAGAGAAGGTGCTAGCAGGGAATTCTCTGCTTGCCTTTCCCCAGTGCTCTGAAAGCTCTCCAGGGCAACATAAAATGTGGGGCTCTGTGCTTTCTTTCCTTCTGAACAAGTGTTAGTGTTTTCTGCACAAACGCGATTCTGCGAAGCAATGTGAACACTTCTCCTTCCCAGGCACAGAGAAGGTGCTAGCAGGGAATTCTCTGCCTGCCTTTCCCCAGTGCTCTGCAAGCTCTGCAGGGCAACATAAAATGTGGGGCTCTGTGCTTTCTTTCCTTCTGAACAAGTGTTAGTGTTTTCTGCACAAACGCGATTCTGCGAAGCAATGTGAACACTTTTGCTTCCCAGGCACAGAGAAGGTGCTAGCAGGGAATTCTCTGCCTGCCTTTCCCCAGTGCTCTGCAAGCTCTCCAGGGCAACATAAAATCTGGGGCTCTGTGGTTTCTTTCCTTCTGAACAAGTGTTAGTGTTTTCTGCACAAACGCGATTCTGCGAAGCAATGTGAACACTTCTCCTTCCCAGGCACAGAGACGGTGCTAGCAGGGAATCCTCTGCCTGCCTTTCCCCAGTGCTCTGCAAGCTCTCCAGGGCAACATAAAATGTGGGGCTCTGTGCTTTCTTTCCTTCTGAACAAGTGTTAGTGTTTTCTGCACAAACGCGATTCTGCGAAGCAATGTGAACACTTTTGCTTCCCAGGCACAGAGAAGGTGCTAGCAGGGAATTCTCTGCCTGCCTTTCCCCAGTGCTCTGCAAGCTCTCCAGGGCAACAGCAAATCTGGGGCTCTGTGCTTTCTTTCCTTCTGAACAAGTGTTAGTGTTTTCTGCACAAACGCGATTCTGCGAAGCAATGTGAACACTTCTCCTTCCCAGGCACAGAGAAGGTGCTAGCAGGGAATTCTCTGCCTGCCTTTCCCCAGTGCTCTGCAAGCTCTCCAGGGCAACATAAAATGTGGGGCTCTGTGGTTTCTTTCCTTCTGAACAAGTGTTAGTGTTTTCTGCACAAAAGCGATTCTGCGAAGCAATGTGAACACTTCTCCTTCCCAGGCACAGAGAAGGTGCTAGCAGGGAATTCTCTGCCTGCCTTTCCCCAGTGCTCTGCAAGCTCTCCAGGGCAACATAAAATCTGGGGCTCTGTGCTTTCTTTCCTTCTGAACAAGTGTTAGTGTTTTCTGCACAAACGCGATTCTGCAAAGCAATGTGAACACTTTTGCTTCCCAGGCACAGAGAAGGTGCTAGCAGGGAATTCTCTGCCTGCTTTTCTCCAGTGCTCTGCAAGCTCTGCAGGGCAACAGAAAATGTGGGGCTCTGTGCTTTCTTTCCTTCTGAACAAGTGTTAGTGTTTTCTGCACAAACGCGATTCTGCGAAGCAATGTGAACACTTCTCCTTCCCAGGCACAGAGAAGGTGCTAGCAGGGAATTCTCTGCCTGCCTTTCCCCAGTGCTCTGCAAGCTCTCCAGGGCAACATAAAATGTGGGGCTCTGTGCTTTCTTTCCTTCTGAACAAGTGTTAGTGTTTTCTGCACAAATGCGATTCTGCAAAGCAATGTGAACACTTTTGCTTCCCAGGCACAGAGAAGGTGCTAGCAGGGAATTCTCTGCTTGCCTTTCCCCACTGCTCTGAAAGCTCTCCAGGGCAACATAAAATGTGGGGCTCTGTGGTTTCTTTCCTTCTGAACAAGTGTTAGTGTTTTCTGCACAAACGCGATTCTGCGAAGCAATGTGAACACTTCTCCTTCCCAGGCACAGAGAAGGTGCTAGCAGGGAATTCTCTGCCTGCCTTTCCCCAGTGCTCTGCAAGCTCTCCAGGGCAACAGAAAATGTGGGGCTCTGTGCTTTCTTTCCTTCTGAACAAGTGTTAGTGTTTTCTGCACAAACGCGATTCTGCGAAGCAATGTGAACACTTCTCCTTCCCAGGCACAGAGAAGGTGCTAGCAGGGAATTCTCTGCCTGCCTTTCCCCAGTGCTCTGCAAGCTCTCCAGGGCAACATAAAATGTGGGGCTCTGTGCTTTCTTTCCTTCTGAACAAGTGTTAGTGTTTTCTGCACAAACGCGATTCTGCGAAGCAATGTGAACACTTCTCCTTCCCAGGCACAGAGAAGGTGCTAGCAGGGAATTCTCTGCCTGCCTTTCCCCAGTGCTCTGCAAGCTCTCCAGGGCAACATAAAATGTGGGGCTCTGTGATTTCTTTCGTTCTGGACAAGTGTTAGTGTTTTCTGCACAAACGCGATTCTGCAAAGCAATGTGAACACTTTTGCTTCCCAGGCACAGAGAAGGTGCTAGCAGGGAATTCTCTGCCTGCCTTTCCCCAGTGCTCTGCAAGCTCTCCAGGGCAACATAAAATGTGGGGCTCTGTGCTTTCTTTCCTTCTGAACAAGTGTTAGTGTTTTCTGCACAAACGCGATTCTGAGAAGCAATGTGAACACTTCTCCTTCCCAGGCACAGAGAAGGTGCTAGCAGGGAATTCTCTGCCTGCCTTTCCCCAGTGCTCTGCAAGCTCTCCAGGGCAACATAAAATGTGGGGCTCTGTGATTTCTTTCGTTCTGGACAAGTGTTAGTGTTTTCTGCACAAACGCGATTCTGCGAAGCAATGTGAACACTTTTGCTTCCCAGGCACAGAGAAGGTGCTAGCAGGGAATTCTCTGCCTGCCTTTCCCCAGTGCTCTGCAAGCTCTGCAGGGCAACATAAAATCTGGGGCTCTGTGGTTTCTTTCCTTCTGAACAAGTGTTAGTGTTTTCTGCACAAACGCGATTCTGCGAAGCAATGTGAACACTTCTCCTTCCCAGGCACAGAGAAGGTGCTAGCAGGGAATTCTCTGCCTGCCTTTCCCCAGTGCTCTGCAAGCTCTCCAGGGCAACATAAAATCTGGGGCTCTGTGCTTTCTTTCCTTCTGAACAAGTGTTAGTGTTTTCTGCACAAACGCGATTCTGCGAAGCAATGTGAACACTTTTGCTTCCCAGGCACAGAGAAGGTGCTAGCAGGGAATTCTCTGCTTGCCTTTCCCCACTGCTCTGAAAGCTCTCCAGGGCAACATAAAATGTGGGGCTCTGTGGTTTCTTTCCTTCTGAACAAGTGTTAGTGTTTTCTGCACAAAAGCGATTCTGCGAAGCAATGTGAACACTTCTCCTTCCCAGGCACAGAGAAGGTGCTAGCAGGGAATTCTCTGCCTGCCTTTCCCCAGTGCTCTGCAAGCTCTCCAGGGCAACATAAAATCTGGGGCTCTGTGCTTTCTTTCCTTCTGAACAAGTGTTAGTGTTTTCTGCACAAACGCGATTCTGCAAAGCAATGTGAACACTTTTGCTTCCCAGGCACAGAGAAGGTGCTAGCAGGGAATTCTCTGCCTGCTTTTCTCCAGTGCTCTGCAAGCTCTGCAGGGCAACAGAAAATGTGGGGCTCTGTGCTTTCTTTCCTTCTGAACAAGTGTTAGTGTTTTCTGCACAAACGCGATTCTGCGAAGCAATGTGAACACTTCTCCTTCCCAGGCACAGAGAAGGTGCTAGCAGGGAATTCTCTGCCTGCCTTTCCCCAGTGCTCTGCAAGCTCTCCAGGGCAACATAAAATCTGGGGCTCTGTGCTTTCTTTCCTTCTGAACAAGTGTTAGTGTTTTCTGCACAAATGCGATTCTGCAAAGCAATGTGAACACTTTTGCTTCCCAGGCACAGAGAAGGTGCTAGCAGGGAATTCTCTGCCTGCTTTTCTCCAGTGCTCTGCAAGCTCTGCAGGGCAACAGAAAATGTGGGGCTCTGTGCTTTCTTTCCTTCTGAACAAGTGTTAGTGTTTTCTGCACAAACGCGATTCTGCGAAGCAATGTGAACACTTCTCCTTCCCAGGCACAGAGAAGGTGCTAGCAGGGAATTCTCTGCCTGCCTTTCCCCAGTGCTCTGCAAGCTCTCCAGGGCAACATAAAATGTGGGGCTCTGTGCTTTCTTTCCTTCTGAACAAGTGTTAGTGTTTTCTGCACAAACGCGATTCTGAGAAGCAATGTGAACACTTTTGCTTCCCAGGCACAGAGAAGGTGCTAGCAGGGAATTCTCTGCCTGCCTTTCCCCAGTGCTCTGCAAGCTCTCCAGGGCAACATAAAATGTGGGGCTCTGTGCTTTCTTTCCTTCTGAACAAGTGTTAGTGTTTTCTGCACAAACGCGATTCTGCGAAGCAATGTGAACACTTCTCCTTCCCAGGCACAGAGAAGGTGCTAGCAGGGAATTCTCTGCCTGCCTTTCCCCAGTGCTCTGCAAGCTCTCCAGGGCAACATAAAATGTGGGGCTCTGTGATTTCTTTCGTTCTGGACAAGTGTTAGTGTTTTCTGCACAAACGCGATTCTGCGAAGCAATGTGAACACTTCTCCTTCCCAGGCACAGAGAAGGTGCTAGCAGGGAATTCTCTGCCTGCTTTTCCCCAGTGCTCTGCAAGCTCTGCAGGGCAACATAAAATCTGGGGCTCTGTGGTTTCTTTCGTTCTGGACAAGTGTTAGTGTTTTCTGCACAAACGCGATTCTGCGAAGCAATGTGAACACTTCTCCTTCCCAGGCACAGAGAAGGTGCTAGCAGGGAATTCTCTGCCTGCCTTTCCCCAGTGCTCTGCAAGCTCTGCAGGGCAACAGAAAATGTGGGGCTCTGTGCTTTCTTTCCTTCTGAACAAGTGTTAGTGTTTTCTGCACAAACGCGATTCTGCGAAGCAATGTGAACACTTCTCCTTCCCAGGCACAGAGAAGGTGCTAGCAGGGAATTCTCTGCCTGCTTTTCCCCAGTGCTCTGCAAGCTCTGCAGGGCAACATAAAATGTGGGGCTCTGTGCTTTCTTTCCTTCTGAACAAGTGTTAGTGTTTTCTGCACAAACGCGATTCTGCGAAGCAATGTGAACACTTCTCCTTCCCAGGCACAGAGAAGGTGCTAGCAGGGAATTCTCTGCCTGCCTTTCCCCAGTGCTCTGCAAGCTCTCCAGGGCAACATAAAATGTGGGGCTCTGTGCTTTCTTTCCTTCTGAACAAGTGTTAGTGTTTTCTGCACAAACGCGATTCTGCGAAGCAATGTGAACACTTCTCCTTCCCAGGCACAGAGAAGGTGCTAGCAGGGAATTCTCTGCCTGCCTTTCCCCAGTGCTCTGCAAGCTCTCCAGGGCAACATAAAATGTGGGGCTCTGTGCTTTCTTTCCTTCTGAACAAGTGTTAGTGTTTTCTGCACAAACGCGATTCTGCGAAGCAATGTGAACACTTTTGCTTCCCAGGCACAGAGAAGGTGCTAGCAGGGAATTCTCTGCCTGCCTTTCCCCAGTGCTCTGCAAGCTCTCCAGGGCAACATAAAATGTGGGGCTCTGTGCTTTCTTTCCTTCTGAACAAGTGTTAGTGTTTTCTGCACAAACGCGATTCTGAGAAGCAATGTGAACACTTCTCCTTCCCAGGCACAGAGAAGGTGCTAGCAGGGAATTCTCTGCCTGCCTTTCCCCAGTGCTCTGCAAGCTCTCCAGGGCAACATAAAATGTGGGGCTCTGTGCTTTCTTTCCTTCTGAACAAGTGTTAGTGTTTTCTGCACAAACGCGATTCTGAGAAGCAATGTGAACACTTCTCCTTCCCAGGCACAGAGAAGGTGCTAGCAGGGAATTCTCTGCCTGCTTTTCCCCAGTGCTCTGCAAGCTCTCCAGGGCAACATAAAATCTGGGGCTCTGTGCTTTCTTTCCTTCTGAACAAGTGTTAGTGTTTTCTGCACAAACGCGATTCTGAGAAGCAATGTGAACACTTCTCCTTCCCAGGCACAGAGAAGGTGCTAGCAGGGAATTCTCTGCCTGCCTTTCCCCAGTGCTCTGCAAGCTCTCCAGGGCAACATAAAATGTGGGGCTCTGTGCTTTCTTTCCTTCTGAACAAGTGTTAGTGTTTTCTGCACAAACGCGATTCTGCGAAGCAATGTGAACACTTCTCCTTCCCAGGCACAGAGAAGGTGCTAGCAGGGAATTCTCTGCCTGCCTTTCCCCAGTGCTCTGCAAGCTCTCCAGGGCAACATAAAATGTGGGGCTCTGTGATTTCTTTCGTTCTGGACAAGTGTTAGTGTTTTCTGCACAAACGCGATTCTGCGAAGCAATGTGAACACTTTTGCTTCCCAGGCACAGAGAAGGTGCTAGCAGGGAATTCTCTGCTTGCCTTTCCCCAGTGCTCTGAAAGCTCTCCAGGGCAACATAAAATCTGGGGCTCTGTGGTTTCTTTCCTTCTGAACAAGTGTTAGTGTTTTCTGCACAAACGCGATTCTGCGAAGCAATGTGAACACTTCTCCTTCCCAGGCACAGAGAAGGTGCTAGCAGGGAATTCTCTGCCTGCCTTTCCCCAGTGCTCTGCAAGCTCTCCAGGGCAACATAAAATGTGGGGCTCTGTGCTTTCTTTCCTTCTGAACAAGTGTTAGTGTTTTCTGCACAAACGCGATTCTGCGAAGCAATGTGAACACTTTTGCTTCCCAGGCACAGAGAAGGTGCTAGCAGGGAATTCTCTGCCTGCTTTTCCCCAGTGCTCTGCAAGCTCTGCAGGGCAACATAAAATCTGGGGCTCTGTGCTTTCTTTCCTTCTGAACAAGTGTTAGTGTTTTCTGCACAAACGCGATTCTGCGAAGCAATGTGAACACTTTTGCTTCCCAGGCACAGAGAAGGTGCTAGCAGGGAATTCTCTGCCTGCCTTTCCCCAGTGCTCTGCAAGCTCTCCAGGGCAACATAAGATGTGGGGCTCTGTGCTTTCTTTCCTTCTGAACAAGTGTTAGTGTTTTCTGCACAAACGCGATTCTGCGAAGCAATGTGAACACTTCTCCTTCCCAGGCACAGAGAAGGTGCTAGCAGGGAATTCTCTGCCTGCTTTTCCCCAGTGCTCTGCAAGCTCTCCAGGGCAACATAAAATCTGGGGCTCTGTGCTTTCTTTCCTTCTGAACAAGTGTTAGTGTTTTCTGCACAAACGCGATTCTGCAAAGCAATGTGAACACTTTTGCTTCCCAGGCACAGAGAAGGTGCTAGCAGGGAATTCTCTGCCTGCCTTTCCCCAGTGCTCTGCAAGCTCTCCAGGGCAACATAAAATGTGGGGCTCTGTGATTTCTTTCGTTCTGAACAAGTGTTAGTGTTTTCTGCACAAACGCGATTCTGCGAAGCAATGTGAACACTTTTGCTTCCCAGGCACAGAGAAGGTGCTAGCAGGGAATTCTCTGCTTGCCTTTCCCCAGTGCTCTGAAAGCTCTCCAGGGCAACACAAAATGTGGGGCTCTGTGGTTTCTTTCCTTCTGAACAAGTGTTAGTGTTTTCTGCACAAACGCGATTCTGCGAAGCAATGTGAACACTTCTCCTTCCCAGGCACAGAGAAGGTGCTAGCAGGGAATTCTCTGCCTGCCTTTCCCCAGTGCTCTGCAAGCACTCCAGGGCAACATAAAATGTGGGGCTCTGTGCTTTCTTTCCTTCTGAACAAGTGTTAGTGTTTTCTGCACAAACGCGATTCTGCGAAGCAATGTGAACACTTCTCCTTCCCAGGCACAGAGAAGGTGCTAGCAGGGAATTCTCTGCCTGCCTTTCCCCAGTGCTCTGCAAGCTCTCCAGGGCAACATAAAATGTGGGGCTCTGTGCTTTCTTTCCTTCTGAACAAGTGTTAGTGTTTTCTGCACAAACGCGATTCTGCGAAGCAATGTGAACACTTTTGCTTCCCAGGCACAGAGAAGGTGCTAGCAGGGAATTCTCTGCCTGCCTTTCCCCAGTGCTCTGCAAGCTCTGCAGGGCAACAGAAAATGTGGGGCTCTGTGGTTTCTTTCCTTCTGAACAAGTGTTAGTGTTTTCTGCACAAACGCGATTCTGTGAAGCAATGTGCACACTTTTGCTTCCCAGGCACAGAGAAGGTGCTAGCAGGGAATTCTCTGCCTGCCTTTCCCCAGTGCTCTGCAAGCTCTCCAGGGCAACATAAAATGTGGGGCTCTGTGCTTTCTTTCCTTCTGAACAAGTGTTAGTGTTTTCTGCACAAACGCGATTCTGCAAAGCAATGTGAACACTTCTCCTTCCCAGGCACAGAGAAGGTGCTAGCAGGGAATTCTCTGCCTGCCTTTCCCCAGTGCTCTGCAAGCTCTCCAGGGCAACATAAAATGTGGGGCTCTGTGATTTCTTTCGTTCTGGACAAGTGTTAGTGTTTTCTGCACAAACGCGATTCTGCGAAGCAATGTGAACACTTCTCCTTCCCAGGCACAGAGAAGGTGCTAGCAGGGAATTCTCTGCCTGCTTTTCCCCAGTGCTCTGCAAGCTCTCCAGGGCAACATAAAATGTGGGGCTCTGTGCTTTCTTTCCTTCTGAACAAGTGTTAGTGTTTTCTGCACAAACGCGATTCTGTGAAGCAATGTGAACACTTCTCCTTCCCAGGCACAGAGAAGGTGCTAGCAGGGAATTCTCTGCCTGCCTTTCCCCAGTGCTCTGCAAGCTCTGCAGGGCAACATAAAATGTGGGGCTCTGTGGTTTCTTTCCTTCTGAACAAGTGTTAGTGTTTTCTGCACAAACGCGATTCTGAGAAGCAATGTGAACACTTCTCCTTCCCAGGCACAGAGAAGGTGCTAGCAGGGAATTCTCTGCTTGCCTTTCCCCAGTGCTCTGCAAGCTCTCCAGGGCAACATAAAATCTGGGGCTCTGTGGTTTCTTTCCTTCTGAACAAGTGTTAGTGTTTTCTGCACAAACGCGATTCTGCGAAGCAATGTGAACACTTCTCCTTCCCAGGCACAGAGAAGGTGCTAGCAGGGAATTCTCTGCCTGCCTTTCCCCAGTGCTCTGCAAGCTCTCCAGGGCAACATAAAATGTGGGGCTCTGTGATTTCTTTCGTTCTGGACAAGTGTTAGTGTTTTCTGCACAAACGCGATTCTGCGAAGCAATGTGAACACTTTTGCTTCCCAGGCACAGAGAAGGTGCTAGCAGGGAATTCTCTGCTTGCCTTTCCCCAGTGCTCTGAAAGCTCTCCAGGGCAACATAAAATGTGGGGCTCTGTGCTTTCTTTCCTTCTGAACAAGTGTTAGTGTTTTCTGCACAAACGCGATTCTGCGAAGCAATGTGAACACTTCTCCTTCCCAGGCACAGAGAAGGTGCTAGCAGGGAATTCTCTGCCTGCCTTTCCCCAGTGCTCTGCAAGCTCTGCAGGGCAACATAAAATGTGGGGCTCTGTGCTTTCTTTCCTTCTGAACAAGTGTTAGTGTTTTCTGCACAAACGCGATTCTGCGAAGCAATGTGAACACTTTTGCTTCCCAGGCACAGAGAAGGTGCTAGCAGGGAATTCTCTGCCTGCCTTTCCCCAGTGCTCTGCAAGCTCTCCAGGGCAACATAAAATCTGGGGCTCTGTGGTTTCTTTCCTTCTGAACAAGTGTTAGTGTTTTCTGCACAAACGCGATTCTGCGAAGCAATGTGAACACTTCTCCTTCCCAGGCACAGAGACGGTGCTAGCAGGGAATCCTCTGCCTGCCTTTCCCCAGTGCTCTGCAAGCTCTCCAGGGCAACATAAAATGTGGGGCTCTGTGCTTTCTTTCCTTCTGAACAAGTGTTAGTGTTTTCTGCACAAACGCGATTCTGCGAAGCAATGTGAACACTTTTGCTTCCCAGGCACAGAGAAGGTGCTAGCAGGGAATTCTCTGCCTGCCTTTCCCCAGTGCTCTGCAAGCTCTCCAGGGCAACAGCAAATCTGGGGCTCTGTGCTTTCTTTCCTTCTGAACAAGTGTTAGTGTTTTCTGCACAAACGCGATTCTGCGAAGCAATGTGAACACTTCTCCTTCCCAGGCACAGAGAAGGTGCTAGCAGGGAATTCTCTGCCTGCCTTTCCCCAGTGCTCTGCAAGCTCTCCAGGGCAACATAAAATGTGGGGCTCTGTGCTTTCTTTCCTTCTGAACAAGTGTTAGTGTTTTCTGCACAAACGCGATTCTGCGAAGCAATGTGAACACTTCTCCTTCCCAGGCACAGAGAAGGTGCTAGCAGGGAATTCTCTGCCTGCCTTTCCCCAGTGCTCTGCAAGCTCTCCAGGGCAACATAAAATGTGGGGCTCTGTGATTTCTTTCGTTCTGGACAAGTGTTAGTGTTTTCTGCACAAACGCGATTCTGCAAAGCAATGTGAACACTTTTGCTTCCCAGGCACAGAGAAGGTGCTAGCAGGGAATTCTCTGCCTGCCTTTCCCCAGTGCTCTGCAAGCTCTCCAGGGCAACATAAAATGTGGGGCTCTGTGCTTTCTTTCCTTCTGAACAAGTGTTAGTGTTTTCTGCACAAACGCGATTCTGAGAAGCAATGTGAACACTTCTCCTTCCCAGGCACAGAGAAGGTGCTAGCAGGGAATTCTCTGCCTGCCTTTCCCCAGTGCTCTGCAAGCTCTCCAGGGCAACATAAAATGTGGGGCTCTGTGATTTCTTTCGTTCTGGACAAGTGTTAGTGTTTTCTGCACAAACGCGATTCTGCGAAGCAATGTGAACACTTCTCCTTCCCAGGCACAGAGAAGGTGCTAGCAGGGAATTCTCTGCCTGCCTTTCCCCAGTGCTCTGCAAGCTCTCCAGGGCAACATAAAATCTGGGGCTCTGTGCTTTCTTTCCTTCTGAACAAGTGTTAGTGTTTTCTGCACAAACGCGATTCTGCGAAGCAATGTGAACACTTTTGCTTCCCAGGCACAGAGAAGGTGCTAGCAGGGAATTCTCTGCTTGCCTTTCCCCACTGCTCTGAAAGCTCTCCAGGGCAACATAAAATGTGGGGCTCTGTGGTTTCTTTCCTTCTGAACAAGTGTTAGTGTTTTCTGCACAAAAGCGATTCTGCGAAGCAATGTGAACACTTCTCCTTCCCAGGCACAGAGAAGGTGCTAGCAGGGAATTCTCTGCCTGCCTTTCCCCAGTGCTCTGCAAGCTCTCCAGGGCAACATAAAATCTGGGGCTCTGTGCTTTCTTTCCTTCTGAACAAGTGTTAGTGTTTTCTGCACAAACGCGATTCTGCAAAGCAATGTGAACACTTTTGCTTCCCAGGCACAGAGAAGGTGCTAGCAGGGAATTCTCTGCCTGCTTTTCTCCAGTGCTCTGCAAGCTCTGCAGGGCAACAGAAAATGTGGGGCTCTGTGCTTTCTTTCCTTCTGAACAAGTGTTAGTGTTTTCTGCACAAACGCGATTCTGCGAAGCAATGTGAACACTTCTCCTTCCCAGGCACAGAGAAGGTGCTAGCAGGGAATTCTCTGCCTGCCTTTCCCCAGTGCTCTGCAAGCTCTCCAGGGCAACATAAAATCTGGGGCTCTGTGCTTTCTTTCCTTCTGAACAAGTGTTAGTGTTTTCTGCACAAATGCGATTCTGCAAAGCAATGTGAACACTTTTGCTTCCCAGGCACAGAGAAGGTGCTAGCAGGGAATTCTCTGCTTGCCTTTCCCCACTGCTCTGAAAGCTCTCCAGGGCAACATAAAATGTGGGGCTCTGTGGTTTCTTTCCTTCTGAACAAGTGTTAGTGTTTTCTGCACAAACGCGATTCTGCGAAGCAATGTGAACACTTCTCCTTCCCAGGCACAGAGAAGGTGCTAGCAGGGAATTCTCTGCCTGCCTTTCCCCAGTGCTCTGCAAGCTCTCCAGGGCAACATAAAATCTGGGGCTCTGTGCTTTCTTTCCTTCTGAACAAGTGTTAGTGTTTTCTGCACAAACGCGATTCTGCAAAGCAATGTGAACACTTTTGCTTCCCAGGCACAGAGAAGGTGCTAGCAGGGAATTCTCTGCCTGCTTTTCTCCAGTGCTCTGCAAGCTCTGCAGGGCAACAGAAAATGTGGGGCTCTGTGCTTTCTTTCCTTCTGAACAAGTGTTAGTGTTTTCTGCACAAACGCGATTCTGCGAAGCAATGTGAACACTTCTCCTTCCCAGGCACAGAGAAGGTGCTAGCAGGGAATTCTCTGCCTGCCTTTCCCCAGTGCTCTGCAAGCTCTCCAGGGCAACATAAAATGTGGGGCTCTGTGCTTTCTTTCCTTCTGAACAAGTGTTAGTGTTTTCTGCACAAACGCGATTCTGCGAAGCAATGTGAACACTTCTCCTTCCCAGGCACAGAGAAGGTGCTAGCAGGGAATTCTCTGCCTGCCTTTCCCCAGTGCTCTGCAAGCTCTCCAGGGCAACATAAAATGTGGGGCTCTGTGCTTTCTTTCCTTCTGAACAAGTGTTAGTGTTTTCTGCACAAACGCGATTCTGAGAAGCAATGTGAACACTTTTGCTTCCCAGGCACAGAGAAGGTGCTAGCAGGGAATTCTCTGCCTGCCTTTCCCCAGTGCTCTGCAAGCTCTCCAGGGCAACATAAAATGTGGGGCTCTGTGCTTTCTTTCCTTCTGAACAAGTGTTAGTGTTTTCTGCACAAACGCGATTCTGCGAAGCAATGTGAACACTTCTCCTTCCCAGGCACAGAGAAGGTGCTAGCAGGGAATTCTCTGCCTGCCTTTCCCCAGTGCTCTGCAAGCTCTCCAGGGCAACATAAAATGTGGGGCTCTGTGATTTCTTTCGTTCTGGACAAGTGTTAGTGTTTTCTGCACAAACGCGATTCTGCGAAGCAATGTGAACACTTTTGCTTCCCAGGCACAGAGAAGGTGCTAGCAGGGAATTCTCTGCCTGCTTTTCCCCAGTGCTCTGCAAGCTCTGCAGGGCAACATAAAATCTGGGGCTCTGTGGTTTCTTTCGTTCTGGACAAGTGTTAGTGTTTTCTGCACAAACGCGATTCTGCGAAGCAATGTGAACACTTCTCCTTCCCAGGCACAGAGAAGGTGCTAGCAGGGAATTCTCTGCCTGCCTTTCCCCAGTGCTCTGCAAGCTCTGCAGGGCAACAGAAAATGTGGGGCTCTGTGGTTTCTTTCCTTCTGAACAAGTGTTAGTGTTTTCTGCACAAACGCGATTCTGCGAAGCAATGTGAACACTTCTCCTTCCCAGGCACAGAGAAGGTGCTAGCAGGGAATTCTCTGCCTGCTTTTCCCCAGTGCTCTGCAAGCTCTGCAGGGCAACATAAAATGTGGGGCTCTGTGCTTTCTTTCCTTCTGAACAAGTGTTAGTGTTTTCTGCACAAACGCGATTCTGCGAAGCAATGTGAACACTTCTCCTTCCCAGGCACAGAGAAGGTGCTAGCAGGGAATTCTCTGCCTGCCTTTCCCCAGTGCTCTGCAAGCTCTCCAGGGCAACATAAAATGTGGGGCTCTGTGCTTTCTTTCCTTCTGAACAAGTGTTAGTGTTTTCTGCACAAACGCGATTCTGCGAAGCAATGTGAACACTTCTCCTTCCCAGGCACAGAGAAGGTGCTAGCAGGGAATTCTCTGCCTGCCTTTCCCCAGTGCTCTGCAAGCTCTCCAGGGCAACATAAAATGTGGGGCTCTGTGCTTTCTTTCCTTCTGAACAAGTGTTAGTGTTTTCTGCACAAACGCGATTCTGCGAAGCAATGTGAACACTTTTGCTTCCCAGGCACAGAGAAGGTGCTAGCAGGGAATTCTCTGCCTGCCTTTCCCCAGTGCTCTGCAAGCTCTCCAGGGCAACATAAAATGTGGGGCTCTGTGCTTTCTTTCCTTCTGAACAAGTGTTAGTGTTTTCTGCACAAACGCGATTCTGAGAAGCAATGTGAACACTTCTCCTTCCCAGGCACAGAGAAGGTGCTAGCAGGGAATTCTCTGCCTGCCTTTCCCCAGTGCTCTGCAAGCTCTCCAGGGCAACATAAAATGTGGGGCTCTGTGCTTTCTTTCCTTCTGAACAAGTGTTAGTGTTTTCTGCACAAACGCGATTCTGCGAAGCAATGTGAACACTTTTGCTTCCCAGGCACAGAGAAGGTGCTAGCAGGGAATTCTCTGCCTGCCTTTCCCCAGTGCTCTGCAAGCTCTCCAGGGCAACATAAAATCTGGGGCTCTGTGCTTTCTTTCCTTCTGAACAAGTGTTAGTGTTTTCTGCACAAACGCGATTCTGAGAAGCAATGTGAACACTTCTCCTTCCCAGGCACAGAGAAGGTGCTAGCAGGGAATTCTCTGCCTGCCTTTCCCCAGTGCTCTGCAAGCTCTCCAGGGCAACATAAAATGTGGGGCTCTGTGCTTTCTTTCCTTCTGAACAAGTGTTAGTGTTTTCTGCACAAACGCGATTCTGCGAAGCAATGTGAACACTTCTCCTTCCCAGGCACAGAGAAGGTGCTAGCAGGGAATTCTCTGCCTGCCTTTCCCCAGTGCTCTGCAAGCTCTCCAGGGCAACATAAAATGTGGGGCTCTGTGATTTCTTTCGTTCTGGACAAGTGTTAGTGTTTTCTGCACAAACGCGATTCTGCGAAGCAATGTGAACACTTTTGCTTCCCAGGCACAGAGAAGGTGCTAGCAGGGAATTCTCTGCTTGCCTTTCCCCAGTGCTCTGAAAGCTCTCCAGGGCAACATAAAATGTGGGGCTCTGTGGTTTCTTTCCTTCTGAACAAGTGTTAGTGTTTTCTGCACAAACGCGATTCTGCGAAGCAATGTGAACACTTCTCCTTCCCAGGCACAGAGAAGGTGCTAGCAGGGAATTCTCTGCCTGCCTTTCCCCAGTGCTCTGCAAGCTCTCCAGGGCAACATAAAATGTGGGGCTCTGTGCTTTCTTTCCTTCTGAACAAGTGTTAGTGTTTTCTGCACAAACGCGATTCTGCGAAGCAATGTGAACACTTCTCCTTCCCAGGCACAGAGAAGGTGCTAGCAGGGAATTCTCTGCCTGCTTTTCCCCAGTGCTCTGCAAGCTCTGCAGGGCAACATAAAATGTGGGGCTCTGTGCTTTCTTTCCTTCTGAACAAGTGTTAGTGTTTTCTGCACAAACGCGATTCTGCGAAGCAATGTGAACACTTCTCCTTCCCAGGCACAGAGAAGGTGCTAGCAGGGAATTCTCTGCCTGCCTTTCCCCAGTGCTCTGCAAGCTCTCCAGGGCAACATAAAATGTGGGGCTCTGTGCTTTCTTTCCTTCTGAACAAGTGTTAGTGTTTTCTGCACAAACGCGATTCTGCGAAGCAATGTGAACACTTCTCCTTCCCAGGCACAGAGAAGGTGCTAGCAGGGAATTCTCTGCCTGCTTTTCCCCAGTGCTCTGCAAGCTCTCCAGGGCAACATAAAATCTGGGGCTCTGTGCTTTCTTTCCTTCTGAACAAGTGTTAGTGTTTTCTGCACAAACGCGATTCTGTGAAGCAATGTGAACACTTCTCCTTCCCAGGCACAGAGAAGGTGCTAGCAGGGAATTCTCTGCCTGCCTTTCCCCAGTGCTCTGCAAGCTCTGCAGGGCAACATAAAATGTGGGGCTCTGTGGTTTCTTTCCTTCTGAACAAGTGTTAGTGTTTTCTGCACAAACGCGATTCTGAGAAGCAATGTGAACACTTCTCCTTCCCAGGCACAGAGAAGGTGCTAGCAGGGAATTCTCTGCTTGCCTTTCCCCAGTGCTCTGCAAGCTCTCCAGGGGAACATAAAATGTGGGGCTCTGTGGTTTCTTTCCTTCTGAACAAGTGTTAGTGTTTTCTGCACAAACGCGATTCTGCGAAGCAATGTGCACACTTTTGCTTCCCAGGCACAGAGAAGGTGCTAGGAGGGAATTCTCTGCCTGCCTTTCCCCAGTGGTCTGCAAGCTCTCCGGGGCAACATAAAATGTGGGGCTCTGTGATTTCTTTCGTTCTGGACAAGTGTTAGTGTTTTCTGCACAAACGCGATTCTGCGAAGCAATGTGAACACTTCTCCTTCCCAGGCACAGAGAAGGTGCTAGCAGGGAATTCTCTGCTTGCCTTTCCCCAGTGCTCTGAAAGCTCTCCAGGGCAACATAAAATGTGGGGCTCTGTGCTTTCTTTCCTTCTGAACAAGTGTTAGTGTTTTCTGCACAAACGCGATTCTGCGAAGCAATGTGAACACTTCTCCTTCCCAGGCACAGAGAAGGTGCTAGCAGGGAATTCTCTGCCTGCCTTTCCCCAGTGCTCTGCAAGCTCTCCAGGGCAACATAAAATGTGGGGCTCTGTGCTTTCTTTCCTTCTGAACAAGTGTTAGTGTTTTCTGCACAAACGCGATTCTGCGAAGCAATGTGAACACTTTTGCTTCCCAGGCACAGAGAAGGTGCTAGCAGGGAATTCTCTGCCTGCCTTTCCCCAGTGCTCTGCAAGCTCTCCAGGGCAACAGCAAATCTGGGGCTCTGTGCTTTCTTTCCTTCTGAACAAGTGTTAGTGTTTTCTGCACAAACGCGATTCTGCGAAGCAATGTGAACACTTCTCCTTCCCAGGCACAGAGAAGGTGCTAGCAGGGAATTCTCTGCCTGCCTTTCCCCAGTGCTCTGCAAGCTCTCCAGGGCAACAGAAAATCTGGGGCTCTGTGCTTTCTTTCCTTCTGAACAAGTGTTAGTGTTTTCTGCACAAACGCGATTCTGCGAAGCAATGTGAACACTTCTCCTTCCCAGGCACAGAGAAGGTGCTAGCAGGGAATTCTCTGCCTGCCTTTCCCCAGTGCTCTGCAAGCTCTCCAGGGCAACATAAAATGTGGGGCTCTGTGATTTCTTTCGTTCTGGACAAGTGTTAGTGTTTTCTGCACAAACGCGATTCTGCAAAGCAATGTGAACACTTTTGCTTCCCAGGCACAGAGAAGGTGCTAGCAGGGAATTCTCTGCCTGCCTTTCCCCAGTGCTCTGCAAGCTCTCCAGGGCAACATAAAATGTGGGGCTCTGTGCTTTCTTTCCTTCTGAACAAGTGTTAGTGTTTTCTGCACAAACGCGATTCTGAGAAGCAATGTGAACACTTCTCCTTCCCAGGCACAGAGAAGGTGCTAGCAGGGAATTCTCTGCCTGCCTTTCCCCAGTGCTCTGCAAGCTCTCCAGGGCAACATAAAATGTGGGGCTCTGTGATTTCTTTCGTTCTGGACAAGTGTTAGTGTTTTCTGCACAAACGCGATTCTGCGAAGCAATGTGAACACTTTTGCTTCCCAGGCACAGAGAAGGTGCTAGCAGGGAATTCTCTGCCTGCCTTTCCCCAGTGCTCTGCAAGCTCTGCAGGGCAACATAAAATCTGGGGCTCTGTGGTTTCTTTCCTTCTGAACAAGTGTTAGTGTTTTCTGCACAAACGCGATTCTGCGAAGCAATGTGAACACTTCTCCTTCCCAGGCACAGAGAAGGTGCTAGCAGGGAATTCTCTGCCTGCCTTTCCCCAGTGCTCTGCAAGCTCTCCAGGGCAACATAAAATGTGGGGCTCTGTGCTTTCTTTCCTTCTGAACAAGTGTTAGTGTTTTCTGCACAAACGCGATTCTGCGAAGCAATGTGAACACTTTTGCTTCCCAGGCACAGAGAAGGTGCTAGCAGGGAATTCTCTGCTTGCCTTTCCCCACTGCTCTGAAAGCTCTCCAGGGCAACATAAAATGTGGGGCTCTGTGGTTTCTTTCCTTCTGAACAAGTGTTAGTGTTTTCTGCACAAAAGCGATTCTGCGAAGCAATGTGAACACTTCTCCTTCCCAGGCACAGAGAAGGTGCTAGCAGGGAATTCTCTGCCTGCCTTTCCCCAGTGCTCTGCAAGCTCTCCAGGGCAACATAAAATCTGGGGCTCTGTGCTTTCTTTCCTTCTGAACAAGTGTTAGTGTTTTCTGCACAAACGCGATTCTGCAAAGCAATGTGAACACTTTTGCTTCCCAGGCACAGAGAAGGTGCTAGCAGGGAATTCTCTGCCTGCTTTTCTCCAGTGCTCTGCAAGCTCTGCAGGGCAACAGAAAATGTGGGGCTCTGTGCTTTCTTTCCTTCTGAACAAGTGTTAGTGTTTTCTGCACAAACGCGATTCTGCGAAGCAATGTGAACACTTCTCCTTCCCAGGCACAGAGAAGGTGCTAGCAGGGAATTCTCTGCCTGCCTTTCCCCAGTGCTCTGCAAGCTCTCCAGGGCAACATAAAATCTGGGGCTCTGTGCTTTCTTTCCTTCTGAACAAGTGTTAGTGTTTTCTGCACAAATGCGATTCTGCAAAGCAATGTGAACACTTTTGCTTCCCAGGCACAGAGAAGGTGCTAGCAGGGAATTCTCTGCTTGCCTTTCCCCACTGCTCTGAAAGCTCTCCAGGGCAACATAAAATGTGGGGCTCTGTGGTTTCTTTCCTTCTGAACAAGTGTTAGTGTTTTCTGCACAAACGCGATTCTGCGAAGCAATGTGAACACTTCTCCTTCCCAGGCACAGAGAAGGTGCTAGCAGGGAATTCTCTGCCTGCCTTTCCCCAGTGCTCTGCAAGCTCTCCAGGGCAACATAAAATCTGGGGCTCTGTGCTTTCTTTCCTTCTGAACAAGTGTTAGTGTTTTCTGCACAAACGCGATTCTGCAAAGCAATGTGAACACTTTTGCTTCCCAGGCACAGAGAAGGTGCTAGCAGGGAATTCTCTGCCTGCTTTTCTCCAGTGCTCTGCAAGCTCTGCAGGGCAACAGAAAATGTGGGGCTCTGTGCTTTCTTTCCTTCTGAACAAGTGTTAGTGTTTTCTGCACAAACGCGATTCTGCGAAGCAATGTGAACACTTCTCCTTCCCAGGCACAGAGAAGGTGCTAGCAGGGAATTCTCTGCCTGCCTTTCCCCAGTGCTCTGCAAGCTCTCCAGGGCAACATAAAATGTGGGGCTCTGTGCTTTCTTTCCTTCTGAACAAGTGTTAGTGTTTTCTGCACAAACGCGATTCTGCGAAGCAATGTGAACACTTCTCCTTCCCAGGCACAGAGAAGGTGCTAGCAGGGAATTCTCTGCCTGCCTTTCCCCAGTGCTCTGCAAGCTCTCCAGGGCAACATAAAATGTGGGGCTCTGTGCTTTCTTTCCTTCTGAACAAGTGTTAGTGTTTTCTGCACAAACGCGATTCTGAGAAGCAATGTGAACACTTTTGCTTCCCAGGCACAGAGAAGGTGCTAGCAGGGAATTCTCTGCCTGCCTTTCCCCAGTGCTCTGCAAGCTCTCCAGGGCAACATAAAATGTGGGGCTCTGTGCTTTCTTTCCTTCTGAACAAGTGTTAGTGTTTTCTGCACAAACGCGATTCTGCGAAGCAATGTGAACACTTCTCCTTCCCAGGCACAGAGAAGGTGCTAGCAGGGAATTCTCTGCCTGCCTTTCCCCAGTGCTCTGCAAGCTCTCCAGGGCAACATAAAATGTGGGGCTCTGTGATTTCTTTCGTTCTGGACAAGTGTTAGTGTTTTCTGCACAAACGCGATTCTGCGAAGCAATGTGAACACTTTTGCTTCCCAGGCACAGAGAAGGTGCTAGCAGGGAATTCTCTGCCTGCTTTTCCCCAGTGCTCTGCAAGCTCTGCAGGGCAACATAAAATCTGGGGCTCTGTGGTTTCTTTCGTTCTGGACAAGTGTTAGTGTTTTCTGCACAAACGCGATTCTGCGAAGCAATGTGAACACTTCTCCTTCCCAGGCACAGAGAAGGTGCTAGCAGGGAATTCTCTGCCTGCCTTTCCCCAGTGCTCTGCAAGCTCTGCAGGGCAACAGAAAATGTGGGGCTCTGTGGTTTCTTTCCTTCTGAACAAGTGTTAGTGTTTTCTGCACAAACGCGATTCTGCGAAGCAATGTGAACACTTCTCCTTCCCAGGCACAGAGAAGGTGCTAGCAGGGAATTCTCTGCCTGCTTTTCCCCAGTGCTCTGCAAGCTCTGCAGGGCAACATAAAATGTGGGGCTCTGTGCTTTCTTTCCTTCTGAACAAGTGTTAGTGTTTTCTGCACAAACGCGATTCTGCGAAGCAATGTGAACACTTCTCCTTCCCAGGCACAGAGAAGGTGCTAGCAGGGAATTCTCTGCCTGCCTTTCCCCAGTGCTCTGCAAGCTCTCCAGGGCAACATAAAATGTGGGGCTCTGTGCTTTCTTTCCTTCTGAACAAGTGTTAGTGTTTTCTGCACAAACGCGATTCTGCGAAGCAATGTGAACACTTCTCCTTCCCAGGCACAGAGAAGGTGCTAGCAGGGAATTCTCTGCCTGCCTTTCCCCAGTGCTCTGCAAGCTCTCCAGGGCAACATAAAATGTGGGGCTCTGTGCTTTCTTTCCTTCTGAACAAGTGTTAGTGTTTTCTGCACAAACGCGATTCTGCGAAGCAATGTGAACACTTTTGCTTCCCAGGCACAGAGAAGGTGCTAGCAGGGAATTCTCTGCCTGCCTTTCCCCAGTGCTCTGCAAGCTCTCCAGGGCAACATAAAATGTGGGGCTCTGTGCTTTCTTTCCTTCTGAACAAGTGTTAGTGTTTTCTGCACAAACGCGATTCTGAGAAGCAATGTGAACACTTCTCCTTCCCAGGCACAGAGAAGGTGCTAGCAGGGAATTCTCTGCCTGCCTTTCCCCAGTGCTCTGCAAGCTCTCCAGGGCAACATAAAATGTGGGGCTCTGTGCTTTCTTTCCTTCTGAACAAGTGTTAGTGTTTTCTGCACAAACGCGATTCTGCGAAGCAATGTGAACACTTTTGCTTCCCAGGCACAGAGAAGGTGCTAGCAGGGAATTCTCTGCCTGCCTTTCCCCAGTGCTCTGCAAGCTCTCCAGGGCAACATAAAATCTGGGGCTCTGTGCTTTCTTTCCTTCTGAACAAGTGTTAGTGTTTTCTGCACAAACGCGATTCTGAGAAGCAATGTGAACACTTCTCCTTCCCAGGCACAGAGAAGGTGCTAGCAGGGAATTCTCTGCCTGCCTTTCCCCAGTGCTCTGCAAGCTCTCCAGGGCAACATAAAATGTGGGGCTCTGTGCTTTCTTTCCTTCTGAACAAGTGTTAGTGTTTTCTGCACAAACGCGATTCTGCGAAGCAATGTGAACACTTCTCCTTCCCAGGCACAGAGAAGGTGCTAGCAGGGAATTCTCTGCCTGCCTTTCCCCAGTGCTCTGCAAGCTCTCCAGGGCAACATAAAATGTGGGGCTCTGTGATTTCTTTCGTTCTGGACAAGTGTTAGTGTTTTCTGCACAAACGCGATTCTGCGAAGCAATGTGAACACTTTTGCTTCCCAGGCACAGAGAAGGTGCTAGCAGGGAATTCTCTGCCTGCTTTTCCCCAGTGCTCTGCAAGCTCTGCAGGGCAACATAAAATCTGGGGCTCTGTGCTTTCTTTCCTTCTGAACAAGTGTTAGTGTTTTCTGCACAAACGCGATTCTGCGAAGCAATGTGAACACTTCTCCTTCCCAGGCACAGAGAAGGTGCTAGCAGGGAATTCTCTGCCTGCCTTTCCCCAGTGCTCTGCAAGCTCTCCAGGGCAACATAAAATGTGGGGCTCTGTGCTTTCTTTCCTTCTGAACAAGTGTTAGTGTTTTCTGCACAAACGCGATTCTGCGAAGCAATGTGAACACTTCTCCTTCCCAGGCACAGAGAAGGTGCTAGCAGGGAATTCTCTGCCTGCTTTTCCCCAGTGCTCTGCAAGCTCTCCAGGGCAACATAAAATCTGGGGCTCTGTGCTTTCTTTCCTTCTGAACAAGTGTTAGTGTTTTCTGCACAAACGCGATTCTGTGAAGCAATGTGAACACTTCTCCTTCCCAGGCACAGAGAAGGTGCTAGCAGGGAATTCTCTGCCTGCCTTTCCCCAGTGCTCTGCAAGCTCTGCAGGGCAACATAAAATGTGGGGCTCTGTGGTTTCTTTCCTTCTGAACAAGTGTTAGTGTTTTCTGCACAAACGCGATTCTGAGAAGCAATGTGAACACTTCTCCTTCCCAGGCACAGAGAAGGTGCTAGCAGGGAATTCTCTGCTTGCCTTTCCCCAGTGCTCTGCAAGCTCTCCAGGGGAACATAAAATGTGGGGCTCTGTGGTTTCTTTCCTTCTGAACAAGTGTTAGTGTTTTCTGCACAAACGCGATTCTGCGAAGCAATGTGCACACTTTTGCTTCCCAGGCACAGAGAAGGTGCTAGGAGGGAATTCTCTGCCTGCCTTTCCCCAGTGGTCTGCAAGCTCTCCGGGGCAACATAAAATGTGGGGCTCTGTGATTTCTTTCGTTCTGGACAAGTGTTAGTGTTTTCTGCACAAACGCGATTCTGAGAAGCAATGTGAACACTTCTCCTTCCCAGGCACAGAGAAGGTGCTAGCAGGGAATTCTCTGCTTGCCTTTCCCCAGTGCTCTGAAAGCTCTCCAGGGCAACATAAAATGTGGGGCTCTGTGCTTTCTTTCCTTCTGAACAAGTGTTAGTGTTTTCTGCACAAACGCGATTCTGCGAAGCAATGTGAACACTTCTCCTTCCCAGGCACAGAGAAGGTGCTAGCAGGGAATTCTCTGCCTGCCTTTCCCCAGTGCTCTGCAAGCTCTCCAGGGCAACATAAAATGTGGGGCTCTGTGCTTTCTTTCCTTCTGAACAAGTGTTAGTGTTTTCTGCACAAACGCGATTCTGCGAAGCAATGTGAACACTTTTGCTTCCCAGGCACAGAGAAGGTGCTAGCAGGGAATTCTCTGCCTGCCTTTCCCCAGTGCTCTGCAAGCTCTCCAGGGCAACAGCAAATCTGGGGCTCTGTGCTTTCTTTCCTTCTGAACAAGTGTTAGTGTTTTCTGCACAAACGCGATTCTGCGAAGCAATGTGAACACTTCTCCTTCCCAGGCACAGAGAAGGTGCTAGCAGGGAATTCTCTGCCTGCCTTTCCCCAGTGCTCTGCAAGCTCTCCAGGGCAACATAAAATGTGGGGCTCTGTGCTTTCTTTCCTTCTGAACAAGTGTTAGTGTTTTCTGCACAAACGCGATTCTGAGAAGCAATGTGAACACTTCTCCTTCCCAGGCACAGAGAAGGTGCTAGCAGGGAATTCTCTGCCTGCCTTTCCCCAGTGCTCTGCAAGCTCTCCAGGGCAACATAAAATGTGGGGCTCTGTGATTTCTTTCGTTCTGGACAAGTGTTAGTGTTTTCTGCACAAACGCGATTCTGCAAAGCAATGTGAACACTTTTGCTTCCCAGGCACAGAGAAGGTGCTAGCAGGGAATTCTCTGCCTGCCTTTCCCCAGTGCTCTGCAAGCTCTCCAGGGCAACATAAAATGTGGGGCTCTGTGCTTTCTTTCCTTCTGAACAAGTGTTAGTGTTTTCTGCACAAACGCGATTCTGAGAAGCAATGTGAACACTTCTCCTTCCCAGGCACAGAGAAGGTGCTAGCAGGGAATTCTCTGCCTGCCTTTCCCCAGTGCTCTGCAAGCTCTCCAGGGCAACATAAAATGTGGGGCTCTGTGATTTCTTTCGTTCTGGACAAGTGTTAGTGTTTTCTGCACAAACGCGATTCTGCGAAGCAATGTGAACACTTTTGCTTCCCAGGCACAGAGAAGGTGCTAGCAGGGAATTCTCTGCCTGCCTTTCCCCAGTGCTCTGCAAGCTCTGCAGGGCAACATAAAATCTGGGGCTCTGTGGTTTCTTTCCTTCTGAACAAGTGTTAGTGTTTTCTGCACAAACGCGATTCTGCGAAGCAATGTGAACACTTTTGCTTCCCAGGCACAGAGAAGGTGCTAGCAGGGAATTCTCTGCCTGCCTTTCCCCAGTGCTCTGCAAGCTCTGCAGGGCAACATAAAATCTGGGGCTCTGTGGTTTCTTTCCTTCTGAACAAGTGTTAGTGTTTTCTGCACAAACGCGATTCTGCGAAGCAATGTGAACACTTCTCCTTCCCAGGCACAGAGAAGGTGCTAGCAGGGAATTCTCTGCCTGCCTTTCCCCAGTGCTCTGCAAGCTCTCCAGGGCAACATAAAATGTGGGGCTCTGTGCTTTCTTTCCTTCTGAACAAGTGTTAGTGTTTTCTGCACAAACGCGATTCTGCGAAGCAATGTGAACACTTTTGCTTCCCAGGCACAGAGAAGGTGCTAGCAGGGAATTCTCTGCTTGCCTTTCCCCACTGCTCTGAAAGCTCTCCAGGGCAACATAAAATGTGGGGCTCTGTGGTTTCTTTCCTTCTGAACAAGTGTTAGTGTTTTCTGCACAAAAGCGATTCTGCGAAGCAATGTGAACACTTCTCCTTCCCAGGCACAGAGAAGGTGCTAGCAGGGAATTCTCTGCCTGCCTTTCCCCAGTGCTCTGCAAGCTCTCCAGGGCAACATAAAATCTGGGGCTCTGTGCTTTCTTTCCTTCTGAACAAGTGTTAGTGTTTTCTGCACAAACGCGATTCTGCAAAGCAATGTGAACACTTTTGCTTCCCAGGCACAGAGAAGGTGCTAGCAGGGAATTCTCTGCCTGCTTTTCTCCAGTGCTCTGCAAGCTCTGCAGGGCAACAGAAAATGTGGGGCTCTGTGCTTTCTTTCCTTCTGAACAAGTGTTAGTGTTTTCTGCACAAACGCGATTCTGCGAAGCAATGTGAACACTTCTCCTTCCCAGGCACAGAGAAGGTGCTAGCAGGGAATTCTCTGCCTGCCTTTCCCCAGTGCTCTGCAAGCTCTCCAGGGCAACATAAAATCTGGGGCTCTGTGCTTTCTTTCCTTCTGAACAAGTGTTAGTGTTTTCTGCACAAATGCGATTCTGCAAAGCAATGTGAACACTTTTGCTTCCCAGGCACAGAGAAGGTGCTAGCAGGGAATTCTCTGCTTGCCTTCCCCACTGCTCTGAAAGCTCTCCAGGGCAACATAAAATGTGGGGCTCTGTGGTTTCTTTCCTTCTGAACAAGTGTTAGTGTTTTCTGCACAAACGCGATTCTGCGAAGCAATGTGAACACTTCTCCTTCCCAGGCACAGAGAAGGTGCTAGCAGGGAATTCTCTGCCTGCCTTTCCCGAGTGCTCTGCAAGCTCTCCAGGGCAACATAAAATCTGGGGCTCTGTGCTTTCTTTCCTTCTGAACAAGTGTTAGTGTTTTCTGCACAAACGCGATTCTGCAAAGCAATGTGAACACTTTTGCTTCCCAGGCACAGAGAAGGTGCTAGCAGGGAATTCTCTGCCTGCTTTTCTCCAGTGCTCTGCAAGCTCTGCAGGGCAACAGAAAATGTGGGGCTCTGTGCTTTCTTTCCTTCTGAACAAGTGTTAGTGTTTTCTGCACAAACGCGATTCTGCGAAGCAATGTGAACACTTCTCCTTCCCAGGCACAGAGAAGGTGCTAGCAGGGAATTCTCTGCCTGCCTTTCCCCAGTGCTCTGCAAGCTCTCCAGGGCAACAGAAAATGTGGGGCTCTGTGCTTTCTTTCCTTCTGAACAAGTGTTAGTGTTTTCTGCACAAACGCGATTCTGCGAAGCAATGTGAACACTTCTCCTTCCCAGGCACAGAGAAGGTGCTAGCAGGGAATTCTCTGCCTGCCTTTCCCCAGTGCTCTGCAAGCTCTGCAGGGCAACATAAAATGTGGGGCTCTGTGCTTTCTTTCCTTCTGAACAAGTGTTAGTGTTTTCTGCACAAACGCGATTCTGAGAAGCAATGTGAACACTTTTGCTTCCCAGGCACAGAGAAGGTGCTAGCAGGGAATTCTCTGCTTGCCTTTCCCCAGTGCTCTGAAAGCTCTCCAGGGCAACATAAAATGTGGGGCTCTGTGCTTTCTTTCCTTCTGAACAAGTGTTAGTGTTTGCTGCACAAACGCGATTCTGCGAAGCAATGTGAACACTTCTCCTTCCCAGGCACAGAGAAGGTGCTAGCAGGGAATTCTCTGCCTGCCTTTCCCCAGTGCTCTGCAAGCTCTCCAGGGCAACATAAAATGTGGGGCTCTGTGATTTCTTTCGTTCTGGACAAGTGTTAGTGTTTTCTGCACAAACGCGATTCTGCGAAGCAATGTGAACACTTCTCCTTCCCAGGCACAGAGAAGGTGCTAGCAGGGAATTCTCTGCCTGCCTTTCCCCAGTGCTCTGCAAGCTCTCCAGGGCAACATAAAATGTGGGGCTCTGTGATTTCTTTCGTTCTGGACAAGTGTTAGTGTTTTCTGCACAAACGCGATTCTGCGAAGCAATGTGAACACTTTTGCTTCCCAGGCACAGAGAAGGTGCTAGCAGGGAATTCTCTGCCTGCTTTTCCCCAGTGCTCTGCAAGCTCTGCAGGGCAACATAAAATCTGGGGCTCTGTGGTTTCTTTCGTTCTGGACAAGTGTTAGTGTTTTCTGCACAAACGCGATTCTGCGAAGCAATGTGAACACTTCTCCTTCCCAGGCACAGAGAAGGTGCTAGCAGGGAATTCTCTGCCTGCCTTTCCCCAGTGCTCTGCAAGCTCTGCAGGGCAACAGAAAATGTGGGGCTCTGTGGTTTCTTTCCTTCTGAACAAGTGTTAGTGTTTTCTGCACAAACGCGATTCTGCGAAGCAATGTGAACACTTCTCCTTCCCAGGCACAGAGAAGGTGCTAGCAGGGAATTCTCTGCCTGCTTTTCCCCAGTGCTCTGCAAGCTCTGCAGGGCAACATAAAATGTGGGGCTCTGTGCTTTCTTTCCTTCTGAACAAGTGTTAGTGTTTTCTGCACAAACGCGATTCTGCGAAGCAATGTGAACACTTCTCCTTCCCAGGCACAGAGAAGGTGCTAGCAGGGAATTCTCTGCCTGCCTTTCCCCAGTGCTCTGCAAGCTCTCCAGGGCAACATAAAATGTGGGGCTCTGTGCTTTCTTTCCTTCTGAACAAGTGTTAGTGTTTTCTGCACAAACGCGATTCTGCGAAGCAATGTGAACACTTCTCCTTCCCAGGCACAGAGAAGGTGCTAGCAGGGAATTCTCTGCCTGCCTTTCCCCAGTGCTCTGCAAGCTCTCCAGGGCAACAGAAAATGTGGGGCTCTGTGCTTTCTTTCCTTCTGAACAAGTGTTAGTGTTTTCTGCACAAACGCGATTCTGCGAAGCAATGTGAACACTTTTGCTTCCCAGGCACAGAGAAGGTGCTAGCAGGGAATTCTCTGCCTGCCTTTCCCCAGTGCTCTGCAAGCTCTGCAGGGCAACATAAAATGTGGGGCTCTGTGCTTTCTTTCCTTCTGAACAAGTGTTAGTGTTTTCTGCACAAACGCGATTCTGAGAAGCAATGTGAACACTTCTCCTTCCCAGGCACAGAGAAGGTGCTAGCAGGGAATTCTCTGCCTGCCTTTCCCCAGTGCTCTGCAAGCTCTCCAGGGCAACATAAAATGTGGGGCTCTGTGCTTTCTTTCCTTCTGAACAAGTGTTAGTGTTTTCTGCACAAACGCGATTCTGCGAAGCAATGTGAACACTTCTCCTTCCCAGGCACAGAGAAGGTGCTAGCAGGGAATTCTCTGCCTGCTTTTCCCCAGTGCTCTGCAAGCTCTCCAGGGCAACATAAAATGTGGGGCTCTGTGCTTTCTTTCCTTCTGAACAAGTGTTAGTGTTTTCTGCACAAACACGATTCTGAGAAGCAATGTGAACACTTCTCCTTCCCAGGCACAGAGAAGGTGCTAGCAGGGAATTCTCTGCCTGCCTTTCCCCAGTGCTCTGCAAGCTCTCCAGGGCAACATAAAATGTGGGGCTCTGTGCTTTCTTTCCTTCTGAACAAGTGTTAGTGTTTTCTGCACAAACGCGATTCTGCGAAGCAATGTGAACACTTCTCCTTCCCAGGCACAGAGAAGGTGCTAGCAGGGAATTCTCTGCCTGCCTTTCCCCAGTGCTCTGCAAGCTCTCCAGGGCAACATAAAATGTGGGGCTCTGTGATTTCTTTCGTTCTGGACAAGTGTTAGTGTTTTCTGCACAAACGCGATTCTGCGAAGCAATGTGAACACTTTTGCTTCCCAGGCACAGAGAAGGTGCTAGCAGGGAATTCTCTGCTTGCCTTTCCCCAGTGCTCTGAAAGCTCTCCAGGGCAACATAAAATGTGGGGCTCTGTGGTTTCTTTCCTTCTGAACAAGTGTTAGTGTTTTCTGCACAAACGCGATTCTGCGAAGCAATGTGAACACTTCTCCTTCCCAGGCACAGAGAAGGTGCTAGCAGGGAATTCTCTGCCTGCCTTTCCCCAGTGCTCTGCAAGCTCTCCAGGGCAACATAAAATGTGGGGCTCTGTGCTTTCTTTCCTTCTGAACAAGTGTTAGTGTTTTCTGCACAAACGCGATTCTGCGAAGCAATGTGAACACTTTTGCTTCCCAGGCACAGAGAAGGTGCTAGCAGGGAATTCTCTGCCTGCTTTTCCCCAGTGCTCTGCAAGCTCTGCAGGGCAACATAAAATCTGGGGCTCTGTGCTTTCTTTCCTTCTGAACAAGTGTTAGTGTTTTCTGCACAAACGCGATTCTGCAAAGCAATGTGAACACTTTTGCTTCCCAGGCACAGAGAAGGTGCTAGCAGGGAATTCTCTGCCTGCCTTTCCCCAGTGCTCTGCAAGCTCTCCAGGGCAACATAAAATGTGGGGCTCTGTGATTTCTTTCGTTCTGAACAAGTGTTAGTGTTTTCTGCACAAACGCGATTCTGCGAAGCAATGTGAACACTTTTGCTTCCCAGGCACAGAGAAGGTGCTAGCAGGGAATTCTCTGCTTGCCTTTCCCCAGTGCTCTGCAAGCTCTCCAGGGCAACATAAAATGTGGGGCTCTGTGGTTTCTTTCCTTCTGAACAAGTGTTAGTGTTTTCTGCACAAACGCGATTCTGCGAAGCAATGTGAACACTTCTCCTTCCCAGGCACAGAGAAGGTGCTAGCAGGGAATTCTCTGCCTGCCTTTCCCCAGTGCTCTGCAAGCTCTCCAGGGCAACATAAAATGTGGGGCTCTGTGCTTTCTTTCCTTCTGAACAAGTGTTAGTGTTTTCTGCACAAACGCGATTCTGCGAAGCAATGTGAACACTTTTGCTTCCCAGGCACAGAGAAGGTGCTAGCAGGGAATTCTCTGCCTGCCTTTCCCCAGTGCTCTGCAAGCTCTGCAGGGCAACATAAAATGTGGGGCTCTGTGCTTTCT
The DNA here is from genome assembly GCA_030819815.1 of Strix occidentalis. Classification (NCBI taxonomy): domain Eukaryota; kingdom Metazoa; phylum Chordata; class Aves; order Strigiformes; family Strigidae; genus Strix; species Strix occidentalis. The sequence goes on along the minus strand of JASWHU010000084.1, from coordinate 303,119 downwards.
TTCCTTCTGAACAAGTGTTAGTGTTTTCTGCACAAACGCGATTCTGCGAAGCAATGTGCACACTTTTGCTTCCCAGGCACAGAGAAGGTGCTAGCAGGGAATTCTCTGCCTGCCTTTCCCCAGTGCTCTGCAAGCTCTCCAGGGCAACATAAAATGTGGGGCTCTGTGCTTTCTTTCCTTCTGAACAAGTGTTAGTGTTTTCTGCACAAACGCGATTCTGCAAAGCAATGTGAACACTTCTCCTTCCCAGGCACAGAGAAGGTGCTAGCAGGGAATTCTCTGCCTGCCTTTCCCCAGTGCTCTGCAAGCTCTCCAGGGCAACATAAAATGTGGGGCTCTGTGATTTCTTTCGTTCTGGACAAGTGTTAGTGTTTTCTGCACAAACGCGATTCTGCGAAGCAATGTGAACACTTCTCCTTCCCAGGCACAGAGAAGGTGCTAGCAGGGAATTCTCTGCCTGCCTTTCCCCAGTGCTCTGCAAGCTCTCCGGGGCAACATAAAATGTGGGGCTCTGTGATTTCTTGCGTTCTGGACAAGTGTTAGTGTTTTCTGCACAAACGCGATTCTGCGAAGCAATGTGAACACTTTTGCTTCCCAGGCACAGAGAAGGTGCTAGCAGGGAATTCTCTGCTTGCCTTTCCCCAGTGCTCTGAAAGCTCTCCAGGGCAACATAAAATGTGGGGCTCTGTGCTTTCTTTCCTTCTGAACAAGTGTTAGTGTTTTCTGCACAAACGCGATTCTGAGAAGCAATGTGAACACTTCTCCTTCCCAGGCACAGAGAAGGTGCTAGCAGGGAATTCTCTGCCTGCCTTTCCCCAGTGCTCTGCAAGCTCTGCAGGGCAACATAAAATGTGGGGCTCTGTGCTTTCTTTCCTTCTGAACAAGTGTTAGTGTTTTCTGCACAAACGCGATTCTGCGAAGCAATGTGAACACTTTTGCTTCCCAGGCACAGAGAAGGTGCTAGCAGGGAATTCTCTGCCTGCCTTTCCCCAGTGCTCTGCAAGCTCTCCAGGGCAACATAAAATCTGGGGCTCTGTGGTTTCTTTCCTTCTGAACAAGTGTTAGTGTTTTCTGCACAAACGCGATTCTGCGAAGCAATGTGAACACTTCTCCTTCCCAGGCACAGAGACGGTGCTAGCAGGGAATCCTCTGCCTGCCTTTCCCCAGTGCTCTGCAAGCTCTCCAGGGCAACATAAAATGTGGGGCTCTGTGCTTTCTTTCCTTCTGAACAAGTGTTAGTGTTTTCTGCACAAACGCGATTCTGCGAAGCAATGTGAACACTTTTGCTTCCCAGGCACAGAGAAGGTGCTAGCAGGGAATTCTCTGCCTGCCTTTCCCCAGTGCTCTGCAAGCTCTCCAGGGCAACAGCAAATCTGGGGCTCTGTGCTTTCTTTCCTTCTGAACAAGTGTTAGTGTTTTCTGCACAAACGCGATTCTGAGAAGCAATGTGAACACTTCTCCTTCCCAGGCACAGAGAAGGTGCTAGCAGGGAATTCTCTGCCTGCTTTTCCCCAGTGCTCTGCAAGCTCTCCAGGGCAACATAAAATGTGGGGCTCTGTGCTTTCTTTCCTTCTGAACAAGTGTTAGTGTTTTCTGCACAAACGCGATTCTGAGAAGCAATGTGAACACTTTTGCTTCCCAGGCACAGAGAAGGTGCTAGCAGGGAATTCTCTGCCTGCTTTTCTCCAGTGCTCTGCAAGCTCTGCAGGGCAACAGAAAATGTGGGGCTCTGTGCTTTCTTTCCTTCTGAACAAGTGTTAGTGTTTTCTGCACAAACGCGATTCTGAGAAGCAATGTGAACACTTCTCCTTCCCAGGCACAGAGAAGGTGCTAGCAGGGAATTCTCTGCCTGCCTTTCCCCAGTGCTCTGCAAGCTCTGCAGGGCAACATAAAATGTGGGGCTCTGTGCTTTCTTTCCTTCTGAACAAGTGTTAGTGTTTTCTGCACAAACGCGATTCTGCGAAGCAATGTGAACACTTCTCCTTCCCAGGCACAGAGAAGGTGCTAGCAGGGAATTCTCTGCCTGCCTTTCCCCAGTGCTCTGCAAGCTCTCCAGGGCAACATAAAATGTGGGGCTCTGTGCTTTCTTTCCTTCTGAACAAGTGTTAGTGTTTTCTGCACAAACGCGATTCTGAGAAGCAATGTGAACACTTTTGCTTCCCAGGCACAGAGAAGGTGCTAGCAGGGAATTCTCTGCCTGCCTTTCCCCAGTGCTCTGCAAGCTCTCCAGGGCAACATAAAATGTGGGGCTCTGTGCTTTCTTTCCTTCTGAACAAGTGTTAGTGTTTTCTGCACAAACGCGATTCTGCGAAGCAATGTGAACACTTTTGCTTCCCAGGCACAGAGAAGGTGCTAGCAGGGAATTCTCTGCCTGCCTTTCCCCAGTGCTCTGCAAGCTCTCCAGGGCAACATAAAATGTGGGGCTCTGTGCTTTCTTTCCTTCTGAACAAGTGTTAGTGTTTTCTGCACAAACGCGATTCTGCGAAGCAATGTGAACACTTTTGCTTCCCAGGCACAGAGAAGGTGCTAGCAGGGAATTCTCTGCCTGCTTTTCCCCAGTGCTCTGCAAGCTCTGCAGGGCAACATAAAATCTGGGGCTCTGTGGTTTCTTTCGTTCTGGACAAGTGTTAGTGTTTTCTGCACAAACGCGATTCTGCGAAGCAATGTGAACACTTCTCCTTCCCAGGCACAGAGAAGGTGCTAGCAGGGAATTCTCTGCCTGCCTTTCCCCAGTGCTCTGCAAGCTCTGCAGGGCAACAGAAAATGTGGGGCTCTGTGGTTTCTTTCCTTCTGAACAAGTGTTAGTGTTTTCTGCACAAACGCGATTCTGCGAAGCAATGTGAACACTTCTCCTTTCCAGGCACAGAGAAGGTGCTAGCAGGGAATTCTCTGCCTGCTTTTCCCCAGTGCTCTGCAAGCTCTGCAGGGCAACATAAAATGTGGGGCTCTGTGCTTTCTTTCCTTCTGAACAAGTGTTAGTGTTTTCTGCACAAACGCGATTCTGCGAAGCAATGTGAACACTTCTCCTTCCCAGGCACAGAGAAGGTGCTAGCAGGGAATTCTCTGCCTGCCTTTCCCCAGTGCTCTGCAAGCTCTCCAGGGCAACATAAAATGTGGGGCTCTGTGCTTTCTTTCCTTCTGAACAAGTGTTAGTGTTTTCTGCACAAACGCGATTCTGCGAAGCAATGTGAACACTTCTCCTTCCCAGGCACAGAGAAGGTGCTAGCAGGGAATTCTCTGCCTGCCTTTCCCCAGTGCTCTGCAAGCTCTCCAGGGCAACATAAAATGTGGGGCTCTGTGCTTTCTTTCCTTCTGAACAAGTGTTAGTGTTTTCTGCACAAACGCGATTCTGCGAAGCAATGTGAACACTTTTGCTTCCCAGGCACAGAGAAGGTGCTAGCAGGGAATTCTCTGCCTGCCTTTCCCCAGTGCTCTGCAAGCTCTCCAGGGCAACATAAAATGTGGGGCTCTGTGCTTTCTTTCCTTCTGAACAAGTGTTAGTGTTTTCTGCACAAACGCGATTCTGAGAAGCAATGTGAACACTTCTCCTTCCCAGGCACAGAGAAGGTGCTAGCAGGGAATTCTCTGCCTGCCTTTCCCCAGTGCTCTGCAAGCTCTCCAGGGCAACATAAAATGTGGGGCTCTGTGCTTTCTTTCCTTCTGAACAAGTGTTAGTGTTTGCTGCACAAACGCGATTCTGCGAAGCAATGTGAACGCTTCTCCTTCCCAGGCACAGAGAAGGTGCTAGCAGGGAATTCTCTGCCTGCTTTTCCCCAGTGCTCTGCAAGCTCTCCAGGGCAACATAAAATGTGGGGCTCTGTGCTTTCTTTCCTTCTGAACAAGTGTTAGTGTTTTCTGCACAAACGCGATTCTGAGAAGCAATGTGAACACTTCTCCTTCCCAGGCACAGAGAAGGTGCTAGCAGGGAATTCTCTGCCTGCCTTTCCCCAGTGCTCTGCAAGCTCTCCAGGGCAACATAAAATGTGGGGCTCTGTGCTTTCTTTCCTTCTGAACAAGTGTTAGTGTTTTCTGCACAAACGCGATTCTGCGAAGCAATGTGAACACTTCTCCTTCCCAGGCACAGAGAAGGTGCTAGCAGGGAATTCTCTGCCTGCCTTTCCCCAGTGCTCTGCAAGCTCTCCAGGGCAACATAAAATGTGGGGCTCTGTGATTTCTTTCGTTCTGGACAAGTGTTAGTGTTTTCTGCACAAACGCGATTCTGCGAAGCAATGTGAACACTTTTGCTTCCCAGGCACAGAGAAGGTGCTAGCAGGGAATTCTCTGCTTGCCTTTCCCCAGTGCTCTGAAAGCTCTCCAGGGCAACATAAAATCTGGGGCTCTGTGGTTTCTTTCCTTCTGAACAAGTGTTAGTGTTTTCTGCACAAACGCGATTCTGCGAAGCAATGTGAACACTTCTCCTTCCCAGGCACAGAGAAGGTGCTAGCAGGGAATTCTCTGCCTGCCTTTCCCCAGTGCTCTGCAAGCTCTCCAGGGCAACATAAAATGTGGGGCTCTGTGCTTTCTTTCCTTCTGAACAAGTGTTAGTGTTTTCTGCACAAACGCGATTCTGCGAAGCAATGTGAACACTTTTGCTTCCCAGGCACAGAGAAGGTGCTAGCAGGGAATTCTCTGCCTGCTTTTCCCCAGTGCTCTGCAAGCTCTGCAGGGCAACATAAAATCTGGGGCTCTGTGCTTTCTTTCCTTCTGAACAAGTGTTAGTGTTTTCTGCACAAACGCGATTCTGAGAAGCAATGTGAACACTTCTCCTTCCCAGGCACAGAGAAGGTGCTAGCAGGGAATTCTCTGCCTGCCTTTCCCCAGTGCTCTGCAAGCTCTCCAGGGCAACATAAAATGTGGGGCTCTGTGCTTTCTTTCCTTCTGAACAAGTGTTAGTGTTTTCTGCACAAACGCGATTCTGCGAAGCAATGTGAACACTTCTCCTTCCCAGGCACAGAGAAGGTGCTAGCAGGGAATTCTCTGCCTGCTTTTCCCCAGTGCTCTGCAAGCTCTCCAGGGCAACATAAAATCTGGGGCTCTGTGCTTTCTTTCCTTCTGAACAAGTGTTAGTGTTTTCTGCACAAACGCGATTCTGCAAAGCAATGTGAACACTTTTGCTTCCCAGGCACAGAGAAGGTGCTAGCAGGGAATTCTCTGCCTGCCTTTCCCCAGTGCTCTGCAAGCTCTCCAGGGCAACATAAAATGTGGGGCTCTGTGATTTCTTTCGTTCTGAACAAGTGTTAGTGTTTTCTGCACAAACGCGATTCTGCGAAGCAATGTGAACACTTTTGCTTCCCAGGCACAGAGAAGGTGCTAGCAGGGAATTCTCTGCTTGCCTTTCCCCAGTGCTCTGCAAGCTCTCCAGGGCAACATAAAATGTGGGGCTCTGTGGTTTCTTTCCTTCTGAACAAGTGTTAGTGTTTTCTGCACAAACGCGATTCTGCGAAGCAATGTGAACACTTCTCCTTCCCAGGCACAGAGAAGGTGCTAGCAGGGAATTCTCTGCCTGCCTTTCCCCAGTGCTCTGCAAGCTCTCCAGGGCAACATAAAATGTGGGGCTCTGTGCTTTCTTTCCTTCTGAACAAGTGTTAGTGTTTTCTGCACAAACGCGATTCTGCGAAGCAATGTGAACACTTTTGCTTCCCAGGCACAGAGAAGGTGCTAGCAGGGAATTCTCTGCCTGCCTTTCCCCAGTGCTCTGCAAGCTCTGCAGGGCAACATAAAATGTGGGGCTCTGTGGTTTCTTTCCTTCTGAACAAGTGTTAGTGTTTTCTGCACAAACGCGATTCTGCGAAGCAATGTGCACACTTTTGCTTCCCAGGCACAGAGAAGGTGCTAGCAGGGAATTCTCTGCCTGCCTTTCCCCAGTGCTCTGCAAGCTCTCCAGGGCAACATAAAATGTGGGGCTCTGTGCTTTCTTTCCTTCTGAACAAGTGTTAGTGTTTTCTGCACAAACGCGATTCTGCAAAGCAATGTGAACACTTCTCCTTCCCAGGCACAGAGAAGGTGCTAGCAGGGAATTCTCTGCCTGCCTTTCCCCAGTGCTCTGCAAGCTCTCCAGGGCAACAGCAAATCTGGGGCTCTGTGCTTTCTTTCCTTCTGAACAAGTGTTAGTGTTTTCTGCACAAACGCGATTCTGAGAAGCAATGTGAACACTTCTCCTTCCCAGGCACAGAGAAGGTGCTAGCAGGGAATTCTCTGCCTGCTTTTCCCCAGTGCTCTGCAAGCTCTCCAGGGCAACATAAAATGTGGGGCTCTGTGCTTTCTTTCCTTCTGAACAAGTGTTAGTGTTTTCTGCACAAACGCGATTCTGCGAAGCAATGTGAACACTTTTGCTTCCCAGGCACAGAGAAGGTGCTAGCAGGGAATTCTCTGCCTGCCTTTCCCCAGTGCTCTGCAAGCTCTCCAGGGCAACATAAAATCTGGGGCTCTGTGCTTTCTTTCCTTCTGAACAAGTGTTAGTGTTTTCTGCACAAACGCGATTCTGCGAAGCAATGTGAACACTTCTCCTTCCCAGGCACAGAGAAGGTGCTAGCAGGGAATTCTCTGCCTGCCTTTCCCCAGTGCTCTGCAAGCTCTCCAGGGCAACATAAAATGTGGGGCTCTGTGATTTCTTTCGTTCTGGACAAGTGTTAGTGTTTTCTGCACAAACGCGATTCTGCAAAGCAATGTGAACACTTTTGCTTCCCAGGCACAGAGAAGGTGCTAGCAGGGAATTCTCTGCCTGCCTTTCCCCAGTGCTCTGCAAGCTCTCCAGGGCAACATAAAATGTGGGGCTCTGTGCTTTCTTTCCTTCTGAACAAGTGTTAGTGTTTTCTGCACAAACGCGATTCTGAGAAGCAATGTGAACACTTCTCCTTCCCAGGCACAGAGAAGGTGCTAGCAGGGAATTCTCTGCCTGCCTTTCCCCAGTGCTCTGCAAGCTCTCCAGGGCAACATAAAATGTGGGGCTCTGTGATTTCTTTCGTTCTGGACAAGTGTTAGTGTTTTCTGCACAAACGCGATTCTGCAAAGCAATGTGAACACTTCTCCTTCCCAGGCACAGAGAAGGTGCTAGCAGGGAATTCTCTGCCTGCTTTTCCCCAGTGCTCTGCAAGCTCTGCAGGGCAACATAAAATCTGGGGCTCTGTGCTTTCTTTCCTTCTGAACAAGTGTTAGTGTTTTCTGCACAAACGCGATTCTGCGAAGCAATGTGAACACTTCTCCTTCCCAGGCACAGAGACGGTGCTAGCAGGGAATTCTCTGCCTGCCTTTCCCCAGTGCTCTGCAAGCTCTCCAGGGCAACATAAAATGTGGGGCTCTGTGCTTTCTTTCCTTCTGAACAAGTGTTAGTGTTTTCTGCACAAACGCGATTCTGAGAAGCAATGTGAACACTTCTCCTTCCCAGGCACAGAGAAGGTGCTAGCAGGGAATTCTCTGCCTGCCTTTCCCCAGTGCTCTGCAAGCTCTGCAGGGCAACATAAAATGTGGGGCTCTGTGCTTTCTTTCCTTCTGAACAAGTGTTAGTGTTTTCTGCACAAACGCGATTCTGCGAAGCAATGTGAACACTTCTCCTTCCCAGGCACAGAGAAGGTGCTAGCAGGGAATTCTCTGCCTGCTTTTCCCCAGTGCTCTGCAAGCTCTCCAGGGCAACATAAAATGTGGGGCTCTGTGCTTTCTTTCCTTCTGAACAAGTGTTAGTGTTTTCTGCACAAACGCGATTCTGAGAAGCAATGTGAACACTTTTGCTTCCCAGGCACAGAGAAGGTGCTAGCAGGGAATTCTCTGCCTGCCTTTCCCCAGTGCTCTGCAAGCTCTCCAGGGCAACATAAAATGTGGGGCTCTGTGCTTTCTTTCCTTCTGAACAAGTGTTAGTGTTTTCTGCACAAACGCGATTCTGCGAAGCAATGTGAACACTTCTCCTTCCCAGGCACAGAGAAGGTGCTAGCAGGGAATTCTCTGCCTGCCTTTCCCCAGTGCTCTGCAAGCTCTCCAGGGCAACATAAAATGTGGGGCTCTGTGATTTCTTTCGTTCTGGACAAGTGTTAGTGTTTTCTGCACAAACGCGATTCTGCAAAGCAATGTGAACACTTTTGCTTCCCAGGCACAGAGAAGGTGCTAGCAGGGAATTCTCTGCCTGCCTTTCCCCAGTGCTCTGCAAGCTCTGCAGGGCAACATAAAATGTGGGGCTCTGTGCTTTCTTTCCTTCTGAACAAGTGTTAGTGTTTTCTGCACAAACGCGATTCTGCGAAGCAATGTGAACACTTCTCCTTCCCAGGCACAGAGAAGGTGCTAGCAGGGAATTCTCTGCCTGCCTTTCCCCAGTGCTCTGCAAGCTCTCCAGGGCAACATAAAATGTGGGGCTCTGTGCTTTCTTTCCTTCTGAACAAGTGTTAGTGTTTTCTGCACAAACGCGATTCTGCGAAGCAATGTGAACACTTCTCCTTCCCAGGCACAGAGAAGGTGCTAGCAGGGAATTCTCTGCCTGCCTTTCCCCAGTGCTCTGCAAGCTCTCCAGGGCAACATAAAATCTGGGGCTCTGTGCTTTCTTTCCTTCTGAACAAGTGTTAGTGTTTTCTGCACAAACGCGATTCTGCGAAGCAATGTGAACACTTTTGCTTCCCAGGCACAGAGAAGGTGCTAGCAGGGAATTCTCTGCTTGCCTTTCCCCAGTGCTCTGAAAGCTCTCCAGGGCAACATAAAATCTGGGGCTCTGTGGTTTCTTTCCTTCTGAACAAGTGTTAGTGTTTTCTGCACAAACGCGATTCTGCGAAGCAATGTGAACACTTCTCCTTCCCAGGCACAGAGAAGGTGCTAGCAGGGAATTCTCTGCCTGCCTTTCCCCAGTGCTCTGCAAGCTCTCCAGGGCAACATAAAATGTGGGGCTCTGTGCTTTCTTTCCTTCTGAACAAGTGTTAGTGTTTTCTGCACAAACGCGATTCTGCGAAGCAATGTGAACACTTCTCCTTCCCAGGCACAGAGAAGGTGCTAGCAGGGAATTCTCTGCCTGCCTTTCCCCAGTGCTCTGCAAGCTCTCCAGGGCAACATAAAATGTGGGGCTCTGTGATTTCTTTCGTTCTGGACAAGTGTTAGTGTTTTCTGCACAAACGCGATTCTGCGAAGCAATGTGAACACTTTTGCTTCCCAGGCACAGAGAAGGTGCTAGCAGGGAATTCTCTGCCTGCCTTTCCCCAGTGCTCTGCAAGCTCTCCAGGGCAACATAAAATGTGGGGCTCTGTGCTTTCTTTCCTTCTGAACAAGTGTTAGTGTTTTCTGCACAAACGCGATTCTGAGAAGCAATGTGAACACTTCTCCTTCCCAGGCACAGAGAAGGTGCTAGCAGGGAATTCTCTGCCTGCCTTTCCCCAGTGCTCTGCAAGCTCTCCAGGGCAACATAAAATGTGGGGCTCTGTGATTTCTTTCGTTCTGGACAAGTGTTAGTGTTTTCTGCACAAACGCGATTCTGCGAAGCAATGTGAACACTTTTGCTTCCCAGGCACAGAGAAGGTGCTAGCAGGGAATTCTCTGCTTGCCTTTCCCCAGTGCTCTGAAAGCTCTCCAGGGCAACATAAAATCTGGGGCTCTGTGGTTTCTTTCCTTCTGAACAAGTGTTAGTGTTTTCTGCACAAACGCGATTCTGCGAAGCAATGTGAACACTTCTCCTTCCCAGGCACAGAGAAGGTGCTAGCAGGGAATTCTCTGCCTGCCTTTCCCCAGTGCTCTGCAAGCTCTCCAGGGCAACATAAAATGTGGGGCTCTGTGCTTTCTTTCCTTCTGAACAAGTGTTAGTGTTTTCTGCACAAACGCGATTCTGCGAAGCAATGTGAACACTTCTCCTTCCCAGGCACAGAGAAGGTGCTAGCAGGGAATTCTCTGCCTGCCTTTCCCCAGTGCTCTGCAAGCTCTCCAGGGCAACATAAAATGTGGGGCTCTGTGATTTCTTTCGTTCTGGACAAGTGTTAGTGTTTTCTGCACAAACGCGATTCTGCAAAGCAATGTGAACACTTTTGCTTCCCAGGCACAGAGAAGGTGCTAGCAGGGAATTCTCTGCCTGCCTTTCCCCAGTGCTCTGCAAGCTCTCCAGGGCAACATAAAATGTGGGGCTCTGTGCTTTCTTTCCTTCTGAACAAGTGTTAGTGTTTTCTGCACAAACGCGATTCTGCGAAGCAATGTGAACACTTCTCCTTCCCAGGCACAGAGAAGGTGCTAGCAGGGAATTCTCTGCCTGCTTTTCCCCAGTGCTCTGCAAGCTCTCCAGGGCAACATAAAATCTGGGGCTCTGTGCTTTCTTTCCTTCTGAACAAGTGTTAGTGTTTTCTGCACAAACGCGATTCTGCAAAGCAATGTGAACACTTTTGCTTCCCAGGCACAGAGAAGGTGCTAGCAGGGAATTCTCTGCCTGCCTTTCCCCAGTGCTCTGCAAGCTCTCCAGGGCAACATAAAATGTGGGGCTCTGTGATTTCTTTCGTTCTGAACAAGTGTTAGTGTTTTCTGCACAAACGCGATTCTGCGAAGCAATGTGAACACTTTTGCTTCCCAGGCACAGAGAAGGTGCTAGCAGGGAATTCTCTGCTTGCCTTTCCCCAGTGCTCTGAAAGCTCTCCAGGGCAACATAAAATGTGGGGCTCTGTGGTTTCTTTCCTTCTGAACAAGTGTTAGTGTTTTCTGCACAAACGCGATTCTGCGAAGCAATGTGAACACTTCTCCTTCCCAGGCACAGAGAAGGTGCTAGCAGGGAATTCTCTGCCTGCCTTTCCCCAGTGCTCTGCAAGCTCTCCAGGGCAACATAAAATGTGGGGCTCTGTGCTTTCTTTCCTTCTGAACAAGTGTTAGTGTTTTCTGCACAAACGCGATTCTGCGAAGCAGTGTGAACACTTTTGCTTCCCAGGCACAGAGAAGGTGCTAGCAGGGAATTCTCTGCCTGCCTTTCCCCAGTGCTCTGCAAGCTCTGCAGGGCAACATAAAATGTGGGGCTCTGTGGTTTCTTTCCTTCTGAACAAGTGTTAGTGTTTTCTGCACAAACGCGATTCTGCGAAGCAATGTGCACACTTTTGCTTCCCAGGCACAGAGAAGGTGCTAGCAGGGAATTCTCTGCCTGCCTTTCCCCAGTGCTCTGCAAGCTCTCCAGGGCAACATAAAATGTGGGGCTCTGTGCTTTCTTTCCTTCTGAACAAGTGTTAGTGTTTTCTGCACAAACGCGATTCTGCAAAGCAATGTGAACACTTCTCCTTCCCAGGCACAGAGAAGGTGCTAGCAGGGAATTCTCTGCCTGCCTTTCCCCAGTGCTCTGCAAGCTCTCCAGGGCAACATAAAATGTGGGGCTCTGTGATTTCTTTCGTTCTGGACAAGTGTTAGTGTTTTCTGCACAAACGCGATTCTGCAAAGCAATGTGAACACTTTTGCTTCCCAGGCACAGAGAAGGTGCTAGCAGGGAATTCTCTGCCTGCCTTTCCCCAGTGCTCTGCAAGCTCTCCGGGGCAACATAAAATGTGGGGCTCTGTGATTTCTTTCGTTCTGGACAAGTGTTAGTGTTTTCTGCACAAACGCGATTCTGCGAAGCAATGTGAACACTTCTCCTTCCCAGGCACAGAGACGGTGCTAGCAGGGAATCCTCTGCCTGCCTTTCCCCAGTGCTCTGCAAGCTCTCCAGGGCAACATAAAATGTGGGGCTCTGTGCTTTCTTTCCTTCTGAACAAGTGTTAGTGTTTTCTGCACAAACGCGATTCTGCGAAGCAATGTGAACACTTTTGCTTCCCAGGCACAGAGAAGGTGCTAGCAGGGAATTCTCTGCCTGCCTTTCCCCAGTGCTCTGCAAGCTCTCCAGGGCAACAGCAAATCTGGGGCTCTGTGCTTTCTTTCCTTCTGAACAAGTGTTAGTGTTTTCTGCACAAACGCGATTCTGAGAAGCAATGTGAACACTTCTCCTTCCCAGGCACAGAGAAGGTGCTAGCAGGGAATTCTCTGCCTGCTTTTCCCCAGTGCTCTGCAAGCTCTCCAGGGCAACATAAAATGTGGGGCTCTGTGCTTTCTTTCCTTCTGAACAAGTGTTAGTGTTTTCTGCACAAACGCGATTCTGAGAAGCAATGTGAACACTTTTGCTTCCCAGGCACAGAGAAGGTGCTAGCAGGGAATTCTCTGCCTGCCTTTCCCCAGTGCTCTGCAAGCTCTCCAGGGCAACATAAAATCTGGGGCTCTGTGCTTTCTTTCCTTCTGAACAAGTGTTAGTGTTTTCTGCACAAACGCGATTCTGCGAAGCAATGTGAACACTTCTCCTTCCCAGGCACAGAGAAGGTGCTAGCAGGGAATTCTCTGCCTGCCTTTCCCCAGTGCTCTGCAAGCTCTCCAGGGCAACATAAAATGTGGGGCTCTGTGATTTCTTTCGTTCTGGACAAGTGTTAGTGTTTTCTGCACAAACGCGATTCTGCAAAGCAATGTGAACACTTTTGCTTCCCAGGCACAGAGAAGGTGCTAGCAGGGAATTCTCTGCCTGCCTTTCCCCAGTGCTCTGCAAGCTCTCCAGGGCAACATAAAATGTGGGGCTCTGTGCTTTCTTTCCTTCTGAACAAGTGTTAGTGTTTTCTGCACAAACGCGATTCTGAGAAGCAATGTGAACACTTCTCCTTCCCAGGCACAGAGAAGGTGCTAGCAGGGAATTCTCTGCCTGCCTTTCCCCAGTGCTCTGCAAGCTCTCCAGGGCAACATAAAATGTGGGGCTCTGTGATTTCTTTCGTTCTGGACAAGTGTTAGTGTTTTCTGCACAAACGCGATTCTGCGAAGCAATGTGAACACTTCTCCTTCCCAGGCACAGAGAAGGTGCTAGCAGGGAATTCTCTGCCTGCTTTTCCCCAGTGCTCTGCAAGCTCTGCAGGGCAACATAAAATCTGGGGCTCTGTGCTTTCTTTCCTTCTGAACAAGTGTTAGTGTTTTCTGCACAAACGCGATTCTGCGAAGCAATGTGAACACTTCTCCTTCCCAGGCACAGAGACGGTGCTAGCAGGGAATTCTCTGCCTGCCTTTCCCCAGTGCTCTGCAAGCTCTCCAGGGCAACATAAAATGTGGGGCTCTGTGCTTTCTTTCCTTCTGAACAAGTGTTAGTGTTTTCTGCACAAACGCGATTCTGAGAAGCAATGTGAACACTTCTCCTTCCCAGGCACAGAGAAGGTGCTAGCAGGGAATTCTCTGCCTGCCTTTCCCCAGTGCTCTGCAAGCTCTGCAGGGCAACAGAAAATGTGGGGCTCTGTGGTTTCTTTCCTTCTGAACAAGTGTTAGTGTTTTCTGCACAAACGCGATTCTGCGAAGCAATGTGAACACTTCTCCTTCCCAGGCACAGAGAAGGTGCTAGCAGGGAATTCTCTGCCTGCTTTTCCCCAGTGCTCTGCAAGCTCTGCAGGGCAACATAAAATGTGGGGCTCTGTGCTTTCTTTCCTTCTGAACAAGTGTTAGTGTTTTCTGCACAAACGCGATTCTGCGAAGCAATGTGAACACTTCTCCTTCCCAGGCACAGAGAAGGTGCTAGCAGGGAATTCTCTGCCTGCCTTTCCCCAGTGCTCTGCAAGCTCTCCAGGGCAACATAAAATGTGGGGCTCTGTGCTTTCTTTCCTTCTGAACAAGTGTTAGTGTTTTCTGCACAAACGCGATTCTGCGAAGCAATGTGAACACTTCTCCTTCCCAGGCACAGAGAAGGTGCTAGCAGGGAATTCTCTGCCTGCCTTTCCCCAGTGCTCTGCAAGCTCTCCAGGGCAACATAAAATGTGGGGCTCTGTGATTTCTTTCGTTCTGGACAAGTGTTAGTGTTTTCTGCACAAACGCGATTCTGCAAAGCAATGTGAACACTTTTGCTTCCCAGGCACAGAGAAGGTGCTAGCAGGGAATTCTCTGCCTGCCTTTCCCCAGTGCTCTGCAAGCTCTGCAGGGCAACATAAAATGTGGGGCTCTGTGCTTTCTTTCCTTCTGAACAAGTGTTAGTGTTTTCTGCACAAACGCGATTCTGCGAAGCAATGTGAACACTTCTCCTTCCCAGGCACAGAGAAGGTGCTAGCAGGGAATTCTCTGCCTGCCTTTCCCCAGTGCTCTGCAAGCTCTCCAGGGCAACAGAAAATGTGGGGCTCTGTGCTTTCTTTCCTTCTGAACAAGTGTTAGTGTTTTCTGCACAAACGCGATTCTGCGAAGCAATGTGAACACTTCTCCTTCCCAGGCACAGAGAAGGTGCTAGCAGGGAATTCTCTGCCTGCCTTTCCCCAGTGCTCTGCAAGCTCTCCAGGGCAACATAAAATCTGGGGCTCTGTGCTTTCTTTCCTTCTGAACAAGTGTTAGTGTTTTCTGCACAAACGCGATTCTGCGAAGCAATGTGAACACTTTTGCTTCCCAGGCACAGAGAAGGTGCTAGCAGGGAATTCTCTGCTTGCCTTTCCCCAGTGCTCTGCAAGCTCTCCAGGGCAACATAAAATGTGGGGCTCTGTGGTTTCTTTCCTTCTGAACAAGTGTTAGTGTTTTCTGCACAAACGCGATTCTGAGAAGCAATGTGAACACTTCTCCTTCCCAGGCACAGAGAAGGTGCTAGCAGGGAATTCTCTGCCTGCCTTTCCCCAGTGCTCTGCAAGCTCTCCAGGGCAACATAAAATGTGGGGCTCTGTGATTTCTTTCGTTCTGGACAAGTGTTAGTGTTTTCTGCACAAACGCGATTCTGCAAAGCAATGTGAACACTTTTGCTTCCCAGGCACAGAGAAGGTGCTAGCAGGGAATTCTCTGCCTGCCTTTCCCCAGTGCTCTGCAAGCTCTCCAGGGCAACATAAAATGTGGGGCTCTGTGCTTTCTTTCCTTCTGAACAAGTGTTAGTGTTTTCTGCACAAACGCGATTCTGAGAAGCAATGTGAACACTTCTCCTTCCCAGGCACAGAGAAGGTGCTAGCAGGGAATTCTCTGCCTGCCTTTCCCCAGTGCTCTGCAAGCTCTCCAGGGCAACATAAAATGTGGGGCTCTGTGATTTCTTTCGTTCTGGACAAGTGTTAGTGTTTTCTGCACAAACGCGATTCTGCGAAGCAATGTGAACACTTTTGCTTCCCAGGCACAGAGAAGGTGCTAGCAGGGAATTCTCTGCTTGCCTTTCCCCAGTGCTCTGAAAGCTCTCCAGGGCAACATAAAATCTGGGGCTCTGTGGTTTCTTTCCTTCTGAACAAGTGTTAGTGTTTTCTGCACAAACGCGATTCTGCGAAGCAATGTGAACACTTCTCCTTCCCAGGCACAGAGAAGGTGCTAGCAGGGAATTCTCTGCCTGCCTTTCCCCAGTGCTCTGCAAGCTCTCCAGGGCAACATAAAATGTGGGGCTCTGTGCTTTCTTTCCTTCTGAACAAGTGTTAGTGTTTTCTGCACAAACGCGATTCTGCGAAGCAATGTGAACACTTCTCCTTCCCAGGCACAGAGAAGGTGCTAGCAGGGAATTCTCTGCCTGCCTTTCCCCAGTGCTCTGCAAGCTCTCCAGGGCAACATAAAATGTGGGGCTCTGTGATTTCTTTCGTTCTGGACAAGTGTTAGTGTTTTCTGCACAAACGCGATTCTGCAAAGCAATGTGAACACTTTTGCTTCCCAGGCACAGAGAAGGTGCTAGCAGGGAATTCTCTGCCTGCCTTTCCCCAGTGCTCTGCAAGCTCTCCAGGGCAACATAAAATGTGGGGCTCTGTGCTTTCTTTCCTTCTGAACAAGTGTTAGTGTTTTCTGCACAAACGCGATTCTGTGAAGCAATGTGAACACTTCTCCTTCCCAGGCACAGAGAAGGTGCTAGCAGGGAATTCTCTGCCTGCCTTTCCCCAGTGCTCTGCAAGCTCTCCAGGGCAACATAAAATGTGGGGCTCTGTGATTTCTTTCGTTCTGGACAAGTGTTAGTGTTTTCTGCACAAACGCGATTCTGCGAAGCAATGTGAACACTTTTGCTTCCCAGGCACAGAGAAGGTGCTAGCAGGGAATTCTCTGCCTGCCTTTCCCCAGTGCTCTGCAAGCTCTGCAGGGCAACATAAAATGTGGGGCTCTGTGCTTTCTTTCCTTCTGAACAAGTGTTAGTGTTTTCTGCACAAACGCGATTCTGCGAAGCAATGTGAACACTTCTCCTTCCCAGGCACAGAGAAGGTGCTAGCAGGGAATTCTCTGCCTGCCTTTCCCCAGTGCTCTGCAAGCTCTCCAGGGCAACAGAAAATGTGGGGCTCTGTGCTTTCTTTCCTTCTGAACAAGTGTTAGTGTTTTCTGCACAAACGCGATTCTGCGAAGCAATGTGAACACTTCTCCTTCCCAGGCACAGAGAAGGTGCTAGCAGGGAATTCTCTGCCTGCCTTTCCCCAGTGCTCTGCAAGCTCTCCAGGGCAACATAAAATCTGGGGCTCTGTGCTTTCTTTCCTTCTGAACAAGTGTTAGTGTTTTCTGCACAAACGCGATTCTGCGAAGCAATGTGAACACTTTTGCTTCCCAGGCACAGAGAAGGTGCTAGCAGGGAATTCTCTGCTTGCCTTTCCCCAGTGCTCTGAAAGCTCTCCAGGGCAACATAAAATCTGGGGCTCTGTGGTTTCTTTCCTTCTGAACAAGTGTTAGTGTTTTCTGCACAAACGCGATTCTGCGAAGCAATGTGAACACTTCTCCTTCCCAGGCACAGAGAAGGTGCTAGCAGGGAATTCTCTGCCTGCCTTTCCCCAGTGCTCTGCAAGCTCTCCAGGGCAACATAAAATGTGGGGCTCTGTGCTTTCTTTCCTTCTGAACAAGTGTTAGTGTTTTCTGCACAAACGCGATTCTGCGAAGCAATGTGAACACTTCTCCTTCCCAGGCACAGAGAAGGTGCTAGCAGGGAATTCTCTGCCTGCCTTTCCCCAGTGCTCTGCAAGCTCTCCAGGGCAACATAAAATGTGGGGCTCTGTGATTTCTTTCGTTCTGGACAAGTGTTAGTGTTTTCTGCACAAACGCGATTCTGCAAAGCAATGTGAACACTTTTGCTTCCCAGGCACAGAGAAGGTGCTAGCAGGGAATTCTCTGCCTGCCTTTCCCCAGTGCTCTGCAAGCTCTCCAGGGCAACATAAAATGTGGGGCTCTGTGCTTTCTTTCCTTCTGAACAAGTGTTAGTGTTTTCTGCACAAACGCGATTCTGAGAAGCAATGTGAACACTTCTCCTTCCCAGGCACAGAGAAGGTGCTAGCAGGGAATTCTCTGCCTGCCTTTCCCCAGTGCTCTGCAAGCTCTCCAGGGCAACATAAAATGTGGGGCTCTGTGATTTCTTTCGTTCTGAACAAGTGTTAGTGTTTTCTGCACAAACGCGATTCTGCGAAGCAATGTGAACACTTTTGCTTCCCAGGCACAGAGAAGGTGCTAGCAGGGAATTCTCTGCCTGCCTTTCCCCAGTGCTCTGCAAGCTCTCCAGGGCAACATAAAATCTGGGGCTCTGTGCTTTCTTTCCTTCTGAACAAGTGTTAGTGTTTTCTGCACAAACGCGATTCTGCGAAGCAATGTGAACACTTTTGCTTCCCAGGCACAGAGAAGGTGCTAGCAGGGAATTCTCTGCTTGCCTTTCCCCACTGCTCTGAAAGCTCTCCAGGGCAACATAAAATGTGGGGCTCTGTGGTTTCTTTCCTTCTGAACAAGTGTTAGTGTTTTCTGCACAAAAGCGATTCTGCGAAGCAATGTGAACACTTCTCCTTCCCAGGCACAGAGAAGGTGCTAGCAGGGAATTCTCTGCCTGCCTTTCCCCAGTGCTCTGCAAGCTCTCCAGGGCAACATAAAATCTGGGGCTCTGTGCTTTCTTTCCTTCTGAACAAGTGTTAGTGTTTTCTGCACAAACGCGATTCTGCAAAGCAATGTGAACACTTTTGCTTCCCAGGCACAGAGAAGGTGCTAGCAGGGAATTCTCTGCCTGCTTTTCTCCAGTGCTCTGCAAGCTCTGCAGGGCAACAGAAAATGTGGGGCTCTGTGCTTTCTTTCCTTCTGAACAAGTGTTAGTGTTTTCTGCACAAACGTGATTCTGCGAAGCAATGTGAACACTTCTCCTTCCCAGGCACAGAGAAGGTGCTAGCAGGGAATTCTCTGCCTGCCTTTCCCCAGTGCTCTGCAAGCTCTCCAGGGCAACATAAAATGTGGGGCTCTGTGCTTTCTTTCCTTCTGAACAAGTGTTAGTGTTTTCTGCACAAACGCGATTCTGCGAAGCAATGTGAACACTTCTCCTTCCCAGGCACAGAGACGGTGCTAGCAGGGAATTCTCTGCCTGCCTTTCCCCAGTGCTCTGCAAGCTCTCCAGGGCAACATAAAATGTGGGGCTCTGTGCTTTCTTTCCTTCTGAACAAGTGTTAGTGTTTGCTGCACAAACGCGATTCTGCGAAGCAATGTGAACACTTTTGCTTCCCAGGCACAGAGAAGGTGCTAGCAGGGAATTCTCTGCCTGCCTTTCCCCAGTGCTCTGCAAGCTCTCCAGGGGAACATAAAATGTGGGGCTCTGTGCTTTCTTTCCTTCTGAGCAAGTGTTAGTGTTTTCTGCACAAACGCGATTCTGCGAAGCAATGTGAACACTTCTCCTTCCCAGGCACAGAGAAGGTGCTAGCAGGGAATTCTCTGCCTGCCTTTCCCCAGTGCTCTGCAAGCTCTCCAGGGCAACATAAAATGTGGGGCTCTGTGATTTCTTTCGTTCTGGACAAGTGTTAGTGTTTTCTGCACAAACGCGATTCTGCAAAGCAATGTGAACACTTTTGCTTCCCAGGCACAGAGAAGGTGCTAGCAGGGAATTCTCTGCCTGCCTTTCCCCAGTGCTCTGCAAGCTCTCCAGGGCAACATAAAATGTGGGGCTCTGTGCTTTCTTTCCTTCTGAACAAGTGTTAGTGTTTTCTGCACAAACGCGATTCTGAGAAGCAATGTGAACACTTCTCCTTCCCAGGCACAGAGAAGGTGCTAGCAGGGAATTCTCTGCCTGCCTTTCCCCAGTGCTCTGCAAGCTCTCCAGGGCAACATAAAATGTGGGGCTCTGTGATTTCTTTCGTTCTGGACAAGTGTTAGTGTTTTCTGCACAAACGCGATTCTGCGAAGCAATGTGAACACTTTTGCTTCCCAGGCACAGAGAAGGTGCTAGCAGGGAATTCTCTGCCTGCCTTTCCCCAGTGCTCTGCAAGCTCTGCAGGGCAACATAAAATCTGGGGCTCTGTGGTTTCTTTCCTTCTGAACAAGTGTTAGTGTTTTCTGCACAAACGCGATTCTGCGAAGCAATGTGAACACTTCTCCTTCCCAGGCACAGAGAAGGTGCTAGCAGGGAATTCTCTGCCTGCCTTTCCCCAGTGCTCTGCAAGCTCTCCAGGGCAACATAAAATCTGGGGCTCTGTGCTTTCTTTCCTTCTGAACAAGTGTTAGTGTTTTCTGCACAAACGCGATTCTGCGAAGCAATGTGAACACTTTTGCTTCCCAGGCACAGAGAAGGTGCTAGCAGGGAATTCTCTGCTTGCCTTTCCCCACTGCTCTGAAAGCTCTCCAGGGCAACATAAAATGTGGGGCTCTGTGGTTTCTTTCCTTCTGAACAAGTGTTAGTGTTTTCTGCACAAAAGCGATTCTGCGAAGCAATGTGAACACTTCTCCTTCCCAGGCACAGAGAAGGTGCTAGCAGGGAATTCTCTGCCTGCCTTTCCCCAGTGCTCTGCAAGCTCTCCAGGGCAACATAAAATCTGGGGCTCTGTGCTTTCTTTCCTTCTGAACAAGTGTTAGTGTTTTCTGCACAAACGCGATTCTGCAAAGCAATGTGAACACTTTTGCTTCCCAGGCACAGAGAAGGTGCTAGCAGGGAATTCTCTGCCTGCTTTTCTCCAGTGCTCTGCAAGCTCTGCAGGGCAACAGAAAATGTGGGGCTCTGTGCTTTCTTTCCTTCTGAACAAGTGTTAGTGTTTTCTGCACAAACGCGATTCTGCGAAGCAATGTGAACACTTCTCCTTCCCAGGCACAGAGAAGGTGCTAGCAGGGAATTCTCTGCCTGCCTTTCCCCAGTGCTCTGCAAGCTCTCCAGGGCAACATAAAATGTGGGGCTCTGTGCTTTCTTTCCTTCTGAACAAGTGTTAGTGTTTTCTGCACAAACGCGATTCTGCGAAGCAATGTGAACACTTCTCCTTCCCAGGCACAGAGACGGTGCTAGCAGGGAATTCTCTGCCTGCCTTTCCCCAGTGCTCTGCAAGCTCTCCAGGGCAACATAAAATGTGGGGCTCTGTGCTTTCTTTCCTTCTGAACAAGTGTTAGTGTTTGCTGCACAAACGCGATTCTGCGAAGCAATGTGAACACTTTTGCTTCCCAGGCACAGAGAAGGTGCTAGCAGGGAATTCTCTGCCTGCCTTTCCCCAGTGCTCTGCAAGCTCTCCAGGGCAACAGCAAATCTGGGGCTCTGTGCTTTCTTTCCTTCTGAACAAGTGTTAGTGTTTTCTGCACAAACGCGATTCTGAGAAGCAATGTGAACACTTCTCCTTCCCAGGCACAGAGAAGGTGCTAGCAGGGAATTCTCTGCCTGCTTTTCCCCAGTGCTCTGCAAGCTCTCCAGGGCAACATAAAATGTGGGGCTCTGTGCTTTCTTTCCTTCTGAACAAGTGTTAGTGTTTTCTGCACAAACGCGATTCTGAGAAGCAATGTGAACACTTTTGCTTCCCAGGCACAGAGAAGGTGCTAGCAGGGAATTCTCTGCCTGCCTTTCCCCAGTGCTCTGCAAGCTCTCCAGGGCAACATAAAATCTGGGGCTCTGTGCTTTCTTTCCTTCTGAACAAGTGTTAGTGTTTTCTGCACAAACGCGATTCTGCGAAGCAATGTGAACACTTCTCCTTCCCAGGCACAGAGAAGGTGCTAGCAGGGAATTCTCTGCCTGCCTTTCCCCAGTGCTCTGCAAGCTCTCCAGGGCAACATAAAATGTGGGGCTCTGTGATTTCTTTCGTTCTGGACAAGTGTTAGTGTTTTCTGCACAAACGCGATTCTGCAAAGCAATGTGAACACTTTTGCTTCCCAGGCACAGAGAAGGTGCTAGCAGGGAATTCTCTGCCTGCCTTTCCCCAGTGCTCTGCAAGCTCTCCAGGGCAACATAAAATGTGGGGCTCTGTGCTTTCTTTCCTTCTGAACAAGTGTTAGTGTTTTCTGCACAAACGCGATTCTGAGAAGCAATGTGAACACTTTTGCTTCCCAGGCACAGAGAAGGTGCTAGCAGGGAATTCTCTGCCTGCTTTTCCCCAGTGCTCTGCAAGCTCTGCAGGGCAACATAAAATCTGGGGCTCTGTGCTTTCTTTCCTTCTGAACAAGTGTTAGTGTTTTCTGCACAAACGCGATTCTGCGAAGCAATGTGAACACTTCTCCTTCCCAGGCACAGAGACGGTGCTAGCAGGGAATTCTCTGCCTGCCTTTCCCCAGTGCTCTGCAAGCTCTCCAGGGCAACATAAAATGTGGGGCTCTGTGCTTTCTTTCCTTCTGAACAAGTGTTAGTGTTTTCTGCACAAACGCGATTCTGCAAAGCAATGTGAACACTTTTGCTTCCCAGGCACAGAGAAGGTGCTAGCAGGGAATTCTCTGCCTGCTTTTCTCCAGTGCTCTGCAAGCTCTGCAGGGCAACAGAAAATGTGGGGCTCTGTGCTTTCTTTCCTTCTGAACAAGTGTTAGTGTTTGCTGCACAAACGCGATTCTGCGAAGCAATGTGAACACTTCTCCTTCCCAGGCACAGAGAAGGTGCTAGCAGGGAATTCTCTGCCTGCCTTTCCCCAGTGCTCTGCAAGCTCTCCAGGGCAACATAAAATGTGGGGCTCTGTGATTTCTTTCGTTCTGGACAAGTGTTAGTGTTTTCTGCACAAACGCGATTCTGCGAAGCAATGTGAACACTTCTCCTTCCCAGGCACAGAGACGGTGCTAGCAGGGAATTCTCTGCCTGCCTTTCCCCAGTGCTCTGCAAGCTCTGCAGGGCAACATAAAATGTGGGGCTCTGTGCTTTCTTTCCTTCTGAACAAGTGTTAGTGTTTTCTGCACAAACGCGATTCTGCGAAGCAATGTGAACACTTTTGCTTCCCAGGCACAGAGAAGGTGCTAGCAGGGAATTCTCTGCCTGCCTTTCCCCAGTGCTCTGCAAGCTCTGCAGGGCAACATAAAATGTGGGGCTCTGTGCTTTCTTTCCTTCTGAACAAGTGTTAGTGTTTTCTGCACAAACGCGATTCTGCGAAGCAATGTGAACACTTCTCCTTCCCAGGCACAGAGAAGGTGCTAGCAGGGAATTCTCTGCCTGCCTTTCCCCAGTGCTCTGCAAGCTCTCCAGGGCAACATAAAATCTGGGGCTCTGTGCTTTCTTTCCTTCTGAACAAGTGTTAGTGTTTTCTGCACAAACGCGATTCTGCGAAGCAATGTGAACACTTCTCCTTCCCAGGCACAGAGAAGGTGCTAGCAGGGAATTCTCTGCTTGCCTTTCCCCAGTGCTCTGAAAGCTCTCCAGGGCAACATAAAATCTGGGGCTCTGTGGTTTCTTTCCTTCTGAACAAGTGTTAGTGTTTTCTGCACAAACGCGATTCTGCGAAGCAATGTGAACACTTCTCCTTCCCAGGCACAGAGAAGGTGCTAGCAGGGAATTCTCTGCCTGCCTTTCCCCAGTGCTCTGCAAGCTCTCCAGGGCAACATAAAATGTGGGGCTCTGTGCTTTCTTTCCTTCTGAACAAGTGTTAGTGTTTTCTGCACAAACGCGATTCTGCGAAGCAATGTGAACACTTCTCCTTCCCAGGCACAGAGAAGGTGCTAGCAGGGAATTCT
The DNA here is from genome assembly GCA_030819815.1 of Strix occidentalis. NCBI lineage: Eukaryota > Metazoa > Chordata > Aves > Strigiformes > Strigidae > Strix > Strix occidentalis. The sequence goes on along the minus strand of JASWHU010000084.1, from coordinate 280,394 downwards.
CTGCCTGCCTTTCCCCAGTGCTCTGCAAGCTCTCCAGGGCAACATAAAATGTGGGGCTCTGTGATTTCTTTCGTTCTGGACAAGTGTTAGTGTTTTCTGCACAAACGCGATTCTGCGAAGCAATGTGAACACTTCTCCTTCCCAGGCACAGAGAAGGTGCTAGCAGGGAATTCTCTGCCTGCCTTTCCCCAGTGCTCTGCAAGCTCTCCAGGGCAACATAAAATGTGGGGCTCTGTGCTTTCTTTCCTTCTGAACAAGTGTTAGTGTTTTCTGCACAAACGCGATTCTGCGAAGCAATGTGAACACTTCTCCTTCCCAGGCACAGAGAAGGTGCTAGCAGGGAATTCTCTGCCTGCCTTTCCCCAGTGCTCTGCAAGCTCTCCAGGGCAACATAAAATGTGGGGCTCTGTGATTTCTTTCGTTCTGGACAAGTGTTAGTGTTTTCTGCACAAACGCGATTCTGCAAAGCAATGTGAACACTTTTGCTTCCCAGGCACAGAGAAGGTGCTAGCAGGGAATTCTCTGCCTGCCTTTCCCCAGTGCTCTGCAAGCTCTCCAGGGCAACATAAAATGTGGGGCTCTGTGCTTTCTTTCCTTCTGAACAAGTGTTAGTGTTTTCTGCACAAACGCGATTCTGAGAAGCAATGTGAACACTTCTCCTTCCCAGGCACAGAGAAGGTGCTAGCAGGGAATTCTCTGCCTGCCTTTCCCCAGTGCTCTGCAAGCTCTCCAGGGCAACATAAAATGTGGGGCTCTGTGATTTCTTTCGTTCTGGACAAGTGTTAGTGTTTTCTGCACAAACGCGATTCTGCGAAGCAATGTGAACACTTTTGCTTCCCAGGCACAGAGAAGGTGCTAGCAGGGAATTCTCTGCCTGCCTTTCCCCAGTGCTCTGCAAGCTCTGCAGGGCAACATAAAATGTGGGGCTCTGTGCTTTCTTTCCTTCTGAACAAGTGTTAGTGTTTTCTGCACAAACGCGATTCCGAGAAGCAATGTGAACACTTCTCCTTCCCAGGCACAGAGAAGGTGCTAGCAGGGAATTCTCTGCCTGCCTTTCCCCAGTGCTCTGCAAGCTCTCCAGGGCAACAGAAAATGTGGGGCTCTGTGCTTTCTTTCCTTCTGAACAAGTGTTAGTGTTTTCTGCACAAACGCGATTCTGCGAAGCAATGTGAACACTTCTCCTTCCCAGGCACAGAGAAGGTGCTAGCAGGGAATTCTCTGCCTGCCTTTCCCCAGTGCTCTGCAAGCTCTCCAGGGCAACATAAAATCTGGGGCTCTGTGCTTTCTTTCCTTCTGAACAAGTGTTAGTGTTTTCTGCACAAACGCGATTCTGCGAAGCAATGTGAACACTTTTGCTTCCCAGGCACAGAGAAGGTGCTAGCAGGGAATTCTCTGCTTGCCTTTCCCCAGTGCTCTGAAAGCTCTCCAGGGCAACATAAAATCTGGGGCTCTGTGGTTTCTTTCCTTCTGAACAAGTGTTAGTGTTTTCTGCACAAACGCGATTCTGCGAAGCAATGTGAACACTTCTCCTTCCCAGGCACAGAGAAGGTGCTAGCAGGGAATTCTCTGCCTGCCTTTCCCCAGTGCTCTGCAAGCTCTCCAGGGCAACATAAAATGTGGGGCTCTGTGCTTTCTTTCCTTCTGAACAAGTGTTAGTGTTTTCTGCACAAACGCGATTCTGCGAAGCAATGTGAACACTTCTCCTTCCCAGGCACAGAGAAGGTGCTAGCAGGGAATTCTCTGCCTGCCTTTCCCCAGTGCTCTGCAAGCTCTCCAGGGCAACATAAAATGTGGGGCTCTGTGATTTCTTTCGTTCTGGACAAGTGTTAGTGTTTTCTGCACAAACGCGATTCTGCAAAGCAATGTGAACACTTTTGCTTCCCAGGCACAGAGAAGGTGCTAGCAGGGAATTCTCTGCCTGCCTTTCCCCAGTGCTCTGCAAGCTCTCCAGGGCAACATAAAATGTGGGGCTCTGTGCTTTCTTTCCTTCTGAACAAGTGTTAGTGTTTTCTGCACAAACGCGATTCTGAGAAGCAATGTGAACACTTCTCCTTCCCAGGCACAGAGAAGGTGCTAGCAGGGAATTCTCTGCCTGCCTTTCCCCAGTGCTCTGCAAGCTCTCCAGGGCAACATAAAATGTGGGGCTCTGTGATTTCTTTCGTTCTGGACAAGTGTTAGTGTTTTCTGCACAAACGCGATTCTGCGAAGCAATGTGAACACTTTTGCTTCCCAGGCACAGAGAAGGTGCTAGCAGGGAATTCTCTGCCTGCCTTTCCCCAGTGCTCTGCAAGCTCTCCAGGGCAACATAAAATGTGGGGCTCTGTGCTTTCTTTCCTTCTGAACAAGTGTTAGTGTTTTCTGCACAAACGCGATTCTGCGAAGCAATGTGAACACTTCTCCTTCCCAGGCACAGAGAAGGTGCTAGCAGGGAATTCTCTGCCTGCCTTTCCCCAGTGCTCTGCAAGCTCTCCAGGGCAACATAAAATCTGGGGCTCTGTGCTTTCTTTCCTTCTGAACAAGTGTTAGTGTTTTCTGCACAAACGCGATTCTGCGAAGCAATGTGAACACTTTTGCTTCCCAGGCACAGAGAAGGTGCTAGCAGGGAATTCTCTGCTTGCCTTTCCCCACTGCTCTGAAAGCTCTCCAGGGCAACATAAAATGTGGGGCTCTGTGGTTTCTTTCCTTCTGAACAAGTGTTAGTGTTTTCTGCACAAACGCGATTCTGCGAAGCAATGTGAACACTTCTCCTTCCCAGGCACAGAGAAGGTGCTAGCAGGGAATTCTCTGCCTGCCTTTCCCCAGTGCTCTGCAAGCTCTCCAGGGCAACATAAAATCTGGGGCTCTGTGCTTTCTTTCCTTCTGAACAAGTGTTAGTGTTTTCTGCACAAACGCGATTCTGCGAAGCAATGTGAACACTTTTGCTTCCCAGGCACAGAGAAGGTGCTAGCAGGGAATTCTCTGCCTGCTTTTCCCCAGTGCTCTGCAAGCTCTCCAGGGCAACAGAAAATGTGGGGCTCTGTGCTTTCTTTCCTTCTGAACAAGTGTTAGTGTTTTCTGCACAAACGCGATTCTGCGAAGCAATGTGAACACTTCTCCTTCCCAGGCACAGAGAAGGTGCTAGCAGGGAATTCTCTGCCTGCCTTTCCCCAGTGCTCTGCAAGCTCTCCAGGGCAACATAAAATGTGGGGCTCTGTGATTTCTTTCGTTCTGGACAAGTGTTAGTGTTTTCTGCACAAACGCGATTCTGCGAAGCAATGTGAACACTTTTGCTTCCCAGGCACAGAGAAGGTGCTAGCAGGGAATTCTCTGCCTGCCTTTCCCCAGTGCTCTGCAAGCTCTCCAGGGCAACATAAAATCTGGGGCTCTGTGCTTTCTTTCCTTCTGAACAAGTGTTAGTGTTTTCTGCACAAACGCGATTCTGCGAAGCAATGTGAACACTTCTCCTTCCCAGGCACAGAGAAGGTGCTAGCAGGGAATTCTCTGCCTGCCTTTCCCCAGTGCTCTGCAAGCTCTCCAGGGCAACATAAAATCTGGGGCTCTGTGCTTTCTTTCCTTCTGAACAAGTGTTAGTGTTTTCTGCACAAACGCGATTCTGCGAAGCAATGTGAACACTTTTGCTTCCCAGGCACAGAGAAGGTGCTAGCAGGGAATTCTCTGCTTGCCTTTCCCCACTGCTCTGAAAGCTCTCCAGGGCAACATAAAATGTGGGGCTCTGTGGTTTCTTTCCTTCTGAACAAGTGTTAGTGTTTTCTGCACAAACGCGATTCTGCGAAGCAATGTGAACACTTCTCCTTCCCAGGCACAGAGAAGGTGCTAGCAGGGAATTCTCTGCCTGCCTTTCCCCAGTGCTCTGCAAGCTCTCCAGGGCAACATAAAATCTGGGGCTCTGTGCTTTCTTTCCTTCTGAACAAGTGTTAGTGTTTTCTGCACAAACGCGATTCTGCGAAGCAATGTGAACACTTTTGCTTCCCAGGCACAGAGAAGGTGCTAGCAGGGAATTCTCTGCCTGCTTTTCCCCAGTGCTCTGCAAGCTCTCCAGGGCAACAGAAAATGTGGGGCTCTGTGCTTTCTTTCCTTCTGAACAAGTGTTAGTGTTTTCTGCACAAACGCGATTCTGCGAAGCAATGTGAACACTTCTCCTTCCCAGGCACAGAGAAGGTGCTAGCAGGGAATTCTCTGCCTGCCTTTCCCCAGTGCTCTGCAAGCTCTCCAGGGCAACATAAAATGTGGGGCTCTGTGATTTCTTTCCTTCTGAACAAGTGTTAGTGTTTTCTGCACAAACGCGATTCTGAGAAGCAATGTGAACACTTTTGCTTCCCAGGCACAGAGAAGGTGCTAGCAGGGAATTCTCTGCCTGCCTTTCCCCAGTGCTCTGCAAGCTCTCCAGGGCAACATAAAATGTGGGGCTCTGTGATTTCTTTCGTTCTGGACAAGTGTTAGTGTTTTCTGCACAAACGCGATTCTGCAAAGCAATGTGAACACTTTTGCTTCCCAGGCACAGAGAAGGTGCTAGCAGGGAATTCTCTGCCTGCCTTTCCCCAGTGCTCTGCAAGCTCTGCAGGGCAACATAAAATCTGGGGCTCTGTGGTTTCTTTCCTTCTGAACAAGTGTTAGTGTTTTCTGCACAAACGCGATTCTGCGAAGCAATGTGAACACTTCTCCTTCCCAGGCACAGAGAAGGTGCTAGCAGGGAATTCTCTGCCTGCCTTTCCCCAGTGCTCTGCAAGCTCTCCAGGGCAACATAAAATCTGGGGCTCTGTGCTTTCTTTCCTTCTGAACAAGTGTTAGTGTTTTCTGCACAAACGCGATTCTGCGAAGCAATGTGAACACTTTTGCTTCCCAGGCACAGAGAAGGTGCTAGCAGGGAATTCTCTGCTTGCCTTTCCCCAGTGCTCTGCAAGCTCTCCAGGGCAACATAAAATGTGGGGCTCTGTGGTTTCTTTCCTTCTGAACAAGTGTTAGTGTTTTCTGCACAAAAGCGATTCTGCGAAGCAATGTGAACACTTCTCCTTCCCAGGCACAGAGAAGGTGCTAGCAGGGAATTCTCTGCCTGCCTTTCCCCAGTGCTCTGCAAGCTCTCCAGGGCAACATAAAATCTGGGGCTCTGTGCTTTCTTTCCTTCTGAACAAGTGTTAGTGTTTTCTGCACAAACGCGATTCTGCAAAGCAATGTGAACACTTCTCCTTCCCAGGCACAGAGAAGGTGCTAGCAGGGAATTCTCTGCCTGCTTTTCCCCAGTGCTCTGCAAGCTCTCCAGGGCAACAGAAAATGTGGGGCTCTGTGCTTTCTTTCCTTCTGAACAAGTGTTAGTGTTTTCTGCACAAACGCGATTCTGCGAAGCAATGTGAACACTTTTGCTTCCCAGGCACAGAGAAGGTGCTAGCAGGGAATTCTCTGCCTGCCTTTCCCCAGTGCTCTGCAAGCTCTGCAGGGCAACATAAAATCTGGGGCTCTGTGGTTTCTTTCCTTCTGAACAAGTGTTAGTGTTTTCTGCACAAACGCGATTCTGCGAAGCAATGTGAACACTTCTCCTTCCCAGGCACAGAGAAGGTGCTAGCAGGGAATTCTCTGCCTGCCTTTCCCCAGTGCTCTGCAAGCTCTCCAGGGCAACATAAAATCTGGGGCTCTGTGCTTTCTTTCCTTCTGAACAAGTGTTAGTGTTTTCTGCACAAACGCGATTCTGAGAAGCAATGTGAACACTTCTCCTTCCCAGGCACAGAGAAGGTGCTAGCAGGGAATTCTCTGCTTGCCTTTCCCCACTGCTCTGAAAGCTCTCCAGGGCAACATAAAATCTGGGGCTCTGTGGTTTCTTTCCTTCTGAACAAGTGTTAGTGTTTTCTGCACAAAAGCGATTCTGCGAAGCAATGTGAACACTTCTCCTTCCCAGGCACAGAGAAGGTGCTAGCAGGGAATTCTCTGCCTGCCTTTCCCCAGTGCTCTGCAAGCTCTCCAGGGCAACATAAAATCTGGGGCTCTGTGCTTTCTTTCCTTCTGAACAAGTGTTAGTGTTTTCTGCACAAACGCGATTCTGCAAAGCAATGTGAACACTTTTGCTTCCCAGGCACAGAGAAGGTGCTAGCAGGGAATTCTCTGCCTGCTTTTCTCCAGTGCTCTGCAAGCTCTGCAGGGCAACATAAAATGTGGGGCTCTGTGCTTTCTTTCCTTCTGAACAAGTGTTAGTGTTTTCTGCACAAACGCGATTCTGCGAAGCAATGTGAACACTTCTCCTTCCCAGGCACAGAGAAGGTGCTAGCAGGGAATTCTCTGCCTGCCTTTCCCCAGTGCTCTGCAAGCTCTGCAGGGCAACATAAAATGTGGGGCTCTGTGCTTTCTTTCCTTCTGAACAAGTGTTAGTGTTTTCTGCACAAACGCGATTCTGCGAAGCAATGTGAACACTTTTGCTTCCCAGGCACAGAGAAGGTGCTAGCAGGGAATTCTCTGCCTGCCTTTCCCCAGTGCTCTGCAAGCTCTCCAGGGCAACAGCAAATCTGGGGCTCTGTGCTTTCTTTCCTTCTGAACAAGTGTTAGTGTTTTCTGCACAAACGCGATTCTGAGAAGCAATGTGAACACTTCTCCTTCCCAGGCACAGAGAAGGTGCTAGCAGGGAATTCTCTGCCTGCCTTTCCCCAGTGCTCTGCAAGCTCTCCAGGGCAACATAAAATGTGGGGCTCTGTGATTTCTTTCGTTCTGGACAAGTGTTAGTGTTTTCTGCACAAACGCGATTCTGCGAAGCAATGTGAACACTTCTCCTTCCCAGGCACAGAGAAGGTGCTAGCAGGGAATTCTCTGCCTGCTTTTCCCCAGTGCTCTGCAAGCTCTGCAGGGCAACATAAAATGTGGGGCTCTGTGCTTTCTTTCCTTCTGAACAAGTGTTAGTGTTTTCTGCACAAACGCGATTCTGCGAAGCAATGTGAACACTTCTCCTTCCCAGGCACAGAGACGGTGCTAGCAGGGAATTCTCTGCCTGCCTTTCCCCAGTGCTCTGCAAGCTCTCCAGGGCAACATAAAATGTGGGGCTCTGTGCTTTCTTTCCTTCTGAACAAGTGTTAGTGTTTTCTGCACAAACGCGATTCTGCAAAGCAATGTGAACACTTTTGCTTCCCAGGCACAGAGAAGGTGCTAGCAGGGAATTCTCTGCCTGCTTTTCTCCAGTGCTCTGCAAGCTCTGCAGGGCAACAGAAAATGTGGGGCTCTGTGCTTTCTTTCCTTCTGAACAAGTGTTAGTGTTTTCTGCACAAACGCGATTCTGCGAAGCAATGTGAACACTTCTCCTTCCCAGGCACAGAGACGGTGCTAGCAGGGAATTCTCTGCCTGCCTTTCCCCAGTGCTCTGCAAGCTCTGCAGGGCAACATAAAATGTGGGGCTCTGTGCTTTCTTTCCTTCTGAACAAGTGTTAGTGTTTTCTGCACAAACGCGATTCTGCGAAGCAATGTGAACACTTTTGCTTCCCAGGCACAGAGAAGGTGCTAGCAGGGAATTCTCTGCCTGCCTTTCCCCAGTGCTCTGCAAGCTCTCCAGGGCAACAGCAAATCTGGGGCTCTGTGCTTTTTTCCTTCTGAACAAGTGTTAGTGTTTTCTGCACAAACGCGATTCTGAGAAGCAATGTGAACACTTCTCCTTCCCAGGCACAGAGAAGGTGCTAGCAGGGAATTCTCTGCCTGCTTTTCCCCAGTGCTCTGCAAGCTCTCCAGGGCAACATAAAATGTGGGGCTCTGTGCTTTCTTTCCTTCTGAACAAGTGTTAGTGTTTTCTGCACAAACGCGATTCTGAGAAGCAATGTGAACACTTTTGCTTCCCAGGCACAGAGAAGGTGCTAGCAGGGAATTCTCTGCCTGCCTTTCCCCAGTGCTCTGCAAGCTCTCCAGGGCAACATAAAATGTGGGGCTCTGTGCTTTCTTTCCTTCTGAACAAGTGTTAGTGTTTTCTGCACAAACGCGATTCTGCGAAGCAATGTGAACACTTCTCCTTCCCAGGCACAGAGAAGGTGCTAGCAGGGAATTCTCTGCCTGCCTTTCCCCAGTGCTCTGCAAGCTCTGCAGGGCAACATAAAATGTGGGGCTCTGTGATTTCTTTCGTTCTGGACAAGTGTTAGTGTTTTCTGCACAAACGCGATTCTGCGAAGCAATGTGAACACTTCTCCTTCCCAGGCACAGAGAAGGTGCTAGCAGGGAATTCTCTGCCTGCTTTTCCCCAGTGCTCTGCAAGCTCTCCAGGGCAACATAAAATCTGGGGCTCTGTGCTTTCTTTCCTTCTGAACAAGTGTTAGTGTTTTCTGCACAAACGCGATTCTGAGAAGCAATGTGAACACTTTTGCTTCCCAGGCACAGAGAAGGTGCTAGCAGGGAATTCTCTGCCTGCCTTTCCCCAGTGCTCTGCAAGCTCTCCAGGGCAACATAAAATGTGGGGCTCTGTGCTTTCTTTCCTTCTGAACAAGTGTTAGTGTTTTCTGCACAAACGCGATTCTGCGAAGCAATGTGAACACTTCTCCTTCCCAGGCACAGAGAAGGTGCTAGCAGGGAATTCTCTGCCTGCCTTTCCCCAGTGCTCTGCAAGCTCTCCAGGGCAACATAAAATGTGGGGCTCTGTGATTTCTTTCGTTCTGGACAAGTGTTAGTGTTTTCTGCACAAACGCGATTCTGCAAAGCAATGTGAACACTTTTGCTTCCCAGGCACAGAGAAGGTGCTAGCAGGGAATTCTCTGCCTGCCTTTCCCCAGTGCTCTGCAAGCTCTCCAGGGCAACATAAAATCTGGGGCTCTGTGCTTTCTTTCCTTCTGAACAAGTGTTAGTGTTTTCTGCACAAACGCGATTCTGCGAAGCAATGTGAACACTTCTCCTTCCCAGGCACAGAGAAGGTGCTAGCAGGGAATTCTCTGCCTGCCTTTCCCCAGTGCTCTGCAAGCTCTCCAGGGCAACAGAAAATGTGGGGCTCTGTGCTTTCTTTCCTTCTGAACAAGTGTTAGTGTTTTCTGCACAAACGCGATTCTGCGAAGCAATGTGAACACTTGTGCTTCCCAGGCACAGAGAAGGTGCTAGCAGGGAATTCTCTGCCTGCCTTTCCCCAGTGCTCTGCAAGCTCTCCAGGGCAACATAAAATGTGGGGCTCTGTGATTTCTTTCGTTCTGGACAAGTGTTAGTGTTTTCTGCACAAACGCGATTCTGCGAAGCAATGTGAACACTTTTGCTTCCCAGGCACAGAGAAGGTGCTAGCAGGGAATTCTCTGCTTGCCTTTCCCCAGTGCTCTGAAAGCTCTCCAGGGCAACATAAAATCTGGGGCTCTGTGGTTTCTTTCCTTCTGAACAAGTGTTAGTGTTTTCTGCACAAACGCGATTCTGCGAAGCAATGTGAACACTTCTCCTTCCCAGGCACAGAGAAGGTGCTAGCAGGGAATTCTCTGCCTGCCTTTCCCCAGTGCTCTGCAAGCTCTCCAGGGCAACATAAAATGTGGGGCTCTGTGCTTTCTTTCCTTCTGAACAAGTGTTAGTGTTTTCTGCACAAACGCGATTCTGCGAAGCAATGTGAACACTTCTCCTTCCCAGGCACAGAGAAGGTGCTAGCAGGGAATTCTCTGCCTGCCTTTCCCCAGTGCTCTGCAAGCTCTCCAGGGCAACATAAAATGTGGGGCTCTGTGATTTCTTTCGTTCTGGACAAGTGTTAGTGTTTTCTGCACAAACGCGATTCTGAGAAGCAATGTGAACACTTTTGCTTCCCAGGCACAGAGAAGGTGCTAGCAGGGAATTCTCTGCCTGCTTTTCTCCAGTGCTCTGCAAGCTCTGCAGGGCAACAGAAAATGTGGGGCTCTGTGCTTTCTTTCCTTCTGAACAAGTGTTAGTGTTTTCTGCACAAACGCGATTCTGCGAAGCAATGTGAACACTTCTCCTTCCCAGGCACAGAGAAGGTGCTAGCAGGGAATTCTCTGCCTGCCTTTCCCCAGTGCTCTGCAAGCTCTCCAGGGCAACATAAAATGTGGGGCTCTGTGCTTTCTTTCCTTCTGAACAAGTGTTAGTGTTTTCTGCACAAACGCGATTCTGCGAAGCAATGTGAACACTTCTCCTTCCCAGGCACAGAGACGGTGCTAGCAGGGAATTCTCTGCCTGCCTTTCCCCAGTGCTCTGCAAGCTCTGCAGGGCAACATAAAATGTGGGGCTCTGTGCTTTCTTTCCTTCTGAACAAGTGTTAGTGTTTTCTGCACAAACGCGATTCTGCGAAGCAATGTGAACACTTTTGCTTCCCAGGCACAGAGAAGGTGCTAGCAGGGAATTCTCTGCCTGCCTTTCCCCAGTGCTCTGCAAGCTCTCCAGGGCAACAGCAAATCTGGGGCTCTGTGCTTTCTTTCCTTCTGAACAAGTGTTAGTGTTTTCTGCACAAACGCGATTCTGAGAAGCAATGTGAACACTTCTCCTTCCCAGGCACAGAGAAGGTGCTAGCAGGGAATTCTCTGCCTGCTTTTCCCCAGTGCTCTGCAAGCTCTCCAGGGCAACATAAAATGTGGGGCTCTGTGCTTTCTTTCCTTCTGAACAAGTGTTAGTGTTTTCTGCACAAACGCGATTCTGAGAAGCAATGTGAACACTTTTGCTTCCCAGGCACAGAGAAGGTGCTAGCAGGGAATTCTCTGCCTGCCTTTCCCCAGTGCTCTGCAAGCTCTCCAGGGCAACATAAAATGTGGGGCTCTGTGATTTCTTTCGTTCTGGACAAGTGTTAGTGTTTTCTGCACAAACGCGATTCTGCGAAGCAATGTGAACACTTCTCCTTCCCAGGCACAGAGAAGGTGCTAGCAGGGAATTCTCTGCCTGCTTTTCCCCAGTGCTCTGCAAGCTCTGCAGGGCAACATAAAATCTGGGGCTCTGTGCTTTCTTTCCTTCTGAACAAGTGTTAGTGTTTTCTGCACAAACGCGATTCTGAGAAGCAATGTGAACACTTCTCCTTCCCAGGCACAGAGACGGTGCTAGCAGGGAATTCTCTGCCTGCCTTTCCCCAGTGCTCTGCAAGCTCTCCAGGGCAACATAAAATGTGGGGCTCTGTGCTTTCTTTCCTTCTGAACAAGTGTTAGTGTTTTCTGCACAAACGCGATTCTGCGAAGCAATGTGAACACTTCTCCTTCCCAGGCACAGAGAAGGTGCTAGCAGGGAATTCTCTGCCTGCCTTTCCCCAGTGCTCTGCAAGCTCTGCAGGGCAACATAAAATGTGGGGCTCTGTGCTTTCTTTCCTTCTGAACAAGTGTTAGTGTTTTCTGCACAAACGCGATTCTGCGAAGCAATGTGAACACTTCTCCTTCCCAGGCACAGAGAAGGTGCTAGCAGGGAATTCTCTGCCTGCTTTTCCCCAGTGCTCTGCAAGCTCTCCAGGGCAACATAAAATCTGGGGCTCTGTGCTTTCTTTCCTTCTGAACAAGTGTTAGTGTTTTCTGCACAAACGCGATTCTGAGAAGCAATGTGAACACTTTTGCTTCCCAGGCACAGAGAAGGTGCTAGCAGGGAATTCTCTGCCTGCCTTTCCCCAGTGCTCTGCAAGCTCTCCAGGGCAACATAAAATGTGGGGCTCTGTGCTTTCTTTCCTTCTGAACAAGTGTTAGTGTTTTCTGCACAAACGCGATTCTGCGAAGCAATGTGAACACTTCTCCTTCCCAGGCACAGAGAAGGTGCTAGCAGGGAATTCTCTGCCTGCCTTTCCCCAGTGCTCTGCAAGCTCTCCAGGGCAACATAAAATGTGGGGCTCTGTGATTTCTTTCGTTCTGGACAAGTGTTAGTGTTTTCTGCACAAACGCGATTCTGCAAAGCAATGTGAACACTTTTGCTTCCCAGGCACAGAGAAGGTGCTAGCAGGGAATTCTCTGCCTGCCTTTCCCCAGTGCTCTGCAAGCTCTCCAGGGCAACATAAAATCTGGGGCTCTGTGCTTTCTTTCCTTCTGAACAAGTGTTAGTGTTTTCTGCACAAACGCGATTCTGAGAAGCAATGTGAACACTTCTCCTTCCCAGGCACAGAGAAGGTGCTAGCAGGGAATTCTCTGCCTGCCTTTCCCCAGTGCTCTGCAAGCTCTCCAGGGCAACATAAAATGTGGGGCTCTGTGCTTTCTTTCCTTCTGAACAAGTGTTAGTGTTTTCTGCACAAACGCGATTCTGCGAAGCAATGTGAACACTTCTCCTTCCCAGGCACAGAGAAGGTGCTAGCAGGGAATTCTCTGCCTGCCTTTCCCCAGTGCTCTGCAAGCTCTCCAGGGCAACATAAAATGTGGGGCTCTGTGATTTCTTTCGTTCTGGACAAGTGTTAGTGTTTTCTGCACAAACGCGATTCTGCGAAGCAATGTGAACACTTTTGCTTCCCAGGCACAGAGAAGGTGCTAGCAGGGAATTCTCTGCTTGCCTTTCCCCAGTGCTCTGAAAGCTCTCCAGGGCAACATAAAATCTGGGGCTCTGTGGTTTCTTTCCTTCTGAACAAGTGTTAGTGTTTTCTGCACAAACGCGATTCTGCGAAGCAATGTGAACACTTCTCCTTCCCAGGCACAGAGAAGGTGCTAGCAGGGAATTCTCTGCCTGCCTTTCCCCAGTGCTCTGCAAGCTCTCCAGGGCAACATAAAATGTGGGGCTCTGTGCTTTCTTTCCTTCTGAACAAGTGTTAGTGTTTTCTGCACAAACGCGATTCTGCGAAGCAATGTGAACACTTCTCCTTCCCAGGCACAGAGAAGGTGCTAGCAGGGAATTCTCTGCCTGCCTTTCCCCAGTGCTCTGCAAGCTCTCCAGGGCAACATAAAATGTGGGGCTCTGTGATTTCTTTCGTTCTGGACAAGTGTTAGTGTTTTCTGCACAAACGCGATTCTGCAAAGCAATGTGAACACTTTTGCTTCCCAGGCACAGAGAAGGTGCTAGCAGGGAATTCTCTGCCTGCCTTTCCCCAGTGCTCTGCAAGCTCTCCAGGGCAACATAAAATGTGGGGCTCTGTGCTTTCTTTCCTTCTGAACAAGTGTTAGTGTTTTCTGCACAAACGCGATTCTGAGAAGCAATGTGAACACTTCTCCTTCCCAGGCACAGAGAAGGTGCTAGCAGGGAATTCTCTGCCTGCCTTTCCCCAGTGCTCTGCAAGCTCTCCAGGGCAACATAAAATGTGGGGCTCTGTGATTTCTTTCGTTCTGGACAAGTGTTAGTGTTTTCTGCACAAACGCGATTCTGCGAAGCAATGTGAACACTTTTGCTTCCCAGGCACAGAGAAGGTGCTAGCAGGGAATTCTCTGCCTGCCTTTCCCCAGTGCTCTGCAAGCTCTGCAGGGCAACATAAAATGTGGGGCTCTGTGCTTTCTTTCCTTCTGAACAAGTGTTAGTGTTTTCTGCACAAACGCGATTCTGCGAAGCAATGTGAACACTTCTCCTTCCCAGGCACAGAGAAGGTGCTAGCAGGGAATTCTCTGCCTGCCTTTCCCCAGTGCTCTGCAAGCTCTCCAGGGCAACATAAAATCTGGGGCTCTGTGCTTTCTTTCCTTCTGAACAAGTGTTAGTGTTTTCTGCACGAGAGCGATTCTGCGAAGCAATGTGAACACTTTTGCTTCCCAGGCACAGAGAAGGTGCTAGCAGGGAATTCTCTGCTTGCCTTTCCCCAGTGCTCTGCAAGCTCTCCAGGGCAACATAAAATGTGGGGCTCTGTGGTTTCTTTCCTTCTGAACAAGTGTTAGTGTTTTCTGCACAAAAGCGATTCTGCGAAGCAATGTGAACACTTCTCCTTCCCAGGCACAGAGAAGGTGCTAGCAGGGAATTCTCTGCCTGCCTTTCCCCAGTGCTCTGCAAGCTCTCCAGGGCAACAGAAAATCTGGGGCTCTGTGCTTTCTTTCCTTCTGAACAAGTGTTAGTGTTTTCTGCACGAGAGCGATTCTGCGAAGCAATGTGAACACTTTTGCTTCCCAGGCACAGAGAAGGTGCTAGCAGGGAATTCTCTGCTTGCCTTTCCCCAGTGCTCTGCAAGCTCTCCAGGGCAACATAAAATGTGGGGCTCTGTGGTTTCTTTCCTTCTGAACAAGTGTTAGTGTTTTCTGCACAAAAGCGATTCTGCGAAGCAATGTGAACACTTCTCCTTCCCAGGCACAGAGAAGGTGCTAGCAGGGAATTCTCTGCCTGCCTTTCCCCAGTGCTCTGCAAGCTCTCCAGGGCAACAGAAAATCTGGGGCTCTGTGCTTTCTTTCCTTCTGAACAAGTGTTAGTGTTTTCTGCACAAAAGCGATTCTGCGAAGCAATGTGAACACTTCTCCTTCCCAGGCACAGAGAAGGTGCTAGCAGGGAATTCTCTGCCTGCCTTTCCCCAGTGCTCTGCAAGCTCTCCAGGGCAACAGAAAATCTGGGGCTCTGTGCTTTCTTTCCTTCTGAACAAGTGTTAGTGTTTTCTGCACAAACGCGATTCTGCGAAGCAATGTGAACACTTCTCCTTCCCAGGCACAGAGAAGGTGCTAGCAGGGAATTCTCTGCCTGCCTTTCCCCAGTGCTCTGCAAGCTCTGCAGGGCAACATAAAATGTGGGGCTCTGTGCTTTCTTTCCTTCTGAACAAGTGTTAGTGTTTTCTGCACAAACGCGATTCTGCGAAGCAATGTGAACACTTCTCCTTCCCAGGCACAGAGAAGGTGCTAGCAGGGAATTCTCTGCCTGCCTTTCCCCAGTGCTCTGCAAGCTCTCCAGGGCAACATAAAATCTGGGGCTCTGTGCTTTCTTTCCTTCTGAACAAGTGTTAGTGTTTTCTGCACGAGAGCGATTCTGCGAAGCAATGTGAACACTTTTGCTTCCCAGGCACAGAGAAGGTGCTAGCAGGGAATTCTCTGCTTGCCTTTCCCCAGTGCTCTGCAAGCTCTCCAGGGCAACATAAAATGTGGGGCTCTGTGGTTTCTTTCCTTCTGAACAAGTGTTAGTGTTTTCTGCACAAAAGCGATTCTGCGAAGCAATGTGAACACTTCTCCTTCCCAGGCACAGAGAAGGTGCTAGCAGGGAATTCTCTGCCTGCCTTTCCCCAGTGCTCTGCAAGCTCTCCAGGGCAACAGAAAATCTGGGGCTCTGTGCTTTCTTTCCTTCTGAACAAGTGTTAGTGTTTTCTGCACAAACGCGATTCTGCGAAGCAATGTGAACACTTCTCCTTCCCAGGCACAGAGAAGGTGCTAGCAGGGAATTCTCTGCCTGCCTTTCCCCAGTGCTCTGCAAGCTCTCCAGCGCAACAGAAAATGTGGGGCTCTGTGCTTTCTTTCCTTCTGAACAAGTGTTAGTGTTTTCTGCACAAACGCGATTCTGCGAAGCAATGTGAACACTTCTCCTTCCCAGGCACAGAGAAGGTGCTAGCAGGGAATTCTCTGCCTGCTTTTCCCCAGTGCTCTGCAAGCTCTCCAGGGCAACATAAAATGTGGGGCTCTGTGCTTTCTTTCCTTCTGAACAAGTGTTAGTGTTTTCTGCACAAACGCGATTCTGCGAAGCAATGTGAACACTTCTCCTTCCCAGGCACAGAGAAGGTGCTAGCAGGGAATTCTCTGCCTGCCTTTCCCCAGTGCTCTGCAAGCTCTGCAGGGCAACATAAAATGTGGGGCTCTGTGCTTTCTTTCCTTCTGAACAAGTGTTAGTGTTTTCTGCACAAACGCGATTCTGAGAAGCAATGTGAACACTTCTCCTTCCCAGGCACAGAGAAGGTGCTAGCAGGGAATTCTCTGCCTGCTTTTCCCCAGTGCTCTGCAAGCTCTCCAGGGCAACATAAAATGTGGGGCTCTGTGCTTTCTTTCCTTCTGAACAAGTGTTAGTGTTTTCTGCACAAACGCGATTCTGCGAAGCAATGTGAACACTTTTGCTTCCCAGGCACAGAGAAGGTGCTAGCAGGGAATTCTCTGCCTGCCTTTCCCCAGTGCTCTGCAAGCTCTGCAGGGCAACATAAAATGTGGGGCTCTGTGCTTTCTTTCCTTCTGAACAAGTGTTAGTGTTTTCTGCACAAACGCAATTCTGAGAAGCA
Organism: Strix occidentalis; assembly: GCA_030819815.1. Lineage (NCBI taxonomy): Eukaryota > Metazoa > Chordata > Aves > Strigiformes > Strigidae > Strix > Strix occidentalis. The sequence goes on along the minus strand of JASWHU010000084.1, from coordinate 264,439 downwards.
ATGTGAACACTTCTCCTTCCCAGGCACAGAGAAGGTGCTAGCAGGGAATTCTCTGCCTGCCTTTCCCCAGTGCTCTGCAAGCTCTGCAGGGCAACATAAAATCTGGGGCTCTGTGCTTTCTTTCCTTCTGAACAAGTGTTAGTGTTTTCTGCACAAACGCGATTCTGCGAAGCAATGTGAACACTTTTGCTTCCCAGGCACAGAGAAGGTGCTAGCAGGGAATTCTCTGCCTGCCTTTCCCCAGTGCTCTGCAAGCTCTCCAGGGCAACAGAAAATCTGGGGCTCTGTGCTTTCTTTCCTTCTGAACAAGTGTTAGTGTTTTCTGCACAAACGCGATTCTGCGAAGCAATGTGAACACTTCTCCTTCCCAGGCACAGAGAAGGTGCTAGCAGGGAATTCTCTGCCTGCCTTTCCCCAGTGCTCTGCAAGCTCTCCAGGGCAACATAAAATGTGGGGCTCTGTGATTTCTTTCGTTCTGGACAAGTGTTAGTGTTTTCTGCACAAACGCGATTCTGCGAAGCAATGTGAACACTTTTGCTTCCCAGGCACAGAGAAGGTGCTAGCAGGGAATTCTCTGCTTGCCTTTCCCCAGTGCTCTGAAAGCTCTCCAGGGCAACATAAAATCTGGGGCTCTGTGGTTTCTTTCCTTCTGAACAAGTGTTAGTGTTTTCTGCACAAACGCGATTCTGTGAAGCAATGTGAACACTTGTGCTTCCCAGGCACAGAGAAGGTGCTAGCAGGGAATTCTCTGCCTGCCTTTCCCCAGTGCTCTGCAAGCTCTCCAGGGCAACATAAAATGTGGGGCTCTGTGATTTCTTTCGTTCTGGACAAGTGTTAGTGTTTTCTGCACAAACGCGATTCTGCGAAGCAATGTGAACACTTCTCCTTCCCAGGCACAGAGAAGGTGCGAGCAGGGAATTCTCTGCCTGCTTTTCCCCAGTGCTCTGCAAGCTCTCCAGGGCAACATAAAATGTGGGGCTCTGTGCTTTCTTTCCTTCTGAACAAGTGTTAGTGTTTTCTGCACAAACGCGATTCTGCAAAGCAATGTGAACACTTTTGCTTCCCAGGCACAGAGAAGGTGCTAGCAGGGAATTCTCTGCCTGCCTTTCCCCAGTGCTCTGCAAGCTCTGCAGGGCAACATAAAATGTGGGGCTCTGTGGTTTCTTTCCTTCTGAACAAGTGTTAGTGTTTTCTGCACAAACGCGATTCTGCGAAGCAATGTGAACACTTCTCCTTCCCAGGCACAGAGAAGGTGCTAGCAGGGAATTCTCTGCCTGCTTTTCCCCAGTGCTCTGCAAGCTCTCCAGGGCAACAGAAAATGTGGGGCTCTGTGCTTTCTTTCCTTCTGAACAAGTGTTAGTGTTTTCTGCACAAACGCGATTCTGCGAAGCAATGTGAACACTTCTCCTTCCCAGGCACAGAGAAGGTGCTAGCAGGGAATTCTCTGCCTGCCTTTCCCCAGTGCTCTGCAAGCTCTGCAGGGCAACATAAAATGTGGGGCTCTGTGCTTTCTTTCCTTCTGAACAAGTGTTAGTGTTTTCTGCACAAACGCGATTCTGAGAAGCAATGTGAACACTTCTCCTTCCCAGGCACAGAGAAGGTGCTAGCAGGGAATTCTCTGCCTGCTTTTCCCCAGTGCTCTGCAAGCTCTCCAGGGCAACATAAAATGTGGGGCTCTGTGCTTTCTTTCCTTCTGAACAAGTGTTAGTGTTTTCTGCACAAACGCGATTCTGCGAAGCAATGTGAACACTTCTCCTTCCCAGGCACAGAGAAGGTGCTAGCAGGGAATTCTCTGCCTGCCTTTCCCCAGTGCTCTGCAAGCTCTGCAGGGCAACATAAAATGTGGGGCTCTGTGCTTTCTTTCCTTCTGAACAAGTGTTAGTGTTTTCTGCACAAACGCGATTCTGCAAAGCAATGTGAACACTTTTGCTTCCCAGGCACAGAGAAGGTGCTAGCAGGGAATTCTCTGCCTGCCTTTCCCCAGTGCTCTGCAAGCTCTGCAGGGCAACATAAAATCTGGGGCTCTGTGCTTTCTTTCCTTCTGAACAAGTGTTAGTGTTTTCTGCACGAGAGCGATTCTGCGAAGCAATGTGAACACTTTTGCTTCCCAGGCACAGAGAAGGTGCTAGCAGGGAATTCTCTGCTTGCCTTTCCCCACTGCTCTGAAAGCTCTCCAGGGCAACATAAAATGTGGGGCTCTGTGGTTTCTTTCCTTCTGAACAAGTGTTAGTGTTTTCTGCACAAAAGCGATTCTGCGAAGCAATGTGAACACTTCTCCTTCCCAGGCACAGAGAAGGTGCTAGCAGGGAATTCTCTGCCTGCCTTTCCCCAGTGCTCTGCAAGCTCTCCAGGGCAACATAAAATGTGGGGCTCTGTGCTTTCTTTCCTTCTGAACAAGTGTTAGTGTTTTCTGCACAAACGCGATTCTGCGAAGCAATGTGAACACTTCTCCTTCCCAGGCACAGAGAAGGTGCTAGCAGGGAATTCTCTGCCTGCCTTTCCCCAGTGCTCTGCAAGCTCTCCAGGGCAACATAAAATGTGGGGCTCTGTGCTTTCTTTCCTTCTGAACAAGTGTTAGTGTTTTCTGCACAAACGCGATTCTGCGAAGCATTGTGAACACTTCTCCTTCCCAGGCACAGAGAAGGTGCTAGCAGGGAATTCTCTGCCTGCCTTTCCCCAGTGCTCTGCAAGCTCTCCAGCGCAACAGAAAATGTGGGGCTCTGTGCTTTCTTTCCTTCTGAACAAGTGTTAGTGTTTTCTGCACAAACGCGATTCTGCGAAGCAATGTGAACACTTCTCCTTCCCAGGCACAGAGAAGGTGCTAGCAGGGAATTCTCTGCCTGCTTTTCCCCAGTGCTCTGCAAGCTCTCCAGGGCAACATAAAATGTGGGGCTCTGTGCTTTCTTTCCTTCTGAACAAGTGTTAGTGTTTTCTGCACAAACGCGATTCTGCGAAGCAATGTGAACACTTCTCCTTCCCAGGCACAGAGAAGGTGCTAGCAGGGAATTCTCTGCCTGCCTTTCCCCAGTGCTCTGCAAGCTCTGCAGGGCAACATAAAATGTGGGGCTCTGTGCTTTCTTTCCTTCTGAACAAGTGTTAGTGTTTTCTGCACAAACGCGATTCTGAGAAGCAATGTGAACACTTCTCCTTCCCAGGCACAGAGAAGGTGCTAGCAGGGAATTCTCTGCCTGCTTTTCCCCAGTGCTCTGCAAGCTCTCCAGGGCAACATAAAATGTGGGGCTCTGTGCTTTCTTTCCTTCTGAACAAGTGTTAGTGTTTTCTGCACAAACGCGATTCTGCGAAGCAATGTGAACACTTTTGCTTCCCAGGCACAGAGAAGGTGCTAGCAGGGAATTCTCTGCCTGCCTTTCCCCAGTGCTCTGCAAGCTCTGCAGGGCAACATAAAATGTGGGGCTCTGTGCTTTCTTTCCTTCTGAACAAGTGTTAGTGTTTTCTGCACAAACGCAATTCTGAGAAGCAATGTGAACACTTCTCCTTCCCAGGCACAGAGAAGGTGCTAGCAGGGAATTCTCTGCCTGCCTTTCCCCAGTGCTCTGCAAGCACTCCAGGGCAACATAAAATGTGGGGCTCTGTGCTTTCTTTCCTTCTGAACAAGTGTTAGTGTTTTCTGCACAAACGCGATTCTGCGAAGCAATGTGAACACTTCTCCTTCCCAGGCACAGAGAAGGTGCTAGCAGGGAATTCTCTGCCTGCCTTTCCCCAGTGCTCTGCAAGCTCTGCAGGGCAACATAAAATCTGGGGCTCTGTGCTTTCTTTCCTTCTGAACAAGTGTTAGTGTTTTCTGCACAAACGCGATTCTGCGAAGCAATGTGAACACTTTTGCTTCCCAGGCACAGAGAAGGTGCTAGCAGGGAATTCTCTGCCTGCCTTTCCCCAGTGCTCTGCAAGCTCTCCAGGGCAACAGAAAATCTGGGGCTCTGTGCTTTCTTTCCTTCTGAACAAGTGTTAGTGTTTTCTGCACAAACGCGATTCTGCGAAGCAATGTGAACACTTCTCCTTCCCAGGCACAGAGAAGGTGCTAGCAGGGAATTCTCTGCCTGCCTTTCCCCAGTGCTCTGCAAGCTCTCCAGGGCAACATAAAATGTGGGGCTCTGTGATTTCTTTCGTTCTGAACAAGTGTTAGTGTTTTCTGCACAAACGCGATTCTGCGAAGCAATGTGAACACTTTTGCTTCCCAGGCACAGAGAAGGTGCTAGCAGGGAATTCTCTGCTTGCCTTTCCCCAGTGCTCTGAAAGCTCTCCAGGGCAACATAAAATCTGGGGCTCTGTGGTTTCTTTCCTTCTGAACAAGTGTTAGTGTTTTCTGCACAAACGCGATTCTGTGAAGCAATGTGAACACTTGTGCTTCCCAGGCACAGAGAAGGTGCTAGCAGGGAATTCTCTGCCTGCCTTTCCCCAGTGCTCTGCAAGCTCTCCAGGGCAACATAAAATGTGGGGCTCTGTGATTTCTTTCGTTCTGGACAAGTGTTAGTGTTTTCTGCACAAACGCGATTCTGCGAAGCAATGTGAACACTTGTCCTTCCCAGGCACAGAGAAGGTGCTAGCAGGGAATTCTCTGCCTGCTTTTCCCCAGTGCTCTGCAAGCTCTCCAGGGCAACATAAAATGTGGGGCTCTGTGCTTTCTTTCCTTCTGAACAAGTGTTAGTGTTTTCTGCACAAACGCGATTCTGCAAAGCAATGTGAACACTTTTGCTTCCCAGGCACAGAGAAGGTGCTAGCAGGGAATTCTCTGCCTGCCTTTCCCCAGTGCTCTGCAAGCTCTCCAGGGCAACATAAAATGTGGGGCTCTGTGATTTCTTTCGTTCTGAACAAGTGTTAGTGTTTTCTGCACAAACGCGATTCTGCGAAGCAATGTGAACACTTTTGCTTCCCAGGCACAGAGAAGGTGCTAGCAGGGAATTCTCTGCTTGCCTTTCCCCAGTGCTCTGAAAGCTCTCCAGGGCAACATAAAATGTGGGGCTCTGTGGTTTCTTTCCTTCTGAACAAGTGTTAGTGTTTTCTGCACAAACGCGATTCTGCGAAGCAATGTGAACACTTCTCCTTCCCAGGCACAGAGAAGGTGCTAGCAGGGAATTCTCTGCCTGCCTTTCCCCAGTGCTCTGCAAGCTCTCCAGGGCAACATAAAATGTGGGGCTCTGTGCTTTCTTTCCTTCTGAACAAGTGTTAGTGTTTTCTGCACAAACGCGATTCTGCGAAGCAATGTGAACACTTTTGCTTCCCAGGCACAGAGAAGGTGCTAGCAGGGAATTCTCTGCCTGCCTTTCCCCAGTGCTCTGCAAGCTCTGCAGGGCAACATAAAATGTGGGGCTCTGTGGTTTCTTTCCTTCTGAACAAGTGTTAGTGTTTTCTGCACAAACGCGATTCTGCGAAGCAATGTGCACACTTTTGCTTCCCAGGCACAGAGAAGGTGCTAGCAGGGAATTCTCTGCCTGCCTTTCCCCAGTGCTCTGCAAGCTCTCCAGGGCAACATAAAATGTGGGGCTCTGTGCTTTCTTTCCTTCTGAACAAGTGTTAGTGTTTTCTGCACAAACGCGATTCTGCAAAGCAATGTGAACACTTCTCCTTCCCAGGCACAGAGAAGGTGCTAGCAGGGAATTCTCTGCCTGCCTTTCCCCAGTGCTCTGCAAGCTCTCCAGGGCAACATAAAATGTGGGGCTCTGTGATTTCTTTCGTTCTGGACAAGTGTTAGTGTTTTCTGCACAAACGCGATTCTGCGAAGCAATGTGAACACTTCTCCTTCCCAGGCACAGAGAAGGTGCTAGCAGGGAATTCTCTGCCTGCTTTTCCCCAGTGCTCTGCAAGCTCTCCAGGGCAACATAAAATGTGGGGCTCTGTGCTTTCTTTCCTTCTGAACAAGTGTTAGTGTTTTCTGCACAAACGCGATTCTGTGAAGCAATGTGAACACTTCTCCTTCCCAGGCACAGAGAAGGTGCTAGCAGGGAATTCTCTGCCTGCCTTTCCCCAGTGCTCTGCAAGCTCTCCAGGGCAACAGAAAATGTGGGGCTCTGTGCTTTCTTTCCTTCTGAACAAGTGTTAGTGTTTTCTGCACAAACGCGATTCTGAGAAGCAATGTGAACACTTCTCCTTCCCAGGCACAGAGAAGGTGCTAGCAGGGAATTCTCTGCCTGCCTTTCCCCAGTGCTCTGCAAGCTCTCCAGGGCAACATAAAATGTGGGGCTCTGTGATTTCTTTCGTTCTGGACAAGTGTTAGTGTTTTCTGCACAAACGCGATTCTGCGAAGCAATGTGAACACTTTTGCTTCCCAGGCACAGAGAAGGTGCTAGCAGGGAATTCTCTGCTTGCCTTTCCCCAGTGCTCTGCAAGCTCTGCAGGGCAACATAAAATCTGGGGCTCTGTGCTTTCTTTCCTTCTGAACAAGTGTTAGTGTTTTCTGCACAAACGCGATTCTGCGAAGCAATGTGAACACTTCTCCTTCCCAGGCACAGAGAAGGTGCTAGCAGGGAATTCTCTGCCTGCCTTTCCCCAGTGCTCTGCAAGCTCTCCAGGGCAACATAAAATGTGGGGCTCTGTGCTTTCTTTCCTTCTGAACAAGTGTTAGTGTTTTCTGCACAAACGCGATTCTGCGAAGCAATGTGAACACTTCTCCTTCCCAGGCACAGAGAAGGTGCTAGCAGGGAATTCTCTGCCTGCCTTTCCCCAGTGCTCTGCAAGCTCTGCAGGGCAACATAAAATGTGGGGCTCTGTGCTTTCTTTCCTTCTGAACAAGTGTTAGTGTTTTCTGCACAAACGCGATTCTGCGAAGCAATGTGAACACTTTTGCTTCCCAGGCACAGAGAAGGTGCTAGCAGGGAATTCTCTGCCTGCCTTTCCCCAGTGCTCTGCAAGCTCTCCAGGGCAACAGCAAATCTGGGGCTCTGTGCTTTCTTTCCTTCTGAACAAGTGTTAGTGTTTTCTGCACAAACGCGATTCTGAGAAGCAATGTGAACACTTCTCCTTCCCAGGCACAGAGAAGGTGCTAGCAGGGAATTCTCTGCCTGCCTTTCCCCAGTGCTCTGCAAGCTCTCCAGGGCAACATAAAATGTGGGGCTCTGTGATTTCTTTCGTTCTGGACAAGTGTTAGTGTTTTCTGCACAAACGCGATTCTGCGAAGCAATGTGAACACTTCTCCTTCCCAGGCACAGAGAAGGTGCTAGCAGGGAATTCTCTGCCTGCTTTTCCCCAGTGCTCTGCAAGCTCTGCAGGGCAACATAAAATGTGGGGCTCTGTGCTTTCTTTCCTTCTGAACAAGTGTTAGTGTTTTCTGCACAAACGCGATTCTGCGAAGCAATGTGAACACTTCTCCTTCCCAGGCACAGAGACGGTGCTAGCAGGGAATTCTCTGCCTGCCTTTCCCCAGTGCTCTGCAAGCTCTCCAGGGCAACATAAAATGTGGGGCTCTGTGCTTTCTTTCCTTCTGAACAAGTGTTAGTGTTTTCTGCACAAACGCGATTCTGCAAAGCAATGTGAACACTTTTGCTTCCCAGGCACAGAGAAGGTGCTAGCAGGGAATTCTCTGCCTGCTTTTCTCCAGTGCTCTGCAAGCTCTGCAGGGCAACAGAAAATGTGGGGCTCTGTGCTTTCTTTCCTTCTGAACAAGTGTTAGTGTTTTCTGCACAAACGCGATTCTGCGAAGCAATGTGAACACTTCTCCTTCCCAGGCACAGAGACGGTGCTAGCAGGGAATTCTCTGCCTGCCTTTCCCCAGTGCTCTGCAAGCTCTGCAGGGCAACATAAAATGTGGGGCTCTGTGCTTTCTTTCCTTCTGAACAAGTGTTAGTGTTTTCTGCACAAACGCAATTCTGAGAAGCAATGTGAACACTTCTCCTTCCCAGGCACAGAGAAGGTGCTAGCAGGGAATTCTCTGCCTGCCTTTCCCCAGTGCTCTGCAAGCACTCCAGGGCAACATAAAATGTGGGGCTCTGTGCTTTCTTTCCTTCTGAACAAGTGTTAGTGTTTTCTGCACAAACGCGATTCTGCGAAGCAATGTGAACACTTCTCCTTCCCAGGCACAGAGAAGGTGCTAGCAGGGAATTCTCTGCCTGCCTTTCCCCAGTGCTCTGCAAGCTCTGCAGGGCAACATAAAATCTGGGGCTCTGTGCTTTCTTTCCTTCTGAACAAGTGTTAGTGTTTTCTGCACAAACGCGATTCTGCGAAGCAATGTGAACACTTTTGCTTCCCAGGCACAGAGAAGGTGCTAGCAGGGAATTCTCTGCCTGCCTTTCCCCAGTGCTCTGCAAGCTCTCCAGGGCAACAGAAAATCTGGGGCTCTGTGCTTTCTTTCCTTCTGAACAAGTGTTAGTGTTTTCTGCACAAACGCGATTCTGCGAAGCAATGTGAACACTTCTCCTTCCCAGGCACAGAGAAGGTGCTAGCAGGGAATTCTCTGCCTGCCTTTCCCCAGTGCTCTGCAAGCTCTCCAGGGCAACATAAAATGTGGGGCTCTGTGATTTCTTTCGTTCTGAACAAGTGTTAGTGTTTTCTGCACAAACGCGATTCTGCGAAGCAATGTGAACACTTTTGCTTCCCAGGCACAGAGAAGGTGCTAGCAGGGAATTCTCTGCTTGCCTTTCCCCAGTGCTCTGAAAGCTCTCCAGGGCAACATAAAATCTGGGGCTCTGTGGTTTCTTTCCTTCTGAACAAGTGTTAGTGTTTTCTGCACAAACGCGATTCTGTGAAGCAATGTGAACACTTGTGCTTCCCAGGCACAGAGAAGGTGCTAGCAGGGAATTCTCTGCCTGCCTTTCCCCAGTGCTCTGCAAGCTCTCCAGGGCAACATAAAATGTGGGGCTCTGTGATTTCTTTCGTTCTGGACAAGTGTTAGTGTTTTCTGCACAAACGCGATTCTGCGAAGCAATGTGAACACTTGTCCTTCCCAGGCACAGAGAAGGTGCTAGCAGGGAATTCTCTGCCTGCTTTTCCCCAGTGCTCTGCAAGCTCTCCAGGGCAACATAAAATGTGGGGCTCTGTGCTTTCTTTCCTTCTGAACAAGTGTTAGTGTTTTCTGCACAAACGCGATTCTGCAAAGCAATGTGAACACTTTTGCTTCCCAGGCACAGAGAAGGTGCTAGCAGGGAATTCTCTGCCTGCCTTTCCCCAGTGCTCTGCAAGCTCTCCAGGGCAACATAAAATGTGGGGCTCTGTGATTTCTTTCGTTCTGAACAAGTGTTAGTGTTTTCTGCACAAACGCGATTCTGCGAAGCAATGTGAACACTTTTGCTTCCCAGGCACAGAGAAGGTGCTAGCAGGGAATTCTCTGCTTGCCTTTCCCCAGTGCTCTGAAAGCTCTCCAGGGCAACATAAAATGTGGGGCTCTGTGGTTTCTTTCCTTCTGAACAAGTGTTAGTGTTTTCTGCACAAACGCGATTCTGCGAAGCAATGTGAACACTTCTCCTTCCCAGGCACAGAGAAGGTGCTAGCAGGGAATTCTCTGCCTGCCTTTCCCCAGTGCTCTGCAAGCTCTCCAGGGCAACATAAAATGTGGGGCTCTGTGCTTTCTTTCCTTCTGAACAAGTGTTAGTGTTTTCTGCACAAACGCGATTCTGCGAAGCAATGTGAACACTTTTGCTTCCCAGGCACAGAGAAGGTGCTAGCAGGGAATTCTCTGCCTGCCTTTCCCCAGTGCTCTGCAAGCTCTGCAGGGCAACATAAAATGTGGGGCTCTGTGGTTTCTTTCCTTCTGAACAAGTGTTAGTGTTTTCTGCACAAACGCGATTCTGCGAAGCAATGTGCACACTTTTGCTTCCCAGGCACAGAGAAGGTGCTAGCAGGGAATTCTCTGCCTGCCTTTCCCCAGTGCTCTGCAAGCTCTCCAGGGCAACATAAAATGTGGGGCTCTGTGCTTTCTTTCCTTCTGAACAAGTGTTAGTGTTTTCTGCACAAACGCGATTCTGCAAAGCAATGTGAACACTTCTCCTTCCCAGGCACAGAGAAGGTGCTAGCAGGGAATTCTCTGCCTGCCTTTCCCCAGTGCTCTGCAAGCTCTCCAGGGCAACATAAAATGTGGGGCTCTGTGATTTCTTTCGTTCTGGACAAGTGTTAGTGTTTTCTGCACAAACGCGATTCTGCGAAGCAATGTGAACACTTCTCCTTCCCAGGCACAGAGAAGGTGCTAGCAGGGAATTCTCTGCCTGCTTTTCCCCAGTGCTCTGCAAGCTCTCCAGGGCAACATAAAATGTGGGGCTCTGTGCTTTCTTTCCTTCTGAACAAGTGTTAGTGTTTTCTGCACAAACGCGATTCTGTGAAGCAATGTGAACACTTCTCCTTCCCAGGCACAGAGAAGGTGCTAGCAGGGAATTCTCTGCCTGCCTTTCCCCAGTGCTCTGCAAGCTCTCCAGGGCAACAGAAAATGTGGGGCTCTGTGCTTTCTTTCCTTCTGAACAAGTGTTAGTGTTTTCTGCACAAACGCGATTCTGAGAAGCAATGTGAACACTTCTCCTTCCCAGGCACAGAGAAGGTGCTAGCAGGGAATTCTCTGCCTGCCTTTCCCCAGTGCTCTGCAAGCTCTCCAGGGCAACATAAAATGTGGGGCTCTGTGATTTCTTTCGTTCTGGACAAGTGTTAGTGTTTTCTGCACAAACGCGATTCTGCGAAGCAATGTGAACACTTTTGCTTCCCAGGCACAGAGAAGGTGCTAGCAGGGAATTCTCTGCTTGCCTTTCCCCAGTGCTCTGCAAGCTCTGCAGGGCAACATAAAATCTGGGGCTCTGTGCTTTCTTTCCTTCTGAACAAGTGTTAGTGTTTTCTGCACAAACGCGATTCTGCGAAGCAATGTGAACACTTCTCCTTCCCAGGCACAGAGAAGGTGCTAGCAGGGAATTCTCTGCCTGCCTTTCCCCAGTGCTCTGCAAGCTCTCCAGGGCAACATAAAATGTGGGGCTCTGTGCTTTCTTTCCTTCTGAACAAGTGTTAGTGTTTTCTGCACAAACGCGATTCTGCGAAGCAATGTGAACACTTCTCCTTCCCAGGCACAGAGAAGGTGCTAGCAGGGAATTCTCTGCCTGCCTTTCCCCAGTGCTCTGCAAGCTCTGCAGGGCAACATAAAATGTGGGGCTCTGTGCTTTCTTTCCTTCTGAACAAGTGTTAGTGTTTTCTGCACAAACGCGATTCTGCGAAGCAATGTGAACACTTTTGCTTCCCAGGCACAGAGAAGGTGCTAGCAGGGAATTCTCTGCCTGCCTTTCCCCAGTGCTCTGCAAGCTCTCCAGGGCAACAGCAAATCTGGGGCTCTGTGCTTTCTTTCCTTCTGAACAAGTGTTAGTGTTTTCTGCACAAACGCGATTCTGAGAAGCAATGTGAACACTTCTCCTTCCCAGGCACAGAGAAGGTGCTAGCAGGGAATTCTCTGCCTGCCTTTCCCCAGTGCTCTGCAAGCTCTCCAGGGCAACATAAAATGTGGGGCTCTGTGATTTCTTTCGTTCTGGACAAGTGTTAGTGTTTTCTGCACAAACGCGATTCTGCGAAGCAATGTGAACACTTCTCCTTCCCAGGCACAGAGAAGGTGCTAGCAGGGAATTCTCTGCCTGCTTTTCCCCAGTGCTCTGCAAGCTCTGCAGGGCAACATAAAATGTGGGGCTCTGTGCTTTCTTTCCTTCTGAACAAGTGTTAGTGTTTTCTGCACAAACGCGATTCTGCGAAGCAATGTGAACACTTCTCCTTCCCAGGCACAGAGACGGTGCTAGCAGGGAATTCTCTGCCTGCCTTTCCCCAGTGCTCTGCAAGCTCTCCAGGGCAACATAAAATGTGGGGCTCTGTGCTTTCTTTCCTTCTGAACAAGTGTTAGTGTTTTCTGCACAAACGCGATTCTGCAAAGCAATGTGAACACTTTTGCTTCCCAGGCACAGAGAAGGTGCTAGCAGGGAATTCTCTGCCTGCTTTTCTCCAGTGCTCTGCAAGCTCTGCAGGGCAACAGAAAATGTGGGGCTCTGTGCTTTCTTTCCTTCTGAACAAGTGTTAGTGTTTTCTGCACAAACGCGATTCTGCGAAGCAATGTGAACACTTCTCCTTCCCAGGCACAGAGACGGTGCTAGCAGGGAATTCTCTGCCTGCCTTTCCCCAGTGCTCTGCAAGCTCTGCAGGGCAACATAAAATGTGGGGCTCTGTGCTTTCTTTCCTTCTGAACAAGTGTTAGTGTTTTCTGCACAAACGCGATTCTGCGAAGCAATGTGAACACTTTTGCTTCCCAGGCACAGAGAAGGTGCTAGCAGGGAATTCTCTGCCTGCCTTTCCCCAGTGCTCTGCAAGCTCTGCAGGGCAACATAAAATGTGGGGCTCTGTGCTTTCTTTCCTTCTGAACAAGTGTTAGTGTTTTCTGCACAAACGCGATTCTGAGAAGCAATGTGAACACTTCTCCTTCCCAGGCACAGAGAAGGTGCTAGCAGGGAATTCTCTGCCTGCTTTTCCCCAGTGCTCTGCAAGCTCTCCAGGGCAACATAAAATGTGGGGCTCTGTGCTTTCTTTCCTTCTGAACAAGTGTTAGTGTTTTCTGCACAAACGCGATTCTGAGAAGCAATGTGAACACTTTTGCTTCCCAGGCACAGAGAAGGTGCTAGCAGGGAATTCTCTGCCTGCCTTTCCCCAGTGCTCTGCAAGCTCTCCAGGGCAACATAAAATGTGGGGCTCTGTGCTTTCTTTCCTTCTGAACAAGTGTTAGTGTTTTCTGCACAAACGCGATTCTGCGAAGCAATGTGAACACTTCTCCTTCCCAGGCACAGAGAAGGTGCTAGCAGGGAATTCTCTGCCTGCCTTTCCCCAGTGCTCTGCAAGCTCTCCAGGGCAACATAAAATGTGGGGCTCTGTGATTTCTTTCGTTCTGGACAAGTGTTAGTGTTTTCTGCACAAACGCGATTCTGCAAAGCAATGTGAACACTTTTGCTTCCCAGGCACAGAGAAGGTGCTAGCAGGGAATTCTCTGCCTGCCTTTCCCCAGTGCTCTGCAAGCTCTCCAGGGCAACATAAAATGTGGGGCTCTGTGCTTTCTTTCCTTCTGAACAAGTGTTAGTGTTTTCTGCACAAACGCGATTCTGAGAAGCAATGTGAACACTTCTCCTTCCCAGGCACAGAGAAGGTGCTAGCAGGGAATTCTCTGCCTGCCTTTCCCCAGTGCTCTGCAAGCTCTCCAGGGCAACATAAAATGTGGGGCTCTGTGATTTCTTTCGTTCTGGACAAGTGTTAGTGTTTTCTGCACAAACGCGATTCTGCGAAGCAATGTGAACACTTCTCCTTCCCAGGCACAGAGAAGGTGCTAGCAGGGAATTCTCTGCCTGCTTTTCCCCAGTGCTCTGCAAGCTCTGCAGGGCAACATAAAATCTGGGGCTCTGTGCTTTCTTTCCTTCTGAACAAGTGTTAGTGTTTTCTGCACAAACGCGATTCTGCGAAGCAATGTGAACACTTCTCCTTCCCAGGCACAGAGACGGTGCTAGCAGGGAATTCTCTGCCTGCCTTTCCCCAGTGCTCTGCAAGCTCTCCAGGGCAACATAAAATGTGGGGCTCTGTGCTTTCTTTCCTTCTGAACAAGTGTTAGTGTTTTCTGCACAAACGCGATTCTGCGAAGCAATGTGAACACTTCTCCTTCCCAGGCACAGAGAAGGTGCTAGCAGGGAATTCTCTGCCTGCCTTTCCCCAGTGCTCTGCAAGCTCTGCAGGGCAACATAAAATGTGGGGCTCTGTGCTTTCTTTCCTTCTGAACAAGTGTTAGTGTTTTCTGCACAAACGCGATTCTGCGAAGCAATGTGAACACTTCTCCTTCCCAGGCACAGAGAAGGTGCTAGCAGGGAATTCTCTGCCTGCTTTTCCCCAGTGCTCTGCAAGCTCTCCAGGGCAACATAAAATCTGGGGCTCTGTGCTTTCTTTCCTTCTGAACAAGTGTTAGTGTTTTCTGCACAAACGCGATTCTGAGAAGCAATGTGAACACTTTTGCTTCCCAGGCACAGAGAAGGTGCTAGCAGGGAATTCTCTGCCTGCCTTTCCCCAGTGCTCTGCAAGCTCTCCAGGGCAACATAAAATGTGGGGCTCTGTGCTTTCTTTCCTTCTGAACAAGTGTTAGTGTTTTCTGCACAAACGCGATTCTGCGAAGCAATGTGAACACTTCTCCTTCCCAGGCACAGAGAAGGTGCTAGCAGGGAATTCTCTGCCTGCCTTTCCCCAGTGCTCTGCAAGCTCTCCAGGGCAACATAAAATGTGGGGCTCTGTGATTTCTTTCGTTCTGGACAAGTGTTAGTGTTTTCTGCACAAACGCGATTCTGCAAAGCAATGTGAACACTTTTGCTTCCCAGGCACAGAGAAGGTGCTAGCAGGGAATTCTCTGCCTGCCTTTCCCCAGTGCTCTGCAAGCTCTCCAGGGCAACATAAAATCTGGGGCTCTGTGCTTTCTTTCCTTCTGAACAAGTGTTAGTGTTTTCTGCACAAACGCGATTCTGCGAAGCAATGTGAACACTTCTCCTTCCCAGGCACAGAGAAGGTGCTAGCAGGGAATTCTCTGCCTGCCTTTCCCCAGTGCTCTGCAAGCTCTCCAGGGCAACAGAAAATGTGGGGCTCTGTGCTTTCTTTCCTTCTGAACAAGTGTTAGTGTTTTCTGCACAAACGCGATTCTGCGAAGCAATGTGAACACTTCTCCTTCCCAGGCACAGAGAAGGTGCTAGCAGGGAATTCTCTGCCTGCCTTTCCCCAGTGCTCTGCAAGCTCTCCAGGGCAACATAAAATGTGGGGCTCTGTGATTTCTTTCGTTCTGGACAAGTGTTAGTGTTTTCTGCACAAACGCGATTCTGCGAAGCAATGTGAACACTTTTGCTTCCCAGGCACAGAGAAGGTGCTAGCAGGGAATTCTCTGCTTGCCTTTCCCCAGTGCTCTGAAAGCTCTCCAGGGCAACATAAAATCTGGGGCTCTGTGGTTTCTTTCCTTCTGAACAAGTGTTAGTGTTTTCTGCACAAACGCGATTCTGCGAAGCAATGTGAACACTTCTCCTTCCCAGGCACAGAGAAGGTGCTAGCAGGGAATTCTCTGCCTGCCTTTCCCCAGTGCTCTGCAAGCTCTCCAGGGCAACATAAAATGTGGGGCTCTGTGCTTTCTTTCCTTCTGAACAAGTGTTAGTGTTTTCTGCACAAACGCGATTCTGCGAAGCAATGTGAACACTTCTCCTTCCCAGGCACAGAGAAGGTGCTAGCAGGGAATTCTCTGCCTGCCTTTCCCCAGTGCTCTGCAAGCTCTCCAGGGCAACATAAAATGTGGGGCTCTGTGATTTCTTTCGTTCTGGACAAGTGTTAGTGTTTTCTGCACAAACGCGATTCTGAGAAGCAATGTGAACACTTTTGCTTCCCAGGCACAGAGAAGGTGCTAGCAGGGAATTCTCTGCCTGCTTTTCTCCAGTGCTCTGCAAGCTCTGCAGGGCATCAGAAAATGTGGGGCTCTGTGCTTTCTTTCCTTCTGAACAAGTGTTAGTGTTTTCTGCACAAACGCGATTCTGCGAAGCAATGTGAACACTTCTCCTTCCCAGGCACAGAGAAGGTGCTAGCAGGGAATTCTCTGCCTGCCTTTCCCCAGTGCTCTGCAAGCTCTCCAGGGCAACATAAAATGTGGGGCTCTGTGCTTTCTTTCCTTCTGAACAAGTGTTAGTGTTTTCTGCACAAACGCGATTCTGCGAAGCAATGTGAACACTTCTCCTTCCCAGGCACAGAGACGGTGCTAGCAGGGAATTCTCTGCCTGCCTTTCCCCAGTGCTCTGCAAGCTCTGCAGGGCAACATAAAATGTGGGGCTCTGTGCTTTCTTTCCTTCTGAACAAGTGTTAGTGTTTTCTGCACAAACGCGATTCTGCGAAGCAATGTGAACACTTTTGCTTCCCAGGCACAGAGAAGGTGCTAGCAGGGAATTCTCTGCCTGCCTTTCCCCAGTGCTCTGCAAGCTCTCCAGGGCAACAGCAAATCTGGGGCTCTGTGCTTTCTTTCCTTCTGAACAAGTGTTAGTGTTTTCTGCACAAACGCGATTCTGAGAAGCAATGTGAACACTTCTCCTTCCCAGGCACAGAGAAGGTGCTAGCAGGGAATTCTCTGCCTGCTTTTCCCCAGTGCTCTGCAAGCTCTCCAGGGCAACATAAAATGTGGGGCTCTGTGCTTTCTTTCCTTCTGAACAAGTGTTAGTGTTTTCTGCAGAAACGCGATTCTGAGAAGCAATGTGAACACTTTTGCTTCCCAGGCACAGAGAAGGTGCTAGCAGGGAATTCTCTGCCTGCCTTTCCCCAGTGCTCTGCAAGCTCTCCAGGGCAACATAAAATGTGGGGCTCTGTGCTTTCTTTCCTTCTGAACAAGTGTTAGTGTTTTCTGCACAAACGCGATTCTGCGAAGCAATGTGAACACTTCTCCTTCCCAGGCACAGAGAAGGTGCTAGCAGGGAATTCTCTGCCTGCCTTTCCCCAGTGCTCTGCAAGCTCTCCAGGGCAACATAAAATGTGGGGCTCTGTGATTTCTTTCGTTCTGGACAAGTGTTAGTGTTTTCTGCACAAACGCGATTCTGCAAAGCAATGTGAACACTTTTGCTTCCCAGGCACAGAGAAGGTGCTAGCAGGGAATTCTCTGCCTGCCTTTCCCCAGTGCTCTGCAAGCTCTCCAGGGCAACATAAAATGTGGGGCTCTGTGCTTTCTTTCCTTCTGAACAAGTGTTAGTGTTTTCTGCACAAACGCGATTCTGAGAAGCAATGTGAACACTTTTGCTTCCCAGGCACAGAGAAGGTGCTAGCAGGGAATTCTCTGCCTGCCTTTCCCCAGTGCTCTGCAAGCTCTCCAGGGCAACATAAAATGTGGGGCTCTGTGATTTCTTTCGTTCTGGACAAGTGTTAGTGTTTTCTGCACAAACGCGATTCTGCGAAGCAATGTGAACACTTCTCCTTCCCAGGCACAGAGAAGGTGCTAGCAGGGAATTCTCTGCCTGCTTTTCCCCAGTGCTCTGCAAGCTCTGCAGGGCAACATAAAATCTGGGGCTCTGTGCTTTCTTTCCTTCTGAACAAGTGTTAGTGTTTTCTGCACAAACGCGATTCTGCGAAGCAATGTGAACACTTCTCCTTCCCAGGCACAGAGACGGTGCTAGCAGGGAATTCTCTGCCTGCCTTTCCCCAGTGCTCTGCAAGCTCTCCAGGGCAACATAAAATGTGGGGCTCTGTGCTTTCTTTCCTTCTGAACAAGTGTTAGTGTTTTCTGCACAAACGCGATTCTGCGAAGCAATGTGAACACTTCTCCTTCCCAGGCACAGAGAAGGTGCTAGCAGGGAATTCTCTGCCTGCCTTTCCCCAGTGCTCTGCAAGCTCTGCAGGGCAACATAAAATGTGGGGCTCTGTGCTTTCTTTCCTTCTGAACAAGTGTTAGTGTTTTCTGCACAAACGCGATTCTGCGAAGCAATGTGAACACTTCTCCTTCCCAGGCACAGAGAAGGTGCTAGCAGGGAATTCTCTGCCTGCTTTTCCCCAGTGCTCTGCAAGCTCTCCAGGGCAACATAAAATCTGGGGCTCTGTGCTTTCTTTCCTTCTGAACAAGTGTTAGTGTTTTCTGCACAAACGCGATTCTGAGAAGCAATGTGAACACTTTTGCTTCCCAGGCACAGAGAAGGTGCTAGCAGGGAATTCTCTGCCTGCCTTTCCCCAGTGCTCTGCAAGCTCTCCAGGGCAACATAAAATGTGGGGCTCTGTGCTTTCTTTCCTTCTGAACAAGTGTTAGTGTTTTCTGCACAAACGCGATTCTGCGAAGCAATGTGAACACTTCTCCTTCCCAGGCACAGAGAAGGTGCTAGCAGGGAATTCTCTGCCTGCCTTTCCCCAGTGCTCTGCAAGCTCTCCAGGGCAACATAAAATGTGGGGCTCTGTGATTTCTTTCGTTCTGGACAAGTGTTAGTGTTTTCTGCACAAACGCGATTCTGCAAAGCAATGTGAACACTTTTGCTTCCCAGGCACAGAGAAGGTGCTAGCAGGGAATTCTCTGCCTGCCTTTCCCCAGTGCTCTGCAAGCTCTCCAGGGCAACATAAAATCTGGGGCTCTGTGCTTTCTTTCCTTCTGAACAAGTGTTAGTGTTTTCTGCACAAACGCGATTCTGAGAAGCAATGTGAACACTTCTCCTTCCCAGGCACAGAGAAGGTGCTAGCAGGGAATTCTCTGCCTGCCTTTCCCCAGTGCTCTGCAAGCTCTCCAGGGCAACAGAAAATGTGGGGCTCTGTGCTTTCTTTCCTTCTGAACAAGTGTTAGTGTTTTCTGCACAAACGCGATTCTGCGAAGCAATGTGAACACTTCTCCTTCCCAGGCACAGAGAAGGTGCTAGCAGGGAATTCTCTGCCTGCCTTTCCCCAGTGCTCTGCAAGCTCTCCAGGGCAACATAAAATGTGGGGCTCTGTGATTTCTTTCGTTCTGGACAAGTGTTAGTGTTTTCTGCACAAACGCGATTCTGCGAAGCAATGTGAACACTTTTGCTTCCCAGGCACAGAGAAGGTGCTAGCAGGGAATTCTCTGCTTGCCTTTCCCCAGTGCTCTGAAAGCTCTCCAGGGCAACATAAAATCTGGGGCTCTGTGGTTTCTTTCCTTCTGAACAAGTGTTAGTGTTTTCTGCACAAACGCGATTCTGCGAAGCAATGTGAACACTTCTCCTTCCCAGGCACAGAGAAGGTGCTAGCAGGGAATTCTCTGCCTGCCTTTCCCCAGTGCTCTGCAAGCTCTCCAGGGCAACATAAAATGTGGGGCTCTGTGCTTTCTTTCCTTCTGAACAAGTGTTAGTGTTTTCTGCACAAACGCGATTCTGCGAAGCAATGTGAACACTTCTCCTTCCCAGGCACAGAGAAGGTGCTAGCAGGGAATTCTCTGCCTGCCTTTCCCCAGTGCTCTGCAAGCTCTCCAGGGCAACATAAAATGTGGGGCTCTGTGATTTCTTTCGTTCTGGACAAGTGTTAGTGTTTTCTGCACAAACGCGATTCTGCAAAGCAATGTGAACACTTTTGCTTCCCAGGCACAGAGAAGGTGCTAGCAGGGAATTCTCTGCCTGCCTTTCCCCAGTGCTCTGCAAGCTCTCCAGGGCAACATAAAATGTGGGGCTCTGTGCTTTCTTTCCTTCTGAACAAGTGTTAGTGTTTTCTGCACAAACGCGATTCTGAGAAGCAATGTGAACACTTCTCCTTCCCAGGCACAGAGAAGGTGCTAGCAGGGAATTCTCTGCCTGCCTTTCCCCAGTGCTCTGCAAGCTCTCCAGGGCAACATAAAATGTGGGGCTCTGTGATTTCTTTCGTTCTGGACAAGTGTTAGTGTTTTCTGCACAAACGCGATTCTGCGAAGCAATGTGAACACTTTTGCTTCCCAGGCACAGAGAAGGTGCTAGCAGGGAATTCTCTGCCTGCCTTTCCCCAGTGCTCTGCAAGCTCTCCAGGGCAACATAAAATGTGGGGCTCTGTGATTTCTTTCCTTCTGAACAAGTGTTAGTGTTTTCTGCACAAACGCGATTCTGAGAAGCAATGTGAACACTTTTGCTTCCCAGGCACAGAGAAGGTGCTAGCAGGGAATTCTCTGCCTGCCTTTCCCCAGTGCTCTGCAAGCTCTGCAGGGCAACATAAAATCTGGGGCTCTGTGGTTTCTTTCCTTCTGAACAAGTGTTAGTGTTTTCTGCACAAACGCGATTCTGCGAAGCAATGTGAACACTTCTCCTTCCCAGGCACAGAGAAGGTGCTAGCAGGGAATTCTCTGCCTGCCTTTCCCCAGTGCTCTGCAAGCTCTCCAGGGCAACATAAAATGTGGGGCTCTGTGCTTTCTTTCCTTCTGAACAAGTGTTAGTGTTTTCTGCACAAACGCGATTCTGCGAAGCAATGTGAACACTTCTCCTTCCCAGGCACAGAGAAGGTGCTAGCAGGGAATTCTCTGCCTGCCTTTCCCCAGTGCTCTGCAAGCTCTCCAGGGCAACATAAAATGTGGGGCTCTGTGATTTCTTTCGTTCTGGACAAGTGTTAGTGTTTTCTGCACAAACGCGATTCTGCAAAGCAATGTGAACACTTTTGCTTCCCAGGCACAGAGAAGGTGCTAGCAGGGAATTCTCTGCCTGCCTTTCCCCAGTGCTCTGCAAGCTCTGCAGGGCAACATAAAATCTGGGGCTCTGTGGTTTCTTTCCTTCTGAACAAGTGTTAGTGTTTTCTGCACAAACGCGATTCTGCGAAGCAATGTGAACACTTCTCCTTCCCAGGCACAGAGAAGGTGCTAGCAGGGAATTCTCTGCCTGCCTTTCCCCAGTGCTCTGCAAGCTCTCCAGGGCAACATAAAATCTGGGGCTCTGTGCTTTCTTTCCTTCTGAACAAGTGTTAGTGTTTTCTGCACAAACGCGATTCTGCGAAGCAATGTGAACACTTTTGCTTCCCAGGCACAGAGAAGGTGCTAGCAGGGAATTCTCTGCTTGCCTTTCCCCAGTGCTCTGCAAGCTCTCCAGGGCAACATAAAATGTGGGGCTCTGTGGTTTCTTTCCTTCTGAACAAGTGTTAGTGTTTTCTGCACAAAAGCGATTCTGCGAAGCAATGTGAACACTTCTCCTTCCCAGGCACAGAGAAGGTGCTAGCAGGGAATTCTCTGCCTGCCTTTCCCCAGTGCTCTGCAAGCTCTCCAGGGCAACATAAAATCTGGGGCTCTGTGCTTTCTTTCCTTCTGAACAAGTGTTAGTGTTTTCTGCACAAACGCGATTCTGCAAAGCAATGTGAACACTTCTCCTTCCCAGGCACAGAGAAGGTGCTAGCAGGGAATTCTCTGCCTGCTTTTCCCCAGTGCTCTGCAAGCTCTCCAGGGCAACAGAAAATGTGGGGCTCTGTGCTTTCTTTCCTTCTGAACAAGTGTTAGTGTTTTCTGCACAAACGCGATTCTGCGAAGCAATGTGAACACTTTTGCTTCCCAGGCACAGAGAAGGTGCTAGCAGGGAATTCTCTGCCTGCCTTTCCCCAGTGCTCTGCAAGCTCTGCAGGGCAACATAAAATCTGGGGCTCTGTGGTTTCTTTCCTTCTGAACAAGTGTTAGTGTTTTCTGCACAAACGCGATTCTGCGAAGCAATGTGA
Source organism: Strix occidentalis (assembly GCA_030819815.1). Classification (NCBI taxonomy): domain Eukaryota; kingdom Metazoa; phylum Chordata; class Aves; order Strigiformes; family Strigidae; genus Strix; species Strix occidentalis. Next base: position 243,379 of record JASWHU010000084.1, on the reverse strand, counting down.
ACACTTCTCCTTCCCAGGCACAGAGAAGGTGCTAGCAGGGAATTCTCTGCCTGCCTTTCCCCAGTGCTCTGCAAGCTCTCCAGGGCAACATAAAATCTGGGGCTCTGTGCTTTCTTTCCTTCTGAACAAGTGTTAGTGTTTTCTGCACAAACGCGATTCTGAGAAGCAATGTGAACACTTCTCCTTCCCAGGCACAGAGAAGGTGCTAGCAGGGAATTCTCTGCTTGCCTTTCCCCAGTGCTCTGAAAGCTCTCCAGGGCAACATAAAATCTGGGGCTCTGTGGTTTCTTTCCTTCTGAACAAGTGTTAGTGTTTTCTGCACAAAAGCGATTCTGCGAAGCAATGTGAACACTTCTCCTTCCCAGGCACAGAGAAGGTGCTAGCAGGGAATTCTCTGCCTGCCTTTCCCCAGTGCTCTGCAAGCTCTCCAGGGCAACATAAAATCTGGGGCTCTGTGCTTTCTTTCCTTCTGAACAAGTGTTAGTGTTTTCTGCACAAACGCGATTCTGCAAAGCAATGTGAACACTTTTGCTTCCCAGGCACAGAGAAGGTGCTAGCAGGGAATTCTCTGCCTGCTTTTCTCCAGTGCTCTGCAAGCTCTGCAGGGCAACATAAAATGTGGGGCTCTGTGCTTTCTTTCCTTCTGAACAAGTGTTAGTGTTTTCTGCACAAACGCGATTCTGCGAAGCAATGTGAACACTTCTCCTTCCCAGGCACAGAGAAGGTGCTAGCAGGGAATTCTCTGCCTGCCTTTCCCCAGTGCTCTGCAAGCTCTGCAGGGCAACATAAAATGTGGGGCTCTGTGCTTTCTTTCCTTCTGAACAAGTGTTAGTGTTTTCTGCACAAACGCGATTCTGCGAAGCAATGTGAACACTTTTGCTTCCCAGGCACAGAGAAGGTGCTAGCAGGGAATTCTCTGCCTGCCTTTCCCCAGTGCTCTGCAAGCTCTCCAGGGCAACAGCAAATCTGGGGCTCTGTGCTTTCTTTCCTTCTGAACAAGTGTTAGTGTTTTCTGCACAAACGCGATTCTGAGAAGCAATGTGAACACTTCTCCTTCCCAGGCACAGAGAAGGTGCTAGCAGGGAATTCTCTGCCTGCCTTTCCCCAGTGCTCTGCAAGCTCTCCAGGGCAACATAAAATGTGGGGCTCTGTGATTTCTTTCGTTCTGGACAAGTGTTAGTGTTTTCTGCACAAACGCGATTCTGCGAAGCAATGTGAACACTTCTCCTTCCCAGGCACAGAGAAGGTGCTAGCAGGGAATTCTCTGCCTGCTTTTCCCCAGTGCTCTGCAAGCTCTGCAGGGCAACATAAAATGTGGGGCTCTGTGCTTTCTTTCCTTCTGAACAAGTGTTAGTGTTTTCTGCACAAACGCGATTCTGCGAAGCAATGTGAACACTTCTCCTTCCCAGGCACAGAGACGGTGCTAGCAGGGAATTCTCTGCCTGCCTTTCCCCAGTGCTCTGCAAGCTCTCCAGGGCAACATAAAATGTGGGGCTCTGTGCTTTCTTTCCTTCTGAACAAGTGTTAGTGTTTTCTGCACAAACGCGATTCTGCAAAGCAATGTGAACACTTTTGCTTCCCAGGCACAGAGAAGGTGCTAGCAGGGAATTCTCTGCCTGCTTTTCTCCAGTGCTCTGCAAGCTCTGCAGGGCAACAGAAAATGTGGGGCTCTGTGCTTTCTTTCCTTCTGAACAAGTGTTAGTGTTTTCTGCACAAACGCGATTCTGCGAAGCAATGTGAACACTTCTCCTTCCCAGGCACAGAGACGGTGCTAGCAGGGAATTCTCTGCCTGCCTTTCCCCAGTGCTCTGCAAGCTCTGCAGGGCAACATAAAATGTGGGGCTCTGTGCTTTCTTTCCTTCTGAACAAGTGTTAGTGTTTTCTGCACAAACGCGATTCTGCGAAGCAATGTGAACACTTTTGCTTCCCAGGCACAGAGAAGGTGCTAGCAGGGAATTCTCTGCCTGCCTTTCCCCAGTGCTCTGCAAGCTCTCCAGGGCAACAGCAAATCTGGGGCTCTGTGCTTTCTTTCCTTCTGAACAAGTGTTAGTGTTTTCTGCACAAACGCGATTCTGAGAAGCAATGTGAACACTTCTCCTTCCCAGGCACAGAGAAGGTGCTAGCAGGGAATTCTCTGCCTGCTTTTCCCCAGTGCTCTGCAAGCTCTCCAGGGCAACATAAAATGTGGGGCTCTGTGCTTTCTTTCCTTCTGAACAAGTGTTAGTGTTTTCTGCACAAACGCGATTCTGAGAAGCAATGTGAACACTTTTGCTTCCCAGGCACAGAGAAGGTGCTAGCAGGGAATTCTCTGCCTGCCTTTCCCCAGTGCTCTGCAAGCTCTCCAGGGCAACATAAAATGTGGGGCTCTGTGCTTTCTTTCCTTCTGAACAAGTGTTAGTGTTTTCTGCACAAACGCGATTCTGCGAAGCAATGTGAACACTTCTCCTTCCCAGGCACAGAGAAGGTGCTAGCAGGGAATTCTCTGCCTGCCTTTCCCCAGTGCTCTGCAAGCTCTCCAGGGCAACATAAAATGTGGGGCTCTGTGATTTCTTTCGTTCTGGACAAGTGTTAGTGTTTTCTGCACAAACGCGATTCTGCAAAGCAATGTGAACACTTTTGCTTCCCAGGCACAGAGAAGGTGCTAGCAGGGAATTCTCTGCCTGCCTTTCCCCAGTGCTCTGCAAGCTCTCCAGGGCAACATAAAATGTGGGGCTCTGTGCTTTCTTTCCTTCTGAACAAGTGTTAGTGTTTTCTGCACAAACGCGATTCTGAGAAGCAATGTGAACACTTCTCCTTCCCAGGCACAGAGAAGGTGCTAGCAGGGAATTCTCTGCCTGCCTTTCCCCAGTGCTCTGCAAGCTCTCCAGGGCAACATAAAATGTGGGGCTCTGTGATTTCTTTCGTTCTGGACAAGTGTTAGTGTTTTCTGCACAAACGCGATTCTGCGAAGCAATGTGAACACTTCTCCTTCCCAGGCACAGAGAAGGTGCTAGCAGGGAATTCTCTGCCTGCTTTTCCCCAGTGCTCTGCAAGCTCTGCAGGGCAACATAAAATCTGGGGCTCTGTGCTTTCTTTCCTTCTGAACAAGTGTTAGTGTTTTCTGCACAAACGCGATTCTGCGAAGCAATGTGAACACTTCTCCTTCCCAGGCACAGAGACGGTGCTAGCAGGGAATTCTCTGCCTGCCTTTCCCCAGTGCTCTGCAAGCTCTCCAGGGCAACATAAAATGTGGGGCTCTGTGCTTTCTTTCCTTCTGAACAAGTGTTAGTGTTTTCTGCACAAACGCGATTCTGCGAAGCAATGTGAACACTTCTCCTTCCCAGGCACAGAGAAGGTGCTAGCAGGGAATTCTCTGCCTGCCTTTCCCCAGTGCTCTGCAAGCTCTGCAGGGCAACATAAAATGTGGGGCTCTGTGCTTTCTTTCCTTCTGAACAAGTGTTAGTGTTTTCTGCACAAACGCGATTCTGTGAAGCAATGTGAACACTTCTCCTTCCCAGGCACAGAGAAGGTGCTAGCAGGGAATTCTCTGCCTGCTTTTCCCCAGTGCTCTGCAAGCTCTCCAGGGCAACATAAAATCTGGGGCTCTGTGCTTTCTTTCCTTCTGAACAAGTGTTAGTGTTTTCTGCACAAACGCGATTCTGAGAAGCAATGTGAACACTTTTGCTTCCCAGGCACAGAGAAGGTGCTAGCAGGGAATTCTCTGCCTGCCTTTCCCCAGTGCTCTGCAAGCTCTCCAGGGCAACATAAAATGTGGGGCTCTGTGCTTTCTTTCCTTCTGAACAAGTGTTAGTGTTTTCTGCACAAACGCGATTCTGCGAAGCAATGTGAACACTTCTCCTTCCCAGGCACAGAGAAGGTGCTAGCAGGGAATTCTCTGCCTGCCTTTCCCCAGTGCTCTGCAAGCTCTCCAGGGCAACATAAAATGTGGGGCTCTGTGATTTCTTTCGTTCTGGACAAGTGTTAGTGTTTTCTGCACAAACGCGATTCTGCAAAGCAATGTGAACACTTTTGCTTCCCAGGCACAGAGAAGGTGCTAGCAGGGAATTCTCTGCCTGCCTTTCCCCAGTGCTCTGCAAGCTCTCCAGGGCAACATAAAATCTGGGGCTCTGTGCTTTCTTTCCTTCTGAACAAGTGTTAGTGTTTTCTGCACAAACGCGATTCTGCGAAGCAATGTGAACACTTTTGCTTCCCAGGCACAGAGAAGGTGCTAGCAGGGAATTCTCTGCCTGCCTTTCCCCAGTGCTCTGCAAGCTCTCCAGGGCAACATAAAATGTGGGGCTCTGTGCTTTCTTTCCTTCTGAACAAGTGTTAGTGTTTTCTGCACAAACGCGATTCTGCGAAGCAATGTGAACACTTGTGCTTCCCAGGCACAGAGAAGGTGCTAGCAGGGAATTCTCTGCCTGCCTTTCCCCAGTGCTCTGCAAGCTCTCCAGGGCAACATAAAATGTGGGGCTCTGTGATTTCTTTCGTTCTGGACAAGTGTTAGTGTTTTCTGCACAAACGCGATTCTGCGAAGCAATGTGAACACTTTTGCTTCCCAGGCACAGAGAAGGTGCTAGCAGGGAATTCTCTGCTTGCCTTTCCCCAGTGCTCTGAAAGCTCTCCAGGGCAACATAAAATGTGGGGCTCTGTGATTTCTTTCGTTCTGGACAAGTGTTAGTGTTTTCTGCACAAACGCGATTCTGAGAAGCAATGTGAACACTTTTGCTTCCCAGGCACAGAGAAGGTGCTAGCAGGGAATTCTCTGCCTGCTTTTCTCCAGTGCTCTGCAAGCTCTGCAGGGCAACAGAAAATGTGGGGCTCTGTGCTTTCTTTCCTTCTGAACAAGTGTTAGTGTTTTCTGCACAAACGCGATTCTGCGAAGCAATGTGAACACTTCTCCTTCCCAGGCACAGAGAAGGTGCTAGCAGGGAATTCTCTGCCTGCCTTTCCCCAGTGCTCTGCAAGCTCTCCAGGGCAACATAAAATGTGGGGCTCTGTGCTTTCTTTCCTTCTGAACAAGTGTTAGTGTTTTCTGCACAAACGCGATTCTGCGAAGCAATGTGAACACTTCTCCTTCCCAGGCACAGAGACGGTGCTAGCAGGGAATTCTCTGCCTGCCTTTCCCCAGTGCTCTGCAAGCTCTGCAGGGCAACATAAAATGTGGGGCTCTGTGCTTTCTTTCCTTCTGAACAAGTGTTAGTGTTTTCTGCACAAACGCGATTCTGCGAAGCAATGTGAACACTTTTGCTTCCCAGGCACAGAGAAGGTGCTAGCAGGGAATTCTCTGCCTGCCTTTCCCCAGTGCTCTGCAAGCTCTCCAGGGCAACAGCAAATCTGGGGCTCTGTGCTTTCTTTCCTTCTGAACAAGTGTTAGTGTTTTCTGCACAAACGCGATTCTGAGAAGCAATGTGAACACTTCTCCTTCCCAGGCACAGAGAAGGTGCTAGCAGGGAATTCTCTGCCTGCTTTTCCCCAGTGCTCTGCAAGCTCTCCAGGGCAACATAAAATGTGGGGCTCTGTGCTTTCTTTCCTTCTGAACAAGTGTTAGTGTTTTCTGCACAAACGCGATTCTGAGAAGCAATGTGAACACTTTTGCTTCCCAGGCACAGAGAAGGTGCTAGCAGGGAATTCTCTGCCTGCCTTTCCCCAGTGCTCTGCAAGCTCTCCAGGGCAACATAAAATGTGGGGCTCTGTGATTTCTTTCGTTCTGGACAAGTGTTAGTGTTTTCTGCACAAACGCGATTCTGCGAAGCAATGTGAACACTTCTCCTTCCCAGGCACAGAGAAGGTGCTAGCAGGGAATTCTCTGCCTGCTTTTCCCCAGTGCTCTGCAAGCTCTGCAGGGCAACATAAAATCTGGGGCTCTGTGCTTTCTTTCCTTCTGAACAAGTGTTAGTGTTTTCTGCACAAACGCGATTCTGAGAAGCAATGTGAACACTTCTCCTTCCCAGGCACAGAGACGGTGCTAGCAGGGAATTCTCTGCCTGCCTTTCCCCAGTGCTCTGCAAGCTCTCCAGGGCAACATAAAATGTGGGGCTCTGTGCTTTCTTTCCTTCTGAACAAGTGTTAGTGTTTTCTGCACAAACGCGATTCTGCGAAGCAATGTGAACACTTCTCCTTCCCAGGCACAGAGAAGGTGCTAGCAGGGAATTCTCTGCCTGCCTTTCCCCAGTGCTCTGCAAGCTCTGCAGGGCAACATAAAATGTGGGGCTCTGTGCTTTCTTTCCTTCTGAACAAGTGTTAGTGTTTTCTGCACAAACGCGATTCTGCGAAGCAATGTGAACACTTCTCCTTCCCAGGCACAGAGAAGGTGCTAGCAGGGAATTCTCTGCCTGCTTTTCCCCAGTGCTCTGCAAGCTCTCCAGGGCAACATAAAATCTGGGGCTCTGTGCTTTCTTTCCTTCTGAACAAGTGTTAGTGTTTTCTGCACAAACGCGATTCTGAGAAGCAATGTGAACACTTTTGCTTCCCAGGCACAGAGAAGGTGCTAGCAGGGAATTCTCTGCCTGCCTTTCCCCAGTGCTCTGCAAGCTCTCCAGGGCAACATAAAATGTGGGGCTCTGTGCTTTCTTTCCTTCTGAACAAGTGTTAGTGTTTTCTGCACAAACGCGATTCTGCGAAGCAATGTGAACACTTCTCCTTCCCAGGCACAGAGAAGGTGCTAGCAGGGAATTCTCTGCCTGCCTTTCCCCAGTGCTCTGCAAGCTCTCCAGGGCAACATAAAATGTGGGGCTCTGTGATTTCTTTCGTTCTGGACAAGTGTTAGTGTTTTCTGCACAAACGCGATTCTGCAAAGCAATGTGAACACTTTTGCTTCCCAGGCACAGAGAAGGTGCTAGCAGGGAATTCTCTGCCTGCCTTTCCCCAGTGCTCTGCAAGCTCTCCAGGGCAACATAAAATCTGGGGCTCTGTGCTTTCTTTCCTTCTGAACAAGTGTTAGTGTTTTCTGCACAAACGCGATTCTGAGAAGCAATGTGAACACTTCTCCTTCCCAGGCACAGAGAAGGTGCTAGCAGGGAATTCTCTGCCTGCCTTTCCCCAGTGCTCTGCAAGCTCTCCAGGGCAACAGAAAATGTGGGGCTCTGTGCTTTCTTTCCTTCTGAACAAGTGTTAGTGTTTTCTGCACAAACGCGATTCTGCGAAGCAATGTGAACACTTCTCCTTCCCAGGCACAGAGAAGGTGCTAGCAGGGAATTCTCTGCCTGCCTTTCCCCAGTGCTCTGCAAGCTCTCCAGGGCAACATAAAATGTGGGGCTCTGTGATTTCTTTCGTTCTGGACAAGTGTTAGTGTTTTCTGCACAAACGCGATTCTGCAAAGCAATGTGAACACTTTTGCTTCCCAGGCACAGAGAAGGTGCTAGCAGGGAATTCTCTGCCTGCCTTTCCCCAGTGCTCTGCAAGCTCTCCAGGGCAACATAAAATCTGGGGCTCTGTGCTTTCTTTCCTTCTGAACAAGTGTTAGTGTTTTCTGCACAAACGCGATTCTGCGAAGCAATGTGAACACTTTTGCTTCCCAGGCACAGAGAAGGTGCTAGCAGGGAATTCTCTGCCTGCCTTTCCCCAGTGCTCTGCAAGCTCTCCAGGGCAACATAAAATGTGGGGCTCTGTGCTTTCTTTCCTTCTGAACAAGTGTTAGTGTTTTCTGCACAAACGCGATTCTGCGAAGCAATGTGAACACTTGTGCTTCCCAGGCACAGAGAAGGTGCTAGCAGGGAATTCTCTGCCTGCCTTTCCCCAGTGCTCTGCAAGCTCTCCAGGGCAACATAAAATGTGGGGCTCTGTGATTTCTTTCGTTCTGGACAAGTGTTAGTGTTTTCTGCACAAACGCGATTCTGCGAAGCAATGTGAACACTTTTGCTTCCCAGGCACAGAGAAGGTGCTAGCAGGGAATTCTCTGCTTGCCTTTCCCCAGTGCTCTGAAAGCTCTCCAGGGCAACATAAAATGTGGGGCTCTGTGATTTCTTTCGTTCTGGACAAGTGTTAGTGTTTTCTGCACAAACGCGATTCTGAGAAGCAATGTGAACACTTTTGCTTCCCAGGCACAGAGAAGGTGCTAGCAGGGAATTCTCTGCCTGCTTTTCTCCAGTGCTCTGCAAGCTCTGCAGGGCAACAGAAAATGTGGGGCTCTGTGCTTTCTTTCCTTCTGAACAAGTGTTAGTGTTTTCTGCACAAACGCGATTCTGCGAAGCAATGTGAACACTTCTCCTTCCCAGGCACAGAGAAGGTGCTAGCAGGGAATTCTCTGCCTGCCTTTCCCCAGTGCTCTGCAAGCTCTCCAGGGCAACATAAAATGTGGGGCTCTGTGCTTTCTTTCCTTCTGAACAAGTGTTAGTGTTTTCTGCACAAACGCGATTCTGCGAAGCAATGTGAACACTTCTCCTTCCCAGGCACAGAGACGGTGCTAGCAGGGAATTCTCTGCCTGCCTTTCCCCAGTGCTCTGCAAGCTCTGCAGGGCAACATAAAATGTGGGGCTCTGTGCTTTCTTTCCTTCTGAACAAGTGTTAGTGTTTTCTGCACAAACGCGATTCTGCGAAGCAATGTGAACACTTTTGCTTCCCAGGCACAGAGAAGGTGCTAGCAGGGAATTCTCTGCCTGCCTTTCCCCAGTGCTCTGCAAGCTCTCCAGGGCAACAGCAAATCTGGGGCTCTGTGCTTTCTTTCCTTCTGAACAAGTGTTAGTGTTTTCTGCACAAACGCGATTCTGAGAAGCAATGTGAACACTTCTCCTTCCCAGGCACAGAGAAGGTGCTAGCAGGGAATTCTCTGCCTGCTTTTCCCCAGTGCTCTGCAAGCTCTCCAGGGCAACATAAAATGTGGGGCTCTGTGCTTTCTTTCCTTCTGAACAAGTGTTAGTGTTTTCTGCACAAACGCGATTCTGAGAAGCAATGTGAACACTTTTGCTTCCCAGGCACAGAGAAGGTGCTAGCAGGGAATTCTCTGCCTGCCTTTCCCCAGTGCTCTGCAAGCTCTCCAGGGCAACATAAAATGTGGGGCTCTGTGATTTCTTTCGTTCTGGACAAGTGTTAGTGTTTTCTGCACAAACGCGATTCTGCGAAGCAATGTGAACACTTCTCCTTCCCAGGCACAGAGAAGGTGCTAGCAGGGAATTCTCTGCCTGCTTTTCCCCAGTGCTCTGCAAGCTCTGCAGGGCAACATAAAATCTGGGGCTCTGTGCTTTCTTTCCTTCTGAACAAGTGTTAGTGTTTTCTGCACAAACGCGATTCTGAGAAGCAATGTGAACACTTCTCCTTCCCAGGCACAGAGACGGTGCTAGCAGGGAATTCTCTGCCTGCCTTTCCCCAGTGCTCTGCAAGCTCTCCAGGGCAACATAAAATGTGGGGCTCTGTGCTTTCTTTCCTTCTGAACAAGTGTTAGTGTTTTCTGCACAAACGCGATTCTGCGAAGCAATGTGAACACTTCTCCTTCCCAGGCACAGAGAAGGTGCTAGCAGGGAATTCTCTGCCTGCCTTTCCCCAGTGCTCTGCAAGCTCTGCAGGGCAACATAAAATGTGGGGCTCTGTGCTTTCTTTCCTTCTGAACAAGTGTTAGTGTTTTCTGCACAAACGCGATTCTGCGAAGCAATGTGAACACTTCTCCTTCCCAGGCACAGAGAAGGTGCTAGCAGGGAATTCTCTGCCTGCTTTTCCCCAGTGCTCTGCAAGCTCTCCAGGGCAACATAAAATCTGGGGCTCTGTGCTTTCTTTCCTTCTGAACAAGTGTTAGTGTTTTCTGCACAAACGCGATTCTGAGAAGCAATGTGAACACTTTTGCTTCCCAGGCACAGAGAAGGTGCTAGCAGGGAATTCTCTGCCTGCCTTTCCCCAGTGCTCTGCAAGCTCTCCAGGGCAACATAAAATGTGGGGCTCTGTGCTTTCTTTCCTTCTGAACAAGTGTTAGTGTTTTCTGCACAAACGCGATTCTGCGAAGCAATGTGAACACTTCTCCTTCCCAGGCACAGAGAAGGTGCTAGCAGGGAATTCTCTGCCTGCCTTTCCCCAGTGCTCTGCAAGCTCTCCAGGGCAACATAAAATGTGGGGCTCTGTGATTTCTTTCGTTCTGGACAAGTGTTAGTGTTTTCTGCACAAACGCGATTCTGCAAAGCAATGTGAACACTTTTGCTTCCCAGGCACAGAGAAGGTGCTAGCAGGGAATTCTCTGCCTGCCTTTCCCCAGTGCTCTGCAAGCTCTCCAGGGCAACATAAAATCTGGGGCTCTGTGCTTTCTTTCCTTCTGAACAAGTGTTAGTGTTTTCTGCACAAACGCGATTCTGAGAAGCAATGTGAACACTTCTCCTTCCCAGGCACAGAGAAGGTGCTAGCAGGGAATTCTCTGCCTGCCTTTCCCCAGTGCTCTGCAAGCTCTCCAGGGCAACAGAAAATGTGGGGCTCTGTGCTTTCTTTCCTTCTGAACAAGTGTTAGTGTTTTCTGCACAAACGCGATTCTGCGAAGCAATGTGAACACTTCTCCTTCCCAGGCACAGAGAAGGTGCTAGCAGGGAATTCTCTGCCTGCCTTTCCCCAGTGCTCTGCAAGCTCTCCAGGGCAACATAAAATGTGGGGCTCTGTGATTTCTTTCGTTCTGGACAAGTGTTAGTGTTTTCTGCACAAACGCGATTCTGCGAAGCAATGTGAACACTTTTGCTTCCCAGGCACAGAGAAGGTGCTAGCAGGGAATTCTCTGCTTGCCTTTCCCCAGTGCTCTGAAAGCTCTCCAGGGCAACATAAAATCTGGGGCTCTGTGGTTTCTTTCCTTCTGAACAAGTGTTAGTGTTTTCTGCACAAACGCGATTCTGCGAAGCAATGTGAACACTTCTCCTTCCCAGGCACAGAGAAGGTGCTAGCAGGGAATTCTCTGCCTGCCTTTCCCCAGTGCTCTGCAAGCTCTCCAGGGCAACATAAAATGTGGGGCTCTGTGCTTTCTTTCCTTCTGAACAAGTGTTAGTGTTTTCTGCACAAACGCGATTCTGCGAAGCAATGTGAACACTTCTCCTTCCCAGGCACAGAGAAGGTGCTAGCAGGGAATTCTCTGCCTGCCTTTCCCCAGTGCTCTGCAAGCTCTCCAGGGCAACATAAAATGTGGGGCTCTGTGATTTCTTTCGTTCTGGACAAGTGTTAGTGTTTTCTGCACAAACGCGATTCTGCAAAGCAATGTGAACACTTTTGCTTCCCAGGCACAGAGAAGGTGCTAGCAGGGAATTCTCTGCCTGCCTTTCCCCAGTGCTCTGCAAGCTCTCCAGGGCAACATAAAATGTGGGGCTCTGTGCTTTCTTTCCTTCTGAACAAGTGTTAGTGTTTTCTGCACAAACGCGATTCTGAGAAGCAATGTGAACACTTCTCCTTCCCAGGCACAGAGAAGGTGCTAGCAGGGAATTCTCTGCCTGCCTTTCCCCAGTGCTCTGCAAGCTCTCCAGGGCAACATAAAATGTGGGGCTCTGTGATTTCTTTCGTTCTGGACAAGTGTTAGTGTTTTCTGCACAAACGCGATTCTGCGAAGCAATGTGAACACTTTTGCTTCCCAGGCACAGAGAAGGTGCTAGCAGGGAATTCTCTGCCTGCCTTTCCCCAGTGCTCTGCAAGCTCTGCAGGGCAACATAAAATGTGGGGCTCTGTGCTTTCTTTCCTTCTGAACAAGTGTTAGTGTTTTCTGCACAAACGCGATTCTGCGAAGCAATGTGAACACTTCTCCTTCCCAGGCACAGAGAAGGTGCTAGCAGGGAATTCTCTGCCTGCCTTTCCCCAGTGCTCTGCAAGCTCTGCAGGGCAACATAAAATCTGGGGCTCTGTGCTTTCTTTCCTTCTGAACAAGTGTTAGTGTTTTCTGCACGAGAGCGATTCTGCGAAGCAATGTGAACACTTTTGCTTCCCAGGCACAGAGAAGGTGCTAGCAGGGAATTCTCTGCTTGCCTTTCCCCAGTGCTCTGCAAGCTCTCCAGGGCAACATAAAATGTGGGGCTCTGTGGTTTCTTTCCTTCTGAACAAGTGTTAGTGTTTTCTGCACAAAAGCGATTCTGCGAAGCAATGTGAACACTTCTCCTTCCCAGGCACAGAGAAGGTGCTAGCAGGGAATTCTCTGCCTGCCTTTCCCCAGTGCTCTGCAAGCTCTCCAGGGCAACAGAAAATCTGGGGCTCTGTGCTTTCTTTCCTTCTGAACAAGTGTTAGTGTTTTCTGCACAAACGCGATTCTGCGAAGCAATGTGAACACTTCTCCTTCCCAGGCACAGAGAAGGTGCTAGCAGGGAATTCTCTGCCTGCCTTTCCCCAGTGCTCTGCAAGCTCTGCAGGGCAACATAAAATGTGGGGCTCTGTGCTTTCTTTCCTTCTGAACAAGTGTTAGTGTTTTCTGCACAAACGCGATTCTGCGAAGCAATGTGAACACTTCTCCTTCCCAGGCACAGAGAAGGTGCTAGCAGGGAATTCTCTGCCTGCCTTTCCCCAGTGCTCTGCAAGCTCTCCAGGGCAACATAAAATCTGGGGCTCTGTGCTTTCTTTCCTTCTGAACAAGTGTTAGTGTTTTCTGCACGAGAGCGATTCTGCGAAGCAATGTGAACACTTTTGCTTCCCAGGCACAGAGAAGGTGCTAGCAGGGAATTCTCTGCTTGCCTTTCCCCAGTGCTCTGCAAGCTCTCCAGGGCAACATAAAATGTGGGGCTCTGTGGTTTCTTTCCTTCTGAACAAGTGTTAGTGTTTTCTGCACAAAAGCGATTCTGCGAAGCAATGTGAACACTTCTCCTTCCCAGGCACAGAGAAGGTGCTAGCAGGGAATTCTCTGCCTGCCTTTCCCCAGTGCTCTGCAAGCTCTCCAGGGCAACAGAAAATCTGGGGCTCTGTGCTTTCTTTCCTTCTGAACAAGTGTTAGTGTTTTCTGCACAAACGCGATTCTGCGAAGCAATGTGAACACTTCTCCTTCCCAGGCACAGAGAAGGTGCTAGCAGGGAATTCTCTGCCTGCCTTTCCCCAGTGCTCTGCAAGCTCTCCAGCGCAACAGAAAATGTGGGGCTCTGTGCTTTCTTTCCTTCTGAACAAGTGTTAGTGTTTTCTGCACAAACGCGATTCTGCGAAGCAATGTGAACACTTCTCCTTCCCAGGCACAGAGAAGGTGCTAGCAGGGAATTCTCTGCCTGCCTTTCCCCAGTGCTCTGCAAGCTCTCCAGGGCAACATAAAATCTGGGGCTCTGTGCTTTCTTTCCTTCTGAACAAGTGTTAGTGTTTTCTGCACGAGAGCGATTCTGCGAAGCAATGTGAACACTTTTGCTTCCCAGGCACAGAGAAGGTGCTAGCAGGGAATTCTCTGCTTGCCTTTCCCCAGTGCTCTGCAAGCTCTCCAGGGCAACATAAAATGTGGGGCTCTGTGGTTTCTTTCCTTCTGAACAAGTGTTAGTGTTTTCTGCACAAAAGCGATTCTGCGAAGCAATGTGAACACTTCTCCTTCCCAGGCACAGAGAAGGTGCTAGCAGGGAATTCTCTGCCTGCCTTTCCCCAGTGCTCTGCAAGCTCTCCAGGGCAACAGAAAATCTGGGGCTCTGTGCTTTCTTTCCTTCTGAACAAGTGTTAGTGTTTTCTGCACAAACGCGATTCTGCGAAGCAATGTGAACACTTTTGCTTCCCAGGCACAGAGAAGGTGCTAGCAGGGAATTCTCTGCTTGCCTTTCCCCAGTGCTCTGCAAGCTCTCCAGGGCAACATAAAATGTGGGGCTCTGTGGTTTCTTTCCTTCTGAACAAGTGTTAGTGTTTTCTGCACAAAAGCGATTCTGCGAAGCAATGTGAACACTTCTCCTTCCCAGGCACAGAGAAGGTGCTAGCAGGGAATTCTCTGCCTGCCTTTCCCCAGTGCTCTGCAAGCTCTCCAGGGCAACAGAAAATCTGGGGCTCTGTGCTTTCTTTCCTTCTGAACAAGTGTTAGTGTTTTCTGCACAAACGCGATTCTGCGAAGCAATGTGAACACTTCTCCTTCCCAGGCACAGAGAAGGTGCTAGCAGGGAATTCTCTGCCTGCCTTTCCCCAGTGCTCTGCAAGCTCTCCAGCGCAACAGAAAATGTGGGGCTCTGTGCTTTCTTTCCTTCTGAACAAGTGTTAGTGTTTTCTGCACAAACGCGATTCTGCGAAGCAATGTGAACACTTCTCCTTCCCAGGCACAGAGAAGGTGCTAGCAGGGAATTCTCTGCCTGCTTTTCCCCAGTGCTCTGCAAGCTCTCCAGGGCAACATAAAATGTGGGGCTCTGTGCTTTCTTTCCTTCTGAACAAGTGTTAGTGTTTTCTGCACAAACGCGATTCTGCGAAGCAATGTGAACACTTCTCCTTCCCAGGCACAGAGAAGGTGCTAGCAGGGAATTCTCTGCCTGCCTTTCCCCAGTGCTCTGCAAGCTCTGCAGGGCAACATAAAATGTGGGGCTCTGTGCTTTCTTTCCTTCTGAACAAGTGTTAGTGTTTTCTGCACAAACGCGATTCTGAGAAGCAATGTGAACACTTCTCCTTCCCAGGCACAGAGAAGGTGCTAGCAGGGAATTCTCTGCCTGCTTTTCCCCAGTGCTCTGCAAGCTCTCCAGGGCAACATAAAATGTGGGGCTCTGTGCTTTCTTTCCTTCTGAACAAGTGTTAGTGTTTTCTGCACAAACGCGATTCTGCGAAGCAATGTGAACACTTTTGCTTCCCAGGCACAGAGAAGGTGCTAGCAGGGAATTCTCTGCCTGCCTTTCCCCAGTGCTCTGCAAGCTCTGCAGGGCAACATAAAATGTGGGGCTCTGTGCTTTCTTTCCTTCTGAACAAGTGTTAGTGTTTTCTGCACAAACGCAATTCTGAGAAGCAATGTGAACACTTCTCCTTCCCAGGCACAGAGAAGGTGCTAGCAGGGAATTCTCTGCCTGCCTTTCCCCAGTGCTCTGCAAGCTCTGCAGGGCAACATAAAATCTGGGGCTCTGTGCTTTCTTTCCTTCTGAACAAGTGTTAGTGTTTTCTGCACAAACGCGATTCTGCGAAGCAATGTGAACACTTTTGCTTCCCAGGCACAGAGAAGGTGCTAGCAGGGAATTCTCTGCCTGCCTTTCCCCAGTGCTCTGCAAGCTCTCCAGGGCAACAGAAAATCTGGGGCTCTGTGCTTTCTTTCCTTCTGAACAAGTGTTAGTGTTTTCTGCACAAACGCGATTCTGCGAAGCAATGTGAACACTTCTCCTTCCCAGGCACAGAGAAGGTGCTAGCAGGGAATTCTCTGCCTGCCTTTCCCCAGTGCTCTGCAAGCTCTCCAGGGCAACATAAAATGTGGGGCTCTGTGATTTCTTTCGTTCTGGACAAGTGTTAGTGTTTTCTGCACAAACGCGATTCTGCGAAGCAATGTGAACACTTTTGCTTCCCAGGCACAGAGAAGGTGCTAGCAGGGAATTCTCTGCTTGCCTTTCCCCAGTGCTCTGAAAGCTCTCCAGGGCAACATAAAATCTGGGGCTCTGTGGTTTCTTTCCTTCTGAACAAGTGTTAGTGTTTTCTGCACAAACGCGATTCTGTGAAGCAATGTGAACACTTGTGCTTCCCAGGCACAGAGAAGGTGCTAGCAGGGAATTCTCTGCCTGCCTTTCCCCAGTGCTCTGCAAGCTCTCCAGGGCAACATAAAATGTGGGGCTCTGTGATTTCTTTCGTTCTGGACAAGTGTTAGTGTTTTCTGCACAAACGCGATTCTGCGAAGCAATGTGAACACTTCTCCTTCCCAGGCACAGAGAAGGTGCTAGCAGGGAATTCTCTGCCTGCTTTTCCCCAGTGCTCTGCAAGCTCTCCAGGGCAACATAAAATGTGGGGCTCTGTGCTTTCTTTCCTTCTGAACAAGTGTTAGTGTTTTCTGCACAAACGCGATTCTGCAAAGCAATGTGAACACTTTTGCTTCCCAGGCACAGAGAAGGTGCTAGCAGGGAATTCTCTGCCTGCCTTTCCCCAGTGCTCTGCAAGCTCTGCAGGGCAACATAAAATGTGGGGCTCTGTGGTTTCTTTCCTTCTGAACAAGTGTTAGTGTTTTCTGCACAAACGCGATTCTGCGAAGCAATGTGAACACTTCTCCTTCCCAGGCACAGAGAAGGTGCTAGCAGGGAATTCTCTGCCTGCTTTTCCCCAGTGCTCTGCAAGCTCTCCAGGGCAACAGAAAATGTGGGGCTCTGTGCTTTCTTTCCTTCTGAACAAGTGTTAGTGTTTTCTGCACAAACGCGATTCTGCGAAGCAATGTGAACACTTCTCCTTCCCAGGCACAGAGAAGGTGCTAGCAGGGAATTCTCTGCCTGCCTTTCCCCAGTGCTCTGCAAGCTCTGCAGGGCAACATAAAATGTGGGGCTCTGTGCTTTCTTTCCTTCTGAACAAGTGTTAGTGTTTTCTGCACAAACGCGATTCTGAGAAGCAATGTGAACACTTCTCCTTCCCAGGCACAGAGAAGGTGCTAGCAGGGAATTCTCTGCCTGCTTTTCCCCAGTGCTCTGCAAGCTCTCCAGGGCAACATAAAATGTGGGGCTCTGTGCTTTCTTTCCTTCTGAACAAGTGTTAGTGTTTTCTGCACAAACGCGATTCTGCGAAGCAATGTGAACACTTCTCCTTCCCAGGCACAGAGAAGGTGCTAGCAGGGAATTCTCTGCCTGCCTTTCCCCAGTGCTCTGCAAGCTCTGCAGGGCAACATAAAATGTGGGGCTCTGTGCTTTCTTTCCTTCTGAACAAGTGTTAGTGTTTTCTGCACAAACGCGATTCTGCAAAGCAATGTGAACACTTTTGCTTCCCAGGCACAGAGAAGGTGCTAGCAGGGAATTCTCTGCCTGCCTTTCCCCAGTGCTCTGCAAGCTCTGCAGGGCAACATAAAATCTGGGGCTCTGTGCTTTCTTTCCTTCTGAACAAGTGTTAGTGTTTTCTGCACGAGAGCGATTCTGCGAAGCAATGTGAACACTTTTGCTTCCCAGGCACAGAGAAGGTGCTAGCAGGGAATTCTCTGCTTGCCTTTCCCCACTGCTCTGCAAGCTCTCCAGGGCAACATAAAATGTGGGGCTCTGTGCTTTCTTTCCTTCTGAACAAGTGTTAGTGTTTTCTGCACAAACGCGATTCTGCGAAGCAATGTGAACACTTCTCCTTCCCAGGCACAGAGAAGGTGCTAGCAGGGAATTCTCTGCCTGCCTTTCCCCAGTGCTCTGCAAGCTCTCCAGGGCAACATAAAATGTGGGGCTCTGTGCTTTCTTTCCTTCTGAACAAGTGTTAGTGTTTTCTGCACAAACGCGATTCTGCGAAGCATTGTGAACACTTCTCCTTCCCAGGCACAGAGAAGGTGCTAGCAGGGAATTCTCTGCCTGCCTTTCCCCAGTGCTCTGCAAGCTCTCCAGCGCAACAGAAAATGTGGGGCTCTGTGCTTTCTTTCCTTCTGAACAAGTGTTAGTGTTTTCTGCACAAACGCGATTCTGCGAAGCAATGTGAACACTTCTCCTTCCCAGGCACAGAGAAGGTGCTAGCAGGGAATTCTCTGCCTGCTTTTCCCCAGTGCTCTGCAAGCTCTCCAGGGCAACATAAAATGTGGGGCTCTGTGCTTTCTTTCCTTCTGAACAAGTGTTAGTGTTTTCTGCACAAACGCGATTCTGCGAAGCAATGTGAACACTTCTCCTTCCCAGGCACAGAGAAGGTGCTAGCAGGGAATTCTCTGCCTGCCTTTCCCCAGTGCTCTGCAAGCTCTCCATGGCAACATAAAATGTGGGGCTCTGTGCTTTCTTTCCTTCTGAACAAGTGTTAGTGTTTTCTGCACAAACGCGATTCTGAGAAGCAATGTGAACACTTCTCCTTCCCAGGCACAGAGAAGGTGCTAGCAGGGAATTCTCTGCCTGCTTTTCCCCAGTGCTCTGCAAGCTCTCCAGGGCAACATAAAATGTGGGGCTCTGTGCTTTCTTTCCTTCTGAACAAGTGTTAGTGTTTTCTGCACAAACGCGATTCTGCGAAGCAATGTGAACACTTGTCCTTCCCAGGCACAGAGAAGGTGCTAGCAGGGAATTCTCTGCCTGCCTTTCCCCAGTGCTCTGCAAGCTCTGCAGGGCAACATAAAATGTGGGGCTCTGTGCTTTCTTTCCTTCTGAACAAGTGTTAGTGTTTTCTGCACAAACGCAATTCTGAGAAGCAATGTGAACACTTCTCCTTCCCAGGCACAGAGAAGGTGCTAGCAGGGAATTCTCTGCCTGCCTTTCCCCAGTGCTCTGCAAGCACTCCAGGGCAACATAAAATGTGGGGCTCTGTGCTTTCTTTCCTTCTGAACAAGTGTTAGTGTTTTCTGCACAAACGCGATTCTGCGAAGCAATGTGAACACTTCTCCTTCCCAGGCACAGAGAAGGTGCTAGCAGGGAATTCTCTGCCTGCCTTTCCCCAGTGCTCTGCAAGCTCTGCAGGGCAACATAAAATCTGGGGCTCTGTGCTTTCTTTCCTTCTGAACAAGTGTTAGTGTTTTCTGCACAAACGCGATTCTGCGAAGCAATGTGAACACTTTTGCTTCCCAGGCACAGAGAAGGTGCTAGCAGGGAATTCTCTGCCTGCCTTTCCCCAGTGCTCTGCAAGCTCTCCAGGGCAACAGAAAATCTGGGGCTCTGTGCTTTCTTTCCTTCTGAACAAGTGTTAGTGTTTTCTGCACAAACGCGATTCTGCGAAGCAATGTGAACACTTCTCCTTCCCAGGCACAGAGAAGGTGCTAGCAGGGAATTCTCTGCCTGCCTTTCCCCAGTGCTCTGCAAGCTCTCCAGGGCAACATAAAATGTGGGGCTCTGTGATTTCTTTCGTTCTGAACAAGTGTTAGTGTTTTCTGCACAAACGCGATTCTGCGAAGCAATGTGAACACTTTTGCTTCCCAGGCACAGAGAAGGTGCTAGCAGGGAATTCTCTGCTTGCCTTTCCCCAGTGCTCTGAAAGCTCTCCAGGGCAACATAAAATCTGGGGCTCTGTGGTTTCTTTCCTTCTGAACAAGTGTTAGTGTTTTCTGCACAAACGCGATTCTGTGAAGCAATGTGAACACTTGTGCTTCCCAGGCACAGAGAAGGTGCTAGCAGGGAATTCTCTGCCTGCCTTTCCCCAGTGCTCTGCAAGCTCTCCAGGGCAACATAAAATGTGGGGCTCTGTGATTTCTTTCGTTCTGGACAAGTGTTAGTGTTTTCTGCACAAACGCGATTCTGCGAAGCAATGTGAACACTTGTCCTTCCCAGGCACAGAGAAGGTGCTAGCAGGGAATTCTCTGCCTGCTTTTCCCCAGTGCTCTGCAAGCTCTCCAGGGCAACATAAAATGTGGGGCTCTGTGCTTTCTTTCCTTCTGAACAAGTGTTAGTGTTTTCTGCACAAACGCGATTCTGCAAAGCAATGTGAACACTTTTGCTTCCCAGGCACAGAGAAGGTGCTAGCAGGGAATTCTCTGCCTGCCTTTCCCCAGTGCTCTGCAAGCTCTCCAGGGCAACATAAAATGTGGGGCTCTGTGATTTCTTTCGTTCTGAACAAGTGTTAGTGTTTTCTGCACAAACGCGATTCTGCGAAGCAATGTGAACACTTTTGCTTCCCAGGCACAGAGAAGGTGCTAGCAGGGAATTCTCTGCTTGCCTTTCCCCAGTGCTCTGAAAGCTCTCCAGGGCAACATAAAATGTGGGGCTCTGTGGTTTCTTTCCTTCTGAACAAGTGTTAGTGTTTTCTGCACAAACGCGATTCTGCGAAGCAATGTGAACACTTCTCCTTCCCAGGCACAGAGAAGGTGCTAGCAGGGAATTCTCTGCCTGCCTTTCCCCAGTGCTCTGCAAGCTCTCCAGGGCAACATAAAATGTGGGGCTCTGTGCTTTCTTTCCTTCTGAACAAGTGTTAGTGTTTTCTGCACAAACGCGATTCTGCGAAGCAATGTGAACACTTTTGCTTCCCAGGCACAGAGAAGGTGCTAGCAGGGAATTCTCTGCCTGCCTTTCCCCAGTGCTCTGCAAGCTCTGCAGGGCAACATAAAATGTGGGGCTCTGTGGTTTCTTTCCTTCTGAACAAGTGTTAGTGTTTTCTGCACAAACGCGATTCTGCGAAGCAATGTGCACACTTTTGCTTCCCAGGCACAGAGAAGGTGCTAGCAGGGAATTCTCTGCCTGCCTTTCCCCAGTGCTCTGCAAGCTCTCCAGGGCAACATAAAATGTGGGGCTCTGTGCTTTCTTTCCTTCTGAACAAGTGTTAGTGTTTTCTGCACAAACGCGATTCTGCAAAGCAATGTGAACACTTCTCCTTCCCAGGCACAGAGAAGGTGCTAGCAGGGAATTCTCTGCCTGCCTTTCCCCAGTGCTCTGCAAGCTCTCCAGGGCAACATAAAATGTGGGGCTCTGTGATTTCTTTCGTTCTGGACAAGTGTTAGTGTTTTCTGCACAAACGCGATTCTGCGAAGCAATGTGAACACTTCTCCTTCCCAGGCACAGAGAAGGTGCTAGCAGGGAATTCTCTGCCTGCTTTTCCCCAGTGCTCTGCAAGCTCTCCAGGGCAACATAAAATGTGGGGCTCTGTGCTTTCTTTCCTTCTGAACAAGTGTTAGTGTTTTCTGCACAAACGCGATTCTGTGAAGCAATGTGAACACTTCTCCTTCCCAGGCACAGAGAAGGTGCTAGCAGGGAATTCTCTGCCTGCCTTTCCCCAGTGCTCTGCAAGCTCTCCAGGGCAACAGAAAATGTGGGGCTCTGTGCTTTCTTTCCTTCTGAACAAGTGTTAGTGTTTTCTGCACAAACGCGATTCTGAGAAGCAATGTGAACACTTCTCCTTCCCAGGCACAGAGAAGGTGCTAGCAGGGAATTCTCTGCCTGCCTTTCCCCAGTGCTCTGCAAGCTCTCCAGGGCAACATAAAATGTGGGGCTCTGTGATTTCTTTCGTTCTGGACAAGTGTTAGTGTTTTCTGCACAAACGCGATTCTGCGAAGCAATGTGAACACTTTTGCTTCCCAGGCACAGAGAAGGTGCTAGCAGGGAATTCTCTGCTTGCCTTTCCCCAGTGCTCTGCAAGCTCTGCAGGGCAACATAAAATCTGGGGCTCTGTGCTTTCTTTCCTTCTGAACAAGTGTTAGTGTTTTCTGCACAAACGCGATTCTGCGAAGCAATGTGAACACTTCTCCTTCCCAGGCACAGAGAAGGTGCTAGCAGGGAATTCTCTGCCTGCCTTTCCCCAGTGCTCTGCAAGCTCTGCAGGGCAACATAAAATGTGGGGCTCTGTGCTTTCTTTCCTTCTGAACAAGTGTTAGTGTTTTCTGCACAAACGCGATTCTGCGAAGCAATGTGAACACTTCTCCTTCCCAGGCACAGAGAAGGTGCTAGCAGGGAATTCTCTGCCTGCCTTTCCCCAGTGCTCTGCAAGCTCTGCAGGGCAACATAAAATGTGGGGCTCTGTGCTTTCTTTCCTTCTGAACAAGTGTTAGTGTTTTCTGCACAAACGCGATTCTGCGAAGCAATGTGAACACTTTTGCTTCCCAGGCACAGAGAAGGTGCTAGCAGGGAATTCTCTGCCTGCCTTTCCCCAGTGCTCTGCAAGCTCTCCAGGGCAACAGCAAATCTGGGGCTCTGTGCTTTCTTTCCTTCTGAACAAGTGTTAGTGTTTTCTGCACAAACGCGATTCTGCGAAGCAATGTGAACACTTCTCCTTCCCAGGCACAGAGAAGGTGCTAGCAGGGAATTCTCTGCCTGCCTTTCCCCAGTGCTCTGCAAGCTCTCCAGGGCAACATAAAATCTGGGGCTCTGTGCTTTCTTTCGTTCTGGACAAGTGTTAGTGTTTTCTGCACAAACGCGATTCTGCGAAGCAATGTGAACACTTCTCCTTCCCAGGCACAGAGAAGGTGCTAGCAGGGAATTCTCTGCCTGCTTTTCCCCAGTGCTCTGCAAGCTCTGCAGGGCAACATAAAATGTGGGGCTCTGTGCTTTCTTTCCTTCTGAACAAGTGTTAGTGTTTTCTGCACAAACGCGATTCTGCGAAGCAATGTGAACACTTCTCCTTCCCAGGCACAGAGACGGTGCTAGCAGGGAATTCTCTGCCTGCCTTTCCCCAGTGCTCTGCAAGCTCTCCAGGGCAACATAAAATGTGGGGCTCTGTGCTTTCTTTCCTTCTGAACAAGTGTTAGTGTTTTCTGCACAAACGCGATTCTGCAAAGCAATGTGAACACTTTTGCTTCCCAGGCACAGAGAAGGTGCTAGCAGGGAATTCTCTGCCAGCTTTTCTCCAGTGCTCTGCAAGCTCTGCAGGGCAACAGAAAATGTGGGGCTCTGTGCTTTCTTTCCTTCTGAACAAGTGTTAGTGTTTTCTGCACAAACGCGATTCTGCGAAGCAATGTGAACACTTCTCCTTCCCAGGCACAGAGACGGTGCTAGCAGGGAATTCTCTGCCTGCCTTTCCCCAGTGCTCTGCAAGCTCTGCAGGGCAACATAAAATGTGGGGCTCTGTGCTTTCTTTCCTTCTGAACAAGTGTTAGTGTTTTCTGCACAAACGCGATTCTGCGAAGCAATGTGAACACTTTTGCTTCCCAGGCACAGAGAAGGTGCTAGCAGGGAATTCTCTGCCTGCCTTTCCCCAGTGCTCTGCAAGCTCTGCAGGGCAACATAAAATGTGGGGCTCTGTGCTTTCTTTCCTTCTGAACAAGTGTTAGTGTTTTCTGCACAAACGCGATTCTGAGAAGCAATGTGAACACTTCTCCTTCCCAGGCACAGAGAAGGTGCTAGCAGGGAATTCTCTGCCTGCTTTTCCCCAGTGCTCTGCAAGCTCTCCAGGGCAACATAAAATGTGGGGCTCTGTGCTTTCTTTCCTTCTGAACAAGTGTTAGTGTTTTCTGCACAAACGCGATTCTGAGAAGCAATGTGAACACTTTTGCTTCCCAGGCACAGAGAAGGTGCTAGCAGGGAATTCTCTGCCTGCCTTTCCCCAGTGCTCTGCAAGCTCTCCAGGGCAACATAAAATGTGGGGCTCTGTGCTTTCTTTCCTTCTGAACAAGTGTTAGTGTTTTCTGCACAAACGCGATTCTGCGAAGCAATGTGAACACTTCTCCTTCCCAGGCACAGAGAAGGTGCTAGCAGGGAATTCTCTGCCTGCCTTTCCCCAGTGCTCTGCAAGCTCTCCAGGGCAACATAAAATGTGGGGCTCTGTGATTTCTTTCGTTCTGGACAAGTGTTAGTGTTTTCTGCACAAACGCGATTCTGCAAAGCAATGTGAACACTTTTGCTTCCCAGGCACAGAGAAGGTGCTAGCAGGGAATTCTCTGCCTGCCTTTCCCCAGTGCTCTGCAAGCTCTCCAGGGCAACATAAAATGTGGGGCTCTGTGCTTTCTTTCCTTCTGAACAAGTGTTAGTGTTTTCTGCACAAACGCGATTCTGAGAAGCAATGTGAACACTTCTCCTTCCCAGGCACAGAGAAGGTGCTAGCAGGGAATTCTCTGCCTGCCTTTCCCCAGTGCTCTGCAAGCTCTCCAGGGCAACATAAAATGTGGGGCTCTGTGATTTCTTTCGTTCTGGACAAGTGTTAGTGTTTTCTGCACAAACGCGATTCTGCGAAGCAATGTGAACACTTCTCCTTCCCAGGCACAGAGAAGGTGCTAGCAGGGAATTCTCTGCCTGCTTTTCCCCAGTGCTCTGCAAGCTCTGCAGGGCAACATAAAATCTGGGGCTCTGTGCTTTCTTTCCTTCTGAACAAGTGTTAGTGTTTTCTGCACAAACGCGATTCTGCGAAGCAATGTGAACACTTCTCCTTCCCAGGCACAGAGACGGTGCTAGCAGGGAATTCTCTGCCTGCCTTTCCCCAGTGCTCTGCAAGCTCTCCAGGGCAACATAAAATGTGGGGCTCTGTGCTTTCTTTCCTTCTGAACAAGTGTTAGTGTTTTCTGCACAAACGCGATTCTGCGAAGCAATGTGAACACTTCTCCTTCCCAGGCACAGAGACGGTGCTAGCAGGGAATTCTCTGCCTGCCTTTCCCCAGTGCTCTGCAAGCTCTGCAGGGCAACATAAAATGTGGGGCTCTGTGCTTTCTTTCCTTCTGAACAAGTGTTAGTGTTTTCTGCACAAACGCGATTCTGCGAAGCAATGTGAACACTTTTGCTTCCCAGGCACAGAGAAGGTGCTAGCAGGGAATTCTCTGCCTGCCTTTCCCCAGTGCTCTGCAAGCTCTCCAGGGCAACAGCAAATCTGGGGCTCTGTGCTTTCTTTCCTTCTGAACAAGTGTTAGTGTTTTCTGCACAAACGCGATTCTGAGAAGCAATGTGAACACTTCTCCTTCCCAGGCACAGAGAAGGTGCTAGCAGGGAATTCTCTGCCTGCTTTTCCCCAGTGCTCTGCAAGCTCTCCAGGGCAACATAAAATGTGGGGCTCTGTGCTTTCTTTCCTTCTGAACAAGTGTTAGTGTTTTCTGCACAAACGCGATTCTGAGAAGCAATGTGAACACTTTTGCTTCCCAGGCACAGAGAAGGTGCTAGCAGGGAATTCTCTGCCTGCCTTTCCCCAGTGCTCTGCAAGCTCTCCAGGGCAACATAAAATGTGGGGCTCTGTGCTTTCTTTCCTTCTGAACAAGTGTTAGTGTTTTCTGCACAAACGCGATTCTGCGAAGCAATGTGAACACTTCTCCTTCCCAGGCACAGAGAAGGTGCTAGCAGGGAATTCTCTGCCTGCCTTTCCCCAGTGCTCTGCAAGCTCTCCAGGGCAACATAAAATGTGGGGCTCTGTGATTTCTTTCGTTCTGGACAAGTGTTAGTGTTTTCTGCACAAACGCGATTCTGCAAAGCAATGTGAACACTTTTGCTTCCCAGGCACAGAGAAGGTGCTAGCAGGGAATTCTCTGCCTGCCTTTCCCCAGTGCTCTGCAAGCTCTCCAGGGCAACATAAAATGTGGGGCTCTGTGCTTTCTTTCCTTCTGAACAAGTGTTAGTGTTTTCTGCACAAACGCGATTCTGAGAAGCAATGTGAACACTTTTGCTTCCCAGGCACAGAGAAGGTGCTAGCAGGGAATTCTCTGCCTGCCTTTCCCCAGTGCTCTGCAAGCTCTCCAGGGCAACATAAAATGTGGGGCTCTGTGATTTCTTTCGTTCTGGACAAGTGTTAGTGTTTTCTGCACAAACGCGATTCTGCGAAGCAATGTGAACACTTCTCCTTCCCAGGCACAGAGAAGGTGCTAGCAGGGAATTCTCTGCCTGCTTTTCCCCAGTGCTCTGCAAGCTCTGCAGGGCAACATAAAATCTGGGGCTCTGTGCTTTCTTTCCTTCTGAACAAGTGTTAGTGTTTTCTGCACAAACGCGATTCTGCGAAGCAATGTGAACACTTCTCCTTCCCAGGCACAGAGACGGTGCTAGCAGGGAATTCTCTGCCTGCCTTTCCCCAGTGCTCTGCAAGCTCTCCAGGGCAACATAAAATGTGGGGCTCTGTGCTTTCTTTCCTTCTGAACAAGTGTTAGTGTTTTCTGCACAAACGCGATTCTGCGAAGCAATGTGAACACTTCTCCTTCCCAGGCACAGAGAAGGTGCTAGCAGGGAATTCTCTGCCTGCCTTTCCCCAGTGCTCTGCAAGCTCTGCAGGGCAACATAAAATGTGGGGCTCTGTGCTTTCTTTCCTTCTGAACAAGTGTTAGTGTTTTCTGCACAAACGCGATTCTGCGAAGCAATGTGAACACTTCTCCTTCCCAGGCACAGAGAAGGTGCTAGCAGGGAATTCTCTGCCTGCTTTTCCCCAGTGCTCTGCAAGCTCTCCAGGGCAACATAAAATCTGGGGCTCTGTGCTTTCTTTCCTTCTGAACAAGTGTTAGTGTTTTCTGCACAAACGCGATTCTGAGAAGCAATGTGAACACTTTTGCTTCCCAGGCACAGAGAAGGTGCTAGCAGGGAATTCTCTGCCTGCCTTTCCCCAGTGCTCTGCAAGCTCTGCAGGGCAACAGAAAATGTGGGGCTCTGTGCTTTCTTTCCTTCTGAACAAGTGTTAGTGTTTTCTGCACAAACGCGATTCTGCGAAGCAATGTGAACACTTCTCCTTCCCAGGCACAGAGAAGGTGCTAGCAGGGAATTCTCTGCCTGCCTTTCCCCAGTGCTCTGCAAGCTCTCCAGGGCAACATAAAATGTGGGGCTCTGTGATTTCTTTCGTTCTGGACAAGTGTTAGTGTTTTCTGCACAAACGCGATTCTGCAAAGCAATGTGAACACTTTTGCTTCCCAGGCACAGAGAAGGTGCTAGCAGGGAATTCTCTGCCTGCCTTTCCCCAGTGCTCTGCAAGCTCTCCAGGGCAACATAAAATCTGGGGCTCTGTGCTTTCTTTCCTTCTGAACAAGTGTTAGTGTTTTCTGCACAAACGCGATTCTGAGAAGCAATGTGAACACTTCTCCTTCCCAGGCACAGAGAAGGTGCTAGCAGGGAATTCTCTGCCTGCCTTTCCCCAGTGCTCTGCAAGCTCTGCAGGGCAACAGAAAATGTGGGGCTCTGTGCTTTCTTTCCTTCTGAACAAGTGTTAGTGTTTTCTGCACAAACGCGATTCTGCGAAGCAATGTGAACACTTCTCCTTCCCAGGCACAGAGAAGGTGCTAGCAGGGAATTCTCTGCCTGCCTTTCCCCAGTGCTCTGCAAGCTCTCCAGGGCAACATAAAATGTGGGGCTCTGTGATTTCTTTCGTTCTGGACAAGTGTTAGTGTTTTCTGCACAAACGCGATTCTGCGAAGCAATGTGAACACTTTTGCTTCCCAGGCACAGAGAAGGTGCTAGCAGGGAATTCTCTGCTTGCCTTTCCCCAGTGCTCTGAAAGCTCTCCAGGGCAACATAAAATCTGGGGCTCTGTGGTTTCTTTCCTTCTGAACAAGTGTTAGTGTTTTCTGCACAAACGCGATTCTGCGAAGCAATGTGAACACTTCTCCTTCCCAGGCACAGAGAAGGTGCTAGCAGGGAATTCTCTGCCTGCCTTTCCCCAGTGCTCTGCAAGCTCTCCAGGGCAACATAAAATGTGGGGCTCTGTGCTTTCTTTCCTTCTGAACAAGTGTTAGTGTTTTCTGCACAAACGCGATTCTGCGAAGCAATGTGAACACTTCTCCTTCCCAGGCACAGAGAAGGTGCTAGCAGGGAATTCTCTGCCTGCCTTTCCCCAGTGCTCTGCAAGCTCTCCAGGGCAACATAAAATGTGGGGCTCTGTGATTTCTTTCGTTCTGGACAAGTGTTAGTGTTTTCTGCACAAACGCGATTCTGCAAAGCAATGTGAACACTTTTGCTTCCCAGGCACAGAGAAGGTGCTAGCAGGGAATTCTCTGCCTGCCTTTCCCCAGTGCTCTGCAAGCTCTCCAGGGCAACATAAAATGTGGGGCTCTGTGCTTTCTTTCCTTCTGAACAAGTGTTAGTGTTTTCTGCACAAACGCGATTCTGAGAAGCAATGTGAACACTTCTCCTTCCCAGGCACAGAGAAGGTGCTAGCAGGGAATTCTCTGCCTGCCTTTCCCCAGTGCTCTGCAAGCTCTCCAGGGCAACATAAAATGTGGGGCTCTGTGATTTCTTTCGTTCTGGACAAGTGTTAGTGTTTTCTGCACAAACGCGATTCTGCGAAGCAATGTGAACACTTTTGCTTCCCAGGCACAGAGAAGGTGCTAGCAGGGAATTCTCTGCCTGCCTTTCCCCAGTGCTCTGCAAGCTCTGCAGGGCAACATAAAATGTGGGGCTCTGTGCTTTCTTTCCTTCTGAACAAGTGTTAGTGTTTTCTGCACAAACGCGATTCTGCGAAGCAATGTGAACACTTCTCCTTCCCAGGCACAGAGAAGGTGCTAGCAGGGAATTCTCTGCCTGCCTTTCCCCAGTGCTCTGCAAGCTCTCCAGGGCAACAGAAAATCTGGG
Source organism: Strix occidentalis (assembly GCA_030819815.1). Taxonomy (NCBI): domain Eukaryota; kingdom Metazoa; phylum Chordata; class Aves; order Strigiformes; family Strigidae; genus Strix; species Strix occidentalis. Next base: position 215,612 of record JASWHU010000084.1, on the reverse strand, counting down.
GCTCTGTGCTTTCTTTCCTTCTGAACAAGTGTTAGTGTTTTCTGCACAAACGCGATTCTGCGAAGCAATGTGAACACTTTTGCTTCCCAGGCACAGAGAAGGTGCTAGCAGGGAATTCTCTGCTTGCCTTTCCCCAGTGCTCTGCAAGCTCTCCAGGGCAACATAAAATGTGGGGCTCTGTGGTTTCTTTCCTTCTGAACAAGTGTTAGTGTTTTCTGCACAAAAGCGATTCTGCGAAGCAATGTGAACACTTCTCCTTCCCAGGCACAGAGAAGGTGCTAGCAGGGAATTCTCTGCCTGCCTTTCCCCAGTGCTCTGCAAGCTCTCCAGGGCAACAGAAAATCTGGGGCTCTGTGCTTTCTTTCCTTCTGAACAAGTGTTAGTGTTTTCTGCACAAACGCGATTCTGCGAAGCAATGTGAACACTTCTCCTTCCCAGGCACAGAGAAGGTGCTAGCAGGGAATTCTCTGCCTGCCTTTCCCCAGTGCTCTGCAAGCTCTCCAGGGCAACATAAAATGTGGGGCTCTGTGCTTTCTTTCCTTCTGAACAAGTGTTAGTGTTTTCTGCACAAACGCGATTCTGCGAAGCATTGTGAACACTTCTCCTTCCCAGGCACAGAGAAGGTGCTAGCAGGGAATTCTCTGCCTGCCTTTCCCCAGTGCTCTGCAAGCTCTCCAGCGCAACAGAAAATGTGGGGCTCTGTGCTTTCTTTCCTTCTGAACAAGTGTTAGTGTTTTCTGCACAAACGCGATTCTGCGAAGCAATGTGAACACTTCTCCTTCCCAGGCACAGAGAAGGTGCTAGCAGGGAATTCTCTGCCTGCCTTTCCCCAGTGCTCTGCAAGCTCTGCAGGGCAACATAAAATGTGGGGCTCTGTGCTTTCTTTCCTTCTGAACAAGTGTTAGTGTTTTCTGCACAAACGCGATTCTGAGAAGCAATGTGAACACTTCTCCTTCCCAGGCACAGAGAAGGTGCTAGCAGGGAATTCTCTGCCTGCTTTTCCCCAGTGCTCTGCAAGCTCTCCAGGGCAACATAAAATGTGGGGCTCTGTGCTTTCTTTCCTTCTGAACAAGTGTTAGTGTTTTCTGCACAAACGCGATTCTGCGAAGCAATGTGAACACTTTTGCTTCCCAGGCACAGAGAAGGTGCTAGCAGGGAATTCTCTGCCTGCCTTTCCCCAGTGCTCTGCAAGCTCTGCAGGGCAACATAAAATGTGGGGCTCTGTGCTTTCTTTCCTTCTGAACAAGTGTTAGTGTTTTCTGCACAAACGCAATTCTGAGAAGCAATGTGAACACTTCTCCTTCCCAGGCACAGAGAAGGTGCTAGCAGGGAATTCTCTGCCTGCCTTTCCCCAGTGCTCTGCAAGCACTCCAGGGCAACATAAAATGTGGGGCTCTGTGCTTTCTTTCCTTCTGAACAAGTGTTAGTGTTTTCTGCACAAACGCGATTCTGAGAAGCAATGTGAACACTTCTCCTTCCCAGGCACAGAGAAGGTGCTAGCAGGGAATTCTCTGCCTGCCTTTCCCCAGTGCTCTGCAAGCTCTGCAGGGCAACATAAAATCTGGGGCTCTGTGCTTTCTTTCCTTCTGAACAAGTGTTAGTGTTTTCTGCACAAACGCGATTCTGCGAAGCAATGTGAACACTTTTGCTTCCCAGGCACAGAGAAGGTGCTAGCAGGGAATTCTCTGCCTGCCTTTCCCCAGTGCTCTGCAAGCTCTCCAGGGCAACAGAAAATCTGGGGCTCTGTGCTTTCTTTCCTTCTGAACAAGTGTTAGTGTTTTCTGCACAAACGCGATTCTGCGAAGCAATGTGAACACTTCTCCTTCCCAGGCACAGAGAAGGTGCTAGCAGGGAATTCTCTGCCTGCCTTTCCCCAGTGCTCTGCAAGCTCTCCAGGGCAACATAAAATGTGGGGCTCTGTGATTTCTTTCGTTCTGGACAAGTGTTAGTGTTTTCTGCACAAACGCGATTCTGCGAAGCAATGTGAACACTTTTGCTTCCCAGGCACAGAGAAGGTGCTAGCAGGGAATTCTCTGCTTGCCTTTCCCCAGTGCTCTGAAAGCTCTCCAGGGCAACATAAAATCTGGGGCTCTGTGGTTTCTTTCCTTCTGAACAAGTGTTAGTGTTTTCTGCACAAACGCGATTCTGTGAAGCAATGTGAACACTTGTGCTTCCCAGGCACAGAGAAGGTGCTAGCAGGGAATTCTCTGCCTGCCTTTCCCCAGTGCTCTGCAAGCTCTCCAGGGCAACATAAAATGTGGGGCTCTGTGATTTCTTTCGTTCTGGACAAGTGTTAGTGTTTTCTGCACAAACGCGATTCTGCGAAGCAATGTGAACACTTCTCCTTCCCAGGCACAGAGAAGGTGCTAGCAGGGAATTCTCTGCCTGCTTTTCCCCAGTGCTCTGCAAGCTCTCCAGGGCAACATAAAATGTGGGGCTCTGTGCTTTCTTTCCTTCTGAACAAGTGTTAGTGTTTTCTGCACAAACGCGATTCTGCAAAGCAATGTGAACACTTTTGCTTCCCAGGCACAGAGAAGGTGCTAGCAGGGAATTCTCTGCCTGCCTTTCCCCAGTGCTCTGCAAGCTCTGCAGGGCAACATAAAATCTGGGGCTCTGTGGTTTCTTTCCTTCTGAACAAGTGTTAGTGTTTTCTGCACAAACGCGATTCTGCGAAGCAATGTGAACACTTCTCCTTCCCAGGCACAGAGAAGGTGCTAGCAGGGAATTCTCTGCCTGCCTTTCCCCAGTGCTCTGCAAGCTCTGCAGGGCAACATAAAATGTGGGGCTCTGTGCTTTCTTTCCTTCTGAACAAGTGTTAGTGTTTTCTGCACAAACGCGATTCTGCGAAGCAATGTGAACACTTCTCCTTCCCAGGCACAGAGAAGGTGCTAGCAGGGAATTCTCTGCCTGCTTTTCCCCAGTGCTCTGCAAGCTCTCCAGGGCAACATAAAATGTGGGGCTCTGTGCTTTCTTTCCTTCTGAACAAGTGTTAGTGTTTTCTGCACAAACGCGATTCTGCGAAGCAATGTGAACACTTCTCCTTCCCAGGCACAGAGAAGGTGCTAGCAGGGAATTCTCTGCCTGCCTTTCCCCAGTGCTCTGCAAGCTCTGCAGGGCAACATAAAATGTGGGGCTCTGTGCTTTCTTTCCTTCTGAACAAGTGTTAGTGTTTTCTGCACAAACGCGATTCTGCAAAGCAATGTGAACACTTTTGCTTCCCAGGCACAGAGAAGGTGCTAGCAGGGAATTCTCTGCCTGCCTTTCCCCAGTGCTCTGCAAGCTCTGCAGGGCAACATAAAATCTGGGGCTCTGTGCTTTCTTTCCTTCTGAACAAGTGTTAGTGTTTTCTGCACGAGAGCGATTCTGCGAAGCAATGTGAACACTTTTGCTTCCCAGGCACAGAGAAGGTGCTAGCAGGGAATTCTCTGCTTGCCTTTCCCCACTGCTCTGAAAGCTCTCCAGGGCAACATAAAATGTGGGGCTCTGTGGTTTCTTTCCTTCTGAACAAGTGTTAGTGTTTTCTGCACAAAAGTGATTCTGCGAAGCAATGTGAACACTTCTCCTTCCCAGGCACAGAGAAGGTGCTAGCAGGGAATTCTCTGCCTGCCTTTCCCCAGTGCTCTGCAAGCTCTCCAGGGCAACATAAAATGTGGGGCTCTGTGCTTTCTTTCCTTCTGAACAAGTGTTAGTGTTTTCTGCACAAACGCGATTCTGCGAAGCAATGTGAACACTTCTCCTTCCCAGGCACAGAGAAGGTGCTAGCAGGGAATTCTCTGCCTGCCTTTCCCCAGTGCTCTGCAAGCTCTCCAGGGCAACATAAAATGTGGGGCTCTGTGCTTTCTTTCCTTCTGAACAAGTGTTAGTGTTTTCTGCACAAACGCGATTCTGCGAAGCATTGTGAACACTTCTCCTTCCCAGGCACAGAGAAGGTGCTAGCAGGGAATTCTCTGCCTGCCTTTCCCCAGTGCTCTGCAAGCTCTCCAGCGCAACAGAAAATGTGGGGCTCTGTGCTTTCTTTCCTTCTGAACAAGTGTTAGTGTTTTCTGCACAAACGCGATTCTGCGAAGCAATGTGAACACTTCTCCTTCCCAGGCACAGAGAAGGTGCTAGCAGGGAATTCTCTGCCTGCTTTTCCCCAGTGCTCTGCAAGCTCTCCAGGGCAACATAAAATGTGGGGCTCTGTGCTTTCTTTCCTTCTGAACAAGTGTTAGTGTTTTCTGCACAAACGCGATTCTGCGAAGCAATGTGAACACTTCTCCTTCCCAGGCACAGAGAAGGTGCTAGCAGGGAATTCTCTGCCTGCCTTTCCCCAGTGCTCTGCAAGCTCTGCAGGGCAACATAAAATGTGGGGCTCTGTGCTTTCTTTCCTTCTGAACAAGTGTTAGTGTTTTCTGCACAAACGCGATTCTGCGAAGCAATGTGAACACTTTTGCTTCCCAGGCACAGAGAAGGTGCTAGCAGGGATATCTCTGCCTGCTTTTCCCCAGTGCTCTGCAAGCTCTCCAGGGCAACATAAAATGTGGGGCTCTGTGCTTTCTTTCCTTCTGAACAAGTGTTAGTGTTTTCTGCACAAACGCGATTCTGCGAAGCAATGTGAACACTTTTGCTTCCCAGGCACAGAGAAGGTGCTAGCAGGGAATTCTCTGCCTGCCTTTCCCCAGTGCTCTGCAAGCTCTGCAGGGCAACATAAAATGTGGGGCTCTGTGCTTTCTTTCCTTCTGAACAAGTGTTAGTGTTTTCTGCACAAACGCAATTCTGAGAAGCAATGTGAACACTTCTCCTTCCCAGGCACAGAGAAGGTGCTAGCAGGGAATTCTCTGCCTGCCTTTCCCCAGTGCTCTGCAAGCACTCCAGGGCAACATAAAATGTGGGGCTCTGTGCTTTCTTTCCTTCTGAACAAGTGTTAGTGTTTTCTGCACAAACGCGATTCTGCGAAGCAATGTGAACACTTCTCCTTCCCAGGCACAGAGAAGGTGCTAGCAGGGAATTCTCTGCCTGCCTTTCCCCAGTGCTCTGCAAGCTCTGCAGGGCAACATAAAATCTGGGGCTCTGTGCTTTCTTTCCTTCTGAACAAGTGTTAGTGTTTTCTGCACAAACGCGATTCTGCGAAGCAATGTGAACACTTTTGCTTCCCAGGCACAGAGAAGGTGCTAGCAGGGAATTCTCTGCCTGCCTTTCCCCAGTGCTCTGCAAGCTCTCCAGGGCAACAGAAAATCTGGGGCTCTGTGCTTTCTTTCCTTCTGAACAAGTGTTAGTGTTTTCTGCACAAACGCGATTCTGCGAAGCAATGTGAACACTTCTCCTTCCCAGGCACAGAGAAGGTGCTAGCAGGGAATTCTCTGCCTGCCTTTCCCCAGTGCTCTGCAAGCTCTCCAGGGCAACATAAAATGTGGGGCTCTGTGCTTTCTTTCCTTCTGAACAAGTGTTAGTGTTTTCTGCACAAACGCGATTCTGCGAAGCAATGTGAACACTTCTCCTTCCCAGGCACAGAGAAGGTGCTAGCAGGGAATTCTCTGCTTGCCTTTCCCCAGTGCTCTGAAAGCTCTCCAGGGCAACATAAAATCTGGGGCTCTGTGGTTTCTTTCCTTCTGAACAAGTGTTAGTGTTTTCTGCACAAACGCGATTCTGTGAAGCAATGTGAACACTTGTGCTTCCCAGGCACAGAGAAGGTGCTAGCAGGGAATTCTCTGCCTGCCTTTCCCCAGTGCTCTGCAAGCTCTCCAGGGCAACATAAAATGTGGGGCTCTGTGATTTCTTTCGTTCTGGACAAGTGTTAGTGTTTTCTGCACAAACGCGATTCTGCGAAGCAATGTGAACACTTGTCCTTCCCAGGCACAGAGAAGGTGCTAGCAGGGAATTCTCTGCCTGCTTTTCCCCAGTGCTCTGCAAGCTCTCCAGGGCAACATAAAATGTGGGGCTCTGTGCTTTCTTTCCTTCTGAACAAGTGTTAGTGTTTTCTGCACAAACGCGATTCTGCAAAGCAATGTGAACACTTTTGCTTCCCAGGCACAGAGAAGGTGCTAGCAGGGAATTCTCTGCCTGCCTTTCCCCAGTGCTCTGCAAGCTCTCCAGGGCAACATAAAATGTGGGGCTCTGTGATTTCTTTCGTTCTGAACAAGTGTTAGTGTTTTCTGCACAAACGCGATTCTGCGAAGCAATGTGAACACTTTTGCTTCCCAGGCACAGAGAAGGTGCTAGCAGGGAATTCTCTGCCTGCCTTTCCCCAGTGCTCTGAAAGCTCTCCAGGGCAACATAAAATGTGGGGCTCTGTGGTTTCTTTCCTTCTGAACAAGTGTTAGTGTTTTCTGCACAAACGCGATTCTGCGAAGCAATGTGAACACTTCTCCTTCCCAGGCACAGAGAAGGTGCTAGCAGGGAATTCTCTGCCTGCCTTTCCCCAGTGCTCTGCAAGCTCTCCAGGGCAACATAAAATGTGGGGCTCTGTGCTTTCTTTCCTTCTGAACAAGTGTTAGTGTTTTCTGCACAAACGCGATTCTGCGAAGCAATGTGAACACTTTTGCTTCCCAGGCACAGAGAAGGTGCTAGCAGGGAATTCTCTGCCTGCCTTTCCCCAGTGCTCTGCAAGCTCTGCAGGGCAACATAAAATGTGGGGCTCTGTGGTTTCTTTCCTTCTGAACAAGTGTTAGTGTTTTCTGCACAAACGCGATTCTGCGAAGCAATGTGCACACTTTTGCTTCCCAGGCACAGAGAAGGTGCTAGCAGGGAATTCTCTGCCTGCCTTTCCCCAGTGCTCTGCAAGCTCTCCAGGGCAACATAAAATGTGGGGCTCTGTGCTTTCTTTCCTTCTGAACAAGTGTTAGTGTTTTCTGCACAAACGCGATTCTGCAAAGCAATGTGAACACTTCTCCTTCCCAGGCACAGAGAAGGTGCTAGCAGGGAATTCTCTGCCTGCCTTTCCCCAGTGCTCTGCAAGCTCTCCAGGGCAACATAAAATGTGGGGCTCTGTGATTTCTTTCGTTCTGGACAAGTGTTAGTGTTTTCTGCACAAACGCGATTCTGCGAAGCAATGTGAACACTTCTCCTTCCCAGGCACAGAGAAGGTGCTAGCAGGGAATTCTCTGCCTGCTTTTCCCCAGTGCTCTGCAAGCTCTCCAGGGCAACATAAAATGTGGGGCTCTGTGCTTTCTTTCCTTCTGAACAAGTGTTAGTGTTTTCTGCACAAACGCGATTCTGTGAAGCAATGTGAACACTTCTCCTTCCCAGGCACAGAGAAGGTGCTAGCAGGGAATTCTCTGCCTGCCTTTCCCCAGTGCTCTGCAAGCTCTCCAGGGCAACAGAAAATGTGGGGCTCTGTGCTTTCTTTCCTTCTGAACAAGTGTTAGTGTTTTCTGCACAAACGCGATTCTGCGAAGCAATGTGAACACTTCTCCTTCCCAGGCACAGAGAAGGTGCTAGCAGGGAATTCTCTGCCTGCCTTTCCCCAGTGCTCTGCAAGCTCTCCAGGGCAACATAAAATGTGGGGCTCTGTGATTTCTTTCGTTCTGGACAAGTGTTAGTGTTTTCTGCACAAACGCGATTCTGCGAAGCAATGTGAACACTTTTGCTTCCCAGGCACAGAGAAGGTGCTAGCAGGGAATTCTCTGCTTGCCTTTCCCCAGTGCTCTGCAAGCTCTGCAGGGCAACATAAAATCTGGGGCTCTGTGCTTTCTTTCCTTCTGAACAAGTGTTAGTGTTTTCTGCACAAACGCGATTCTGCGAAGCAATGTGAACACTTCTCCTTCCCAGGCACAGAGAAGGTGCTAGCAGGGAATTCTCTGCCTGCTTTTCCCCAGTGCTCTGCAAGCTCTCCAGGGCAACATAAAATGTGGGGCTCTGTGCTTTCTTTCCTTCTGAACAAGTGTTAGTGTTTTCTGCACAAACGCGATTCTGCGAAGCAATGTGAACACTTTTGCTTCCCAGGCACAGAGAAGGTGCTAGCAGGGAATTCTCTGCCTGCCTTTCCCCAGTGCTCTGCAAGCTCTGCAGGGCAACATAAAATCTGGGGCTCTGTGCTTTCTTTCCTTCTGAACAAGTGTTAGTGTTTTCTGCACAAACGCAATTCTGAGAAGCAATGTGAACACTTCTCCTTCCCAGGCACAGAGAAGGTGCTAGCAGGGAATTCTCTGCCTGCCTTTCCCCAGTGCTCTGCAAGCACTCCAGGGCAACATAAAATGTGGGGCTCTGTGCTTTCTTTCCTTCTGAACAAGTGTTAGTGTTTTCTGCACAAACGCGATTCTGCGAAGCAATGTGAACACTTCTCCTTCCCAGGCACAGAGAAGGTGCTAGCAGGGAATTCTCTGCCTGCCTTTCCCCAGTGCTCTGCAAGCTCTGCAGGGCAACATAAAATCTGGGGCTCTGTGCTTTCTTTCCTTCTGAACAAGTGTTAGTGTTTTCTGCACAAACGCGATTCTGCGAAGCAATGTGAACACTTTTGCTTCCCAGGCACAGAGAAGGTGCTAGCAGGGAATTCTCTGCCTGCCTTTCCCCAGTGCTCTGCAAGCTCTCCAGGGCAACAGAAAATCTGGGGCTCTGTGCTTTCTTTCCTTCTGAACAAGTGTTAGTGTTTTCTGCACAAACGCGATTCTGCGAAGCAATGTGAACACTTCTCCTTCCCAGGCACAGAGAAGGTGCTAGCAGGGAATTCTCTGCCTGCCTTTCCCCAGTGCTCTGCAAGCTCTCCAGGGCAACATAAAATGTGGGGCTCTGTGATTTCTTTCGTTCTGAACAAGTGTTAGTGTTTTCTGCACAAACGCGATTCTGCGAAGCAATGTGAACACTTTTGCTTCCCAGGCACAGAGAAGGTGCTAGCAGGGAATTCTCTGCTTGCCTTTCCCCAGTGCTCTGAAAGCTCTCCAGGGCAACATAAAATCTGGGGCTCTGTGGTTTCTTTCCTTCTGAACAAGTGTTAGTGTTTTCTGCACAAACGCGATTCTGTGAAGCAATGTGAACACTTGTGCTTCCCAGGCACAGAGAAGGTGCTAGCAGGGAATTCTCTGCCTGCCTTTCCCCAGTGCTCTGCAAGCTCTCCAGGGCAACATAAAATGTGGGGCTCTGTGATTTCTTTCGTTCTGGACAAGTGTTAGTGTTTTCTGCACAAACGCGATTCTGCGAAGCAATGTGAACACTTCTCCTTCCCAGGCACAGAGAAGGTGCTAGCAGGGAATTCTCTGCCTGCTTTTCCCCAGTGCTCTGCAAGCTCTCCAGGGCAACATAAAATGTGGGGCTCTGTGCTTTCTTTCCTTCTGAACAAGTGTTAGTGTTTTCTGCACAAACGCGATTCTGCAAAGCAATGTGAACACTTTTGCTTCCCAGGCACAGAGAAGGTGCTAGCAGGGAATTCTCTGCCTGCCTTTCCCCAGTGCTCTGCAAGCTCTCCAGGGCAACATAAAATGTGGGGCTCTGTGATTTCTTTCGTTCTGAACAAGTGTTAGTGTTTTCTGCACAAACGCGATTCTGCGAAGCAATGTGAACACTTTTGCTTCCCAGGCACAGAGAAGGTGCTAGCAGGGAATTCTCTGCTTGCCTTTCCCCAGTGCTCTGAAAGCTCTCCAGGGCAACATAAAATGTGGGGCTCTGTGGTTTCTTTCCTTCTGAACAAGTGTTAGTGTTTTCTGCACAAACGCGATTCTGCGAAGCAATGTGAACACTTCTCCTTCCCAGGCACAGAGAAGGTGCTAGCAGGGAATTCTCTGCCTGCCTTTCCCCAGTGCTCTGCAAGCTCTCCAGGGCAACATAAAATGTGGGGCTCTGTGCTTTCTTTCCTTCTGAACAAGTGTTAGTGTTTTCTGCACAAACGCGATTCTGCGAAGCAATGTGAACACTTTTGCTTCCCAGGCACAGAGAAGGTGCTAGCAGGGAATTCTCTGCCTGCCTTTCCCCAGTGCTCTGCAAGCTCTGCAGGGCAACATAAAATGTGGGGCTCTGTGGTTTCTTTCCTTCTGAACAAGTGTTAGTGTTTTCTGCACAAACGCGATTCTGCGAAGCAATGTGCACACTTTTGCTTCCCAGGCACAGAGAAGGTGCTAGCAGGGAATTCTCTGCCTGCCTTTCCCCAGTGCTCTGCAAGCTCTCCAGGGCAACATAAAATGTGGGGCTCTGTGCTTTCTTTCCTTCTGAACAAGTGTTAGTGTTTTCTGCACAAACGCGATTCTGCAAAGCAATGTGAACACTTCTCCTTCCCAGGCACAGAGAAGGTGCTAGCAGGGAATTCTCTGCCTGCCTTTCCCCAGTGCTCTGCAAGCTCTCCAGGGCAACATAAAATGTGGGGCTCTGTGATTTCTTTCGTTCTGGACAAGTGTTAGTGTTTTCTGCACAAACGCGATTCTGCGAAGCAATGTGAACACTTCTCCTTCCCAGGCACAGAGAAGGTGCTAGCAGGGAATTCTCTGCCTGCTTTTCCCCAGTGCTCTGCAAGCTCTCCAGGGCAACATAAAATGTGGGGCTCTGTGCTTTCTTTCCTTCTGAACAAGTGTTAGTGTTTTCTGCACAAACGCGATTCTGTGAAGCAATGTGAACACTTCTCCTTCCCAGGCACAGAGAAGGTGCTAGCAGGGAATTCTCTGCCTGCCTTTCCCCAGTGCTCTGCAAGCTCTCCAGGGCAACAGAAAATGTGGGGCTCTGTGCTTTCTTTCCTTCTGAACAAGTGTTAGTGTTTTCTGCACAAACGCGATTCTGCGAAGCAATGTGAACACTTCTCCTTCCCAGGCACAGAGAAGGTGCTAGCAGGGAATTCTCTGCCTGCCTTTCCCCAGTGCTCTGCAAGCTCTCCAGGGCAACATAAAATGTGGGGCTCTGTGATTTCTTTCGTTCTGGACAAGTGTTAGTGTTTTCTGCACAAACGCGATTCTGCGAAGCAATGTGAACACTTTTGCTTCCCAGGCACAGAGAAGGTGCTAGCAGGGAATTCTCTGCTTGCCTTTCCCCAGTGCTCTGCAAGCTCTGCAGGGCAACATAAAATCTGGGGCTCTGTGCTTTCTTTCCTTCTGAACAAGTGTTAGTGTTTTCTGCACAAACGCGATTCTGAGAAGCAATGTGAACACTTCTCCTTCCCAGGCACAGAGAAGGTGCTAGCAGGGATATCTCTGCCTGCTTTTCCCCAGTGCTCTGCAAGCTCTCCAGGGCAACATAAAATGTGGGGCTCTGTGCTTTCTTTCCTTCTGAACAAGTGTTAGTGTTTTCTGCACAAACGCGATTCTGCGAAGCAATGTGAACACTTTTGCTTCCCAGGCACAGAGAAGGTGCTAGCAGGGAATTCTCTGCCTGCCTTTCCCCAGTGCTCTGCAAGCTCTCCAGGGCAACATAAAATCTGGGGCTCTGTGCTTTCTTTCCTTCTGAACAAGTGTTAGTGTTTTCTGCACAAACGCAATTCTGAGAAGCAATGTGAACACTTCTCCTTCCCAGGCACAGAGAAGGTGCTAGCAGGGAATTCTCTGCCTGCCTTTCCCCAGTGCTCTGCAAGCTCTCCAGGGCAACATAAAATGTGGGGCTCTGTGCTTTCTTTCCTTCTGAACAAGTGTTAGTGTTTTCTGCACAAACGCGATTCTGCGAAGCAATGTGAACACTTTTGCTTCCCAGGCACAGAGAAGGTGCTAGCAGGGAATTCTCTGCCTGCCTTTCCCCAGTGCTCTGCAAGCTCTCCAGGGCAACATAAAATGTGGGGCTCTGTGCTTTCTTTCCTTCTGAACAAGTGTTAGTGTTTTCTGCACAAACGCGATTCTGCAAAGCAATGTGAACACTTCTCCTTCCCAGGCACAGAGAAGGTGCTAGCAGGGAATTCTCTGCCTGCCTTTCCCCAGTGCTCTGCAAGCTCTCCAGGGCAACATAAAATGTGGGGCTCTGTGATTTCTTTCGTTCTGGACAAGTGTTAGTGTTTTCTGCACAAACGCGATTCTGCGAAGCAATGTGAACACTTCTCCTTCCCAGGCACAGAGAAGGTGCTAGCAGGGAATTCTCTGCCTGCTTTTCCCCAGTGCTCTGCAAGCTCTCCAGGGCAACATAAAATGTGGGGCTCTGTGCTTTCTTTCCTTCTGAACAAGTGTTAGTGTTTTCTGCACAAACGCGATTCTGTGAAGCAATGTGAACACTTCTCCTTCCCAGGCACAGAGAAGGTGCTAGCAGGGAATTCTCTGCCTGCCTTTCCCCAGTGCTCTGCAAGCTCTCCAGGGCAACAGAAAATGTGGGGCTCTGTGCTTTCTTTCCTTCTGAACAAGTGTTAGTGTTTTCTGCACAAACGCGATTCTGCGAAGCAATGTGAACACTTCTCCTTCCCAGGCACAGAGAAGGTGCTAGCAGGGAATTCTCTGCCTGCCTTTCCCCAGTGCTCTGCAAGCTCTCCAGGGCAACATAAAATGTGGGGCTCTGTGATTTCTTTCGTTCTGGACAAGTGTTAGTGTTTTCTGCACAAACGCGATTCTGCGAAGCAATGTGAACACTTCTCCTTCCCAGGCACAGAGAAGGTGCTAGCAGGGAATTCTCTGCTTGCCTTTCCCCAGTGCTCTGCAAGCTCTGCAGGGCAACATAAAATCTGGGGCTCTGTGCTTTCTTTCCTTCTGAACAAGTGTTAGTGTTTTCTGCACAAACGCGATTCTGAGAAGCAATGTGAACACTTCTCCTTCCCAGGCACAGAGAAGGTGCTAGCAGGGAATTCTCTGCCTGCTTTTCCCCAGTGCTCTGCAAGCTCTCCAGGGCAACATAAAATGTGGGGCTCTGTGCTTTCTTTCCTTCTGAACAAGTGTTAGTGTTTTCTGCACAAACGCGATTCTGCGAAGCAATGTGAACACTTTTGCTTCCCAGGCACAGAGAAGGTGCTAGCAGGGAATTCTCTGCCTGCCTTTCCCCAGTGCTCTGCAAGCTCTGCAGGGCAACATAAAATCTGGGGCTCTGTGCTTTCTTTCCTTCTGAACAAGTGTTAGTGTTTTCTGCACAAACGCAATTCTGAGAAGCAATGTGAACACTTCTCCTTCCCAGGCACAGAGAAGGTGCTAGCAGGGAATTCTCTGCCTGCCTTTCCCCAGTGCTCTGCAAGCTCTCCAGGGCAACATAAAATGTGGGGCTCTGTGCTTTCTTTCCTTCTGAACAAGTGTTAGTGTTTTCTGCACAAACGCGATTCTGCGAAGCAATGTGAACACTTTTGCTTCCCAGGCACAGAGAAGGTGCTAGCAGGGAATTCTCTGCCTGCCTTTCCCCAGTGCTCTGCAAGCTCTCCAGGGCAACATAAAATGTGGGGCTCTGTGCTTTCTTTCCTTCTGAACAAGTGTTAGTGTTTTCTGCACAAACGCGATTCTGCGAAGCAATGTGAACACTTCTCCTTCCCAGGCACAGAGAAGGTGCTAGCAGGGAATTCTCTGCCTGCCTTTCCCCAGTGCTCTGCAAGCTCTGCAGGGCAACATCAAATCTGGGGCTCTGTGCTTTCTTTCCTTCTGAACAAGTGTTAGTGTTTTCTGCACAAACGCGATTCTGAGAAGCAATGTGAACACTTCTCCTTCCCAGGCACAGAGAAGGTGCTAGCAGGGAATTCTCTGCCTGCCTTTCCCCAGTGCTCTGCAAGCTCTCCAGGGCAACATAAAATGTGGGGCTCTGTGCTTTCTTTCCTTCTGAACAAGTGTTAGTGTTTTCTGCACAAACGCGATTCTGCGAAGCAATGTGAACACTTCTCCTTCCCAGGCACAGAGAAGGTGCTAGCAGGGAATTCTCTGCCTGCCTTTCCCCAGTGCTCTGCAAGCTCTCCAGCGCAACAGAAAATGTGGGGCTCTGTGCTTTCTTTCCTTCTGAACAAGTGTTAGTGTTTTCTGCACAAACGCGATTCTGCGAAGCAATGTGAACACTTCTCCTTCCCAGGCACAGAGAAGGTGCTAGCAGGGAATTCTCTGCCTGCTTTTCCTCAGTGCTCTGCAAGCTCTGCAGGGCAACATAAAATGTGGGGCTCTGTGCTTTCTTTCCTTCTGAACAAGTGTTAGTGTTTTCTGCACAAACGCGATTCTGCGAAGCAATGTGAACACTTCTCCTTCCCAGGCACAGAGAAGGTGCTAGCAGGGAATTCTCTGCCTGCCTTTCCCCAGTGCTCTGCAAGCACTCCAGGGCAACATAAAATGTGGGGCTCTGTGCTTTCTTTCCTTCTGAACAAGTGTTAGTGTTTTCTGCACAAACGCGATTCTGCGAAGCAATGTGAACACTTCTCCTTCCCAGGCACAGAGAAGGTGCTAGCAGGGAATTCTCTGCCTGCCTTTCCCCAGTGCTCTGCAAGCTCTCCAGGGCAACATAAAATGTGGGGCTCTGTGCTTTCTTTCCTTCTGAACAAGTGTTAGTGTTTTCTGCACAAACGCGATTCTGAGAAGCAATGTGAACACTTCTCCTTCCCAGGCACAGAGAAGGTGCTAGCAGGGAATTCTCTGCCTGCCTTTCCCCAGTGCTCTGCAAGCTCTCCAGGGCAACATAAAATCTGGGGCTCTGTGCTTTCTTTCCTTCTGAACAAGTGTTAGTGTTTTCTGCACAAACGCGATTCTGCGAAGCAATGTGAACACTTCTCCTTCCCAGGCACAGAGAAGGTGCTAGCAGGGAATTCTCTGCCTGCCTTTCCCCAGTGCTCTGCAAGCTCTGCAGGGCAACATAAAATGTGGGGCTCTGTGCTTTCTTTCCTTCTGAACAAGTGTTAGTGTTTTCTGCACAAACGCGATTCTGCGAAGCAATGTGAACACTTTTGCTTCCCAGGCACAGAGAAGGTGCTAGCAGGGAATTCTCTGCCTGCTTTTCCCCAGTGCTCTGCAAGCTCTCCAGGGCAACATAAAATGTGGGGCTCTGTGCTTTCTTTCCTTCTGAACAAGTGTTAGTGTTTTCTGCACAAACGCGATTCTGCGAAGCAATGTGAACACTTTTGCTTCCCAGGCACAGAGAAGGTGCTAGCAGGGAATTCTCTGCCTGCCTTTCCCCAGTGCTCTGCAAGCTCTCCAGGGCAACAGAAAATCTGGGGCTCTGTGCTTTCTTTCCTTCTGAACAAGTGTTAGTGTTTTCTGCACAAACGCGATTCTGCGAAGCAATGTGAACACTTCTCCTTCCCAGGCACAGAGAAGGTGCTAGCAGGGAATTCTCTGCCTGCCTTTCCCCAGTGCTCTGCAAGCTCTCCAGGGCAACATAAAATGTGGGGCTCTGTGCTTTCTTTCCTTCTGAACAAGTGTTAGTGTTTTCTGCACAAACGCGATTCTGCGAAGCAATGTGAACACTTCTCCTTCCCAGGCACAGAGAAGGTGCTAGCAGGGAATTCTCTGCCTGCCTTTCCCCAGTGCTCTGCAAGCACTCCAGGGCAACATAAAATGTGGGGCTCTGTGCTTTCTTTCCTTCTGAACAAGTGTTAGTGTTTTCTGCACAAACGCGATTCTGCGAAGCAATGTGAACACTTCTCCTTCCCAGGCACAGAGAAGGTGCTAGCAGGGAATTCTCTGCCTGCCTTTCCCCAGTGCTCTGCAAGCTCTCCAGGGCAACATAAAATGTGGGGCTCTGTGCTTTCTTTCCTTCTGAACAAGTGTTAGTGTTTTCTGCACAAACGCGATTCTGCGAAGCAATGTGAACACTTTTGCTTCCCAGGCACAGAGAAGGTGCTAGCAGGGAATTCTCTGCCTGCTTTTCCCCAGTGCTCTGCAAGCTCTCCAGGGCAACAGAAAATCTGGGGCTCTGTGCTTTCTTTCCTTCTGAACAAGTGTTAGTGTTTTCTGCACAAACGCGATTCTGCGAAGCAATGTGAACACTTCTCCTTCCCAGGCACAGAGAAGGTGCTAGCAGGGAATTCTCTGCCTGCCTTTCCCCAGTGCTCTGCAAGCTCTCCAGGGCAACATAAAATGTGGGGCTCTGTGCTTTCTTTCCTTCTGAACAAGTGTTAGTGTTTTCTGCACAAACGCGATTCTGCGAAGCAATGTGAACACTTCTCCTTCCCAGGCACAGAGAAGGTGCTAGCAGGGAATTCTCTGCCTGCCTTTCCCCAGTGCTCTGCAAGCTCTCCAGGGCAACATAAAATGTGGGGCTCTGTGCTTTCTTTCCTTCTGAACAAGTGTTAGTGTTTTCTGCACAAACGCGATTCTGCGAAGCAATGTGAACACTTCTCCTTCCCAGGCACAGAGAAGGTGCTAGCAGGGAATTCTCTGCCTGCCTTTCCCCAGTGCTCTGCAAGCACTCCAGGGCAACATAAAATGTGGGGCTCTGTGCTTTCTTTCCTTCTGAACAAGTGTTAGTGTTTTCTGCACAAACGCGATTCTGCGAAGCAATGTGAACACTTCTCCTTCCCAGGCACAGAGAAGGTGCTAGCAGGGAATTCTCTGCCTGCCTTTCCCCAGTGCTCTGCAAGCTCTCCAGGGCAACATAAAATGTGGGGCTCTGTGCTTTCTTTCCTTCTGAACAAGTGTTAGTGTTTTCTGCACAAACGCGATTCTGCGAAGCAATGTGAACACTTCTCCTTCCCAGGCACAGAGAAGGTGCTAGCAGGGAATTCTCTGCCTGCCTTTCCCCAGTGCTCTGCAAGCTCTCCAGGGCAACATAAAATGTGGGGCTCTGTGCTTTCTTTCCTTCTGAACAAGTGTTAGTGTTTTCTGCACAAACGCGATTCTGCGAAGCAATGTGAACACTTCTCCTTCCCAGGCACAGAGAAGGTGCTAGCAGGGAATTCTCTGCCTGCTTTTCCCCAGTGCTCTGCAAGCTCTCCAGGGCAACATAAAATGTGGGGCTCTGTGCTTTCTTTCCTTCTGAACAAGTGTTAGTGTTTTCTGCACAAACGCGATTCTGCGAAGCAATGTGAACACTTTTGCTTCCCAGGCACAGAGAAGGTGCTAGCAGGGAATTCTCTGCCTGCCTTTCCCCAGTGCTCTGCAAGCTCTCCAGGGCAACAGAAAATCTGGGGCTCTGTGCTTTCTTTCCTTCTGAACAAGTGTTAGTGTTTTCTGCACAAACGCGATTCTGCGAAGCAATGTGAACACTTCTCCTTCCCAGGCACAGAGAAGGTGCTAGCAGGGAATTCTCTGCCTGCCTTTCCCCAGTGCTCTGCAAGCACTCCAGGGCAACATAAAATGTGGGGCTCTGTGCTTTCTTTCCTTCTGAACAAGTGTTAGTGTTTTCTGCACAAACGCGATTCTGCGAAGCAATGTGAACACTTTTGCTTCCCAGGCACAGAGAAGGTGC
Organism: Strix occidentalis; assembly: GCA_030819815.1. Taxonomy (NCBI): domain Eukaryota; kingdom Metazoa; phylum Chordata; class Aves; order Strigiformes; family Strigidae; genus Strix; species Strix occidentalis. Next base: position 198,455 of record JASWHU010000084.1, on the reverse strand, counting down.
TAGCAGGGAATTCTCTGCCTGCCTTTCCCCAGTGCTCTGCAAGCTCTGCAGGGCAACATAAAATGTGGGGCTCTGTGCTTTCTTTCCTTCTGAACAAGTGTTAGTGTTTTCTGCACAAACGCGATTCTGCGAAGCAATGTGAACACTTCTCCTTCCCAGGCACAGAGAAGGTGCTAGCAGGGAATTCTCTGCCTGCCTTTCCCCAGTGCTCTGCAAGCACTCCAGGGCAACATAAAATGTGGGGCTCTGTGCTTTCTTTCCTTCTGAACAAGTGTTAGTGTTTTCTGCACAAACGCGATTCTGCGAAGCAATGTGAACACTTCTCCTTCCCAGGCACAGAGAAGGTGCTAGCAGGGAATTCTCTGCCTGCCTTTCCCCAGTGCTCTGCAAGCTCTGCAGGGCAACATAAAATCTGGGGCTCTGTGCTTTCTTTCCTTCTGAACAAGTGTTAGTGTTTTCTGCACAAACGCGATTCTGCGAAGCAATGTGAACACTTTTGCTTCCCAGGCACAGAGAAGGTGCTAGCAGGGAATTCTCTGCCTGCCTTTCCCCAGTGCTCTGCAAGCTCTCCAGGGCAACAGAAAATCTGGGGCTCTGTGCTTTCTTTCCTTCTGAACAAGTGTTAGTGTTTTCTGCACAAACGCGATTCTGCGAAGCAATGTGAACACTTCTCCTTCCCAGGCACAGAGAAGGTGCTAGCAGGGAATTCTCTGCCTGCCTTTCCCCAGTGCTCTGCAAGCTCTCCAGGGCAACAGAAAATCTGGGGCTCTGTGCTTTCTTTCCTTCTGAACAAGTGTTAGTGTTTTCTGCACAAACGCGATTCTGCGAAGCAATGTGAACACTTCTCCTTCCCAGGCACAGAGAAGGTGCTAGCAGGGAATTCTCTGCCTGCTTTTCCCCAGTGCTCTGCAAGCTCTCCAGGGCAACATAAAATGTGGGGCTCTGTGCTTTCTTTCCTTCTGAACAAGTGTTAGTGTTTTCTGCACAAACGCGATTCTGCGAAGCAATGTGAACACTTCTCCTTCCCAGGCACAGAGAAGGTGCTAGCAGGGAATTCTCTGCCTGCCTTTCCCCAGTGCTCTGCAAGCACTCCAGGGCAACATAAAATGTGGGGCTCTGTGCTTTCTTTCCTTCTGAACAAGTGTTAGTGTTTTCTGCACAAACGCGATTCTGAGAAGCAATGTGAACACTTCTCCTTCCCAGGCACAGAGAAGGTGCTAGCAGGGAATTCTCTGCCTGCCTTTCCCCAGTGCTCTGCAAGCTCTCCAGGGCAACATAAAATCTGGGGCTCTGTGCTTTCTTTCCTTCTGAACAAGTGTTAGTGTTTTCTGCACAAACGCGATTCTGCGAAGCAATGTGAACACTTCTCCTTCCCAGGCACAGAGAAGGTGCTAGCAGGGAATTCTCTGCCTGCCTTTCCCCAGTGCTCTGCAAGCTCTCCAGGGCAACATAAAATGTGGGGCTCTGTGCTTTCTTTCCTTCTGAACAAGTGTTAGTGTTTTCTGCACAAACGCGATTCTGCGAAGCAATGTGAACACTTCTCCTTCCCAGGCACAGAGAAGGTGCTAGCAGGGAATTCTCTGCCTTTCTTTCCCCAGTGCTCTGCAAGCTCTCCAGGGCAACATAAAATGTGGGGCTCTGTGCTTTCTTTCCTTCTGAACAAGTGTTAGTGTTTTCTGCACAAACGCGATTCTGCGAAGCAATGTGAACACTTCTCCTTCCCAGGCACAGAGAAGGTGCTAGCAGGGAATTCTCTGCCTGCCTTTCCCCAGTGCTCTGCAAGCTCTCCAGGGCAACAGAAAATCTGGGGCTCTGTGCTTTCTTTCCTTCTGAACAAGTGTTAGTGTTTTCTGCACAAACGCGATTCTGCGAAGCAATGTGAACACTTTTGCTTCCCAGGCACAGAGAAGGTGCTAGCAGGGAATTCTCTGCCTGCCTTTCCCCAGTGCTCTGCAAGCTCTGCAGGGCAACATAAAATGTGGGGCTCTGTGCTTTCTTTCCTTCTGAACAAGTGTTAGTGTTGTCTGCACAAACGCGATTCTGCGAAGCAATGTGAACACTTTTGCTTCCCAGGCACAGAGAAGGTGCTAGCAGGGAATTCTCTGCCTGCCTTTCCCCAGTGCTCTGCAAGCTCTCCAGGGCAACATCAAATCTGGGGCTCTGTGCTTTCTTTCCTTCTGAACAAGTGTTAGTGTTTTCTGCACAAACGCGATTCTGAGAAGCAATGTGAACACTTCTGCTTCCCAGGCACAGAGAAGGTGCTAGCAGGGAATTCTCTGCCTGCTTTTCCCCAGTGCTCTGCAAGCTCTCCAGGGCAACATAAAATCTGGGGCTCTGTGCTTTCTTTCCTTCTGAACAAGTGTTAGTGTTTTCTGCACAAACGCGATTCTGCGAAGCAATGTGAACACTTTTGCTTCCCAGGCACAGAGAAGGTGCTAGCAGGGAATTCTCTGCCTGCTTTTCCCCAGTGCTCTGCAAGCTCTCCAGGGCAACATAAAATGTGGGGATCTGTGCTTTCTTTCCTTCTGAACAAGTGTTAGTGTTTTCTGCACATACGCGATTCTGCGAAGCAATGTGAACACTTCTCCTTCCCAGGCACAGAGAAGGTGCTAGCAGGGAATTCTCTGCCTGCCTTTCCCCAGTGCTCTGCAAGCTCTCCAGGGCAACATAAAATGTGGGGCTCTGTGCTTTCTTTCCTTCTGAACAAGTGTTAGTGTTTTCTGCACAAACGCGATTCTGCGAAGCAATGTGAACACTTCTCCTTCCCAGGCACAGAGAAGGTGCTAGCAGGGAATTCTCTGCCTTTCTTTCCCCAGTGCTCTGCAAGCTCTCCAGGGCAACATAAAATGTGGGGCTCTGTGCTTTCTTTCCTTCTGAACAAGTGTTAGTGTTTTCTGCACAAACGCGATTCTGCGAAGCAATGTGAACACTTCTCCTTCCCAGGCACAGAGAAGGTGCTAGCAGGGAATTCTCTGCCTGCCTTTCCCCAGTGCTCTGCAAGCTCTCCAGGGCAACATAAAATCTGGGGCTCTGTGCTTTCTTTCCTTCTGAACAAGTGTTAGTGTTTTCTGCACAAACGCGATTCTGCGAAGCAATGTGAACACTTCTCCTTCCCAGGCACAGAGAAGGTGCTAGCAGGGAATTCTCTGCCTGCCTTTCCCCAGTGCTCTGCAAGCTCTGCAGGGCAACATAAAATGTGGGGCTCTGTGCTTTCTTTCCTTCTGAACAAGTGTTAGTGTTTTCTGCACAAACGCGATTCTGCGAAGCAATGTGAACACTTGTGCTTCCCAGGCACAGAGAAGGTGCTAGCAGGGAATTCTCTGCCTGCCTTTCCCCAGTGCTCTGCAAGCTCTCCAGGGGAACATAAAATGTGGGGCTCTGTGCTTTCTTTCCTTCTGAACAAGTGTTAGTGTTTTCTGCACAAACGCGATTCTGAGAAGCAATGTGAACACTTCTGCTTCCCAGGCACAGAGAAGGTGCTAGCAGGGAATTCTCTGCCTGCCTTTCCCCAGTGCTCTGCAAGCTCTCCAGGGCAACATAAAATGTGGGGCTCTGTGCTTTCTTTCCTTCTGAACAAGTGTTAGTGTTTTCTGCACAAACGCGATTCTGCGAAGCAATGTGAACACTTCTCCTTCCCAGGCACAGAGAAGGTGCTAGCAGGGAATTCTCTGCCTGCCTTTCCCCAGTGCTCTGCAAGCTCTGCAGGGCAACATAAAATGTGGGGCTCTGTGCTTTCTTTCCTTCTGAACAAGTGTTAGTGTTTTCTGCACAAACGCGATTCTGAGAAGCAATGTGAACACTTCTCCTTCCCAGGCACAGAGAAGGTGCTAGCAGGGAATTCTCTGCCTTTCTTTCCCCAGTGCTCTGCAAGCTCTCCAGGGCAACATAAAATGTGGGGCTCTGTGCTTTCTTTCCTTCTGAACAAGTGTTAGTGTTTTCTGCACAAACGCGATTCTGCGAAGCAATGTGAACACTTCTCCTTCCCAGGCACAGAGAAGGTGCTAGCAGGGAATTCTCTGCCTGCCTTTCCCCAGTGCTCTGCAAGCTCTGCAGGGCAACATAAAATGTGGGGCTCTGTGCTTTCTTTCCTTCTGAACAAGTGTTAGTGTTTTCTGCACAAACGCGATTCTGCGAAGCAATGTGAACACTTTTGCTTCCCAGGCACAGAGAAGGTGCTAGCAGGGATATCTCTGCCTGCTTTTCCCCAGTGCTCTGCAAGCTCTCCAGGGCAACATAAAATGTGGGGCTCTGTGCTTTCTTTCGTTCTGAACAAGTGTTAGTGTTTTCTGCACAAACGCGATTCTGCGAAGCAATGTGAACACTTTTGCTTCCCAGGCACAGAGAAGGTGCTAGCAGGGAATTCTCTGCCTGCCTTTCCCCAGTGCTCTGCAAGCTCTCCAGGGCAACAGCAAATCTGGGGCTCTGTGCTTTCTTTCCTTCTGAACAAGTGTTAGTGTTTTCTGCACAAACGCGATTCTGAGAAGCAATGTGAACACTTTTGCTTCCCAGGCACAGAGAAGGTGCTAGCAGGGAATTCTCTGCCTGCCTTTCCCCAGTGCTCTGCAAGCTCTCCAGGGCAACATAAAATCTGGGGCTCTGTGCTTTCTTTCCTTCTGAACAAGTGTTAGTGTTTTCTGCACAAACGCGATTCTGCGAAGCAATGTGAACACTTTTGCTTCCCAGGCACAGAGAAGGTGCTAGCAGGGATATCTCTGCCTGCTTTTCCCCAGTGCTCTGCAAGCTCTGCAGGGCAACATAAAATGTGGGGCTCTGTGCTTTCTTTCCTTCTGAACAAGTGTTAGTGTTTTCTGCACAAACGCGATTCTGCGAAGCAATGTGAACACTTCTCCTTCCCAGGCACAGAGAAGGTGCTAGCAGGGATATCTCTGCCTGCTTTTCCCCAGTGCTCTGCAAGCTCTCCAGGGCAACATAAAATGTGGGGCTCTGTGCTTTCTTTCCTTCTGAACAAGTGTTAGTGTTTTCTGCACAAACGCGATTCTGCGAAGCAATGTGAACACTTCTCCTTCCCAGGCACAGAGAAGGTGCTAGCAGGGAATTCTCTGCCTGCCTTTCCCCAGTGCTCTGCAAGCTCTCCAGGGCAACATAAAATCTGGGGCTCTGTGCTTTCTTTCCTTCTGAACAAGTGTTAGTGTTTTCTGCACAAACGCGATTCTGAGAAGCAATGTGAACACTTCTCCTTCCCAGGCACAGAGAAGGTGCTAGCAGGGAATTCTCTGCCTGCCTTTCCCCAGTGCTCTGCAAGCTCTCCAGGGCAACATAAAATCTGGGGCTCTGTGCTTTCTTTCCTTCTGAACAAGTGTTAGTGTTTTCTGCACAAACGCGATTCTGCGAAGCAATGTGAACACTTCTCCTTCCCAGGCACAGAGAAGGTGCTAGCAGGGAATTCTCTGCCTGCCTTTCCCCAGTGCTCTGCAAGCTCTGCAGGGCAACATAAAATGTGGGGCTCTGTGCTTTCTTTCCTTCTGAACAAGTGTTAGTGTTTTCTGCACAAACGCGATTCTGCGAAGCAATGTGAACACTTTTGCTTCCCAGGCACAGAGAAGGTGCTAGCAGGGAATTCTCTGCCTGCTTTTCCCCAGTGCTCTGCAAGCTCTCCAGGGCAACATAAAATGTGGGGCTCTGTGCTTTCTTTCCTTCTGAACAAGTGTTAGTGTTTTCTGCACAAACGCGATTCTGCGAAGCAATGTGAACACTTTTGCTTCCCAGGCACAGAGAAGGTGCTAGCAGGGAATTCTCTGCATGCCTTTCCCCAGTGCTCTGCAAGCTCTCCAGGGGAACATAAAATGTGGGGCTCTGTGCTTTCTTTCCTTCTGAACAAGTGTTAGTGTTTTCTGCACAAACGCGATTCTGAGAAGCAATGTGAACACTTTTGCTTCCCAGGCACAGAGAAGGTGCTAGCAGGGAATTCTCTGCCTGCCTTTCCCCAGTGCTCTGCAAGCTCTCCAGGGCAACATAAAATGTGGGGCTCTGTGCTTTCTTTCCTTCTGAACAAGTGTTAGTGTTTTCTGCACAAACGCGATTCTGCGAAGCAATGTGAACACTTTTGCTTCCCAGGCACAGAGAAGGTGCTAGCAGGGATATCTCTGCCTGCTTTTCCCCAGTGCTATGCAAGCTCTCCAGGGCAACATCAAATGTGGGGCTCTGTGCTTTCTTTCCTTCTGAACAAGTGTTAGTGTTTTCTGCACAAACGCGATTCTGCGAAGCAATGTGAACACTTCTCCTTCCCAGGCACAGAGAAGGTGCTAGCAGGGAATTCTCTGCCTGCCTTTCCCCAGTGCTCTGCAAGCTCTGCAGGGCAACATAAAATGTGGGGCTCTGTGCTTTCTTTCCTTCTGAACAAGTGTTAGTGTTTTCTGCACAAACGCAATTCTGCGAAGCAATGTGAACACTTCTCCTTCCCAGGCACAGAGAAGGTGCTAGCAGGGAATTCTCTGCCTTTCTTTCCCCAGTGCTCTGCAAGCTCTCCAGGGCAACATAAAATGTGGGGCTCTGTGCTTTCTTTCCTTCTGAACAAGTGTTAGTGTTTTCTGCACAAACGCGATTCTGCGAAGCAATGTGAACACTTCTCCTTCCCAGGCACAGAGAAGGTGCTAGCAGGGAATTCTCTGCCTGCCTTTCCCCAGTGCTCTGCAAGCTCTGCAGGGCAACATAAAATGTGGGGCTCTGTGCTTTCTTTCCTTCTGAACAAGTGTTAGTGTTTTCTGCACAAACGCGATTCTGCGAAGCAATGTGAACACTTGTGCTTCCCAGGCACAGAGAAGGTGCTAGCAGGGAATTCTCTGCCTGCCTTTCCCCAGTGCTCTGCAAGCTCTCCAGGGGAACATAAAATGTGGGGCTCTGTGCTTTCTTTCCTTCTGAACAAGTGTTAGTGTTTTCTGCACAAACGCGATTCTGAGAAGCAATGTGAACACTTCTGCTTCCCAGGCACAGAGAAGGTGCTAGCAGGGAATTCTCTGCCTGCCTTTCCCCAGTGCTCTGCAAGCTCTCCAGGGCAACATAAAATGTGGGGCTCTGTGCTTTCTTTCCTTCTGAACAAGTGTTAGTGTTTTCTGCACAAACGCGATTCTGCGAAGCAATGTGAACACTTCTCCTTCCCAGGCACAGAGAAGGTGCTAGCAGGGAATTCTCTGCCTGCCTTTCCCCAGTGCTCTGCAAGCTCTGCAGGGCAACATAAAATGTGGGGCTCTGTGCTTTCTTTCCTTCTGAACAAGTGTTAGTGTTTTCTGCACAAACGCGATTCTGAGAAGCAATGTGAACACTTCTCCTTCCCAGGCACAGAGAAGGTGCTAGCAGGGAATTCTCTGCCTGCCTTTCCCCAGTGCTCTGCAAGCTCTCCAGGGCAACAGAAAATGTGGGGCTCTGTGCTTTCTTTCCTTCTGAACAAGTGTTAGTGTTTTCTGCACAAACGCGATTCTGCGAAGCAATGTGAACACTTTTGCTTCCCAGGCACAGAGAAGGTGCTAGCAGGGATATCTCTGCCTGCTTTTCCCCAGTGCTCTGCAAGCTCTCCAGGGCAACATAAAATGTGGGGCTCTGTGCTTTCTTTCCTTCTGAACAAGTGTTAGTGTTTTCTGCACAAACGCGATTCTGCGAAGCAATGTGAACACTTTTGCTTCCCAGGCACAGAGAAGGTGCTAGCAGGGAATTCTCTGCCTGCCTTTCCCCAGTGCTCTGCAAGCTCTCCAGGGCAACATAAAATGTGGGGCTCTGTGCTTTCTTTCCTTCTGAACAAGTGTTAGTGTTTTCTGCACAAACGCGATTCTGAGAAGCAATGTGAACACTTTTGCTTCCCAGGCACAGAGAAGGTGCTAGCAGGGAATTCTCTGCCTGCCTTTCCCCAGTGCTCTGCAAGCTCTCCAGGGCAACATAAAATCTGGGGCTCTGTGCTTTCTTTCCTTCTGAACAAGTGTTAGTGTTTTCTGCACAAACGCGATTCTGCGAAGCAATGTGAACACTTTTGCTTCCCAGGCACAGAGAAGGTGCTAGCAGGGATATCTCTGCCTGCTTTTCCCCAGTGCTCTGCAAGCTCTCCAGGGCAACATAAAATGTGGGGCTCTGTGCTTTCTTTCCTTCTGAACAAGTGTTAGTGTTTTCTGCACAAACGCGATTCTGCGAAGCAATGTGAACACTTTTGCTTCCCAGGCACAGAGAAGGTGCTAGCAGGGAATTCTCTGCATGCCTTTCCCCAGTGCTCTGCAAGCTCTCCAGGGGAACATAAAATGTGGGGCTCTGTGCTTTCTTTCCTTCTGAACAAGTGTTAGTGTTTTCTGCACAAACGCGATTCTGAGAAGCAATGTGAACACTTTTGCTTCCCAGGCACAGAGAAGGTGCTAGCAGGGAATTCTCTGCCTGCCTTTCCCCAGTGCTCTGCAAGCTCTCCAGGGCAACATAAAATGTGGGGCTCTGTGCTTTCTTTCCTTCTGAACAAGTGTTAGTGTTTTCTGCACAAACGCGATTCTGCGAAGCAATGTGAACACTTTTGCTTCCCAGGCACAGAGAAGGTGGTAGCAGGGATATCTCTGCCTGCTTTTCCCCAGTGCTCTGCAAGCTCTCCAGGGCAACATCAAATGTGGGGCTCTGTGCTTTCTTTCCTTCTGAACAAGTGTTAGTGTTTTCTGCACAAACGCGATTCTGCGAAGCAATGTGAACACTTCTCCTTCCCAGGCACAGAGAAGGTGCTAGCAGGGAATTCTCTGCCTGCCTTTCCCCAGTGCTCTGCAAGCTCTGCAGGGCAACATAAAATGTGGGGCTCTGTGCTTTCTTTCCTTCTGAACAAGTGTTAGTGTTTTCTGCACAAACGCAATTCTGCGAAGCAATGTGAACACTTCTCCTTCCCAGGCACAGAGAAGGTGCTAGCAGGGAATTCTCTGCCTTTCTTTCCCCAGTGCTCTGCAAGCTCTCCAGGGCAACATAAAATGTGGGGCTCTGTGCTTTGTTTCCTTCTGAACAAGTGTTAGTGTTTTCTGCACAAACGCGATTCTGCGAAGCAATGTGAACACTTCTCCTTCCCAGGCACAGAGAAGGTGCTAGCAGGGAATTCTCTGCCTGCCTTTCCCCAGTGCTCTGCAAGCTCTGCAGGGCAACATAAAATGTGGGGCTCTGTGCTTTCTTTCCTTCTGAACAAGTGTTAGTGTTTTCTGCACAAACGCGATTCTGCGAAGCAATGTGAACACTTGTGCTTCCCAGGCACAGAGAAGGTGCTAGCAGGGAATTCTCTGCCTGCCTTTCCCCAGTGCTCTGCAAGCTCTCCAGGGGAACATAAAATGTGGGGCTCTGTGCTTTCTTTCCTTCTGAACAAGTGTTAGTGTTTTCTGCACAAACGCGATTCTGAGAAGCAATGTGAACACTTCTGCTTCCCAGGCACAGAGAAGGTGCTAGCAGGGAATTCTCTGCCTGCCTTTCCCCAGTGCTCTGCAAGCTCTCCAGGGCAACATAAAATGTGGGGCTCTGTGCTTTCTTTCCTTCTGAACAAGTGTTAGTGTTTTCTGCACAAACGCGATTCTGCGAAGCAATGTGAACACTTCTCCTTCCCAGGCACAGAGAAGGTGCTAGCAGGGAATTCTCTGCCTGCCTTTCCCCAGTGCTCTGCAAGCTCTGCAGGGCAACATAAAATGTGGGGCTCTGTGCTTTCTTTCCTTCTGAACAAGTGTTAGTGTTTTCTGCACAAACGCGATTCTGAGAAGCAATGTGAACACTTCTCCTTCCCAGGCACAGAGAAGGTGCTAGCAGGGAATTCTCTGCCTGCCTTTCCCCAGTGCTCTGCAAGCTCTCCAGGGCAACATAAAATCTGGGGCTCTGTGCTTTCTTTCCTTCTGAACAAGTGTTAGTGTTTTCTGCACAAACGCGATTCTGAGAAGCAATGTGAACACTTCTCCTTCCCAGGCACAGAGAAGGTGCTAGCAGGGAATTCTCTGCCTTTCTTTCCCCAGTGCTCTGCAAGCTCTCCAGGGCAACATAAAATGTGGGGCTCTGTGCTTTCTTTCCTTCTGAACAAGTGTTAGTGTTTTCTGCACAAACGCGATTCTGCGAAGCAATGTGAACACTTTTGCTTCCCAGGCACAGAGAAGGTGCTAGCAGGGAATTCTCTGCCTGCCTTTCCCCAGTGCTCTGCAAGCTCTCCAGGGCAACATAAAATCTGGGGCTCTGTGCTTTCTTTCCTTCTGAACAAGTGTTAGTGTTTTCTGCACAAACGCGATTCTGCGAAGCAATGTGAACACTTTTGCTTCCCAGGCACAGAGAAGGTGCTAGCAGGGATATCTCTGCCTGCTTTTCCCCAGTGCTCTGCAAGCTCTCCAGGGCAACATAAAATCTGGGGCTCTGTGCTTTCTTTCCTTCTGAACAAGTGTTAGTGTTTTCTGCACAAACGCGATTCTGCGAAGCAATGTGAACACTTTTGCTTCCCAGGCACAGAGAAGGTGCTAGCAGGGATATCTCTGCCTGCTTTTCCCCAGTGCTCTGCAAGCTCTCCAGGGCAACATAAAATGTGGGGCTCTGTGCTTTCTTTCCTTCTGAACAAGTGTTAGTGTTTTCTGCACAAACGCGATTCTGCGAAGCAATGTGAACACTTTTGCTTCCCAGGCACAGAGAAGGTGCTAGCAGGGAATTCTCTGCCTGCCTTTCCCCAGTGCTCTGCAAGCTCTCCAGGGCAACAGCAAATCTGGGGCTCTGTGCTTTCTTTCCTTCTGAACAAGTGTTAGTGTTTTCTGCACAAACGCGATTCTGAGAAGCAATGTGAACACTTCTCCTTCCCAGGCACAGAGAAGGTGCTAGCAGGGAATTCTCTGCCTTTCTTTCCCCAGTGCTCTGCAAGCTCTCCAGGGCAACATAAAATCTGGGGCTCTGTGCTTTCTTTCCTTCTGAACAAGTGTTAGTGTTTTCTGCACAAACGCGATTCTGAGAAGCAATGTGAACACTTTTGCTTCCCAGGCACAGAGAAGGTGCTAGCAGGGAATTCTCTGCCTGCCTTTCCCCAGTGCTCTGCAAGCTCTCCAGGGCAACATAAAATCTGGGGCTCTGTGCTTTCTTTCCTTCTGAACAAGTGTTAGTGTTTTCTGCACAAACGCGATTCTGCGAAGCAATGTGAACACTTTTGCTTCCCAGGCACAGAGAAGGTGCTAGCAGGGATATCTCTGCCTGCTTTTCCCCAGTGCTCTGCAAGCTCTCCAGGGCAACATAAAATGTGGGGCTCTGTGCTTTCTTTCCTTCTGAACAAGTGTTAGTGTTTTCTGCACAAACGCGATTCTGCGAAGCAATGTGAAGACTTTTGCTTCCCAGGCACAGAGAAGGTGCTAGCAGGGAATTCTCTGCATGCCTTTCCCCAGTGCTCTGCAAGCTCTCCAGGGGAACATAAAATGTCGGGCTCTGTGCTTTCTTTCCTTCTGAACAAGTGTTAGTGTTTTCTGCACAAACGCGATTCTGCGAAGCAATGTGAAGACTTTTGCTTCCCAGGCACAGAGAAGGTGCTAGCAGGGAATTCTCTGCATGCCTTTCCCCAGTGCTCTGCAAGCTCTCCAGGGCAACATAAAATGTGGGGCTCTGTGCTTTCTTTCCTTCTGAACAAGTGTTAGTGTTTTCTGCACAAACGCGATTCTGAGAAGCAATGTGAACACTTTTGCTTCCCAGGCACAGAGAAGGTGCTAGCAGGGATATCTCTGCCTGCTTTTCCCCAGTGCTCTGCAAGCTCTCCAGGGCAACATAAAATGTGGGGCTCTGTGCTTTCTTTCCTTCTGAACAAGTGTTAGTGTTTTCTGCACAAACGCGATTCTGCGAAGCAATGTGAACACTTTTGCTTCCCAGGCACAGAGAAGGTGCTAGCAGGGATATCTCTGCCTGCTTTTCCCCAGTGCTCTGCAAGCTCTCCAGGGCAACATAAAATGTGGGGCTCTGTGCTTTCTTTCCTTCTGAACAAGTGTTAGTGTTTTCTGCACAAACGCGATTCTGCGAAGCAATGTGAAGACTTTTGCTTCCCAGGCACAGAGAAGGTGCTAGCAGGGAATTCTCTGCATGCCTTTCCCCAGTGCTCTGCAAGCTCTCCAGGGGAACATAAAATGTGGGGCTCTGTGCTTTCTTTCCTTCTGAACAAGTGTTAGTGTTTTCTGCACAAACGCGATTCTGAGAAGCAATGTGAACACTTTTGCTTCCCAGGCACAGAGAAGGTGCTAGCAGAGAATTCTCTGCCTGCCTTTCCCCAGTGCTCTGCAAGCTCTCCAGGGCAACATAAAATGTGGGGCTCTGTGCTTTCTTTCCTTCTGAACAAGTGTTAGTGTTTTCTGCACAAACGCGATTCTGCGAAGCAATGTGAACACTTTTGCTTCCCAGGCACAGAGAAGGTGCTAGCAGGGATATCTCTGCCTGCTTTTCCCCAGTGCTCTGCAAGCTCTCCAGGGCAACATAAAATCTGGGGCTCTGTGCTTTCTTTCCTTCTGAACAAGTGTTAGTGTTTTCTGCACAAACGCGATTCTGCGAAGCAATGTGAACACTTCTCCTTCCCAGGCACAGAGAAGGTGCTAGCAGGGAATTCTCTGCCTGCCTTTCCCCAGTGCTCTGCAAGCTCTGCAGGGCAACATAAAATGTGGGGCTCTGTGCTTTCTTTCCTTCTGAACAAGTGTTAGTGTTTTCTGCACAAACGCGATTCTGCGAAGCAATGTGAACACTTCTCCTTCCCAGGCACAGAGAAGGTGCTAGCAGGGAATTCTCTGCCTTTCTTTCCCCAGTGCTCTGCAAGCTCTCCAGGGCAACATAAAATGTGGGGCTCTGTGCTTTCTTTCCTTCTGAACAAGTGTTAGTGTTTTCTGCACAAACGCGATTCTGCGAAGCAATGTGAACACTTCTCCTTCCCAGGCACAGAGAAGGTGCTAGCAGGGAATTCTCTGCCTGCCTTTCCCCAGTGCTCTGCAAGCTCTCCAGGGCAACATAAAATGTGGGGCTCTGTGCTTTCTTTCCTTCTGAACAAGTGTTAGTGTTTTCTGCACAAACGCGATTCTGCGAAGCAATGTGAACACTTTTGCTTCCCAGGCACAGAGAAGGTGCTAGCAGGGAATTCTCTGCCTGCTTTTCCCCAGTGCTCTGCAAGCTCTCCAGGGCAACATAAAATGTGGGGCTCTGTGCTTTCTTTCCTTCTGAACAAGTGTTAGTGTTTTCTGCACAAACGCGATTCTGCGAAGCAATGTGAACACTTCTCCTTCCCAGGCACAGAGAAGGTGCTAGCAGGGAATTCTCTGCCTGCCTTTCCCCAGTGCTCTGCAAGCTCTCCAGGGCAACATAAAATGTGGGGCTCTGTGCTTTCTTTCCTTCTGAACAAGTGTTAGTGTTTTCTGCACAAACGCGATTCTGCGAAGCAATGTGAACACTTCTCCTTCCCAGGCACAGAGAAGGTGCTAGCAGGGAATTCTCTGCCTTTCTTTCCCCAGTGCTCTGCAAGCTCTGCAGGGCAACATAAAATGTGGGGCTCTGTGCTTTCTTTCCTTCTGAACAAGTGTTAGTGTTTTCTGCACAAACGCGATTCTGCGAAGCAATGTGAACACTTCTCCTTCCCAGGCACAGAGAAGGTGCTAGCAGGGAATTCTCTGCCTGCTTTTCCCCAGTGCTCTGCAAGCTCTGCAGGGCAACATAAAATCTGGGGCTCTGTGCTTTCTTTCCTTCTGAACAAGTGTTAGTGTTTTCTGCACAAACGCGATTCTGCGAAGCAATGTGAACACTTTTGCTTCCCAGGCACAGAGAAGGTGCTAGCAGGGATATCTCTGCCTGCTTTTCCCCAGTGCTCTGCAAGCTCTCCAGGGCAACATAAAATGTGGGGCTCTGTGCTTTCTTTCCTTCTGAACAAGTGTTAGTGTTTTCTGCACAAACGCGATTCTGCGAAGCAATGTGAACACTTCTCCTTCCCAGGCACAGAGAAGGTGCTAGCAGGGAATTCTCTGCCTGCCTTTCCCCAGTGCTCTGCAAGCTCTGCAGGGCAACATAAAATGTGGGGCTCTGTGCTTTCTTTCCTTCTGAACAAGTGTTAGTGTTTTCTGCACAAACGCGATTCTGCGAAGCAATGTGAACACTTTTGCTTCCCAGGCACAGAGAAGGTGCTAGCAGGGATATCTCTGCCTGCTTTTCCCCAGTGCTCTGCAAGCTCTCCAGGGCAACATAAAATGTGGGGCTCTGTGCTTTCTTTCCTTCTGAACAAGTGTTAGTGTTTTCTGCACAAACGCGATTCTGCGAAGCAATGTGAACACTTTTGCTTCCCAGGCACAGAGAAGGTGCTAGCAGGGAATTCTCTGCCTGCCTTTCCCCAGTGCTCTGCAAGCTCTCCAGGGCAACAGCAAATCTGGGGCTCTGTGCTTTCTTTCCTTCTGAACAAGTGTTAGTGTTTTCTGCACAAACGCGATTCTGCGAAGCAATGTGAACACTTCTCCTTCCCAGGCACAGAGAAGGTGCTAGCAGGGAATTCTCTGCCTGCCTTTCCCCAGTGCTCTGCAAGCTCTGCAGGGCAACATAAAATGTGGGGCTCTGTGCTTTCTTTCCTTCTGAACAAGTGTTAGTGTTTTCTGCACAAACGCGATTCTGCGAAGCAATGTGAACACTTGTGCTTCCCAGGCACAGAGAAGGTGCTAGCAGGGAATTCTCTGCCTGCCTTTCCCCAGTGCTCTGCAAGCTCTCCAGGGCAACATAAAATGTGGGGCTCTGTGCTTTCTTTCCTTCTGAACAAGTGTTAGTGTTTTCTGCACAAACGCGATTCTGAGAAGCAATGTGAACACTTCTGCTTCCCAGGCCCAGAGAAGGTGCTAGCAGGGAATTCTCTGCCTGCCTTTCCCCAGTGCTCTGCAAGCTCTCCAGGGCAACATAAAATGTGGGGCTCTGTGCTTTCTTTCCTTCTGAACAAGTGTTAGTGTTTTCTGCACAAACGCGATTCTGCGAAGCAATGTGAACACTTCTCCTTCCCAGGCACAGAGAAGGTGCTAGCAGGGAATTCTCTGCCTGCCTTTCCCCAGTGCTCTGCAAGCTCTGCAGGGCAACATAAAATGTGGGGCTCTGTGCTTTCTTTCCTTCTGAACAAGTGTTAGTGTTTTCTGCACAAACGCGATTCTGAGAAGCAATGTGAACACTTCTCCTTCCCAGGCACAGAGAAGGTGCTAGCAGGGAATTCTCTGCCTTTCTTTCCCCAGTGCTCTGCAAGCTCTCCAGGGCAACATAAAATGTGGGGCTCTGTGCTTTCTTTCCTTCTGAACAAGTGTTAGTGTTTTCTGCACAAACGCGATTCTGCGAAGCAATGTGAACACTTCTCCTTCCCAGGCACAGAGAAGGTACTAGCAGGGAATTCTCTGCCTGCCTTTCCCCAGTGCTCTGCAAGCTCTGCAGGGCAACATAAAATGTGGGGCTCTGTGCTTTCTTTCCTTCTGAACAAGTGTTAGTGTTTTCTGCACAAACGCGATTCTGCGAAGCAATGTGAACACTTCTCCTTCCCAGGCACAGAGAAGGTGCTAGCAGGGATATCTCTGCCTGCTTTTCCCCAGTGCTCTGCAAGCTCTCCAGGGCAACATAAAATGTGGGGCTCTGTGCTTTCTTTCCTTCTGAACAAGTGTTAGTGTTTTCTGCACAAACGCGATTCTGCGAAGCAATGTGAACACTTTTGCTTCCCAGGCACAGAGAAGGTGCTAGCAGGGAATTCTCTGCCTGCCTTTCCCCAGTGCTCTGCAAGCTCTCCAGGGCAACAGCAAATCTGGGGCTCTGTGCTTTCTTTCCTTCTGAACAAGTGTTAGTGTTTTCTGCACAAACGCGATTCTGCGAAGCAATGTGAACACTTCTCCTTCCCAGGCACAGAGAAGGTGCTAGCAGGGAATTCTCTGCCTGCCTTTCCCCAGTGCTCTGCAAGCTCTGCAGGGCAACATAAAATGTGGGGCTCTGTGCTTTCTTTCCTTCTGAACAAGTGTTAGTGTTTTCTGCACAAACGCGATTCTGCGAAGCAATGTGAACACTTGTGCTTCCCAGGCACAGAGAAGGTGCTAGCAGGGAATTCTCTGCCTGCCTTTCCCCAGTGCTCTGCAAGCTCTCCAGGGGAACATAAAATCTGGGGCTCTGTGCTTTCTTTCCTTCTGAACAAGTGTTAGTGTTTTCTGCACAAACGCGATTCTGAGAAGCAATGTGAACACTTCTGCTTCCCAGGCACAGAGAAGGTGCTAGCAGGGAATTCTCTGCCTGCCTTTCCCCAGTGCTCTGCAAGCTCTGCAGGGCAACATAAAATGTGGGGCTCTGTGCTTTCTTTCCTTCTGAACAAGTGTTAGTGTTTTCTGCACAAACGCGATTCTGCGAAGCAATGTGAACACTTGTGCTTCCCAGGCACAGAGAAGGTGCTAGCAGGGAATTCTCTGCCTGCCTTTCCCCAGTGCTCTGCAAGCTCTCCAGGGCAACAGCAAATCTGGGGCTCTGTGCTTTCTTTCCTTCTGAACAAGTGTTAGTGTTTTCTGCACAAACGCGATTCTGCGAAGCAATGTGAACACTTCTGCTTCCCAGGCACAGAGAAGGTGCTAGCAGGGAATTCTCTGCCTGCCTTTCCCCAGTGCTCTGCAAGCTCTCCAGGGCAACATAAAATGTGGGGCTCTGTGCTTTCTTTCCTTCTGAACAAGTGTTAGTGTTTTCTGCACAAACGCGATTCTGCGAAGCAATGTGAACACTTGTGCTTCCCAGGCACAGAGAAGGTGCTAGCAGGGAATTCTCTGCCTGCCTTTCCCCAGTGCTCTGCAAGCTCTCCAGGGGAACATAAAATGTGGGGCTCTGTGCTTTCTTTCCTTCTGAACAAGTGTTAGTGTTTTCTGCACAAACGCGATTCTGAGAAGCAATGTGAACACTTCTGCTTCCCAGGCACAGAGAAGGTGCTAGCAGGGAATTCTCTGCCTGCCTTTCCCCAGTGCTCTGCAAGCTCTCCAGGGCAACATAAAATGTGGGGCTCTGTGCTTTCTTTCCTTCTGAACAAGTGTTAGTGTTTTCTGCACAAACGCGATTCTGCGAAGCAATGTGAACACTTCTCCTTCCCAGGCACAGAGAAGGTGCTAGCAGGGAATTCTCTGCCTGCCTTTCCCCAGTGCTCTGCAAGCTCTGCAGGGCAACATAAAATGTGGGGCTCTGTGCTTTCTTTCCTTCTGAACAAGTGTTAGTGTTTTCTGCACAAACGCGATTCTGAGAAGCAATGTGAACACTTCTCCTTCCCAGGCACAGAGAAGGTGCTAGCAGGGAATTCTCTGCCTTTCTTTCCCCAGTGCTCTGCAAGCTCTCCAGGGCAACATAAAATGTGGGGCTCTGTGCTTTCTTTCCTTCTGAACAAGTGTTAGTGTTTTCTGCACAAACGCGATTCTGCGAAGCAATGTGAACACTTCTCCTTCCCAGGCACAGAGAAGGTACTAGCAGGGAATTCTCTGCCTGCCTTTCCCCAGTGCTCTGCAAGCTCTGCAGGGCAACATAAAATGTGGGGCTCTGTGCTTTCTTTCCTTCTGAACAAGTGTTAGTGTTTTCTGCACAAACGCGATTCTGCGAAGCAATGTGAACACTTTTGCTTCCCAGGCACAGAGAAGGTGCTAGCAGGGATATCTCTGCCTGCTTTTCCCCAGTGCTCTGCAAGCTCTCCAGGGCAACATAAAATGTGGGGCTCTGTGCTTTCTTTCCTTCTGAACAAGTGTTAGTGTTTTCTGCACAAACGCGATTCTGAGAAGCAATGTGAACACTTCTCCTTCCCAGGCACAGAGAAGGTGCTAGCAGGGAATTCTCTGCCTTTCTTTCCCCAGTGCTCTGCAAGCTCTCCAGGGCAACATAAAATGTGGGGCTCTGTGCTTTCTTTCCTTCTGAACAAGTGTTAGTGTTTTCTGCACAAACGCGATTCTGCGAAGCAATGTGAACACTTCTCCTTCCCAGGCACAGAGAAGGTGCTAGCAGGGAATTCTCTGCCTGCCTTTCCCCAGTGCTCTGCAAGCTCTGCAGGGCAACATAAAATGTGGGGCTCTGTGCTTTCTTTCCTTCTGAACAAGTGTTAGTGTTTTCTGCACAAACGCGATTCTGCGAAGCAATGTGAACACTTTTGCTTCCCAGGCACAGAGAAGGTGCTAGCAGGGATATCTCTGCCTGCTTTTCCCCAGTGCTCTGCAAGCTCTCCAGGGCAACATAAAATGTGGGGCTCTGTGCTTTCTTTCCTTCTGAACAAGTGTTAGTGTTTTCTGCACAAACGCGATTCTGCGAAGCAATGTGAACACTTTTGCTTCCCAGGCACAGAGAAGGTGCTAGCAGGGAATTCTCTGCCTGCCTTTCCCCAGTGCTCTGCAAGCTCTCCAGGGCAACAGCAAATCTGGGGCTCTGTGCTTTCTTTCCTTCTGAACAAGTGTTAGTGTTTTCTGCACAAACGCGATTCTGCGAAGCAATGTGAACACTTCTCCTTCCCAGGCACAGAGAAGGTGCTAGCAGGGAATTCTCTGCCTGCCTTTCCCCAGTGCTCTGCAAGCTCTGCAGGGCAACATAAAATGTGGGGCTCTGTGCTTTCTTTCCTTCTGAACAAGTGTTAGTGTTTTCTGCACAAACGCGATTCTGCGAAGCAATGTGAACACTTGTGCTTCCCAGGCACAGAGAAGGTGCTAGCAGGGAATTCTCTGCCTGCCTTTCCCCAGTGCTCTGCAAGCTCTCCAGGGCAACATAAAATGTGGGGCTCTGTGCTTTCTTTCCTTCTGAACAAGTGTTAGTGTTTTCTGCACAAACGCGATTCTGCGAAGCAATGTGAACACTTGTGCTTCCCAGGCACAGAGAAGGTGCTAGCAGGGAATTCTCTGCCTGCCTTTCCCCAGTGCTCTGCAAGCTCTCCAGGGGAACATAAAATGTGGGGCTCTGTGCTTTCTTTCCTTCTGAACAAGTGTTAGTGTTTTCTGCACAAACGCGATTCTGCGAAGCAATGTGAACACTTCTGCTTCCCAGGCACAGAGAAGGTGCTAGCAGGGAATTCTCTGCCTGCCTTTCCCCAGTGCTCTGCAAGCTCTGCAGGGCAACATAAAATGTGGGGCTCTGTGCTTTCTTTCCTTCTGAACAAGTGTTAGTGTTTTCTGCACAAACGCGATTCTGCGAAGCAATGTGAACACTTTTGCTTCCCAGGCACAGAGAAGGTGCTAGCAGGGAATTCTCTGCCTGCTTTTCCCCAGTGCTCTGCAAGCTCTCCAGGGCAACATAAAATGTGGGGCTCTGTGCTTTCTTTCCTTCTGAACAAGTGTTAGTGTTTTCTGCACAAACGCGATTCTGCGAAGCAATGTGAACACTTTTGCTTCCCAGGCACAGAGAAGGTGCTAGCAGGGAATTCTCTGCCTGCCTTTCCCCAGTGCTCTGCAAGCTCTCCAGGGCAACAGCAAATCTGGGGCTCTGTGCTTTCTTTCCTTCTGAACAAGTGTTAGTGTTTTCTGCACAAACGCGATTCTGCGAAGCAATGTGAACACTTTTGCTTCCCAGGCACAGAGAAGGTGCTAGCAGGGATATCTCTGCCTGCTTTTCCCCAGTGCTCTGCAAGCTCTCCAGGGCAACATAAAATGTGGGGCTCTGTGCTTTCTTTCCTTCTGAACAAGTGTTAGTGTTTTCTGCACAAACGCGATTCTGCGAAGCAATGTGAACACTTTTGCTTCCCAGGCACAGAGAAGGTGCTAGCAGGGAATTCTCTGCCTGCCTTTCCCCAGTGCTCTGCAAGCTCTGCAGGGCAACATAAAATGTGGGGCTCTGTGCTTTCTTTCCTTCTGAACAAGTGTTAGTGTTTTCTGCACAAACGCGATTCTGCGAAGCAATGTGAACACTTGTGCTTCCCAGGCACAGAGAAGGTGCTAGCAGGGAATTCTCTGCCTGCCTTTCCCCAGTGCTCTGCAAGCTCTCCAGGGGAACATAAAATGTGGGGCTCTGTGCTTTCTTTCCTTCTGAACAAGTGTTAGTGTTTTCTGCACAAACGCGATTCTGAGAAGCAATGTGAACACTTCTGCTTCCCAGGCACAGAGAAGGTGCTAGCAGGGAATTCTCTGCCTGCCTTTCCCCAGTGCTCTGCAAGCTCTCCAGGGCAACATAAAATGTGGGGCTCTGTGCTTTCTTTCCTTCTGAACAAGTGTTAGTGTTTTCTGCACAAACGCGATTCTGCGAAGCAATGTGAACACTTCTCCTTCCCAGGCACAGAGAAGGTGCTAGCAGGGAATTCTCTGCCTGCCTTTCCCCAGTGCTCTGCAAGCTCTGCAGGGCAACATAAAATGTGGGGCTCTGTGCTTTCTTTCCTTCTGAACAAGTGTTAGTGTTTTCTGCACAAACGCGATTCTGAGAAGCAATGTGAACACTTCTCCTTCCCAGGCACAGAGAAGGTGCTAGCAGGGAATTCTCTGCCTTTCTTTCCCCAGTGCTCTGCAAGCTCTCCAGGGCAACATAAAATGTGGGGCTCTGTGCTTTCTTTCCTTCTGAACAAGTGTTAGTGTTTTCTGCACAAACGCGATTCTGCGAAGCAATGTGAACACTTCTCCTTCCCAGGCACAGAGAAGGTACTAGCAGGGAATTCTCTGCCTGCCTTTCCCCAGTGCTCTGCAAGCTCTGCAGGGCAACATAAAATGTGGGGCTCTGTGCTTTCTTTCCTTCTGAACAAGTGTTAGTGTTTTCTGCACAAACGCGATTCTGCGAAGCAATGTGAACACTTTTGCTTCCCAGGCACAGAGAAGGTGCTAGCAGGGATATCTCTGCCTGCTTTTCCCCAGTGCTCTGCAAGCTCTCCAGGGCAACATAAAATGTGGGGCTCTGTGCTTTCTTTCCTTCTGAACAAGTGTTAGTGTTTTCTGCACAAACGCGATTCTGCGAAGCAATGTGAACACTTTTGCTTCCCAGGCACAGAGAAGGTGCTAGCAGGGAATTCTCTGCCTGCCTTTCCCCAGTGCTCTGCAAGCTCTCCAGGGCAACAGCAAATCTGGGGCTCTGTGCTTTCTTTCCTTCTGAACAAGTGTTAGTGTTTTCTGCACAAACGCGATTCTGAGAAGCAATGTGAACACTTCTCCTTCCCAGGCACAGAGAAGGTGCTAGCAGGGAATTCTCTGCCTTTCTTTCCCCAGTGCTCTGCAAGCTCTCCAGGGCAACATAAAATGTGGGGCTCTGTGCTTTCTTTCCTTCTGAACAAGTGTTAGTGTTTTCTGCACAAACGCGATTCTGCGAAGCAATGTGAACACTTTTGCTTCCCAGGCACAGAGAAGGTGCTAGCAGGGAATTCTCTGCCTGCCTTTCCCCAGTGCTCTGCAAGCTCTCCAGGGCAACATAAAATCTGGGGCTCTGTGCTTTCTTTCCTTCTGAACAAGTGTTAGTGTTTTCTGCACAAACGCGATTCTGCGAAGCAATGTGAACACTTTTGCTTCCCAGGCACAGAGAAGGTGCTAGCAGGGATATCTCTGCCTGCTTTTCCCCAGTGCTCTGCAAGCTCTCCAGGGCAACATAAAATGTGGGGCTCTGTGCTTTCTTTCCTTCTGAACAAGTGTTAGTGTTTTCTGCACAAACGCGATTCTGCGAAGCAATGTGAACACTTTTGCTTCCCAGGCACAGAGAAGGTGCTAGCAGGGATATCTCTGCCTGCTTTTCCCCAGTGCTCTGCAAGCTCTCCAGGGCAACATAAAATGTGGGGCTCTGTGCTTTCTTTCCTTCTGAACAAGTGTTAGTGTTTTCTGCACAAACGCGATTCTGCGAAGCAATGTGAACACTTTTGCTTCCCAGGCACAGAGAAGGTGCTAGCAGGGAATTCTCTGCCTGCCTTTCCCCAGTGCTCTGCAAGCTCTCCAGGGCAACAGCAAATCTGGGGCTCTGTGCTTTCTTTCCTTCTGAACAAGTGTTAGTGTTTTCTGCACAAACGCGATTCTGAGAAGCAATGTGAACACTTCTCCTTCCCAGGCACAGAGAAGGTGCTAGCAGGGAATTCTCTGCCTTTCTTTCCCCAGTGCTCTGCAAGCTCTCCAGGGCAACATAAAATCTGGGGCTCTGTGCTTTCTTTCCTTCTGAACAAGTGTTAGTGTTTTCTGCACAAACGCGATTCTGAGAAGCAATGTGAACACTTTTGCTTCCCAGGCACAGAGAAGGTGCTAGCAGGGAATTCTCTGCCTGCCTTTCCCCAGTGCTCTGCAAGCTCTCCAGGGCAACATAAAATCTGGGGCTCTGTGCTTTCTTTCCTTCTGAACAAGTGTTAGTGTTTTCTGCACAAACGCGATTCTGCGAAGCAATGTGAACACTTTTGCTTCCCAGGCACAGAGAAGGTGCTAGCAGGGATATCTCTGCCTGCTTTTCCCCAGTGCTCTGCAAGCTCTCCAGGGCAACATAAAATGTGGGGCTCTGTGCTTTCTTTCCTTCTGAACAAGTGTTAGTGTTTTCTGCACAAACGCGATTCTGCGAAGCAATGTGAAGACTTTTGCTTCCCAGGCACAGAGAAGGTGCTAGCAGGGAATTCTCTGCATGCCTTTCCCCAGTGCTCTGCAAGCTCTCCAGGGGAACATAAAATGTGGGGCTCTGTGCTTTCTTTCCTTCTGAACAAGTGTTAGTGTTTTCTGCACAAACGCGATTCTGAGAAGCAATGTGAACACTTCTCCTTCCCAGGCACAGAGAAGGTGCTAGCAGGGAATTCTCTGCCTGCCTTTCCCCAGTGCTCTGCAAGCTCTGCAGGGCAACATAAAATGTGGGGCTCTGTGCTTTCTTTCCTTCTGAACAAGTGTTAGTGTTTTCTGCACAAACGCGATTCTGCGAAGCAATGTGAACACTTTTGCTTCCCAGGCACAGAGAAGGTGCTAGCAGGGAATTCTCTGCCTGCTTTTCCCCAGTGCTCTGCAAGCTCTCCAGGGCAACATAAAATGTGGGGCTCTGTGCTTTCTTTCCTTCTGAACAAGTGTTAGTGTTTTCTGCACAAACGCGATTCTGCGAAGCAATGTGAACACTTCTCCTTCCCAGGCACAGAGAAGGTGCTAGCAGGGAATTCTCTGCCTGCCTTTCCCCAGTGCTCTGCAAGCTCTCCAGGGCAACATAAAATGTGGGGCTCTGTGCTTTCTTTCCTTCTGAACAAGTGTTAGTGTTTTCTGCACAAACGCGATTCTGCGAAGCAATGTGAACACTTGTGCTTCCCAGGCACAGAGAAGGTGCTAGCAGGGAATTCTCTGCCTTTCTTTCCCCAGTGCTCTGCAAGCTCTCCAGGGGAACATAAAATGTGGGGCTCTGTGCTTTCTTTCCTTCTGAACAAGTGTTAGTGTTTTCTGCACAAACGCGATTCTGAGAAGCAATGTGAACACTTCTGCTTCCCAGGCACAGAGAAGGTGCTAGCAGGGAATTCTCTGCCTGCCTTTCCCCAGTGCTCTGCAAGCTCTCCAGGGCAACATAAAATGTGGGGCTCTGTGCTTTCTTTCCTTCTGAACAAGTGTTAGTGTTTTCTGCACAAACGCGATTCTGCGAAGCAATGTGAACACTTCTCCTTCCCAGGCACAGAGAAGGTGCTAGCAGGGAATTCTCTGCCTGCCTTTCCCCAGTGCTCTGCAAGCTCTCCAGGGCAACATAAAATGTGGGGCTCTGTGCTTTCTTTCCTTCTGAACAAGTGTTAGTGTTTTCTGCACAAACGCGATTCTGCGAAGCAATGTGAACACTTCTCCTTCCCAGGCACAGAGAAGGTACTAGCAGGGAATTCTCTGCCTGCCTTTCCCCAGTGCTCTGCAAGCTCTGCAGGGCAACATAAAATGTGGGGCTCTGTGCTTTCTTTCCTTCTGAACAAGTGTTAGTGTTTTCTGCACAAACGCGATTCTGCGAAGCAATGTGAACACTTTTGCTTCCCAGGCACAGAGAAGGTGCTAGCAGGGATATCTCTGCCTGCTTTTCCCCAGTGCTCTGCAAGCTCTCCAGGGCAACATAAAATGTGGGGCTCTGTGCTTTCTTTCCTTCTGAACAAGTGTTAGTGTTTTCTGCACAAACGCGATTCTGCGAAGCAATGTGAACACTTTTGCTTCCCAGGCACAGAGAAGGTGCTAGCAGGGAATTCTCTGCCTGCCTTTCCCCAGTGCTCTGCAAGCTCTCCAGGGCAACATAAAATCTGGGGCTCTGTGCTTTCTTTCCTTCTGAACAAGTGTTAGTGTTTTCTGCACAAACGCGATTCTGCGAAGCAATGTGAACACTTTTGCTTCCCAGGCACAGAGAAGGTGCTAGCAGGGATATCTCTGCCTGCTTTTCCCCAGTGCTCTGCAAGCTCTCCAGGGCAACATAAAATGTGGGGCTCTGTGCTTTCTTTCCTTCTGAACAAGTGTTAGTGTTTTCTGCACAAACGCGATTCTGCGAAGCAATGTGAACACTTTTGCTGCCCAGGCACAGAGAAGGTGCTAGCAGGGATATCTCTGCCTGCTTTTCCCCAGTGCTCTGCAAGCTCTCCAGGGCAACATAAAATGTGGGGCTCTGTGCTTTCTTTCCTTCTGAACAAGTGTTAGTGTTTTCTGCACAAACGCGATTCTGCGAAGCAATGTGAACACTTTTGCTTCCCAGGCACAGAGAAGGTGCTAGCAGGGAATTCTCTGCCTGCCTTTCCCCAGTGCTCTGCAAGCTCTCCAGGGCAACAGCAAATCTGGGGCTCTGTGCTTTCTTTCCTTCTGAACAAGTGTTAGTGTTTTCTGCACAAACGCGATTCTGAGAAGCAATGTGAACACTTCTCCTTCCCAGGCACAGAGAAGGTGCTAGCAGGGAATTCTCTGCCTTTCTTTCCCCAGTGCTCTGCAAGCTCTCCAGGGCAACATAAAATGTGGGGCTCTGTGCTTTCTTTCCTTCTGAACAAGTGTTAGTGTTTTCTGCACAAACGCGATTCTGAGAAGCAATGTGAACACTTTTGCTTCCCAGGCACAGAGAAGGTGCTAGCAGGGAATTCTCTGCCTGCCTTTCCCCAGTGCTCTGCAAGCTCTCCAGGGCAACATAAAATCTGGGGCTCTGTGCTTTCTTTCCTTCTGAACAAGTGTTAGTGTTTTCTGCACAAACGCGATTCTGCGAAGCAATGTGAACACTTTTGCTTCCCAGGCACAGAGAAGGTGCTAGCAGGGATATCTCTGCCTGCTTTTCCCCAGTGCTCTGCAAGCTCTCCAGGGCAACATAAAATGTGGGGCTCTGTGCTTTCTTTCCTTCTGAACAAGTGTTAGTGTTTTCTGCACAAACGCGATTCTGCGAAGCAATGTGAACACTTTTGCTTCCCAGGCACAGAGAAGGTGCTAGCAGGGAATTCTCTGCATGCCTTTCCCCAGTGCTCTGCAAGCTCTCCAGGGCAACATAAAATGTGGGGCTCTGTGCTTTCTTTCCTTCTGAACAAGTGTTAGTGTTTTCTGCACAAACGCGATTCTGAGAAGCAATGTGAACACTTTTGCTTCCCAGGCACAGAGAAGGTGCTAGCAGGGATATCTCTGCCTGCTTTTCCCCAGTGCTCTGCAAGCTCTCCAGGGCAACATAAAATGTGGGGCTCTGTGCTTTCTTTCCTTCTGAACAAGTGTTAGTGTTTTCTGCACAAACGCGATTCTGCGAAGCAATGTGAACACTTTTGCTTCCCAGGCACAGAGAAGGTGCTAGCAGGGATATCTCTGCCTGCTTTTCCCCAGTGCTCTGCAAGCTCTCCAGGGCAACATAAAATGTGGGGCTCTGTGCTTTCTTTCCTTCTGAACAAGTGTTAGTGTTTTCTGCACAAACGCGATTCTGCGAAGCAATGTGAAGACTTTTGCTTCCCAGGCACAGAGAAGGTGCTAGCAGGGAATTCTCTGCATGCCTTTCCCCAGTGCTCTGCAAGCTCTCCAGGGGAACATAAAATGTGGGGCTCTGTGCTTTCTTTCCTTCTGAACAAGTGTTAGTGTTTTCTGCACAAACGCGATTCTGAGAAGCAATGTGAACACTTTTGCTTCCCAGGCACAGAGAAGGTGCTAGCAGGGAATTCTCTGCCTGCCTTTCCCCAGTGCTCTGCAAGCTCTCCAGGGCAACATAAAATGTGGGGCTCTGTGCTTTCTTTCCTTCTGAACAAGTGTTAGTGTTTTCTGCACAAACGCGATTCTGCGAAGCAATGTGAACACTTCTCCTTCCCAGGCACAGAGAAGGTGCTAGCAGGGATATCTCTGCCTGCTTTTCCCCAGTGCTCTGCAAGCTCTCCAGGGCAACATAAAATCTGGGGCTCTGTGCTTTCTTTCCTTCTGAACAAGTGTTAGTGTTTTCTGCACAAACGCGATTCTGCGAAGCAATGTGAACACTTCTCCTTCCCAGGCACAGAGAAGGTGCTAGCAGGGAATTCTCTGCCTGCCTTTCCCCAGTGCTCTGCAAGCTCTGCAGGGCAACATAAAATCTGGGGCTCTGTGCTTTCTTTCCTTCTGAACAAGTGTTAGTGTTTTCTGCACAAACGCAATTCTGCGAAGCAATGTGAACACTTCTCCTTCCCAGGCACAGAGAAGGTGCTAGCAGGGAATTCTCTGCCTTTCTTTCCCCAGTGCTCTGCAAGCTCTCCAGGGCAACATAAAATGTGGGGCTCTGTGCTTTCTTTCCTTCTGAACAAGTGTTAGTGTTTTCTGCACAAACGCGATTCTGCGAAGCAATGTGAACACTTCTCCTTCCCAGGCACAGAGAAGGTGCTAGCAGGGAATTCTCTGCCTGCCTTTCCCCAGTGCTCTGCAAGCTCTCCAGGGCAACATAAAATGTGGGGCTCTGTGCTTTCTTTCCTTCTGAACAAGTGTTAGTGTTTTCTGCACAAACGCGATTCTGCGAAGCAATGTGAACACTTTTGCTTCCCAGGCACAGAGAAGGTGCTAGCAGGGAATTCTCTGCCTGCTTTTCCCCAGTGCTCTGCAAGCTCTCCAGGGCAACATAAAATGTGGGGCTCTGTGCTTTCTTTCCTTCTGAACAAGTGTTAGTGTTTTCTGCACAAACGCGATTCTGCGAAGCAATATGAACACTTCTCCTTCCCAGGCACAGAGAAGGTGCTAGCAGGGAATTCTCTGCCTGCCTTTCCCCAGTGCTCTGCAAGCTCTCCAGGGCAACATAAAATGTGGGGCTCTGTGCTTTCTTTCCTTCTGAACAAGTGTTAGTGTTTTCTGCACAAACGCGATTCTGCGAAGCAATGTGAACACTTCTCCTTCCCAGGCACAGAGAAGGTGCTAGCAGGGAATTCTCTGCCTTTCTTTCCCCAGTGCTCTGCAAGCTCTGCAGGGCAACATAAAATGTGGGGCTCTGTGCTTTCTTTCCTTCTGAACAAGTGTTAGTGTTTTCTGCACAAACGCGATTCTGCGAAGCAATGTGAACACTTCTCCTTCCCAGGCACAGAGAAGGTGCTAGCAGGGAATTCTCTGCCTGCTTTTCCCCAGTGCTCTGCAAGCTCTGCAGGGCAACATAAAATCTGGGGCTCTGTGCTTTCTTTCCTTCTGAACAAGTGTTAGTGTTTTCTGCACAAACGCGATTCTGCGAAGCAATGTGAACACTTCTCCTTCCCAGGCACAGAGAAGGTGCTAGCAGGGAATTCTCTGCCTGCCTTTCCCCAGTGCTCTGCAAGCTCTCCAGGGCAACATAAAATGTGGGGCTCTGTGCTTTCTTTCCTTCTGAACAAGTGTTAGTGTTTTCTGCACAAACGCGATTCTGCGAAGCAATGTGAACACTTTTGCTTCCCAGGCACAGAGAAGGTGCTAGCAGGGAATTCTCTGCCTGCTTTTCCCCAGTGCTCTGCAAGCTCTCCAGGGCAACATAAAATGTGGGGCTCTGTGCTTTCTTTCCTTCTGAACAAGTGTTAGTGTTTTCTGCACAAACGCGATTCTGCGAAGCAATGTGAACACTTCTCCTTCCCAGGCACAGAGAAGGTGCTAGCAGGGAATTCTCTGCCTGCCTTTCCCCAGTGCTCTGCAAGCTCTCCAGGGCAACATAAAATCTGGGGCTCTGTGCTTTCTTTCCTTCTGAACAAGTGTTAGTGTTTTCTGCACAAACGCGATTCTGCGAAGCAATGTGAACACTTCTCCTTCCCAGGCACAGAGAAGGTGCTAGCAGGGAATTCTCTGCCTGCCTTTCCCCAGTGCTCTGCAAGCTCTGCAGGGCAACATAAAATGTGGGGCTCTGTGCTTTCTTTCCTTCTGAACAAGTGTTAGTGTTTTCTGCACAAACGCGATTCTGCGAAGCAATGTGAACACTTTTGCTGCCCAGGCACAGAGAAGGTGCTAGCAGGGATATCTCTGCCTGCTTTTCCCCAGTGCTCTGCAAGCTCTCCAGGGCAACATAAAATGTGGGGCTCTGTGCTTTCTTTCCTTCTGAACAAGTGTTAGTGTTTTCTGCACAAACGCGATTCTGCGAAGCAATGTGAACACTTTTGCTTCCCAGGCACAGAGAAGGTGCTAGCAGGGAATTCTCTGCCTGCCTTTCCCCAGTGCTCTGCAAGCTCTCCAGGGCAACAGCAAATCTGGGGCTCTGTGCTTTCTTTCCTTCTGAACAAGTGTTAGTGTTTTCTGCACAAACGCGATTCTGAGAAGCAATGTGAACACTTCTCCTTCCCAGGCACAGAGAAGGTGCTAGCAGGGAATTCTCTGCCTTTCTTTCCCCAGTGCTCTGCAAGCTCTCCAGGGCAACATAAAATGTGGGGCTCTGTGCTTTCTTTCCTTCTGAACAAGTGTTAGTGTTTTCTGCACAAACGCGATTCTGAGAAGCAATGTGAACACTTTTGCTTCCCAGGCACAGAGAAGGTGCTAGCAGGGAATTCTCTGCCTGCCTTTCCCCAGTGCTCTGCAAGCTCTCCAGGGCAACATAAAATCTGGGGCTCTGTGCTTTCTTTCCTTCTGAACAAGTGTTAGTGTTTTCTGCACAAACGCGATTCTGCGAAGCAATGTGAACACTTTTGCTTCCCAGGCACAGAGAAGGTGCTAGCAGGGATATCTCTGCCTGCTTTTCCCCAGTGCTCTGCAAGCTCTCCAGGGCAACATAAAATGTGGGGCTCTGTGCTTTCTTTCCTTCTGAACAAGTGTTAGTGTTTTCTGCACAAACGCGATTCTGCGAAGCAATGTGAACACTTTTGCTTCCCAGGCACAGAGAAGGTGCTAGCAGGGAATTCTCTGCATGCCTTTCCCCAGTGCTCTGCAAGCTCTCCAGGGGAACATAAAATGTGGGGCTCTGTGCTTTCTTTCCTTCTGAACAAGTGTTAGTGTTTTCTGCACAAACGCGATTCTGAGAAGCAATGTGAACACTTTTGCTTCCCAGGCACAGAGAAGGTGCTAGCAGGGATATCTCTGCCTGCTTTTCCCCAGTGCTCTGCAAGCTCTCCAGGGCAACATAAAATCTGGGGCTCTGTGCTTTCTTTCCTTCTGAACAAGTGTTAGTGTTTTCTGCACAAACGCGATTCTGCGAAGCAATGTGAACACTTTTGCTTCCCAGGCACAGAGAAGGTGCTAGCCGGGATATCTCTGCCTGCTTTTCCCCAGTGCTCTGCAAGCTCTCCAGGGCAACATAAAATGTGGGGCTCTGTGCTTTCTTTCCTTCTGAACAAGTGTTAGTGTTTTCTGCACAAACGCGATTCTGCGAAGCAATGTGAAGACTTTTGCTTCCCAGGCACAGAGAAGGTGCTAGCAGGGAATTCTCTGCATGCCTTTCCCCAGTGCTCTGCAAGCTCTCCAGGGGAACATAAAATGTGGGGCTCTGTGCTTTCTTTCCTTCTGAACAAGTGTTAGTGTTTTCTGCACAAACGCGATTCTGAGAAGCAATGTGAACACTTTTGCTTCCCAGGCACAGAGAAGGTGCTAGCAGGGAATTCTCTGCCTGCCTTTCCCCAGTGCTCTGCAAGCTCTCCAGGGCAACATAAAATGTGGGGCTCTGTGCTTTCTTTCCTTCTGAACAAGTGTTAGTGTTTTCTGCACAAACGCGATTCTGCGAAGCAATGTGAACACTTCTCCTTCCCAGGCACAGAGAAGGTGCTAGCAGGGATATCTCTGCCTGCTTTTCCCCAGTGCTCTGCAAGCTCTCCAGGGCAACATAAAATCTGGGGCTCTGTGCTTTCTTTCCTTCTGAACAAGTGTTAGTGTTTTCTGCACAAACGCGATTCTGCGAAGCAATGTGAACACTTCTCCTTCCCAGGCACAGAGAAGGTGCTAGCAGGGAATTCTCTGCCTGCCTTTCCCC
The DNA here is from genome assembly GCA_030819815.1 of Strix occidentalis. Taxonomy (NCBI): domain Eukaryota; kingdom Metazoa; phylum Chordata; class Aves; order Strigiformes; family Strigidae; genus Strix; species Strix occidentalis. The sequence goes on along the minus strand of JASWHU010000084.1, from coordinate 168,323 downwards.
AGTGCTCTGCAAGCTCTGCAGGGCAACATAAAATCTGGGGCTCTGTGCTTTCTTTCCTTCTGAACAAGTGTTAGTGTTTTCTGCACAAACGCAATTCTGCGAAACAATGTGAACACTTCTCCTTCCCAGGCACAGAGAAGGTGCTAGCAGGGAATTCTCTGCCTTTCTTTCCCCAGTGCTCTGCAAGCTCTCCAGGGCAACATAAAATGTGGGGCTCTGTGCTTTCTTTCCTTCTGAACAAGTGTTAGTGTTTTCTGCACAAACGCGATTCTGCGAAGCAATGTGAACACTTCTCCTTCCCAGGCACAGAGAAGGTGCTAGCAGGGAATTCTCTGCCTGCCTTTCCCCAGTGCTCTGCAAGCTCTCCAGGGCAACATAAAATGTGGGGCTCTGTGCTTTCTTTCCTTCTGAACAAGTGTTAGTGTTTTCTGCACAAACGCGATTCTGCGAAGCAATGTGAACACTTCTCCTTCCCAGGCACAGAGAAGGTGCTAGCAGGGAATTCTCTGCCTTTCTTTCCCCAGTGCTCTGCAAGCTCTGCAGGGCAACATAAAATGTGGGGCTCTGTGCTTTCTTTCCTTCTGAACAAGTGTTAGTGTTTTCTGCACAAACGCGATTCTGCGAAGCAATGTGAACACTTCTCCTTCCCAGGCACAGAGAAGGTGCTAGCAGGGAATTCTCTGCCTGCTTTTCCCCAGTGCTCTGCAAGCTCTGCAGGGCAACATAAAATCTGGGGCTCTGTGCTTTCTTTCCTTCTGAACAAGTGTTAGTGTTTTCTGCACAAACGCGATTCTGCGAAGCAATGTGAACACTTCTCCTTCCCAGGCACAGAGAAGGTGCTAGCAGGGAATTCTCTGCCTGCCTTTCCCCAGTGCTCTGCAAGCTCTCCAGGGCAACATAAAATGTGGGGCTCTGTGCTTTCTTTCCTTCTGAACAAGTGTTAGTGTTTTCTGCACAAACGCGATTCTGCGAAGCAATGTGAACACTTTTGCTTCCCAGGCACAGAGAAGGTGCTAGCAGGGAATTCTCTGCCTGCTTTTCCCCAGTGCTCTGCAAGCTCTCCAGGGCAACATAAAATGTGGGGCTCTGTGCTTTCTTTCCTTCTGAACAAGTGTTAGTGTTTTCTGCACAAACGCGATTCTGCGAAGCAATGTGAACACTTCTCCTTCCCAGGCACAGAGAAGGTGCTAGCAGGGAATTCTCTGCCTGCCTTTCCCCAGTGCTCTGCAAGCTCTCCAGGGCAACATAAAATCTGGGGCTCTGTGCTTTCTTTCCTTCTGAACAAGTGTTAGTGTTTTCTGCACAAACGCGATTCTGCGAAGCAATGTGAACACTTCTCCTTCCCAGGCACAGAGAAGGTGCTAGCAGGGAATTCTCTGCCTGCCTTTCCCCAGTGCTCTGCAAGCTCTCCAGGGCAACATAAAATGTGGGGCTCTGTGCTTTCTTTCCTTCTGAACAAGTGTTAGTGTTTTCTGCACAAACGCGATTCTGCGAAGCAATGTGAACACTTGTGCTTCCCAGGCACAGAGAAGGTGCTAGCAGGGAATTCTCTGCCTGCCTTTCCCCAGTGCTCTGCAAGCTCTCCAGGGGAACATAAAATGTGGGGCTCTGTGCTTTCTTTCCTTCTGAACAAGTGTTAGTGTTTTCTGCACAAACGCGATTCTGAGAAGCAATGTGAACACTTCTGCTTCCCAGGCACAGAGAAGGTGCTAGCAGGGAATTCTCTGCCTGCCTTTCCCCAGTGCTCTGCAAGCTCTCCAGGGCAACATAAAATGTGGGGCTCTGTGCTTTCTTTCCTTCTGAACAAGTGTTAGTGTTTTCTGCACAAACGCGATTCTGCGAAGCAATGTGAACACTTCTCCTTCCCAGGCACAGAGAAGGTGCTAGCAGGGAATTCTCTGCCTGCCTTTCCCCAGTGCTCTGCAAGCTCTGCAGGGCAACATAAAATGTGGGGCTCTGTGCTTTCTTTCCTTCTGAACAAGTGTTAGTGTTTTCTGCACAAACGCGATTCTGAGAAGCAATGTGAACACTTCTCCTTCCCAGGCACAGAGAAGGTGCTAGCAGGGAATTCTCTGCCTTTCTTTCCCCAGTGCTCTGCAAGCTCTCCAGGGCAACATAAAATGTGGGGCTCTGTGCTTTCTTTCCTTCTGAACAAGTGTTAGTGTTTTCTGCACAAACGCGATTCTGCGAAGCAATGTGAACACTTCTCCTTCCCAGGCACAGAGAAGGTGCTAGCAGGGAATTCTCTGCCTGCCTTTCCCCAGTGCTCTGCAAGCTCTGCAGGGCAACATAAAATGTGGGGCTCTGTGCTTTCTTTCCTTCTGAACAAGTGTTAGTGTTTTCTGCACAAACGCGATTCTGCGAAGCAATGTGAACACTTTTGCTTCCCAGGCACAGAGAAGGTGCTAGCAGGGATATCTCTGCCTGCTTTTCCCCAGTGCTCTGCAAGCTCTCCAGGGCAACATAAAATGTGGGGCTCTGTGCTTTCTTTCCTTCTGAACAAGTGTTAGTGTTTTCTGCACAAACGCGATTCTGCGAAGCAATGTGAACACTTTTGCTTCCCAGGCACAGAGAAGGTGCTAGCAGGGAATTCTCTGCCTGCCTTTCCCCAGTGCTCTGCAAGCTCTCCAGGGCAACAGCAAATCTGGGGCTCTGTGCTTTCTTTCCTTCTGAACAAGTGTTAGTGTTTTCTGCACAAACGCGATTCTGCGAAGCAATGTGAACACTTCTCCTTCCCAGGCACAGAGAAGGTGCTAGCAGGGAATTCTCTGCCTGCCTTTCCCCAGTGCTCTGCAAGCTCTGCAGGGCAACATAAAATGTGGGGCTCTGTGCTTTCTTTCCTTCTGAACAAGTGTTAGTGTTTTCTGCACAAACGCGATTCTGCGAAGCAATGTGAACACTTGTGCTTCCCAGGCACAGAGAAGGTGCTAGCAGGGAATTCTCTGCCTGCCTTTCCCCAGTGCTCTGCAAGCTCTCCAGGGCAACATAAAATCTGGGGCTCTGTGCTTTCTTTCCTTCTGAACAAGTGTTAGTGTTTTCTGCACAAACGCGATTCTGAGAAGCAATGTGAACACTTCTGCTTCCCAGGCACAGAGAAGGTGCTAGCAGGGAATTCTCTGCCTGCCTTTCCCCAGTGCTCTGCAAGCTCTCCAGGGCAACATCAAATCTGGGGCTCTGTGCTTTCTTTCCTTCTGAACAAGTATTAGTGTTTTCTGCACAAACGCGATTCTGCGAAGCAATGTGAACACTTCTCCTTCCCAGGCACAGAGAAGGTGCTAGCAGGGAATTCTCTGCCTGCCTTTCCCCAGTGCTCTGCAAGCTCTGCAGGGCAACATAAAATGTGGGGCTCTGTGCTTTCTTTCCTTCTGAACAAGTGTTAGTGTTTTCTGCACAAACGCGATTCTGAGAAGCAATGTGAACACTTCTCCTTCCCAGGCACAGAGAAGGTGCTAGCAGGGAATTCTCTGCCTGCCTTTCCCCAGTGCTCTGCAAGCTCTCCAGGGCAACATAAAATGTGGGGCTCTGTGCTTTCTTTCCTTCTGAACAAGTGTTAGTGTTTTCTGCACAAACGCGATTCTGCGAAGCAATGTGAACACTTTTGCTTCCCAGGCACAGAGAAGGTGCTAGCAGGGAATTCTCTGCCTGCCTTTCCCCAGTGCTCTGCAAGCTCTCCAGGGCAACATAAAATGTGGGGCTCTGTGCTTTCTTTCCTTCTGAACAAGTGTTAGTGTTTTCTGCACAAACGCGATTCTGCGAAGCAATGTGAACACTTTTGCTTCCCAGGCACAGAGAAGGTGCTAGCAGGGATATCTCTGCCTGCTTTTCCCCAGTGCTCTGCAACCTCTCCAGGGCAACATAAAATGTGGGGCTCTGTGCTTTCTTTCCTTCTGAACAAGTGTTAGTGTTTTCTGCACAAACGCGATTCTGCGAAGCAATGTGAACACTTCTCCTTCCCAGGCACAGAGAAGGTGCTAGCAGGGAATTCTCTGCCTGCCTTTCCCCAGTGCTCTGCAAGCTCTCCAGGGCAACATAAAATGTGGGGCTCTGTGCTTTCTTTCCTTCTGAACAAGTGTTAGTGTTTTCTGCACAAACGCGATTCTGCGAAGCAATGTGAACACTTCTCCTTCCCAGGCACAGAGAAGGTGCTAGCAGGGAATTCTCTGCCTGCCTTTCCCCAGTGCTCTGCAAGCTCTCCAGGGGAACATAAAATGTGGGGCTCTGTGCTTTCTTTCCTTCTGAACAAGTGTTAGTGTTTTCTGCACAAACGCGATTCTGAGAAGCAATGTGAACACTTTTGCTTCCCAGGCACAGAGAAGGTGCTAGCAGGGAATTCTCTGCCTGCCTTTCCCCAGTGCTCTGCAAGCTCTGCAGGGCAACATAAAATGTGGGGCTCTGTGCTTTCTTTCCTTCTGAACAAGTGTTAGTGTTTTCTGCACAAACGCGATTCTGCGAAGCAATGTGAACACTTCTCCTTCCCAGGCACAGAGAAGGTGCTAGCAGGGAATTCTCTGCCTGCCTTTCCCCAGTGCTCTGCAAGCTCTCCAGGGCAACATAAAATGTGGGGCTCTGTGCTTTCTTTCCTTCTGAACAAGTGTTAGTGTTTTCTGCACAAACGCGATTCTGCGAAGCAATGTGAACACTTTTGCTTCCCAGGCACAGAGAAGGTGCTAGCAGGGATATCTCTGCCTGCTTTTCCCCAGTGCTCTGCAAGCTCTCCAGGGCAACATAAAATCTGGGGCTCTGTGCTTTCTTTCCTTCTGAACAAGTGTTAGTGTTTTCTGCACAAACGCGATTCTGCGAAGCAATGTGAACACTTCTCCTTCCCAGGCACAGAGAAGGTGCTAGCAGGGAATTCTCTGCCTGCCTTTCCCCAGTGCTCTGCAAGCTCTCCAGGGCAACATAAAATGTGGGGCTCTGTGCTTTCTTTCCTTCTGAACAAGTGTTAGTGTTTTCTGCACAAACGCGATTCTGCGAAGCAATGTGAACACTTCTCCTTCCCAGGCACAGAGAAGGTGCTAGCAGGGAATTCTCTGCCTGCCTTTCCCCAGTGCTCTGCAAGCTCTCCAGGGGAACATAAAATGTGGGGCTCTGTGCTTTCTTTCCTTCTGAACAAGTGTTAGTGTTTTCTGCACAAACGCGATTCTGAGAAGCAATGTGAACACTTTTGCTTCCCAGGCACAGAGAAGGTGCTAGCAGGGAATTCTCTGCCTGCCTTTCCCCAGTGCTCTGCAAGCTCTCCAGGGCAACATAAAATGTGGGGCTCTGTGCTTTCTTTCCTTCTGAACAAGTGTTAGTGTTTTCTGCACAAACGCGATTCTGCGAAGCAATGTGAACACTTTTGCTTCCCAGGCACAGAGAAGGTGCTAGCAGGGATATCTCTGCCTGCTTTTCCCCAGTGCTCTGCAAGCTCTCCAGGGCAACATAAAATGTGGGGCTCTGTGCTTTCTTTCCTTCTGAACAAGTGTTAGTGTTTTCTGCACAAACGCGATTCTGCGAAGCAATGTGAACACTTCTCCTTCCCAGGCACAGAGAAGGTGCTAGCAGGGAATTCTCTGCCTGCCTTTCCCCAGTGCTCTGCAAGCTCTCCAGGGCAACATAAAATGTGGGGCTCTGTGCTTTCTTTCCTTCTGAACAAGTGTTAGTGTTTTCTGCACAAACGCGATTCTGCGAAGCAATGTGAACACTTCTCCTTCCCAGGCACAGAGAAGGTGCTAGCAGGGAATTCTCTGCCTTTCTTTCCCCAGTGCTCTGCAAGCTCTCCAGGGCAACATAAAATGTGGGGCTCTGTGCTTTCTTTCCTTCTGAACAAGTGTTAGTGTTTTCTGCACAAACGCGATTCTGCGAAGCAATGTGAACACTTCTCCTTCCCAGGCACAGAGAAGGTGCTAGCAGGGAATTCTCTGCCTTTCTTTCCCCAGTGCTCTGCAAGCTCTCCAGGGCAACATAAAATGTGGGGCTCTGTGCTTTCTTTCCTTCTGAACAAGTGTTAGTGTTTTCTGCACAAACGCGATTCTGCGAAGCAATGTGAACACTTCTCCTTCCCAGGCACAGAGAAGGTGCTAGCAGGGAATTCTCTGCCTGCCTTTCCCCAGTGCTCTGCAAGCTCTGCAGGGCAACATAAAATGTGGGGCTCTGTGCTTTCTTTCCTTCTGAACAAGTGTTAGTGTTTTCTGCACAAACGCGATTCTGAGAAGCAATGTGAACACTTCTCCTTCCCAGGCACAGAGAAGGTGCTAGCAGGGAATTCTCTGCCTTTCTTTCCCCAGTGCTCTGCAAGCTCTCCAGGGCAACATAAAATGTGGGGCTCTGTGCTTTCTTTCCTTCTGAACAAGTGTTAGTGTTTTCTGCACAAACGCGATTCTGCGAAGCAATGTGAACACTTCTCCTTCCCAGGCACAGAGAAGGTGCTAGCAGGGAATTCTCTGCCTGCCTTTCCCCAGTGCTCTGCAAGCTCTCCAGGGGAACATAAAATGTGGGGCTCTGTGCTTTCTTTCCTTCTGAACAAGTGTTAGTGTTTTCTGCACAAACGCGATTCTGAGAAGCAATGTGAACACTTCTCCTTCCCAGGCACAGAGAAGGTGCTAGCAGGGAATTCTCTGCCTGCCTTTCCCCAGTGCTCTGCAAGCTCTCCAGGGCAACATAAAATGTGGGGCTCTGTGCTTTCTTTCCTTCTGAACAAGTGTTAGTGTTTTCTGCACAAACGCGATTCTGCGAAGCAATGTGAACACTTTTGCTTCCCAGGCACAGAGAAGGTGCTAGCAGGGATATCTCTGCCTGCTTTTCCCCAGTGCTCTGCAAGCTCTCCAGGGCAACATAAAATCTGGGGCTCTGTGCTTTCTTTCCTTCTGAACAAGTGTTAGTGTTTTCTGCACAAACGCGATTCTGCGAAGCAATGTGAACACTTCTCCTTCCCAGGCACAGAGAAGGTGCTAGCAGGGAATTCTCTGCCTGCCTTTCCCCAGTGCTCTGCAAGCTCTCCAGGGCAACATAAAATGTGGGGCTCTGTGCTTTCTTTCCTTCTGAACAAGTGTTAGTGTTTTCTGCACAAACGCGATTCTGCGAAGCAATGTGAACACTTCTCCTTCCCAGGCACAGAGAAGGTGCTAGCAGGGAATTCTCTGCCTGCCTTTCCCCAGTGCTCTGCAAGCTCTGCAGGGCAACATAAAATGTGGGGCTCTGTGCTTTCTTTCCTTCTGAACAAGTGTTAGTGTTTTCTGCACAAACGCGATTCTGCGAAGCAATGTGAACACTTCTCCTTCCCAGGCACAGAGAAGGTGCTAGCAGGGAATTCTCTGCCTGCCTTTCCCCAGTGCTCTGCAAGCTCTCCAGGGGAACATAAAATGTGGGGCTCTGTGCTTTCTTTCCTTCTGAACAAGTGTTAGTGTTTTCTGCACAAACGCGATTCTGAGAAGCAATGTGAACACTTCTCCTTCCCAGGCACAGAGAAGGTGCTAGCAGGGAATTCTCTGCCTGCCTTTCCCCAGTGCTCTGCAAGCTCTCCAGGGCAACATAAAATGTGGGGCTCTGTGCTTTCTTTCCTTCTGAACAAGTGTTAGTGTTTTCTGCACAAACGCGATTCTGCGAAGCAATGTGAACACTTTTGCTTCCCAGGCACAGAGAAGGTGCTAGCAGGGATATCTCTGCCTGCTTTTCCCCAGGGCTCTGCAAGCTCTCCAGGGCAACATAAAATGTGGGGCTCTGTGCTTTCTTTCCTTCTGAACAAGTGTTAGTGTTTTCTGCACAAACGCGATTCTGCGAAGCAATGTGAACACTTCTCCTTCCCAGGCACAGAGAAGGTGCTAGCAGGGAATTCTCTGCCTGCCTTTCCCCAGTGCTCTGCAAGCTCTCCAGGGCAACATAAAATGTGGGGCTCTGTGCTTTCTTTCCTTCTGAACAAGTGTTAGTGTTTTCTGCACAAACGCGATTCTGCGAAGCAATGTGAACACTTCTCCTTCCCAGGCACAGAGAAGGTGCTAGCAGGGAATTCTCTGCCTTTCTTTCCCCAGTGCTCTGCAAGCTCTCCAGGGCAACATAAAATGTGGGGCTCTGTGCTTTCTTTCCTTCTGAACAAGTGTTAGTGTTTTCTGCACAAACGCGATTCTGCGAAGCAATGTGAACACTTCTCCTTCCCAGGCACAGAGAAGGTGCTAGCAGGGAATTCTCTGCCTTTCTTTCCCCAGTGCTCTGCAAGCTCTCCAGGGCAACATAAAATGTGGGGCTCTGTGCTTTCTTTCCTTCTGAACAAGCGTTAGTGTTTTCTGCACAAACGCGATTCTGCGAAGCAATGTGAACACTTCTCCTTCCCAGGCACAGAGAAGGTGCTAGCAGGGAATTCTCTGCCTGCCTTTCCCCAGTGCTCTGCAAGCTCTGCAGGGCAACATAAAATGTGGGGCTCTGTGCTTTCTTTCCTTCTGAACAAGTGTTAGTGTTTTCTGCACAAACGCGATTCTGAGAAGCAATGTGAACACTTCTCCTTCCCAGGCACAGAGAAGGTGCTAGCAGGGAATTCTCTGCCTTTCTTTCCCCAGTGCTCTGCAAGCTCTCCAGGGCAACATAAAATGTGGGGCTCTGTGCTTTCTTTCCTTCTGAACAAGTGTTAGTGTTTTCTGCACAAACGCGATTCTGCGAAGCAATGTGAACACTTCTCCTTCCCAGGCACAGAGAAGGTGCTAGCAGGGAATTCTCTGCCTGCCTTTCCCCAGTGCTCTGCAAGCTCTGCAGGGCAACATAAAATGTGGGGCTCTGTGCTTTCTTTCCTTCTGAACAAGTGTTAGTGTTTTCTGCACAAACGCGATTCTGCGAAGCAATGTGAACACTTTTGCTTCCCAGGCACAGAGAAGGTGCTAGCAGGGATATCTCTGCCTGCTTTTCCCCAGTGCTCTGCAAGCTCTCCAGGGGAACATAAAATGTGGGGCTCTGTGCTTTCTTTCCTTCTGAACAAGTGTTAGTGTTTTCTGCACAAACGCGATTCTGCGAAGCAATGTGAACACTTCTCCTTCCCAGGCACAGAGAAGGTGCTAGCAGGGAATTCTCTGCCTGCCTTTCCCCAGTGCTCTGCAAGCTCTCCAGGGCAACATAAAATGTGGGGCTCTGTGCTTTCTTTCCTTCTGAACAAGTGTTAGTGTTTTCTGCACAAACGCGATTCTGAGAAGCAATGTGAACACTTCTCCTTCCCAGGCACAGAGAAGGTGCTAGCAGGGAATTCTCTGCCTGCCTTTCCCCAGTGCTCTGCAAGCTCTGCAGGGCAACATAAAATGTGGGGCTCTGTGCTTTCTTTCCTTCTGAACAAGTGTTAGTGTTTTCTGCACAAACGCGATTCTGCGAAGCAATGTGAACACTTTTGCTTCCCAGGCACAGAGAAGGTGCTAGCAGGGATATCTCTGCCTGCTTTTCCCCAGTGCTCTGCAAGCTCTCCAGGGCAACATAAAATGTGGGGCTCTGTGCTTTCTTTCCTTCTGAACAAGTGTTAGTGTTTTCTGCACAAACGCGATTCTGCGAAGCAATGTGAACACTTTTGCTTCCCAGGCACAGAGAAGGTGCTAGCAGGGAATTCTCTGCCTGCCTTTCCCCAGTGCTCTGCAAGCTCTCCAGGGCAACAGCAAATCTGGGGCTCTGTGCTTTCTTTCCTTCTGAACAAGTGTTAGTGTTTTCTGCACAAACGCGATTCTGCGAAGCAATGTGAACACTTCTCCTTCCCAGGCACAGAGAAGGTGCTAGCAGGGAATTCTCTGCCTGCCTTTCCCCAGTGCTCTGCAAGCTCTGCAGGGCAACATAAAATGTGGGGCTCTGTGCTTTCTTTCCTTCTGAACAAGTGTTAGTGTTTTCTGCACAAACGCGATTCTGCGAAGCAATGTGAACACTTGTGCTTCCCAGGCACAGAGAAGGTGCTAGCAGGGAATTCTCTGCCTGCCTTTCCCCAGTGCTCTGCAAGCTCTCCAGGGCAACATAAAATCTGGGGCTCTGTGCTTTCTTTCCTTCTGAACAAGTGTTAGTGTTTTCTGCACAAACGCGATTCTGAGAAGCAATGTGAACACTTCTCCTTCCCAGGCACAGAGAAGGTGCTAGCAGGGAATTCTCTGCCTGCCTTTCCCCAGTGCTCTGCAAGCTCTCCAGGGCAACATAAAATGTGGGGCTCTGTGCTTTCTTTCCTTCTGAACAAGTGTTAGTGTTTTCTGCACAAACGCGATTCTGCGAAGCAATGTGAACACTTTTGCTTCCCAGGCACAGAGAAGGTGCTAGCAGGGATATCTCTGCCTGCTTTTCCCCAGGGCTCTGCAAGCTCTCCAGGGCAACATAAAATGTGGGGCTCTGTGCTTTCTTTCCTTCTGAACAAGTGTTAGTGTTTTCTGCACAAACGCGATTCTGCGAAGCAATGTGAACACTTCTCCTTCCCAGGCACAGAGAAGGTGCTAGCAGGGAATTCTCTGCCTGCCTTTCCCCAGTGCTCTGCAAGCTCTCCAGGGCAACATAAAATGTGGGGCTCTGTGCTTTCTTTCCTTCTGAACAAGTGTTAGTGTTTTCTGCACAAACGCGATTCTGCGAAGCAATGTGAACACTTCTCCTTCCCAGGCACAGAGAAGGTGCTAGCAGGGAATTCTCTGCCTTTCTTTCCCCAGTGCTCTGCAAGCTCTCCAGGGCAACATAAAATGTGGGGCTCTGTGCTTTCTTTCCTTCTGAACAAGTGTTAGTGTTTTCTGCACAAACGCGATTCTGCGAAGCAATGTGAACACTTCTCCTTCCCAGGCACAGAGAAGGTGCTAGCAGGGAATTCTCTGCCTTTCTTTCCCCAGTGCTCTGCAAGCTCTCCAGGGCAACATAAAATGTGGGGCTCTGTGCTTTCTTTCCTTCTGAACAAGTGTTAGTGTTTTCTGCACAAACGCGATTCTGCGAAGCAATGTGAACACTTCTCCTTCCCAGGCACAGAGAAGGTGCTAGCAGGGAATTCTCTGCCTGCCTTTCCCCAGTGCTCTGCAAGCTCTGCAGGGCAACATAAAATGTGGGGCTCTGTGCTTTCTTTCCTTCTGAACAAGTGTTAGTGTTTTCTGCACAAACGCGATTCTGAGAAGCAATGTGAACACTTCTCCTTCCCAGGCACAGAGAAGGTGCTAGCAGGGAATTCTCTGCCTTTCTTTCCCCAGTGCTCTGCAAGCTCTCCAGGGCAACATAAAATGTGGGGCTCTGTGCTTTCTTTCCTTCTGAACAAGTATTAGTGTTTTCTGCACAAACGCGATTCTGCGAAGCAATGTGAACACTTCTCCTTCCCAGGCACAGAGAAGGTGCTAGCAGGGAATTCTCTGCCTGCCTTTCCCCAGTGCTCTGCAAGCTCTGCAGGGCAACATAAAATGTGGGGCTCTGTGCTTTCTTTCCTTCTGAACAAGTGTTAGTGTTTTCTGCACAAACGCGATTCTGAGAAGCAATGTGAACACTTCTCCTTCCCAGGCACAGAGAAGGTGCTAGCAGGGAATTCTCTGCCTGCCTTTCCCCAGTGCTCTGCAAGCTCTGCAGGGCAACATAAAATGTGGGGCTCTGTGCTTTCTTTCCTTCTGAACAAGTGTTAGTGTTTTCTGCACAAACGCGATTCTGCGAAGCAATGTGAACACTTTTGCTTCCCAGGCACAGAGAAGGTGCTAGCAGGGATATCTCTGCCTGCTTTTCCCCAGTGCTCTGCAAGCTCTCCAGGGCAACAGAAAATCTGGGGCTCTGTGCTTTCTTTCCTTCTGAACAAGTGTTAGTGTTTTCTGCACAAACGCGATTCTGCGAAGCAATGTGAACACTTCTCCTTCCCAGGCACAGAGAAGGTGCTAGCAGGGAATTCTCTGCCTGCCTTTCCCCAGTGCTCTGCAAGCTCTCCAGGGCAACATAAAATGTGGGGCTCTGTGCTTTCTTTCCTTCTGAACAAGTGTTAGTGTTTTCTGCACAAACGCGATTCTGAGAAGCAATGTGAACACTTCTCCTTCCCAGGCACAGAGAAGGTGCTAGCAGGGAATTCTCTGCCTGCCTTTCCCCAGTGCTCTGCAAGCTCTGCAGGGCAACATAAAATGTGGGGCTCTGTGCTTTCTTTCCTTCTGAACAAGTGTTAGTGTTTTCTGCACAAACGCGATTCTGAGAAGCAATGTGAACACTTCTCCTTCCCAGGCACAGAGAAGGTGCTAGCAGGGAATTCTCTGCCTTTCTTTCCCCAGTGCTCTGCAAGCTCTCCAGGGCAACATAAAATGTGGGGCTCTGTGCTTTCTTTCCTTCTGAACAAGTATTAGTGTTTTCTGCACAAACGCGATTCTGCGAAGCAATGTGAACACTTCTCCTTCCCAGGCACAGAGAAGGTGCTAGCAGGGAATTCTCTGCCTGCCTTTCCCCAGTGCTCTGCAAGCTCTGCAGGGCAACATAAAATGTGGGGCTCTGTGCTTTCTTTCCTTCTGAACAAGTGTTAGTGTTTTCTGCACAAACGCGATTCTGAGAAGCAATGTGAACACTTCTCCTTCCCAGGCACAGAGAAGGTGCTAGCAGGGAATTCTCTGCCTGCCTTTCCCCAGTGCTCTGCAAGCTCTGCAGGGCAACATAAAATGTGGGGCTCTGTGCTTTCTTTCCTTCTGAACAAGTGTTAGTGTTTTCTGCACAAACGCGATTCTGCGAAGCAATGTGAACACTTTTGCTTCCCAGGCACAGAGAAGGTGCTAGCAGGGATATCTCTGCCTGCTTTTCCCCAGTGCTCTGCAAGCTCTCCAGGGCAACATAAAATGTGGGGCTCTGTGCTTTCTTTCCTTCTGAACAAGTGTTAGTGTTTTCTGCACAAACGCGATTCTGCGAAGCAATGTGAACACTTCTCCTTCCCAGGCACAGAGAAGGTGCTAGCAGGGAATTCTCTGCCTGCCTTTCCCCAGTGCTCTGCAAGCTCTCCAGGGCAACATAAAATGTGGGGCTCTGTGCTTTCTTTCCTTCTGAACAAGTGTTAGTGTTTTCTGCACAAACGCGATTCTGAGAAGCAATGTGAACACTTCTCCTTCCCAGGCACAGAGAAGGTGCTAGCAGGGAATTCTCTGCCTGCCTTTCCCCAGTGCTCTGCAAGCTCTGCAGGGCAACATAAAATGTGGGGCTCTGTGCTTTCTTTCCTTCTGAACAAGTGTTAGTGTTTTCTGCACAAACGCGATTCTGCGAAGCAATGTGAACACTTTTGCTTCCCAGGCACAGAGAAGGTGCTAGCAGGGATATCTCTGCCTGCTTTTCCCCAGTGCTCTGCAAGCTCTCCAGGGCAACATAAAATGTGGGGCTCTGTGCTTTCTTTCCTTCTGAACAAGTGTTAGTGTTTTCTGCACAAACGCGATTCTGCGAAGCAATGTGAACACTTTTGCTTCCCAGGCACAGAGAAGGTGCTAGCAGGGAATTCTCTGCCTGCCTTTCCCCAGTGCTCTGCAAGCTCTCCAGGGCAACAGCAAATCTGGGGCTCTGTGCTTTCTTTCCTTCTGAACAAGTGTTAGTGTTTTCTGCACAAACGCGATTCTGCGAAGCAATGTGAACACTTCTCCTTCCCAGGCACAGAGAAGGTGCTAGCAGGGAATTCTCTGCCTGCCTTTCCCCAGTGCTCTGCAAGCTCTGCAGGGCAACATAAAATGTGGGGCTCTGTGCTTTCTTTCCTTCTGAACAAGTGTTAGTGTTTTCTGCACAAACGCGATTCTGCGAAGCAATGTGAACACTTGTGCTTCCCAGGCACAGAGAAGGTGCTAGCAGGGAATTCTCTGCCTGCCTTTCCCCAGTGCTCTGCAAGCTCTCCAGGGCAACATAAAATCTGGGGCTCTGTGCTTTCTTTCCTTCTGAACAAGTGTTAGTGTTTTCTGCACAAACGCGATTCTGAGAAGCAATGTGAACACTTCTGCTTCCCAGGCACAGAGAAGGTGCTAGCAGGGAATTCTCTGCCTGCCTTTCCCCAGTGCTCTGCAAGCTCTCCAGGGCAACATCAAATCTGGGGCTCTGTGCTTTCTTTCCTTCTGAACAAGTATTAGTGTTTTCTGCACAAACGCGATTCTGCGAAGCAATGTGAACACTTCTCCTTCCCAGGCACAGAGAAGGTGCTAGCAGGGAATTCTCTGCCTGCCTTTCCCCAGTGCTCTGCAAGCTCTGCAGGGCAACATAAAATGTGGGGCTCTGTGCTTTCTTTCCTTCTGAACAAGTGTTAGTGTTTTCTGCACAAACGCGATTCTGAGAAGCAATGTGAACACTTCTCCTTCCCAGGCACAGAGAAGGTGCTAGCAGGGAATTCTCTGCCTGCCTTTCCCCAGTGCTCTGCAAGCTCTCCAGGGCAACATAAAATGTGGGGCTCTGTGCTTTCTTTCCTTCTGAACAAGTGTTAGTGTTTTCTGCACAAACGCGATTCTGCGAAGCAATGTGAACACTTTTGCTTCCCAGGCACAGAGAAGGTGCTAGCAGGGAATTCTCTGCCTGCCTTTCCCCAGTGCTCTGCAAGCTCTCCAGGGCAACATAAAATGTGGGGCTCTGTGCTTTCTTTCCTTCTGAACAAGTGTTAGTGTTTTCTGCACAAACGCGATTCTGCGAAGCAATGTGAACACTTTTGCTTCCCAGGCACAGAGAAGGTGCTAGCAGGGATATCTCTGCCTGCTTTTCCCCAGTGCTCTGCAAGCTCTCCAGGGCAACATAAAATGTGGGGCTCTGTGCTTTCTTTCCTTCTGAACAAGTGTTAGTGTTTTCTGCACAAACGCGATTCTGCGAAGCAATGTGAACACTTTTGCTTCCCAGGCACAGAGAAGGTGCTAGCAGGGAATTCTCTGCCTGCCTTTCCCCAGTGCTCTGCAAGCTCTCCAGGGCAACATAAAATGTGGGGCTCTGTGCTTTCTTTCCTTCTGAACAAGTGTTAGTGTTTTCTGCACAAACGCGATTCTGCGAAGCAATGTGAACACTTCTCCTTCCCAGGCACAGAGAAGGTGCTAGCAGGGAATTCTCTGCCTGCCTTTCCCCAGTGCTCTGCAAGCTCTCCAGGGGAACATAAAATGTGGGGCTCTGTGCTTTCTTTCCTTCTGAACAAGTGTTAGTGTTTTCTGCACAAACGCGATTCTGAGAAGCAATGTGAACACTTTTGCTTCCCAGGCACAGAGAAGGTGCTAGCAGGGAATTCTCTGCCTGCCTTTCCCCAGTGCTCTGCAAGCTCTGCAGGGCAACATAAAATGTGGGGCTCTGTGCTTTCTTTCCTTCTGAACAAGTGTTAGTGTTTTCTGCACAAACGCGATTCTGCGAAGCAATGTGAACACTTCTCCTTCCCAGGCACAGAGAAGGTGCTAGCAGGGAATTCTCTGCCTGCCTTTCCCCAGTGCTCTGCAAGCTCTCCAGGGCAACATAAAATGTGGGGCTCTGTGCTTTCTTTCCTTCTGAACAAGTGTTAGTGTTTTCTGCACAAACGCGATTCTGCGAAGCAATGTGAACACTTTTGCTTCCCAGGCACAGAGAAGGTGCTAGCAGGGATATCTCTGCCTGCTTTTCCCCAGTGCTCTGCAAGCTCTCCAGGGCAACATAAAATGTGGGGCTCTGTGCTTTCTTTCCTTCTGAACAAGTGTTAGTGTTTTCTGCACAAACGCGATTCTGCGAAGCAATGTGAACACTTCTCCTTCCCAGGCACAGAGAAGGTGCTAGCAGGGAATTCTCTGCCTGCCTTTCCCCAGTGCTCTGCAAGCTCTCCAGGGCAACATAAAATGTGGGGCTCTGTGCTTTCTTTCCTTCTGAACAAGTGTTAGTGTTTTCTGCACAAACGCGATTCTGCGAAGCAATGTGAACACTTCTCCTTCCCAGGCACAGAGAAGGTGCTAGCAGGGAATTCTCTGCCTGCCTTTCCCCAGTGCTCTGCAAGCTCTCCAGGGGAACATAAAATGTGGGGCTCTGTGCTTTCTTTCCTTCTGAACAAGTGTTAGTGTTTTCTGCACAAACGCGATTCTGAGAAGCAATGTGAACACTTTTGCTTCCCAGGCACAGAGAAGGTGCTAGCAGGGAATTCTCTGCCTGCCTTTCCCCAGTGCTCTGCAAGCTCTCCAGGGCAACATAAAATGTGGGGCTCTGTGCTTTCTTTCCTTCTGAACAAGTGTTAGTGTTTTCTGCACAAACGCGATTCTGCGAAGCAATGTGAACACTTTTGCTTCCCAGGCACAGAGAAGGTGCTAGCAGGGATATCTCTGCCTGCTTTTCCCCAGTGCTCTGCAAGCTCTCCAGGGCAACATAAAATGTGGGGCTCTGTGCTTTCTTTCCTTCTGAACAAGTGTTAGTGTTTTCTGCACAAACGCGATTCTGCGAAGCAATGTGAACACTTCTCCTTCCCAGGCACAGAGAAGGTGCTAGCAGGGAATTCTCTGCCTGCCTTTCCCCAGTGCTCTGCAAGCTCTCCAGGGCAACATAAAATGTGGGGCTCTGTGCTTTCTTTCCTTCTGAACAAGTGTTAGTGTTTTCTGCACAAACGCGATTCTGCGAAGCAATGTGAACACTTCTCCTTCCCAGGCACAGAGAAGGTGCTAGCAGGGAATTCTCTGCCTTTCTTTCCCCAGTGCTCTGCAAGCTCTCCAGGGCAACATAAAATGTGGGGCTCTGTGCTTTCTTTCCTTCTGAACAAGTGTTAGTGTTTTCTGCACAAACGCGATTCTGCGAAGCAATGTGAACACTTTTGCTTCCCAGGCACAGAGAAGGTGCTAGCAGGGAATTCTCTGCCTTTCTTTCCCCAGTGCTCTGCAAGCTCTCCAGGGCAACATAAAATGTGGGGCTCTGTGCTTTCTTTCCTTCTGAACAAGTGTTAGTGTTTTCTGCACAAACGCGATTCTGCGAAGCAATGTGAACACTTCTCCTTCCCAGGCACAGAGAAGGTGCTAGCAGGGAATTCTCTGCCTGCCTTTCCCCAGTGCTCTGCAAGCTCTGCAGGGCAACATAAAATGTGGGGCTCTGTGCTTTCTTTCCTTCTGAACAAGTGTTAGTGTTTTCTGCACAAACGCGATTCTGCGAAGCAATGTGAACACTTCTCCTTCCCAGGCACAGAGAAGGTGCTAGCAGGGAATTCTCTGCCTGCCTTTCCCCAGTGCTCTGCAAGCTCTGCAGGGCAACATAAAATGTGGGGCTCTGTGCTTTCTTTCCTTCTGAACAAGTGTTAGTGTTTTCTGCACAAACGCGATTCTGCGAAGCAATGTGAACACTTCTCCTTCCCAGGCACAGAGAAGGTGCTAGCAGGGAATTCTCTGCCTGCCTTTCCCCAGTGCTCTGCAAGCTCTCCAGGGCAACATAAAATGTGGGGCTCTGTGCTTTCTTTCCTTCTGAACAAGTGTTAGTGTTTTCTGCACAAACGCGATTCTGCGAAGCAATGTGAACACTTTTGCTTCCCAGGCACAGAGAAGGTGCTAGCAGGGATATCTCTGCCTGCTTTTCCCCAGTGCTCTGCAAGCTCTCCAGGGCAACATAAAATCTGGGGCTCTGTGCTTTCTTTCCTTCTGAACAAGTGTTAGTGTTTTCTGCACAAACGCGATTCTGCGAAGCAATGTGAACACTTCTCCTTCCCAGGCACAGAGAAGGTGCTAGCAGGGAATTCTCTGCCTGCCTTTCCCCAGTGCTCTGCAAGCTCTCCAGGGCAACATAAAATGTGGGGCTCTGTGCTTTCTTTCCTTCTGAACAAGTGTTAGTGTTTTCTGCACAAACGCGATTCTGCGAAGCAATGTGAACACTTCTCCTTCCCAGGCACAGAGAAGGTGCTAGCAGGGAATTCTCTGCCTGCCTTTCCCCAGTGCTCTGCAAGCTCTGCAGGGCAACATAAAATGTGGGGCTCTGTGCTTTCTTTCCTTCTGAACAAGTGTTAGTGTTTTCTGCACAAACGCGATTCTGCGAAGCAATGTGAACACTTCTCCTTCCCAGGCACAGAGAAGGTGCTAGCAGGGAATTCTCTGCCTGCCTTTCCCCAGTGCTCTGCAAGCTCTCCAGGGGAACATAAAATGTGGGGCTCTGTGCTTTCTTTCCTTCTGAACAAGTGTTAGTGTTTTCTGCACAAACGCGATTCTGAGAAGCAATGTGAACACTTCTCCTTCCCAGGCACAGAGAAGGTGCTAGCAGGGAATTCTCTGCCTGCCTTTCCCCAGTGCTCTGCAAGCTCTCCAGGGCAACATAAAATGTGGGGCTCTGTGCTTTCTTTCCTTCTGAACAAGTGTTAGTGTTTTCTGCACAAACGCGATTCTGCGAAGCAATGTGAACACTTTTGCTTCCCAGGCACAGAGAAGGTGCTAGCAGGGATATCTCTGCCTGCTTTTCCCCAGGGCTCTGCAAGCTCTCCAGGGCAACATAAAATGTGGGGCTCTGTGCTTTCTTTCCTTCTGAACAAGTGTTAGTGTTTTCTGCACAAACGCGATTCTGCGAAGCAATGTGAACACTTCTCCTTCCCAGGCACAGAGAAGGTGCTAGCAGGGAATTCTCTGCCTGCCTTTCCCCAGTGCTCTGCAAGCTCTCCAGGGCAACATAAAATGTGGGGCTCTGTGCTTTCTTTCCTTCTGAACAAGTGTTAGTGTTTTCTGCACAAACGCGATTCTGCGAAGCAATGTGAACACTTCTCCTTCCCAGGCACAGAGAAGGTGCTAGCAGGGAATTCTCTGCCTTTCTTTCCCCAGTGCTCTGCAAGCTCTCCAGGGCAACATAAAATGTGGGGCTCTGTGCTTTCTTTCCTTCTGAACAAGTGTTAGTGTTTTCTGCACAAACGCGATTCTGCGAAGCAATGTGAACACTTCTCCTTCCCAGGCACAGAGAAGGTGCTAGCAGGGAATTCTCTGCCTTTCTTTCCCCAGTGCTCTGCAAGCTCTCCAGGGCAACATAAAATGTGGGGCTCTGTGCTTTCTTTCCTTCTGAACAAGTGTTAGTGTTTTCTGCACAAACGCGATTCTGCGAAGCAATGTGAACACTTCTCCTTCCCAGGCACAGAGAAGGTGCTAGCAGGGAATTCTCTGCCTGCCTTTCCCCAGTGCTCTGCAAGCTCTGCAGGGCAACATAAAATGTGGGGCTCTGTGCTTTCTTTCCTTCTGAACAAGTGTTAGTGTTTTCTGCACAAACGCGATTCTGAGAAGCAATGTGAACACTTCTCCTTCCCAGGCACAGAGAAGGTGCTAGCAGGGAATTCTCTGCCTTTCTTTCCCCAGTGCTCTGCAAGCTCTCCAGGGCAACATAAAATGTGGGGCTCTGTGCTTTCTTTCCTTCTGAACAAGTGTTAGTGTTTTCTGCACAAACGCGATTCTGCGAAGCAATGTGAACACTTCTCCTTCCCAGGCACAGAGAAGGTGCTAGCAGGGAATTCTCTGCCTGCCTTTCCCCAGTGCTCTGCAAGCTCTGCAGGGCAACATAAAATGTGGGGCTCTGTGCTTTCTTTCCTTCTGAACAAGTGTTAGTGTTTTCTGCACAAACGCGATTCTGCGAAGCAATGTGAACACTTTTGCTTCCCAGGCACAGAGAAGGTGCTAGCAGGGATATCTCTGCCTGCTTTTCCCCAGTGCTCTGCAAGCTCTCCAGGGGAACATAAAATGTGGGGCTCTGTGCTTTCTTTCCTTCTGAACAAGTGTTAGTGTTTTCTGCACAAACGCGATTCTGCGAAGCAATGTGAACACTTCTCCTTCCCAGGCACAGAGAAGGTGCTAGCAGGGAATTCTCTGCCTGCCTTTCCCCAGTGCTCTGCAAGCTCTCCAGGGCAACATAAAATGTGGGGCTCTGTGCTTTCTTTCCTTCTGAACAAGTGTTAGTGTTTTCTGCACAAACGCGATTCTGAGAAGCAATGTGAACACTTCTCCTTCCCAGGCACAGAGAAGGTGCTAGCAGGGAATTCTCTGCCTGCCTTTCCCCAGTGCTCTGCAAGCTCTCCAGGGGAACATAAAATGTGGGGCTCTGTGCTTTCTTTCCTTCTGAACAAGTGTTAGTGTTTTCTGCACAAACGCGATTCTGCGAAGCAATGTGAACACTTCTCCTTCCCAGGCACAGAGAAGGTGCTAGCAGGGAATTCTCTGCCTGCCTTTCCCCAGTGCTCTGCAAGCTCTCCAGGGCAACATAAAATGTGGGGCTCTGTGCTTTCTTTCCTTCTGAACAAGTGTTAGTGTTTTCTGCACAAACGCGATTCTGCGAAGCAATGTGAACACTTCTCCTTCCCAGGCACAGAGAAGGTGCTAGCAGGGAATTCTCTGCCTTTCTTTCCCCAGTGCTCTGCAAGCTCTGCAGGGCAACATAAAATGTGGGGCTCTGTGCTTTCTTTCCTTCTGAACAAGTGTTAGTGTTTTCTGCACAAACGCGATTCTGCGAAGCAATGTGAACACTTCTCCTTCCCAGGCACAGAGAAGGTGCTAGCAGGGAATTCTCTGCCTGCCTTTCCCCAGTGCTCTGCAAGCTCTCCAGGGCAACATAAAATGTGGGGCTCTGTGCTTTCTTTCCTTCTGAACAAGTGTTAGTGTTTTCTGCACAAACGCGATTCTGCGAAGCAATGTGAACACTTTTGCTTCCCAGGCACAGAGAAGGTGCTAGCAGGGATATCTCTGCCTGCTTTTCCCCAGTGCTCTGCAAGCTCTCCAGGGCAACAGAAAATCTGGGGCTCTGTGCTTTCTTTCCTTCTGAACAAGTGTTAGTGTTTTCTGCACAAACGCGATTCTGCGAAGCAATGTGAACACTTTTGCTTCCCAGGCACAGAGAAGGTGCTAGCAGGGAATTCTCTGCCTGCCTTTCCCCAGTGCTCTGCAAGCTCTGCAGGGCAACATAAAATGTGGGGCTCTGTGCTTTCTTTCCTTCTGAACAAGTGTTAGTGTTTTCTGCACAAACGCGATTCTGCGAAGCAATGTGAACACTTTTGCTTCCCAGGCACAGAGAAGGTGCTAGCAGGGATATCTCTGCCTGCTTTTCCCCAGTGCTCTGCAAGCTCTCCAGGGCAACAGAAAATCTGGGGCTCTGTGCTTTCTTTCCTTCTGAACAAGTGTTAGTGTTTTCTGCACAAACGCGATTCTGCGAAGCAATGTGAACACTTTTGCTTCCCAGGCACAGAGAAGGTGCTAGCAGGGAATTCTCTGCCTGCCTTTCCCCAGTGCTCTGCAAGCTCTGCAGGGCAACATAAAATGTGGGGCTCTGTGCTTTCTTTCCTTCTGAACAAGTGTTAGTGTTTTCTGCACAAACGCGATTCTGCGAAGCAATGTGAACACTTCTCCTTCCCAGGCACAGAGAAGGTGCTAGCAGGGAATTCTCTGCCTTTCTTTCCCCAGTGCTCTGCAAGCTCTCCAGGGCAACATAAAATGTGGGGCTCTGTGCTTTCTTTCCTTCTGAACAAGTGTTAGTGTTTTCTGCACAAACGCGATTCTGCGAAGCAATGTGAACACTTCTCCTTCCCAGGCACAGAGAAGGTGCTAGCAGGGAATTCTCTGCCTGCCTTTCCCCAGTGCTCTGCAAGCTCTCCAGGGCAACATAAAATGTGGGGCTCTGTGCTTTCTTTCCTTCTGAACAAGTGTTAGTGTTTTCTGCACAAACGCGATTCTGCGAAGCAATGTGAACACTTCTCCTTCCCAGGCACAGAGAAGGTGCTAGCAGGGAATTCTCTGCCTTTCTTTCCCCAGTGCTCTGCAAGCTCTCCAGGGCAACATAAAATGTGGGGCTCTGTGCTTTCTTTCCTTCTGAACAAGTGTTAGTGTTTTCTGCACAAACGCGATTCTGCGAAGCAATGTGAACACTTCTCCTTCCCAGGCACAGAGAAGGTGCTAGCAGGGAATTCTCTGCCTGCCTTTCCCCAGTGCTCTGCAAGCTCTCCAGGGCAACATAAAATGTGGGGCTCTGTGCTTTCTTTCCTTCTGAACAAGTGTTAGTGTTTTCTGCACAAACGCGATTCTGCGAAGCAATGTGAACACTTTTGCTTCCCAGGCACAGAGAAGGTGCTAGCAGGGATATCTCTGCCTGCTTTTCCCCAGTGCTCTGCAAGCTCTCCAGGGCAACATAAAATGTGGGGCTCTGTGCTTTCTTTCCTTCTGAACAAGTGTTAGTGTTTTCTGCACAAACGCGATTCTGCGAAGCAATGTGAACACTTCTCCTTCCCAGGCACAGAGAAGGTGCTAGCAGGGAATTCTCTGCCTGCCTTTCCCCAGTGCTCTGCAAGCTCTCCAGGGCAACATAAAATGTGGGGCTCTGTGCTTTCTTTCCTTCTGAACAAGTGTTAGTGTTTTCTGCACAAACGCGATTCTGCGAAGCAATGTGAAGACTTTTGCTTCCCAGGCACAGAGAAGGTGCTAGCAGGGAATTCTCTGCCTGCCTTTCCCCAGTGCTCTGCAAGCTCTCCAGGGGAACATAAAATGTGGGGCTCTGTGCTTTCTTTCCTTCTGAACAAGTGTTAGTGTTTTCTGCACAAACGCGATTCTGAGAAGCAATGTGAACACTTTTGCTTCCCAGGCACAGAGAAGGTGCTAGCAGGGAATTCTCTGCCTGCCTTTCCCCAGTGCTCTGCAAGCTCTGCAGGGCAACATAAAATGTGGGGCTCTGTGCTTTCTTTCCTTCTGAACAAGTGTTAGTGTTTTCTGCACAAACGCGATTCTGAGAAGCAATGTGAACACTTCTCCTTCCCAGGCACAGAGAAGGTGCTAGCAGGGAATTCTCTGCCTGCCTTTCCCCAGTGCTCTGCAAGCTCTCCAGGGCAACATAAAATGTGGGGCTCTGTGCTTTCTTTCCTTCTGAACAAGTGTTAGTGTTTTCTGCACAAACGCGATTCTGCGAAGCAATGTGAACACTTTTGCTTCCCAGGCACAGAGAAGGTGCTAGCAGGGAATTCTCTGCCTGCCTTTCCCCAGTGCTCTGCAAGCTCTCCAGGGCAACAGAAAATCTGGGGCTCTGTGCTTTCTTTCCTTCTGAACAAGTGTTAGTGTTTTCTGCACAAACGCGATTCTGCGAAGCAATGTGAACACTTCTCCTTCCCAGGCACAGAGAAGGTGCTAGCAGGGAATTCTCTGCCTGCCTTTCCCCAGTGCTCTGCAAGCTCTCCAGGGCAACATAAAATCTGGGGCTCTGTGCTTTCTTTCCTTCTGAACAAGTGTTAGTGTTTTCTGCACAAACGCGATTCTGCGAAGCAATGTGAACACTTTTGCTTCCCAGGCACAGAGAAGGTGCTAGCAGGGAATTCTCTGCCTGCTTTTCCCCAGTGCTCTGCAAGCTCTGCAGGGCAACATAAAATGTGGGGATCTGTGCTTTCTTTCCTTCTGAACAAGTGTTAGTGTTTTCTGCACAAACGCGATTCTGCGAAGCAATGTGAACACTTCTCCTTCCCAGGCACAGAGAAGGTGCTAGCAGGGAATTCTCTGCCTGCCTTTCCCCAGTGCTCTGCAAGCTCTCCAGGGCAACATAAAATGTGGGGCTCTGTGCTTTCTTTCCTTCTGAACAAGTGTTAGTGTTTTCTGCACAAACGCGATTCTGCGAAGCAATGTGAACACTTTTGCTTCCCAGGCACAGAGAAGGTGCTAGCAGGGAATTCTCTGCCTGCCTTTCCCCAGTGCTCTGCAAGCTCTGCAGGGCAACATAAAATGTGGGGCTCTGTGCTTTCTTTCCTTCTGAACAAGTGTTAGTGTTTTCTGCACAAACGCGATTCTGCGAAGCAATGTGAACACTTCTCCTTCCCAGGCACAGAGAAGGTGCTAGCAGGGAATTCTCTGCCTTTCTTTCCCCAGTGCTCTGCAAGCTCTCCAGGGCAACATAAAATGTGGGGCTCTGTGCTTTCTTTCCTTCTGAACAAGTGTTAGTGTTTTCTGCACAAACGCGATTCTGCGAAGCAATGTGAACACTTCTCCTTCCCAGGCACAGAGAAGGTGCTAGCAGGGAATTCTCTGCCTGCCTTTCCCCAGTGCTCTGCAAGCTCTCCAGGGCAACATAAAATGTGGGGCTCTGTGCTTTCTTTCCTTCTGAACAAGTGTTAGTGTTTTCTGCACAAACGCGATTCTGCGAAGCAATGTGAACACTTCTCCTTCCCAGGCACAGAGAAGGTGCTAGCAGGGAATTCTCTGCCTTTCTTTCCCCAGTGCTCTGCAAGCTCTCCAGGGCAACATAAAATGTGGGGCTCTGTGCTTTCTTTCCTTCTGAACAAGTGTTAGTGTTTTCTGCACAAACGCGATTCTGCGAAGCAATGTGAACACTTCTCCTTCCCAGGCACAGAGAAGGTGCTAGCAGGGAATTCTCTGCCTGCCTTTCCCCAGTGCTCTGCAAGCTCTCCAGGGCAACATAAAATGTGGGGCTCTGTGCTTTCTTTCCTTCTGAACAAGTGTTAGTGTTTTCTGCACAAACGCGATTCTGCGAAGCAATGTGAACACTTTTGCTTCCCAGGCACAGAGAAGGTGCTAGCAGGGATATCTCTGCCTGCTTTTCCCCAGTGCTCTGCAAGCTCTCCAGGGCAACATAAAATGTGGGGCTCTGTGCTTTCTTTCCTTCTGAACAAGTGTTAGTGTTTTCTGCACAAACGCGATTCTGCGAAGCAATGTGAACACTTCTCCTTCCCAGGCACAGAGAAGGTGCTAGCAGGGAATTCTCTGCCTGCCTTTCCCCAGTGCTCTGCAAGCTCTCCAGGGCAACATAAAATGTGGGGCTCTGTGCTTTCTTTCCTTCTGAACAAGTGTTAGTGTTTTCTGCACAAACGCGATTCTGCGAAGCAATGTGAAGACTTTTGCTTCCCAGGCACAGAGAAGGTGCTAGCAGGGAATTCTCTGCCTGCCTTTCCCCAGTGCTCTGCAAGCTCTCCAGGGGAACATAAAATGTGGGGCTCTGTGCTTTCTTTCCTTCTGAACAAGTGTTAGTGTTTTCTGCACAAACGCGATTCTGAGAAGCAATGTGAACACTTTTGCTTCCCAGGCACAGAGAAGGTGCTAGCAGGGAATTCTCTGCCTGCCTTTCCCCAGTGCTCTGCAAGCTCTGCAGGGCAACATAAAATGTGGGGCTCTGTGCTTTCTTTCCTTCTGAACAAGTGTTAGTGTTTTCTGCACAAACGCGATTCTGAGAAGCAATGTGAACACTTCTCCTTCCCAGGCACAGAGAAGGTGCTAGCAGGGAATTCTCTGCCTGCCTTTCCCCAGTGCTCTGCAAGCTCTCCAGGGCAACATAAAATGTGGGGCTCTGTGCTTTCTTTCCTTCTGAACAAGTGTTAGTGTTTTCTGCACAAACGCGATTCTGCGAAGCAATGTGAACACTTTTGCTTCCCAGGCACAGAGAAGGTGCTAGCAGGGAATTCTCTGCCTGCCTTTCCCCAGTGCTCTGCAAGCTCTCCAGGGCAACATAAAATGTGGGGCTCTGTGCTTTCTTTCCTTCTGAACAAGTGTTAGTGTTTTCTGCACAAACGCGATTCTGCGAAGCAATGTGAACACTTCTCCTTCCCAGGCACAGAGAAGGTGCTAGCAGGGAATTCTCTGCCTGCCTTTCCCCAGTGCTCTGCAAGCTCTCCAGGGCAACATAAAATGTGGGGCTCTGTGCTTTCTTTCCTTCTGAACAAGTGTTAGTGTTTTCTGCACAAACGCGATTCTGCGAAGCAATGTGAACACTTTTGCTTCCCAGGCACAGAGAAGGTGCTAGCAGGGAATTCTCTGCCTGCTTTTCCCCAGTGCTCTGCAAGCTCTGCAGGGCAACATAAAATGTGGGGATCTGTGCTTTCTTTCCTTCTGAACAAGTGTTAGTGTTTTCTGCACAAACGCGATTCTGCGAAGCAATGTGAACACTTCTCCTTCCCAGGCACAGAGAAGGTGCTAGCAGGGAATTCTCTGCCTGCCTTTCCCCAGTGCTCTGCAAGCTCTCCAGGGCAACATAAAATGTGGGGCTCTGTGCTTTCTTTCCTTCTGAACAAGTGTTAGTGTTTTCTGCACAAACGCGATTCTGCGAAGCAATGTGAACACTTCTCCTTCCCAGGCACAGAGAAGGTGCTAGCAGGGAATTCTCTGCCTTTCTTTCCCCAGTGCTCTGCAAGCTCTCCAGGGCAACAGAAAATCTGGGGCTCTGTGCTTTCTTTCCTTCTGAACAAGTGTTAGTGTTTTCTGCACAAACGCGATTCTGCGAAGCAATGTGAACACTTCTCCTTCCCAGGCACAGAGAAGGTGCTAGCAGGGAATTCTCTGCCTGCCTTTCCCCAGTGCTCTGCAAGCTCTCCAGGGCAACATAAAATGTGGGGCTCTGTGCTTTCTTTCCTTCTGAACAAGTGTTAGTGTTTTCTGCACAAACGCGATTCTGCGAAGCAATGTGAACACTTCTGCTTCCCAGGCACAGAGAAGGTGCTAGCAGGGAATTCTCTGCCTTTCTTTCCCCAGTGCTCTGCAAGCTCTCCAGGGCAACATAAAATGTGGGGCTCTGTGCTTTCTTTCCTTCTGAACAAGTGTTAGTGTTTTCTGCACAAACGCGATTCTGCGAAGCAATGTGAACACTTTTGCTTCCCAGGCACAGAGAAGGTGCTAGCAGGGAATTCTCTGCCTGCTTTTCCCCAGTGCTCTGCAAGCTCTCCAGGGCAACATAAAATGTGGGGATCTGTGCTTTCTTTCCTTCTGAACAAGTGTTAGTGTTTTCTGCACAAACGCGATTCTGCGAAGCAATGTGAACACTTTTGCTTCCCAGGCACAGAGAAGGTGCTAGCAGGGAATTCTCTGCCTGCCTTTCCCCAGTGCTCTGCAAGCTCTCCAGGGCAACATAAAATCTGGGGCTCTGTGCTTTCTTTCCTTCTGAACAAGTGTTAGTGTTTTCTGCACAAACGCGATTCTGCGAAGCAATGTGAACACTTTTGCTTCCCAGGCACAGAGAAGGTGCTAGCAGGGATATCTCTGCCTGCTTTTCCCCAGTGCTCTGCAAGCTCTCCAGGGCAACATAAAATCTGGGGCTCTGTGCTTTCTTTCCTTCTGAACAAGTGTTAGTGTTTTCTGCACAAACGCGATTCTGCGAAGCAATGTGAACACTTCTCCTTCCCAGGCACAGAGAAGGTGCTAGCAGGGAATTCTCTGCCTGCCTTTCCCCAGTGCTCTGCAAGCTCTCCAGGGCAACATAAAATGTGGGGCTCTGTGCTTTCTTTCCTTCTGAACAAGTGTTAGTGTTTTCTGCACAAACGCGATTCTGCGAAGCAATGTGAACACTTTTGCTTCCCAGGCACAGAGAAGGTGCTAGCAGGGATATCTCTGCCTGCTTTTCCCCAGTGCTCTGCAAGCTCTCCAGGGCAACATAAAATGTGGGGCTCTGTGCTTTCTTTCCTTCTGAACAAGTGTTAGTGTTTTCTGCACAAACGCGATTCTGCGAAGCAATGTGAACACTTCTCCTTCCCAGGCACAGAGAAGGTGCTAGCAGGGAATTCTCTGCCTGCCTTTCCCCAGTGCTCTGCAAGCTCTCCAGGGCAACATAAAATGTGGGGCTCTGTGCTTTCTTTCCTTCTGAACAAGTGTTAGTGTTTTCTGCACAAACGCGATTCTGCGAAGCAATGTGAACACTTCTCCTTCCCAGGCACAGAGAAGGTGCTAGCAGGGAATTCTCTGCCTTTCTTTCCCCAGTGCTCTGCAAGCTCTCCAGGGCAACATAAAATGTGGGGCTCTGTGCTTTCTTTCCTTCTGAACAAGTGTTAGTGTTTTCTGCACAAACGCGATTCTGCGAAGCAATGTGAACACTTCTCCTTCCCAGGCACAGAGAAGGTGCTAGCAGGGAATTCTCTGCCTTTCTTTCCCCAGTGCTCTGCAAGCTCTCCAGGGCAACATAAAATGTGGGGCTCTGTGCTTTCTTTCCTTCTGAACAAGTGTTAGTGTTTTCTGCACAAACGCGATTCTGCGAAGCAATGTGAACACTTCTCCTTCCCAGGCACAGAGAAGGTGCTAGCAGGGAATTCTCTGCCTGCCTTTCCCCAGTGCTCTGCAAGCTCTGCAGGGCAACATAAAATGTGGGGCTCTGTGCTTTCTTTCCTTCTGAACAAGTGTTAGTGTTTTCTGCACAAACGCGATTCTGAGAAGCAATGTGAACACTTTTGCTTCCCAGGCACAGAGAAGGTGCTAGCAGGGAATTCTCTGCCTGCCTTTCCCCAGTGCTCTGCAAGCTCTGCAGGGCAACATAAAATGTGGGGCTCTGTGCTTTCTTTCCTTCTGAACAAGTGTTAGTGTTTTCTGCACAAACGCGATTCTGCGAAGCAATGTGAACACTTCTCCTTCCCAGGCACAGAGAAGGTGCTAGCAGGGAATTCTCTGCCTGCCTTTCCCCAGTGCTCTGCAAGCTCTGCAGGGCAACATAAAATGTGGGGCTCTGTGCTTTCTTTCCTTCTGAACAAGTGTTAGTGTTTTCTGCACAAACGCGATTCTGCGAAGCAATGTGAACACTTTTGCTTCCCAGGCACAGAGAAGGTGCTAGCAGGGATATCTCTGCCTGCTTTTCCCCAGTGCTCTGCAAGCTCTCCAGGGGAACATAAAATGTGGGGCTCTGTGCTTTCTTTCCTTCTGAACAAGTGTTAGTGTTTTCTGCACAAACGCGATTCTGCGAAGCAATGTGAACACTTCTCCTTCCCAGGCACAGAGAAGGTGCTAGCAGGGAATTCTCTGCCTGCCTTTCCCCAGTGCTCTGCAAGCTCTCCAGGGCAACATAAAATGTGGGGCTCTGTGCTTTCTTTCCTTCTGAACAAGTGTTAGTGTTTTCTGCACAAACGCGATTCTGCGAAGCAATGTGAACACTTTTGCTTCCCAGGCACAGAGAAGGTGCTAGCAGGGATATCTCTGCCTGCTTTTCCCCAGTGCTCTGCAAGCTCTCCAGGGCAACAGAAAATCTGGGGCTCTGTGCTTTCTTTCCTTCTGAACAAGTGTTAGTGTTTTCTGCACAAACGCGATTCTGCGAAGCAATGTGAACACTTTTGCTTCCCAGGCACAGAGAAGGTGCTAGCAGGGAATTCTCTGCCTGCCTTTCCCCAGTGCTCTGCAAGCTCTGCAGGGCAACATAAAATGTGGGGCTCTGTGCTTTCTTTCCTTCTGAACAAGTGTTAGTGTTTTCTGCACAAACGCGATTCTGCGAAGCAATGTGAACACTTTTGCTTCCCAGGCACAGAGAAGGTGCTAGCAGGGATATCTCTGCCTGCTTTTCCCCAGTGCTCTGCAAGCTCTCCAGGGCAACAGAAAATCTGGGGCTCTGTGCTTTCTTTCCTTCTGAACAAGTGTTAGTGTTTTCTGCACAAACGCGATTCTGCGAAGCAATGTGAACACTTTTGCTTCCCAGGCACAGAGAAGGTGCTAGCAGGGAATTCTCTGCCTGCCTTTCCCCAGTGCTCTGCAAGCTCTCCAGGGCAACATAAAATGTGGGGCTCTGTGCTTTCTTTCCTTCTGAACAAGTGTTAGTGTTTTCTGCACAAACGCGATTCTGCGAAGCAATGTGAACACTTCTCCTTCCCAGGCACAGAGAAGGTGCTAGCAGGGAATTCTCTGCCTTTCTTTCCCCAGTGCTCTGCAAGCTCTCCAGGGCAACATAAAATGTGGGGCTCTGTGCTTTCTTTCCTTCTGAACAAGTGTTAGTGTTTTCTGCACAAACGCGATTCTGCGAAGCAATGTGAACACTTCTCCTTCCCAGGCACAGAGAAGGTGCTAGCAGGGAATTCTCTGCCTGCCTTTCCCCAGTGCTCTGCAAGCTCTGCAGGGCAACATAAAATGTGGGGCTCTGTGCTTTCTTTCCTTCTGAACAAGTGTTAGTGTTTTCTGCACAAACGCGATTCTGCGAAGCAATGTGAACACTTCTCCTTCCCAGGCACAGAGAAGGTGCTAGCAGGGAATTCTCTGCCTTTCTTTCCCCAGTGCTCTGCAAGCTCTCCAGGGCAACATAAAATGTGGGGCTCTGTGCTTTCTTTCCTTCTGAACAAGTGTTAGTGTTTTCTGCACAAACGCGATTCTGCGAAGCAATGTGAACACTTCTCCTTCCCAGGCACAGAGAAGGTGCTAGCAGGGAATTCTCTGCCTGCCTTTCCCCAGTGCTCTGCAAGCTCTCCAGGGCAACATAAAATGTGGGGCTCTGTGCTTTCTTTCCTTCTGAACAAGTGTTAGTGTTTTCTGCACAAACGCGATTCTGCGAAGCAATGTGAACACTTCTCCTTCCCAGGCACAGAGAAGGTGCTAGCAGGGAATTCTCTGCCTGCCTTTCCCCAGTGCTCTGCAAGCTCTCCAGGGCAACATAAAATGTGGGGCTCTGTGCTTTCTTTCCTTCTGAACAAGTGTTAGTGTTTTCTGCACAAACGCGATTCTGCGAAGCAATGTGAACACTTCTCCTTCCCAGGCACAGAGAAGGTGCTAGCAGGGAATTCTCTGCCTTTCTTTCCCCAGTGCTCTGCAAGCTCTCCAGGGCAACATAAAATGTGGGGCTCTGTGCTTTCTTTCCTTCTGAACAAGTGTTAGTGTTTTCTGCACAAACGCGATTCTGCGAAGCAATGTGAACACTTCTCCTTCCCAGGCACAGAGAAGGTGCTAGCAGGGAATTCTCTGCCTGCCTTTCCCCAGTGCTCTGCAAGCTCTCCAGGGCAACATAAAATGTGGGGCTCTGTGCTTTCTTTCCTTCTGAACAAGTGTTAGTGTTTTCTGCACAAACGCGATTCTGCGAAGCAATGTGAACACTTTTGCTTCCCAGGCACAGAGAAGGTGCTAGCAGGGATATCTCTGCCTGCTTTTCCCCAGTGCTCTGCAAGCTCTCCAGGGCAACATAAAATGTGGGGCTCTGTGCTTTCTTTCCTTCTGAACAAGTGTTAGTGTTTTCTGCACAAACGCGATTCTGCGAAGCAATGTGAACACTTCTCCTTCCCAGGCACAGAGAAGGTGCTAGCAGGGAATTCTCTGCCTGCCTTTCCCCAGTGCTCTGCAAGCTCTCCAGGGCAACATAAAATGTGGGGCTCTGTGCTTTCTTTCCTTCTGAACAAGTGTTAGTGTTTTCTGCACAAACGCGATTCTGCGAAGCAATGTGAAGACTTTTGCTTCCCAGGCACAGAGAAGGTGCTAGCAGGGAATTCTCTGCCTGCCTTTCCCCAGTGCTCTGCAAGCTCTCCAGGGGAACATAAAATGTGGGGCTCTGTGCTTTCTTTCCTTCTGAACAAGTGTTAGTGTTTTCTGCACAAACGCGATTCTGAGAAGCAATGTGAACACTTTTGCTTCCCAGGCACAGAGAAGGTGCTAGCAGGGAATTCTCTGCCTGCCTTTCCCCAGTGCTCTGCAAGCTCTGCAGGGCAACATAAAATGTGGGGCTCTGTGCTTTCTTTCCTTCTGAACAAGTGTTAGTGTTTTCTGCACAAACGCGATTCTGAGAAGCAATGTGAACACTTCTCCTTCCCAGGCACAGAGAAGGTGCTAGCAGGGAATTCTCTGCCTGCCTTTCCCCAGTGCTCTGCAAGCTCTCCAGGGCAACATAAAATGTGGGGCTCTGTGCTTTCTTTCCTTCTGAACAAGTGTTAGTGTTTTCTGCACAAACGCGATTCTGCGAAGCAATGTGAACACTTTTGCTTCCCAGGCACAGAGAAGGTGCTAGCAGGGAATTCTCTGCCTGCCTTTCCCCAGTGCTCTGCAAGCTCTCCAGGGCAACATAAAATGTGGGGCTCTGTGCTTTCTTTCCTTCTGAACAAGTGTTAGTGTTTTCTGCACAAACGCGATTCTGCGAAGCAATGTGAACACTTCTCCTTCCCAGGCACAGAGAAGGTGCTAGCAGGGAATTCTCTGCCTTTCTTTCCCCAGTGCTCTGCAAGCTCTCCAGGGCAACATAAAATGTGGGGCTCTGTGCTTTCTTTCCTTCTGAACAAGTGTTAGTGTTTTCTGCACAAACGCGATTCTGCGAAGCAATGTGAACACTTCTCCTTCCCAGGCACAGAGAAGGTGCTAGCAGGGAATTCTCTGCCTGCCTTTCCCCAGTGCTCTGCAAGCTCTGCAGGGCAACATAAAATGTGGGGCTCTGTGCTTTCTTTCCTTCTGAACAAGTGTTAGCGTTTTCTGCACAAACGCGATTCTGCGAAGCAATGTGAACACTTCTCCTTCCCAGGCACAGAGAAGGTGCTAGCAGGGAATTCTCTGCCTTTCTTTCCCCAGTGCTCTGCAAGCTCTCCAGGGCAACATAAAATGTGGGGCTCTGTGCTTTCTTTCCTTCTGAACAAGTGTTAGTGTTTTCTGCACAAACGCGATTCTGCGAAGCAATGTGAACACTTCTCCTTCCCAGGCACAGAGAAGGTGCTAGCAGGGAATTCTCTGCCTGCCTTTCCCCAGTGCTCTGCAAGCTCTCCAGGGCAACATAAAATGTGGGGCTCTGTGCTTTCTTTCCTTCTGAACAAGTGTTAGTGTTTTCTGCACAAACGCGATTCTGCGAAGCAATGTGAACACTTTTGCTTCCCAGGCACAGAGAAGGTGCTAGCAGGGATATCTCTGCCTGCTTTTCCCCAGTGCTCTGCAACCTCTCCAGGGCAACATAAAATGTGGGGCTCTGTGCTTTCTTTCCTTCTGAACAAGTGTTAGTGTTTTCTGCACAAACGCGATTCTGCGAAGCAATGTGAACACTTCTCCTTCCCAGGCACAGAGAAGGTGCTAGCAGGGAATTCTCTGCCTGCCTTTCCCCAGTGCTCTGCAAGCTCTCCAGGGCAACATAAAATGTGGGGCTCTGTGCTTTCTTTCCTTCTGAACAAGTGTTAGTGTTTTCTGCACAAACGCGATTCTGCGAAGCAATGTGAAGACTTTTGCTTCCCAGGCACAGAGAAGGTGCTAGCAGGGAATTCTCTGCCTGCCTTTCCCCAGTGCTCTGCAAGCTCTCCAGGGGAACATAAAATGTGGGGCTCTGTGCTTTCTTTCCTTCTGAACAAGTGTTAGTGTTTTCTGCACAAACGCGATTCTGAGAAGCAATGTGAACACTTTTGCTTCCCAGGCACAGAGAAGGTGCTAGCAGGGAATTCTCTGCCTGCCTTTCCCCAGTGCTCTGCAAGCTCTGCAGGGCAACATAAAATGTGGGGCTCTGTGCTTTCTTTCCTTCTGAACAAGTGTTAGTGTTTTCTGCACAAACGCGATTCTGAGAAGCAATGTGAACACTTCTCCTTCCCAGGCACAGAGAAGGTGCTAGCAGGGAATTCTCTGCCTGCCTTTCCCCAGTGCTCTGCAAGCTCTGCAGGGCAACATAAAATGTGGGGCTCTGTGCTTTCTTTCCTTCTGAACAAGTGTTAGTGTTTTCTGCACAAACGCGATTCTGCGAAGCAATGTGAACACTTCTCCTTCCCAGGCACAGAGAAGGTGCTAGCAGGGAATTCTCTGCCTGCCTTTCCCCAGTGCTCTGCAAGCTCTCCAGGGGAACATAAAATGTGGGGCTCTGTGCTTTCTTTCCTTCTGAACAAGTGTTAGTGTTTTCTGCACAAACGCGATTCTGAGAAGCAATGTGAACACTTCTCCTTCCCAGGCACAGAGAAGGTGCTAGCAGGGAATTCTCTGCCTGCCTTTCCCCAGTGCTCTGCAAGCTCTCCAGGGCAACATAAAATGTGGGGCTCTGTGCTTTCTTTCCTTCTGAACAAGTGTTAGTGTTTTCTGCACAAACGCGATTCTGCGAAGCAATGTGAACACTTTTGCTTCCCAGGCACAGAGAAGGTGCTAGCAGGGATATCTCTGCCTGCTTTTCCCCAGTGCTCTGCAAGCTCTCCAGGGCAACATAAAATGTGGGGCTCTGTGCTTTCTTTCCTTCTGAACAAGTGTTAGTGTTTTCTGCACAAACGCGATTCTGCGAAGCAATGTGAACACTTCTCCTTCCCAGGCACAGAGAAGGTGCTAGCAGGGAATTCTCTGCCTGCCTTTCCCCAGTGCTCTGCAAGCTCTCCAGGGCAACATAAAATGTGGGGCTCTGTGCTTTCTTTCCTTCTGAACAAGTGTTAGTGTTTTCTGCACAAACGCGATTCTGCGAAGCAATGTGAACACTTCTCCTTCCCAGGCACAGAGAAGGTGCTAGCAGGGAATTCTCTGCCTGCCTTTCCCCAGTGCTCTGCAAGCTCTCCAGGGCAACATAAAATGTGGGGCTCTGTGCTTTCTTTCCTTCTGAACAAGTGTTAGTGTTTTCTGCACAAACGCGATTCTGCGAAGCAATGTGAACACTTCTCCTTCCCAGGCACAGAGAAGGTGCTAGCAGGGAATTCTCTGCCTGCCTTTCCCCAGTGCTCTGCAAGCTCTGCAGGGCAACATAAAATGTGGGGCTCTGTGCTTTCTTTCCTTCTGAACAAGTGTTAGCGTTTTCTGCACAAACGCGATTCTGCGAAGCAATGTGAACACTTCTCCTTCCCAGGCACAGAGAAGGTGCTAGCAGGGAATTCTCTGCCTTTCTTTCCCCAGTGCTCTGCAAGCTCTCCAGGGCAACATAAAATGTGGGGCTCTGTGCTTTCTTTCCTTCTGAACAAGTGTTAGTGTTTTCTGCACAAACGCGATTCTGCGAAGCAATGTGAACACTTCTCCTTCCCAGGCACAGAGAAGGTGCTAGCAGGGAATTCTCTGCCTGCCTTTCCCCAGTGCTCTGCAAGCTCTCCAGGGCAACATAAAATGTGGGGCTCTGTGCTTTCTTTCCTTCTGAACAAGTGTTAGTGTTTTCTGCACAAACGCGATTCTGCGAAGCAATGTGAACACTTTTGCTTCCCAGGCACAGAGAAGGTGCTAGCAGGGATATCTCTGCCTGCTTTTCCCCAGTGCTCTGCAACCTCTCCAGGGCAACATAAAATGTGGGGCTCTGTGCTTTCTTTCCTTCTGAACAAGTGTTAGTGTTTTCTGCACAAACGCGATTCTGCGAAGCAATGTGAACACTTCTCCTTCCCAGGCACAGAGAAGGTGCTAGCAGGGAATTCTCTGCCTGCCTTTCCCCAGTGCTCTGCAAGCTCTCCAGGGCAACATAAAATGTGGGGCTCTGTGCTTTCTTTCCTTCTGAACAAGTGTTAGTGTTTTCTGCACAAACGCGATTCTGCGAAGCAATGTGAAGACTTTTGCTTCCCAGGCACAGAGAAGGTGCTAGCAGGGAATTCTCTGCCTGCCTTTCCCCAGTGCTCTGCAAGCTCTCCAGGGGAACATAAAATGTGGGGCTCTGTGCTTTCTTTCCTTCTGAACAAGTGTTAGTGTTTTCTGCACAAACGCGATTCTGAGAAGCAATGTGAACACTTCTCCTTCCCAGGCACAGAGAAGGTGCTAGCAGGGAATTCTCTGCCTGCCTTTCCCCAGTGCTCTGCAAGCTCTGCAGGGCAACATAAAATGTGGGGCTCTGTGCTTTCTTTCCTTCTGAACAAGTGTTAGTGTTTTCTGCACAAACGCGATTCTGAGAAGCAATGTGAACACTTCTCCTTCCCAGGCACAGAGAAGGTGCTAGCAGGGAATTCTCTGCCTGCCTTTCCCCAGTGCTCTGCAAGCTCTCCAGGGCAACATAAAATGTGGGGCTCTGTGCTTTCTTTCCTTCTGAACAAGTGTTAGTGTTTTCTGCACAAACGCGATTCTGCGAAGCAATGTGAACACTTTTGCTTCCCAGGCACAGAGAAGGTGCTAGCAGGGAATTCTCTGCCTGCCTTTCCCCAGTGCTCTGCAAGCTCTCCAGGGCAACATAAAATCTGGGGCTCTGTGCTTTCTTTCCTTCTGAACAAGTGTTAGTGTTTTCTGCACAAACGCGATTCTGCGAAGCAATGTGAACACTTCTCCTTCCCAGGCACAGAGAAGGTGCTAGCAGGGAATTCTCTGCCTGCCTTTCCCCAGTGCTCTGCAAGCTCTGCAGGGCAACATAAAATGTGGGGCTCTGTGCTTTCTTTCCTTCTGAACAAGTGTTAGTGTTTTCTGCACAAACGCGATTCTGCGAAGCAATGTGAACACTTCTCCTTCCCAGGCACAGAGAAGGTGCTAGCAGGGAATTCTCTGCCTGCCTTTCCCCAGTGCTCTGCAAGCTCTCCAGGGGAACATAAAATGTGGGGCTCTGTGCTTTCTTTCCTTCTGAACAAGTGTTAGTGTTTTCTGCACAAACGCGATTCTGAGAAGCAATGTGAACACTTCTCCTTCCCAGGCACAGAGAAGGTGCTAGCAGGGAATTCTCTGCCTGCCTTTCCCCAGTGCTCTGCAAGCTCTCCAGGGCAACATAAAATGTGGGGCTCTGTGCTTTCTTTCCTTCTGAACAAGTGTTAGTGTTTTCTGCACAAACGCGATTCTGCGAAGCAATGTGAACACTTTTGCTTCCCAGGCACAGAGAAGGTGCTAGCAGGGATATCTCTGCCTGCTTTTCCCCAGTGCTCTGCAAGCTCTCCAGGGCAACATAAAATGTGGGGCTCTGTGCTTTCTTTCCTTCTGAACAAGTGTTAGTGTTTTCTGCACAAACGCGATTCTGCGAAGCAATGTGAACACTTCTCCTTCCCAGGCACAGAGAAGGTGCTAGCAGGGAATTCTCTGCCTGCCTTTCCCCAGTGCTCTGCAAGCTCTCCAGGGCAACATAAAATGTGGGGCTCTGTGCTTTCTTTCCTTCTGAACAAGTGTTAGTGTTTTCTGCACAAACGCGATTCTGCGAAGCAATGTGAACACTTCTCCTTCCCAGGCACAGAGAAGGTGCTAGCAGGGAATTCTCTGCCTTTCTTTCCCCAGTGCTCTGCAAGCTCTCCAGGGCAACATAAAATGTGGGGCTCTGTGCTTTCTTTCCTTCTGAACAAGTGTTAGTGTTTTCTGCACAAACGCGATTCTGCGAAGCAATGTGAACACTTCTCCTTCCCAGGCACAGAGAAGGTGCTAGCAGGGAATTCTCTGCCTTTCTTTCCCCAGTGCTCTGCAAGCTCTCCAGGGCAACATAAAATGTGGGGCTCTGTGCTTTCTTTCCTTCTGAACAAGTGTTAGTGTTTTCTGCACAAACGCGATTCTGAGAAGCAATGTGAACACTTCTCCTTCCCAGGCACAGAGAAGGTGCTAGCAGGGAATTCTCTGCCTGCCTTTCCCCAGTGCTCTGCAAGCTCTGCAGGGCAACATAAAATGTGGGGCTCTGTGCTTTCTTTCCTTCTGAACAAGTGTTAGTGTTTTCTGCACAAACGCGATTCTGAGAAGCAATGTGAACACTTTTGCTTCCCAGGCACAGAGAAGGTGCTAGCAGGGAATTCTCTGCCTGCCTTTCCCCAGTGCTCTGCAAGCTCTGCAGGGCAACATAAAATGTGGGGCTCTGTGCTTTCTTTCCTTCTGAACAAGTGTTAGTGTTTTCTGCACAAACGCGATTCTGCGAAGCAATGTGAACACTTCTCCTTCCCAGGCACAGAGAAGGTGCTAGCAGGGAATTCTCTGCCTGCCTTTCCCCAGTGCTCTGCAAGCTCTGCAGGGCA
Source organism: Strix occidentalis (assembly GCA_030819815.1). Taxonomy (NCBI): domain Eukaryota; kingdom Metazoa; phylum Chordata; class Aves; order Strigiformes; family Strigidae; genus Strix; species Strix occidentalis. The sequence continues at coordinate 131,062 of JASWHU010000084.1, read as the reverse complement.
ACATAAAATGTGGGGCTCTGTGCTTTCTTTCCTTCTGAACAAGTGTTAGTGTTTTCTGCACAAACGCGATTCTGCGAAGCAATGTGAACACTTTTGCTTCCCAGGCACAGAGAAGGTGCTAGCAGGGATATCTCTGCCTGCTTTTCCCCAGTGCTCTGCAAGCTCTCCAGGGGAACATAAAATGTGGGGCTCTGTGCTTTCTTTCCTTCTGAACAAGTGTTAGTGTTTTCTGCACAAACGCGATTCTGCGAAGCAATGTGAAGACTTTTGCTTCCCAGGCACAGAGAAGGTGCTAGCAGGGAATTCTCTGCCTGCCTTTCCCCAGTGCTCTGCAAGCTCTCCAGGGGAACATAAAATGTGGGGCTCTGTGCTTTCTTTCCTTCTGAACAAGTGTTAGTGTTTTCTGCACAAACGCGATTCTGAGAAGCAATGTGAACACTTTTGCTTCCCAGGCACAGAGAAGGTGCTAGCAGGGAATTCTCTGCCTGCCTTTCCCCAGTGCTCTGCAAGCTCTGCAGGGCAACATAAAATGTGGGGCTCTGTGCTTTCTTTCCTTCTGAACAAGTGTTAGTGTTTTCTGCACAAACGCGATTCTGAGAAGCAATGTGAACACTTCTCCTTCCCAGGCACAGAGAAGGTGCTAGCAGGGAATTCTCTGCCTGCCTTTCCCCAGTGCTCTGCAAGCTCTCCAGGGCAACATAAAATGTGGGGCTCTGTGCTTTCTTTCCTTCTGAACAAGTGTTAGTGTTTTCTGCACAAACGCGATTCTGCGAAGCAATGTGAACACTTTTGCTTCCCAGGCACAGAGAAGGTGCTAGCAGGGAATTCTCTGCCTGCCTTTCCCCAGTGCTCTGCAAGCTCTCCAGGGCAACATAAAATCTGGGGCTCTGTGCTTTCTTTCCTTCTGAACAAGTGTTAGTGTTTTCTGCACAAACGCGATTCTGCGAAGCAATGTGAACACTTCTCCTTCCCAGGCACAGAGAAGGTGCTAGCAGGGAATTCTCTGCCTGCCTTTCCCCAGTGCTCTGCAAGCTCTGCAGGGCAACATAAAATGTGGGGCTCTGTGCTTTCTTTCCTTCTGAACAAGTGTTAGTGTTTTCTGCACAAACGCGATTCTGCGAAGCAATGTGAACACTTCTCCTTCCCAGGCACAGAGAAGGTGCTAGCAGGGAATTCTCTGCCTGCCTTTCCCCAGTGCTCTGCAAGCTCTCCAGGGGAACATAAAATGTGGGGCTCTGTGCTTTCTTTCCTTCTGAACAAGTGTTAGTGTTTTCTGCACAAACGCGATTCTGAGAAGCAATGTGAACACTTCTCCTTCCCAGGCACAGAGAAGGTGCTAGCAGGGAATTCTCTGCCTGCCTTTCCCCAGTGCTCTGCAAGCTCTCCAGGGCAACATAAAATGTGGGGCTCTGTGCTTTCTTTCCTTCTGAACAAGTGTTAGTGTTTTCTGCACAAACGCGATTCTGCGAAGCAATGTGAACACTTTTGCTTCCCAGGCACAGAGAAGGTGCTAGCAGGGATATCTCTGCCTGCTTTTCCCCAGTGCTCTGCAAGCTCTCCAGGGCAACATAAAATGTGGGGCTCTGTGCTTTCTTTCCTTCTGAACAAGTGTTAGTGTTTTCTGCACAAACGCGATTCTGCGAAGCAATGTGAACACTTCTCCTTCCCAGGCACAGAGAAGGTGCTAGCAGGGAATTCTCTGCCTGCCTTTCCCCAGTGCTCTGCAAGCTCTCCAGGGCAACATAAAATGTGGGGCTCTGTGCTTTCTTTCCTTCTGAACAAGTGTTAGTGTTTTCTGCACAAACGCGATTCTGCGAAGCAATGTGAACACTTCTCCTTCCCAGGCACAGAGAAGGTGCTAGCAGGGAATTCTCTGCCTTTCTTTCCCCAGTGCTCTGCAAGCTCTCCAGGGCAACATAAAATGTGGGGCTCTGTGCTTTCTTTCCTTCTGAACAAGTGTTAGTGTTTTCTGCACAAACGCGATTCTGCGAAGCAATGTGAACACTTCTCCTTCCCAGGCACAGAGAAGGTGCTAGCAGGGAATTCTCTGCCTTTCTTTCCCCAGTGCTCTGCAAGCTCTCCAGGGCAACATAAAATGTGGGGCTCTGTGCTTTCTTTCCTTCTGAACAAGTGTTAGTGTTTTCTGCACAAACGCGATTCTGAGAAGCAATGTGAACACTTCTCCTTCCCAGGCACAGAGAAGGTGCTAGCAGGGAATTCTCTGCCTGCCTTTCCCCAGTGCTCTGCAAGCTCTGCAGGGCAACATAAAATGTGGGGCTCTGTGCTTTCTTTCCTTCTGAACAAGTGTTAGTGTTTTCTGCACAAACGCGATTCTGAGAAGCAATGTGAACACTTTTGCTTCCCAGGCACAGAGAAGGTGCTAGCAGGGAATTCTCTGCCTGCCTTTCCCCAGTGCTCTGCAAGCTCTGCAGGGCAACATAAAATGTGGGGCTCTGTGCTTTCTTTCCTTCTGAACAAGTGTTAGTGTTTTCTGCACAAACGCGATTCTGCGAAGCAATGTGAACACTTCTCCTTCCCAGGCACAGAGAAGGTGCTAGCAGGGAATTCTCTGCCTGCCTTTCCCCAGTGCTCTGCAAGCTCTGCAGGGCAACATAAAATGTGGGGCTCTGTGCTTTCTTTCCTTCTGAACAAGTGTTAGTGTTTTCTGCACAAACGCGATTCTGCGAAGCAATGTGAACACTTTTGCTTCCCAGGCACAGAGAAGGTGCTAGCAGGGATATCTCTGCCTGCTTTTCCCCAGTGCTCTGCAAGCTCTCCAGGGGAACATAAAATGTGGGGCTCTGTGCTTTCTTTCCTTCTGAACAAGTGTTAGTGTTTTCTGCACAAACGCGATTCTGCGAAGCAATGTGAACACTTCTCCTTCCCAGGCACAGAGAAGGTGCTAGCAGGGAATTCTCTGCCTGCCTTTCCCCAGTGCTCTGCAAGCTCTCCAGGGCAACATAAAATGTGGGGCTCTGTGCTTTCTTTCCTTCTGAACAAGTGTTAGTGTTTTCTGCACAAACGCGATTCTGAGAAGCAATGTGAACACTTCTCCTTCCCAGGCACAGAGAAGGTGCTAGCAGGGAATTCTCTGCCTGCCTTTCCCCAGTGCTCTGCAAGCTCTCCAGGGGAACATAAAATGTGGGGCTCTGTGCTTTCTTTCCTTCTGAACAAGTGTTAGTGTTTTCTGCACAAACGCGATTCTGCGAAGCAATGTGAACACTTCTCCTTCCCAGGCACAGAGAAGGTGCTAGCAGGGAATTCTCTGCCTGCCTTTCCCCAGTGCTCTGCAAGCTCTCCAGGGCAACATAAAATGTGGGGCTCTGTGCTTTCTTTCCTTCTGAACAAGTGTTAGTGTTTTCTGCACAAACGCGATTCTGCGAAGCAATGTGAACACTTTTGCTTCCCAGGCACAGAGAAGGTGCTAGCAGGGATATCTCTGCCTGCTTTTCCCCAGTGCTCTGCAAGCTCTCCAGGGCAACAGAAAATCTGGGGCTCTGTGCTTTCTTTCCTTCTGAACAAGTGTTAGTGTTTTCTGCACAAACGCGATTCTGCGAAGCAATGTGAACACTTTTGCTTCCCAGGCACAGAGAAGGTGCTAGCAGGGAATTCTCTGCCTGCCTTTCCCCAGTGCTCTGCAAGCTCTGCAGGGCAACATAAAATGTGGGGCTCTGTGCTTTCTTTCCTTCTGAACAAGTGTTAGTGTTTTCTGCACAAACGCGATTCTGCGAAGCAATGTGAACACTTTTGCTTCCCAGGCACAGAGAAGGTGCTAGCAGGGATATCTCTGCCTGCTTTTCCCCAGTGCTCTGCAAGCTCTCCAGGGCAACAGAAAATCTGGGGCTCTGTGCTTTCTTTCCTTCTGAACAAGTGTTAGTGTTTTCTGCACAAACGCGATTCTGCGAAGCAATGTGAACACTTTTGCTTCCCAGGCACAGAGAAGGTGCTAGCAGGGAATTCTCTGCCTGCCTTTCCCCAGTGCTCTGCAAGCTCTGCAGGGCAACATAAAATGTGGGGCTCTGTGCTTTCTTTCCTTCTGAACAAGTGTTAGTGTTTTCTGCACAAACGCGATTCTGCGAAGCAATGTGAACACTTTTGCTTCCCAGGCACAGAGAAGGTGCTAGCAGGGATATCTCTGCCTGCTTTTCCCCAGTGCTCTGCAAGCTCTCCAGGGCAACAGAAAATCTGGGGCTCTGTGCTTTCTTTCCTTCTGAACAAGTGTTAGTGTTTTCTGCACAAACGCGATTCTGCGAAGCAATGTGAACACTTTTGCTTCCCAGGCACAGAGAAGGTGCTAGCAGGGAATTCTCTGCCTGCCTTTCCCCAGTGCTCTGCAAGCTCTCCAGGGCAACATAAAATGTGGGGCTCTGTGCTTTCTTTCCTTCTGAACAAGTGTTAGTGTTTTCTGCACAAACGCGATTCTGCGAAGCAATGTGAACACTTCTCCTTCCCAGGCACAGAGAAGGTGCTAGCAGGGAATTCTCTGCCTTTCTTTCCCCAGTGCTCTGCAAGCTCTCCAGGGCAACAGAAAATGTGGGGCTCTGTGCTTTCTTTCCTTCTGAACAAGTGTTAGTGTTTTCTGCACAAACGCGATTCTGCGAAGCAATGTGAACACTTCTCCTTCCCAGGCACAGAGAAGGTGCTAGCAGGGAATTCTCTGCCTGCCTTTCCCCAGTGCTCTGCAAGCTCTGCAGGGCAACATAAAATGTGGGGCTCTGTGCTTTCTTTCCTTCTGAACAAGTGTTAGTGTTTTCTGCACAAACGCGATTCTGCGAAGCAATGTGAACACTTCTCCTTCCCAGGCACAGAGAAGGTGCTAGCAGGGAATTCTCTGCCTTTCTTTCCCCAGTGCTCTGCAAGCTCTCCAGGGCAACATAAAATGTGGGGCTCTGTGCTTTCTTTCCTTCTGAACAAGTGTTAGTGTTTTCTGCACAAACGCGATTCTGCGAAGCAATGTGAACACTTCTCCTTCCCAGGCACAGAGAAGGTGCTAGCAGGGAATTCTCTGCCTGCCTTTCCCCAGTGCTCTGCAAGCTCTCCAGGGCAACATAAAATGTGGGGCTCTGTGCTTTCTTTCCTTCTGAACAAGTGTTAGTGTTTTCTGCACAAACGCGATTCTGCGAAGCAATGTGAACACTTTTGCTTCCCAGGCACAGAGAAGGTGCTAGCAGGGATATCTCTGCCTGCTTTTCCCCAGTGCTCTGCAACCTCTCCAGGGCAACATAAAATGTGGGGCTCTGTGCTTTCTTTCCTTCTGAACAAGTGTTAGTGTTTTCTGCACAAACGCGATTCTGCGAAGCAATGTGAACACTTCTCCTTCCCAGGCACAGAGAAGGTGCTAGCAGGGAATTCTCTGCCTGCCTTTCCCCAGTGCTCTGCAAGCTCTCCAGGGCAACATAAAATGTGGGGCTCTGTGCTTTCTTTCCTTCTGAACAAGTGTTAGTGTTTTCTGCACAAACGCGATTCTGCGAAGCAATGTGAAGACTTTTGCTTCCCAGGCACAGAGAAGGTGCTAGCAGGGAATTCTCTGCCTGCCTTTCCCCAGTGCTCTGCAAGCTCTCCAGGGGAACATAAAATGTGGGGCTCTGTGCTTTCTTTCCTTCTGAACAAGTGTTAGTGTTTTCTGCACAAACGCGATTCTGAGAAGCAATGTGAACACTTTTGCTTCCCAGGCACAGAGAAGGTGCTAGCAGGGAATTCTCTGCCTGCCTTTCCCCAGTGCTCTGCAAGCTCTGCAGGGCAACATAAAATGTGGGGCTCTGTGCTTTCTTTCCTTCTGAACAAGTGTTAGTGTTTTCTGCACAAACGCGATTCTGAGAAGCAATGTGAACACTTCTCCTTCCCAGGCACAGAGAAGGTGCTAGCAGGGAATTCTCTGCCTGCCTTTCCCCAGTGCTCTGCAAGCTCTCCAGGGCAACATAAAATGTGGGGCTCTGTGCTTTCTTTCCTTCTGAACAAGTGTTAGTGTTTTCTGCACAAACGCGATTCTGCGAAGCAATGTGAACACTTTTGCTTCCCAGGCACAGAGAAGGTGCTAGCAGGGAATTCTCTGCCTGCCTTTCCCCAGTGCTCTGCAAGCTCTCCAGGGCAACATAAAATCTGGGGCTCTGTGCTTTCTTTCCTTCTGAACAAGTGTTAGTGTTTTCTGCACAAACGCGATTCTGCGAAGCAATGTGAACACTTCTCCTTCCCAGGCACAGAGAAGGTGCTAGCAGGGAATTCTCTGCCTGCCTTTCCCCAGTGCTCTGCAAGCTCTCCAGGGCAACATAAAATCTGGGGCTCTGTGCTTTCTTTCCTTCTGAACAAGTGTTAGTGTTTTCTGCACAAACGCGATTCTGCGAAGCAATGTGAACACTTTTGCTTCCCAGGCACAGAGAAGGTGCTAGCAGGGAATTCTCTGCCTGCTTTTCCCCAGTGCTCTGCAAGCTCTGCAGGGCAACATAAAATGTGGGGCTCTGTGCTTTCTTTCCTTCTGAACAAGTGTTAGTGTTTTCTGCACAAACGCGATTCTGCGAAGCAATGTGAACACTTCTCCTTCCCAGGCACAGAGAAGGTGCTAGCAGGGAATTCTCTGCCTGCCTTTCCCCAGTGCTCTGCAAGCTCTCCAGGGCAACATAAAATGTGGGGCTCTGTGCTTTCTTTCCTTCTGAACAAGTGTTAGTGTTTTCTGCACAAACGCGATTCTGCGAAGCAATGTGAACACTTCTCCTTCCCAGGCACAGAGAAGGTGCTAGCAGGGAATTCTCTGCCTTTCTTTCCCCAGTGCTCTGCAAGCTCTCCAGGGCAACAGAAAATCTGGGGCTCTGTGCTTTCTTTCCTTCTGAACAAGTGTTAGTGTTTTCTGCACAAACGCGATTCTGCGAAGCAATGTGAACACTTCTCCTTCCCAGGCACAGAGAAGGTGCTAGCAGGGAATTCTCTGCCTGCCTTTCCCCAGTGCTCTGCAAGCTCTCCAGGGCAACATAAAATGTGGGGCTCTGTGCTTTCTTTCCTTCTGAACAAGTGTTAGTGTTTTCTGCACAAACGCGATTCTGCGAAGCAATGTGAACACTTCTGCTTCCCAGGCACAGAGAAGGTGCTAGCAGGGAATTCTCTGCCTTTCTTTCCCCAGTGCTCTGCAAGCTCTCCAGGGCAACATAAAATGTGGGGCTCTGTGCTTTCTTTCCTTCTGAACAAGTGTTAGTGTTTTCTGCACAAACGCGATTCTGCGAAGCAATGTGAACACTTTTGCTTCCCAGGCACAGAGAAGGTGCTAGCAGGGATATCTCTGCCTGCTTTTCCCCAGTGCTCTGCAAGCTCTCCAGGGCAACATAAAATGTGGGGCTCTGTGCTTTCTTTCCTTCTGAACAAGTGTTAGTGTTTTCTGCACAAACGCGATTCTGCGAAGCAATGTGAACACTTCTCCTTCCCAGGCACAGAGAAGGTGCTAGCAGGGAATTCTCTGCCTGCCTTTCCCCAGTGCTCTGCAAGCTCTCCAGGGCAACATAAAATGTGGGGCTCTGTGCTTTCTTTCCTTCTGAACAAGTGTTAGTGTTTTCTGCACAAACGCGATTCTGAGAAGCAATGTGAACACTTCTGCTTCCCAGGCACAGAGAAGGTGCTAGCAGGGAATTCTCTGCCTGCCTTTCCCCAGTGCTCTGCAAGCTCTCCAGGGCAACATAAAATGTGGGGCTCTGTGCTTTCTTTCCTTCTGAACAAGTGTTAGTGTTTTCTGCACAAACGCGATTCTGCGAAGCAATGTGAACACTTTTGCTTCCCAGGCACAGAGAAGGTGCTAGCAGGGAATTCTCTGCCTGCTTTTCCCCAGTGCTCTGCAAGCTCTCCAGGGCAACATAAAATGTGGGGATCTGTGCTTTCTTTCCTTCTGAACAAGTGTTAGTGTTTTCTGCACAAACGCGATTCTGCGAAGCAATGTGAACACTTTTGCTTCCCAGGCACAGAGAAGGTGCTAGCAGGGAATTCTCTGCCTGCCTTTCCCCAGTGCTCTGCAAGCTCTCCAGGGCAACATAAAATCTGGGGCTCTGTGCTTTCTTTCCTTCTGAACAAGTGTTAGTGTTTTCTGCACAAACGCGATTCTGAGAAGCAATGTGAACACTTCTCCTTCCCAGGCACAGAGAAGGTGCTAGCAGGGAATTCTCTGCCTGCCTTTCCCCAGTGCTCTGCAAGCTCTCCAGGGCAACATAAAATCTGGGGCTCTGTGCTTTCTTTCCTTCTGAACAAGTGTTAGTGTTTTCTGCACAAACGCGATTCTGAGAAGCAATTTGAACACTTCTCCTTCCCAGGCACAGAGAAGGTGCTAGCAGGGAATTCTCTGCCTTTCTTTCCCCAGTGCTCTGCAAGCTCTCCAGGGCAACATAAAATGTGGGGCTCTGTGCTTTCTTTCCTTCTGAACAAGTGTTAGTGTTTGCTGCACAAACGCGATTCTGCGAAGCAATGTGAACACTTCTCCTTCCCAGGCACAGAGAAGGTGCTAGCAGGGAATTCTCTGCCTGCCTTTCCCCAGTGCTCTGCAAGCTCTCCAGGGGAACATCAAATCTGGGGCTCTGTGCTTTCTTTCCTTCTGAACAAGTGTTAGTGTTTTCTGCACAAACGCGATTCTGCGAAGCAATGTGAACACTTTTGCTTCCCAGGCACAGAGAAGGTGCTAGCAGGGAATTCTCTGCCTGCTTTTCCCCAGTGCTCTGCAAGCTCTCCAGGGCAACATAAAATGTGGGGCTCTGTGCTTTCTTTCCTTCTGAACAAGTGTTAGTGTTTTCTGCACAAACGCGATTCTGCGAAGCAATGTGAACACTTCTCCTTCCCAGGCACAGAGAAGGTGCTAGCAGGGAATTCTCTGCCTTTCTTTCCCCAGTGCTCTGCAAGCTCTCCAGGGCAACATAAAATGTGGGGCTCTGTGCTTTCTTTCCTTCTGAACAAGTGTTAGTGTTTTCTGCACAAACGCGATTCTGCGAAGCAATGTGAACACTTCTCCTTCCCAGGCACAGAGAAGGTGCTAGCAGGGAATTCTCTGCCTGCCTTTCCCCAGTGCTCTGCAAGCTCTCCAGGGCAACATAAAATGTGGGGCTCTGTGCTTTCTTTCCTTCTGAACAAGTGTTAGTGTTTTCTGCACAAACGCGATTCTGCGAAGCAATGTGAAGACTTTTGCTTCCCAGGCACAGAGAAGGTGCTAGCAGGGAATTCTCTGCCTGCCTTTCCCCAGTGCTCTGCAAGCTCTCCAGGGGAACATAAAATGTGGGGCTCTGTGCTTTCTTTCCTTCTGAACAAGTGTTAGTGTTTTCTGCACAAACGCGATTCTGAGAAGCAATGTGAACACTTTTGCTTCCCAGGCACAGAGAAGGTGCTAGCAGGGAATTCTCTGCCTGCCTTTCCCCAGTGCTCTGCAAGCTCTGCAGGGCAACATAAAATGTGGGGCTCTGTGCTTTCTTTCCTTCTGAACAAGTGTTAGTGTTTTCTGCACAAACGCGATTCTGCGAAGCAATGTGAACACTTCTCCTTCCCAGGCACAGAGAAGGTGCTAGCAGGGAATTCTCTGCCTGCCTTTCCCCAGTGCTCTGCAAGCTCTCCAGGGCAACATAAAATGTGGGGCTCTGTGCTTTCTTTCCTTCTGAACAAGTGTTAGTGTTTTCTGCACAAACGCGATTCTGCGAAGCAATGTGAACACTTTTGCTTCCCAGGCACAGAGAAGGTGCTAGCAGGGATATCTCTGCCTGCTTTTCCCCAGTGCTCTGCAAGCTCTCCAGGGCAACATAAAATCTGGGGCTCTGTGCTTTCTTTCCTTCTGAACAAGTGTTAGTGTTTTCTGCACAAACGCGATTCTGCGAAGCAATGTGAACACTTCTCCTTCCCAGGCACAGAGAAGGTGCTAGCAGGGAATTCTCTGCCTGCCTTTCCCCAGTGCTCTGCAAGCTCTCCAGGGGAACATAAAATGTGGGGCTCTGTGCTTTCTTTCCTTCTGAACAAGTGTTAGTGTTTTCTGCACAAACGCGATTCTGAGAAGCAATGTGAACACTTCTCCTTCCCAGGCACAGAGAAGGTGCTAGCAGGGAATTCTCTGCCTTTCTTTCCCCAGTGCTCTGCAAGCTCTCCAGGGCAACATAAAATGTGGGGCTCTGTGCTTTCTTTCCTTCTGAACAAGTGTTAGTGTTTTCTGCACAAACGCGATTCTGAGAAGCAATGTGAACACTTCTCCTTCCCAGGCACAGAGAAGGTGCTAGCAGGGAATTCTCTGCCTTTCTTTCCCCAGTGCTCTGCAAGCTCTCCAGGGCAACATAAAATGTGGGGCTCTGTGCTTTCTTTCCTTCTGAACAAGTGTTAGTGTTTTCTGCACAAACGCGATTCTGCGAAGCAATGTGAACACTTCTCCTTCCCAGGCACAGAGAAGGTGCTAGCAGGGAATTCTCTGCCTGCCTTTCCCCAGTGCTCTGCAAGCTCTGCAGGGCAACATAAAATGTGGGGCTCTGTGCTTTCTTTCCTTCTGAACAAGTGTTAGTGTTTTCTGCACAAACGCGATTCTGCGAAGCAATGTGAACACTTTTGCTTCCCAGGCACAGAGAAGGTGCTAGCAGGGATATCTCTGCCTGCTTTTCCCCAGTGCTCTGCAAGCTCTCCAGGGGAACATAAAATGTGGGGCTCTGTGCTTTCTTTCCTTCTGAACAAGTGTTAGTGTTTTCTGCACAAACGCGATTCTGCGAAGCAATGTGAACACTTCTCCTTCCCAGGCACAGAGAAGGTGCTAGCAGGGAATTCTCTGCCTGCCTTTCCCCAGTGCTCTGCAAGCTCTCCAGGGCAACATAAAATGTGGGGCTCTGTGCTTTCTTTCCTTCTGAACAAGTGTTAGTGTTTTCTGCACAAACGCGATTCTGAGAAGCAATGTGAACACTTCTCCTTCCCAGGCACAGAGAAGGTGCTAGCAGGGAATTCTCTGCCTGCCTTTCCCCAGTGCTCTGCAAGCTCTCCAGGGGAACATAAAATGTGGGGCTCTGTGCTTTCTTTCCTTCTGAACAAGTGTTAGTGTTTTCTGCACAAACGCGATTCTGCGAAGCAATGTGAACACTTCTCCTTCCCAGGCACAGAGAAGGTGCTAGCAGGGAATTCTCTGCCTGCCTTTCCCCAGTGCTCTGCAAGCTCTCCAGGGCAACATAAAATCTGGGGCTCTGTGCTTTCTTTCCTTCTGAACAAGTGTTAGTGTTTTCTGCACAAACGCGATTCTGCGAAGCAATGTGAACACTTCTCCTTCCCAGGCACAGAGAAGGTGCTAGCAGGGAATTCTCTGCCTTTCTTTCCCCAGTGCTCTGCAAGCTCTGCAGGGCAACATAAAATGTGGGGCTCTGTGCTTTCTTTCCTTCTGAACAAGTGTTAGTGTTTTCTGCACAAACGCGATTCTGCGAAGCAATGTGAACACTTTTGCTTCCCAGGCACAGAGAAGGTGCTAGCAGGGAATTCTCTGCCTGCCTTTCCCCAGTGCTCTGCAAGCTCTGCAGGGCAACATAAAATGTGGGGCTCTGTGCTTTCTTTCCTTCTGAACAAGTGTTAGTGTTTTCTGCACAAACGCGATTCTGCGAAGCAATGTGAACACTTTTGCTTCCCAGGCACAGAGAAGGTGCTAGCAGGGATATCTCTGCCTGCTTTTCCCCAGTGCTCTGCAAGCTCTCCAGGGCAACAGAAAATCTGGGGCTCTGTGCTTTCTTTCCTTCTGAACAAGTGTTAGTGTTTTCTGCACAAACGCGATTCTGCGAAGCAATGTGAACACTTTTGCTTCCCAGGCACAGAGAAGGTGCTAGCAGGGAATTCTCTGCCTGCCTTTCCCCAGTGCTCTGCAAGCTCTCCAGGGCAACATAAAATGTGGGGCTCTGTGCTTTCTTTCCTTCTGAACAAGTGTTAGTGTTTTCTGCACAAACGCGATTCTGCGAAGCAATGTGAACACTTCTCCTTCCCAGGCACAGAGAAGGTGCTAGCAGGGAATTCTCTGCCTTTCTTTCCCCAGTGCTCTGCAAGCTCTCCAGGGCAACATAAAATGTGGGGCTCTGTGCTTTCTTTCCTTCTGAACAAGTGTTAGTGTTTTCTGCACAAACGCGATTCTGCGAAGCAATGTGAACACTTCTCCTTCCCAGGCACAGAGAAGGTGCTAGCAGGGAATTCTCTGCCTGCCTTTCCCCAGTGCTCTGCAAGCTCTGCAGGGCAACATAAAATGTGGGGCTCTGTGCTTTCTTTCCTTCTGAACAAGTGTTAGTGTTTTCTGCACAAACGCGATTCTGCGAAGCAATGTGAACACTTCTCCTTCCCAGGCACAGAGAAGGTGCTAGCAGGGAATTCTCTGCCTTTCTTTCCCCAGTGCTCTGCAAGCTCTCCAGGGCAACATAAAATGTGGGGCTCTGTGCTTTCTTTCCTTCTGAACAAGTGTTAGTGTTTTCTGCACAAACGCGATTCTGCGAAGCAATGTGAACACTTCTCCTTCCCAGGCACAGAGAAGGTGCTAGCAGGGAATTCTCTGCCTGCCTTTCCCCAGTGCTCTGCAAGCTCTGCAGGGCAACATAAAATGTGGGGCTCTGTGCTTTCTTTCCTTCTGAACAAGTGTTAGTGTTTTCTGCACAAACGCGATTCTGCGAAGCAATGTGAACACTTTTGCTTCCCAGGCACAGAGAAGGTGCTAGCAGGGATATCTCTGCCTGCTTTTCCCCAGTGCTCTGCAAGCTCTCCAGGGGAACATAAAATGTGGGGCTCTGTGCTTTCTTTCCTTCTGAACAAGTGTTAGTGTTTTCTGCACAAACGCGATTCTGCGAAGCAATGTGAACACTTCTCCTTCCCAGGCACAGAGAAGGTGCTAGCAGGGAATTCTCTGCCTGCCTTTCCCCAGTGCTCTGCAAGCTCTCCAGGGCAACATAAAATGTGGGGCTCTGTGCTTTCTTTCCTTCTGAACAAGTGTTAGTGTTTTCTGCACAAACGCGATTCTGAGAAGCAATGTGAACACTTCTCCTTCCCAGGCACAGAGAAGGTGCTAGCAGGGAATTCTCTGCCTGCCTTTCCCCAGTGCTCTGCAAGCTCTCCAGGGGAACATAAAATGTGGGGCTCTGTGCTTTCTTTCCTTCTGAACAAGTGTTAGTGTTTTCTGCACAAACGCGATTCTGCGAAGCAATGTGAACACTTCTCCTTCCCAGGCACAGAGAAGGTGCTAGCAGGGAATTCTCTGCCTGCCTTTCCCCAGTGCTCTGCAAGCTCTCCAGGGCAACATAAAATCTGGGGCTCTGTGCTTTCTTTCCTTCTGAACAAGTGTTAGTGTTTTCTGCACAAACGCGATTCTGCGAAGCAATGTGAACACTTCTCCTTCCCAGGCACAGAGAAGGTGCTAGCAGGGAATTCTCTGCCTTTCTTTCCCCAGTGCTCTGCAAGCTCTGCAGGGCAACATAAAATGTGGGGCTCTGTGCTTTCTTTCCTTCTGAACAAGTGTTAGTGTTTTCTGCACAAACGCGATTCTGCGAAGCAATGTGAACACTTCTCCTTCCCAGGCACAGAGAAGGTGCTAGCAGGGAATTCTCTGCCTGCCTTTCCCCAGTGCTCTGCAAGCTCTCCAGGGCAACATAAAATGTGGGGATCTGTGCTTTCTTTCCTTCTGAACAAGTGTTAGTGTTTTCTGCACAAACGCGATTCTGCGAAGCAATGTGAACACTTCTCCTTCCCAGGCACAGAGAAGGTGCTAGCAGGGAATTCTCTGCCTGCTTTTCCCCAGTGCTCTGCAAGCTCTCCAGGGCAACAGAAAATCTGGGGCTCTGTGCTTTCTTTCCTTCTGAACAAGTGTTAGTGTTTTCTGCACAAACGCGATTCTGCGAAGCAATGTGAACACTTTTGCTTCCCAGGCACAGAGAAGGTGCTAGCAGGGAATTCTCTGCCTGCCTTTCCCCAGTGCTCTGCAAGCTCTGCAGGGCAACATAAAATGTGGGGCTCTGTGCTTTCTTTCCTTCTGAACAAGTGTTAGTGTTTTCTGCACAAACGCGATTCTGCGAAGCAATGTGAACACTTTTGCTTCCCAGGCACAGAGAAGGTGCTAGCAGGGATATCTCTGCCTGCTTTTCCCCAGTGCTCTGCAAGCTCTCCAGGGCAACAGAAAATCTGGGGCTCTGTGCTTTCTTTCCTTCTGAACAAGTGTTAGTGTTTTCTGCACAAACGCGATTCTGCGAAGCAATGTGAACACTTTTGCTTCCCAGGCACAGAGAAGGTGCTAGCAGGGAATTCTCTGCCTGCCTTTCCCCAGTGCTCTGCAAGCTCTCCAGGGCAACATAAAATGTGGGGCTCTGTGCTTTCTTTCCTTCTGAACAAGTGTTAGTGTTTTCTGCACAAACGCGATTCTGCGAAGCAATGTGAACACTTCTCCTTCCCAGGCACAGAGAAGGTGCTAGCAGGGAATTCTCTGCCTTTCTTTCCCCAGTGCTCTGCAAGCTCTCCAGGGCAACATAAAATGTGGGGCTCTGTGCTTTCTTTCCTTCTGAACAAGTGTTAGTGTTTTCTGCACAAACGCGATTCTGCGAAGCAATGTGAACACTTCTCCTTCCCAGGCACAGAGAAGGTGCTAGCAGGGAATTCTCTGCCTGCCTTTCCCCAGTGCTCTGCAAGCTCTGCAGGGCAACATAAAATGTGGGGCTCTGTGCTTTCTTTCCTTCTGAACAAGTGTTAGTGTTTTCTGCACAAACGCGATTCTGCGAAGCAATGTGAACACTTCTCCTTCCCAGGCACAGAGAAGGTGCTAGCAGGGAATTCTCTGCCTTTCTTTCCCCAGTGCTCTGCAAGCTCTCCAGGGCAACATAAAATGTGGGGCTCTGTGCTTTCTTTCCTTCTGAACAAGTGTTAGTGTTTTCTGCACAAACGCGATTCTGCGAAGCAATGTGAACACTTCTCCTTCCCAGGCACAGAGAAGGTGCTAGCAGGGAATTCTCTGCCTGCCTTTCCCCAGTGCTCTGCAAGCTCTCCAGGGCAACATAAAATGTGGGGCTCTGTGCTTTCTTTCCTTCTGAACAAGTGTTAGTGTTTTCTGCACAAACGCGATTCTGCGAAGCAATGTGAACACTTTTGCTTCCCAGGCACAGAGAAGGTGCTAGCAGGGATATCTCTGCCTGCTTTTCCCCAGTGCTCTGCAACCTCTCCAGGGCAACATAAAATGTGGGGCTCTGTGCTTTCTTTCCTTCTGAACAAGTGTTAGTGTTTTCTGCACAAACGCGATTCTGCGAAGCAATGTGAACACTTCTCCTTCCCAGGCACAGAGAAGGTGCTAGCAGGGAATTCTCTGCCTGCCTTTCCCCAGTGCTCTGCAAGCTCTCCAGGGCAACATAAAATGTGGGGCTCTGTGCTTTCTTTCCTTCTGAACAAGTGTTAGTGTTTTCTGCACAAACGCGATTCTGCGAAGCAATGTGAAGACTTTTGCTTCCCAGGCACAGAGAAGGTGCTAGCAGGGAATTCTCTGCCTGCCTTTCCCCAGTGCTCTGCAAGCTCTCCAGGGGAACATAAAATGTGGGGCTCTGTGCTTTCTTTCCTTCTGAACAAGTGTTAGTGTTTTCTGCACAAACGCGATTCTGAGAAGCAATGTGAACACTTTTGCTTCCCAGGCACAGAGAAGGTGCTAGCAGGGAATTCTCTGCCTGCCTTTCCCCAGTGCTCTGCAAGCTCTGCAGGGCAACATAAAATGTGGGGCTCTGTGCTTTCTTTCCTTCTGAACAAGTGTTAGTGTTTTCTGCACAAACGCGATTCTGCGAAGCAATGTGAACACTTGTGCTTCCCAGGCACAGAGAAGGTGCTAGCAGGGAATTCTCTGCCTTTCTTTCCCCAGTGCTCTGCAAGCTCTCCAGGGCAACATAAAATGTGGGGCTCTGTGCTTTCTTTCCTTCTGAACAAGTGTTAGTGTTTTCTGCACAAACGCGATTCTGCGAAGCAATGTGAACACTTTTGCTTCCCAGGCACAGAGAAGGTGCTAGCAGGGAATTCTCTGCCTGCCTTTCCCCAGTGCTCTGCAAGCTCTCCAGGGCAACATAAAATCTGGGGCTCTGTGCTTTCTTTCCTTCTGAACAAGTGTTAGTGTTTTCTGCACAAACGCGATTCTGCGAAGCAATGTGAACACTTCTCCTTCCCAGGCACAGAGAAGGTGCTAGCAGGGAATTCTCTGCCTGCCTTTCCCCAGTGCTCTGCAAGCTCTCCAGGGCAACATAAAATCTGGGGCTCTGTGCTTTCTTTCCTTCTGAACAAGTGTTAGTGTTTTCTGCACAAACGCGATTCTGCGAAGCAATGTGAACACTTTTGCTTCCCAGGCACAGAGAAGGTGCTAGCAGGGAATTCTCTGCCTGCTTTTCCCCAGTGCTCTGCAAGCTCTGCAGGGCAACATAAAATGTGGGGATCTGTGCTTTCTTTCCTTCTGAACAAGTGTTAGTGTTTTCTGCACAAACGCGATTCTGCGAAGCAATGTGAACACTTCTCCTTCCCAGGCACAGAGAAGGTGCTAGCAGGGAATTCTCTGCCTGCCTTTCCCCAGTGCTCTGCAAGCTCTCCAGGGCAACATAAAATGTGGGGCTCTGTGCTTTCTTTCCTTCTGAACAAGTGTTAGTGTTTTCTGCACAAACGCGATTCTGCGAAGCAATGTGAACACTTTTGCTTCCCAGGCACAGAGAAGGTGCTAGCAGGGATATCTCTGCCTGCTTTTCCCCAGTGCTCTGCAAGCTCTCCAGGGCAACAGAAAATGTGGGGCTCTGTGCTTTCTTTCCTTCTGAACAAGTGTTAGTGTTTTCTGCACAAACGCGATTCTGCGAAGCAATGTGAACACTTTTGCTTCCCAGGCACAGAGAAGGTGCTAGCAGGGAATTCTCTGCCTGCCTTTCCCCAGTGCTCTGCAAGCTCTCCAGGGCAACATAAAATGTGGGGCTCTGTGCTTTCTTTCCTTCTGAACAAGTGTTAGTGTTTTCTGCACAAACGCGATTCTGCGAAGCAATGTGAACACTTTTGCTTCCCAGGCACAGAGAAGGTGCTAGCAGGGATATCTCTGCCTGCTTTTCCCCAGTGCTCTGCAAGCTCTCCAGGGCAACAGAAAATCTGGGGCTCTGTGCTTTCTTTCCTTCTGAACAAGTGTTAGTGTTTTCTGCACAAACGCGATTCTGCGAAGCAATGTGAACACTTTTGCTTCCCAGGCACAGAGAAGGTGCTAGCAGGGAATTCTCTGCCTGCCTTTCCCCAGTGCTCTGCAAGCTCTCCAGGGCAACATAAAATGTGGGGCTCTGTGCTTTCTTTCCTTCTGAACAAGTGTTAGTGTTTTCTGCACAAACGCGATTCTGCGAAGCAATGTGAACACTTCTCCTTCCCAGGCACAGAGAAGGTGCTAGCAGGGAATTCTCTGCCTTTCTTTCCCCAGTGCTCTGCAAGCTCTCCAGGGCAACATAAAATGTGGGGCTCTGTGCTTTCTTTCCTTCTGAACAAGTGTTAGTGTTTTCTGCACAAACGCGATTCTGCGAAGCAATGTGAACACTTCTCCTTCCCAGGCACAGAGAAGGTGCTAGCAGGGAATTCTCTGCCTGCCTTTCCCCAGTGCTCTGCAAGCTCTGCAGGGCAACATAAAATGTGGGGCTCTGTGCTTTCTTTCCTTCTGAACAAGTGTTAGTGTTTTCTGCACAAACGCGATTCTGCGAAGCAATGTGAACACTTCTCCTTCCCAGGCACAGAGAAGGTGCTAGCAGGGAATTCTCTGCCTTTCTTTCCCCAGTGCTCTGCAAGCTCTCCAGGGCAACATAAAATGTGGGGCTCTGTGCTTTCTTTCCTTCTGAACAAGTGTTAGTGTTTTCTGCACAAACGCGATTCTGCGAAGCAATGTGAACACTTCTCCTTCCCAGGCACAGAGAAGGTGCTAGCAGGGAATTCTCTGCCTGCCTTTCCCCAGTGCTCTGCAAGCTCTCCAGGGCAACATAAAATGTGGGGCTCTGTGCTTTCTTTCCTTCTGAACAAGTGTTAGTGTTTTCTGCACAAACGCGATTCTGCGAAGCAATGTGAACACTTTTGCTTCCCAGGCACAGAGAAGGTGCTAGCAGGGATATCTCTGCCTGCTTTTCCCCAGTGCTCTGCAACCTCTCCAGGGCAACATAAAATGTGGGGCTCTGTGCTTTCTTTCCTTCTGAACAAGTGTTAGTGTTTTCTGCACAAACGCGATTCTGAGAAGCAATGTGAACACTTCTCCTTCCCAGGCACAGAGAAGGTGCTAGCAGGGAATTCTCTGCCTGCCTTTCCCCAGTGCTCTGCAAGCTCTGCAGGGCAACATAAAATGTGGGGCTCTGTGCTTTCTTTCCTTCTGAACAAGTGTTAGTGTTTTCTGCACAAACGCGATTCTGCGAAGCAATGTGAACACTTTTGCTTCCCAGGCACAGAGAAGGTGCTAGCAGGGATATCTCTGCCTGCTTTTCCCCAGTGCTCTGCAAGCTCTCCAGGGCAACAGAAAATCTGGGGCTCTGTGCTTTCTTTCCTTCTGAACAAGTGTTAGTGTTTTCTGCACAAACGCGATTCTGCGAAGCAATGTGAACACTTTTGCTTCCCAGGCACAGAGAAGGTGCTAGCAGGGAATTCTCTGCCTGCCTTTCCCCAGTGCTCTGCAAGCTCTCCAGGGCAACATAAAATGTGGGGCTCTGTGCTTTCTTTCCTTCTGAACAAGTGTTAGTGTTTTCTGCACAAACGCGATTCTGCGAAGCAATGTGAACACTTCTCCTTCCCAGGCACAGAGAAGGTGCTAGCAGGGAATTCTCTGCCTTTCTTTCCCCAGTGCTCTGCAAGCTCTCCAGGGCAACATAAAATGTGGGGCTCTGTGCTTTCTTTCCTTCTGAACAAGTGTTAGTGTTTTCTGCACAAACGCGATTC
The DNA here is from genome assembly GCA_030819815.1 of Strix occidentalis. Classification (NCBI taxonomy): domain Eukaryota; kingdom Metazoa; phylum Chordata; class Aves; order Strigiformes; family Strigidae; genus Strix; species Strix occidentalis. Next base: position 112,198 of record JASWHU010000084.1, on the reverse strand, counting down.
TGCGAAGCAATGTGAACACTTCTCCTTCCCAGGCACAGAGAAGGTGCTAGCAGGGAATTCTCTGCCTGCCTTTCCCCAGTGCTCTGCAAGCTCTGCAGGGCAACATAAAATGTGGGGCTCTGTGCTTTCTTTCCTTCTGAACAAGTGTTAGTGTTTTCTGCACAAACGCGATTCTGCGAAGCAATGTGAACACTTCTCCTTCCCAGGCACAGAGAAGGTGCTAGCAGGGAATTCTCTGCCTTTCTTTCCCCAGTGCTCTGCAAGCTCTCCAGGGCAACATAAAATGTGGGGCTCTGTGCTTTCTTTCCTTCTGAACAAGTGTTAGTGTTTTCTGCACAAACGCGATTCTGCGAAGCAATGTGAACACTTCTCCTTCCCAGGCACAGAGAAGGTGCTAGCAGGGAATTCTCTGCCTGCCTTTCCCCAGTGCTCTGCAAGCTCTCCAGGGCAACATAAAATGTGGGGCTCTGTGCTTTCTTTCCTTCTGAACAAGTGTTAGTGTTTTCTGCACAAACGCGATTCTGCGAAGCAATGTGAACACTTTTGCTTCCCAGGCACAGAGAAGGTGCTAGCAGGGATATCTCTGCCTGCTTTTCCCCAGTGCTCTGCAACCTCTCCAGGGCAACATAAAATGTGGGGCTCTGTGCTTTCTTTCCTTCTGAACAAGTGTTAGTGTTTTCTGCACAAACGCGATTCTGCGAAGCAATGTGAACACTTCTCCTTCCCAGGCACAGAGAAGGTGCTAGCAGGGAATTCTCTGCCTGCCTTTCCCCAGTGCTCTGCAAGCTCTCCAGGGCAACATAAAATGTGGGGCTCTGTGCTTTCTTTCCTTCTGAACAAGTGTTAGTGTTTTCTGCACAAACGCGATTCTGCGAAGCAATGTGAAGACTTTTGCTTCCCAGGCACAGAGAAGGTGCTAGCAGGGAATTCTCTGCCTGCCTTTCCCCAGTGCTCTGCAAGCTCTCCAGGGGAACATAAAATGTGGGGCTCTGTGCTTTCTTTCCTTCTGAACAAGTGTTAGTGTTTTCTGCACAAACGCGATTCTGAGAAGCAATGTGAACACTTTTGCTTCCCAGGCACAGAGAAGGTGCTAGCAGGGAATTCTCTGCCTGCCTTTCCCCAGTGCTCTGCAAGCTCTGCAGGGCAACATAAAATGTGGGGCTCTGTGCTTTCTTTCCTTCTGAACAAGTGTTAGTGTTTTCTGCACAAACGCGATTCTGCGAAGCAATGTGAACACTTGTGCTTCCCAGGCACAGAGAAGGTGCTAGCAGGGAATTCTCTGCCTTTCTTTCCCCAGTGCTCTGCAAGCTCTCCAGGGCAACATAAAATGTGGGGCTCTGTGCTTTCTTTCCTTCTGAACAAGTGTTAGTGTTTTCTGCACAAACGCGATTCTGCGAAGCAATGTGAACACTTTTGCTTCCCAGGCACAGAGAAGGTGCTAGCAGGGAATTCTCTGCCTGCCTTTCCCCAGTGCTCTGCAAGCTCTCCAGGGCAACATAAAATCTGGGGCTCTGTGCTTTCTTTCCTTCTGAACAAGTGTTAGTGTTTTCTGCACAAACGCGATTCTGCGAAGCAATGTGAACACTTCTCCTTCCCAGGCACAGAGAAGGTGCTAGCAGGGAATTCTCTGCCTGCCTTTCCCCAGTGCTCTGCAAGCTCTCCAGGGCAACATAAAATCTGGGGCTCTGTGCTTTCTTTCCTTCTGAACAAGTGTTAGTGTTTTCTGCACAAACGCGATTCTGCGAAGCAATGTGAACACTTTTGCTTCCCAGGCACAGAGAAGGTGCTAGCAGGGAATTCTCTGCCTGCTTTTCCCCAGTGCTCTGCAAGCTCTGCAGGGCAACATAAAATGTGGGGATCTGTGCTTTCTTTCCTTCTGAACAAGTGTTAGTGTTTTCTGCACAAACGCGATTCTGCGAAGCAATGTGAACACTTCTCCTTCCCAGGCACAGAGAAGGTGCTAGCAGGGAATTCTCTGCCTGCCTTTCCCCAGTGCTCTGCAAGCTCTCCAGGGCAACATAAAATGTGGGGCTCTGTGCTTTCTTTCCTTCTGAACAAGTGTTAGTGTTTTCTGCACAAACGCGATTCTGCGAAGCAATGTGAACACTTTTGCTTCCCAGGCACAGAGAAGGTGCTAGCAGGGATATCTCTGCCTGCTTTTCCCCAGTGCTCTGCAAGCTCTCCAGGGCAACAGAAAATCTGGGGCTCTGTGCTTTCTTTCCTTCTGAACAAGTGTTAGTGTTTTCTGCACAAACGCGATTCTGCGAAGCAATGTGAACACTTTTGCTTCCCAGGCACAGAGAAGGTGCTAGCAGGGAATTCTCTGCCTGCCTTTCCCCAGTGCTCTGCAAGCTCTCCAGGGCAACATAAAATGTGGGGCTCTGTGCTTTCTTTCCTTCTGAACAAGTGTTAGTGTTTTCTGCACAAACGCGATTCTGCGAAGCAATGTGAACACTTTTGCTTCCCAGGCACAGAGAAGGTGCTAGCAGGGATATCTCTGCCTGCTTTTCCCCAGTGCTCTGCAAGCTCTCCAGGGCAACAGAAAATCTGGGGCTCTGTGCTTTCTTTCCTTCTGAACAAGTGTTAGTGTTTTCTGCACAAACGCGATTCTGCGAAGCAATGTGAACACTTTTGCTTCCCAGGCACAGAGAAGGTGCTAGCAGGGAATTCTCTGCCTGCCTTTCCCCAGTGCTCTGCAAGCTCTCCAGGGCAACATAAAATGTGGGGCTCTGTGCTTTCTTTCCTTCTGAACAAGTGTTAGTGTTTTCTGCACAAACGCGATTCTGCGAAGCAATGTGAACACTTCTCCTTCCCAGGCACAGAGAAGGTGCTAGCAGGGAATTCTCTGCCTTTCTTTCCCCAGTGCTCTGCAAGCTCTCCAGGGCAACATAAAATGTGGGGCTCTGTGCTTTCTTTCCTTCTGAACAAGTGTTAGTGTTTTCTGCACAAACGCGATTCTGCGAAGCAATGTGAACACTTCTCCTTCCCAGGCACAGAGAAGGTGCTAGCAGGGAATTCTCTGCCTGCCTTTCCCCAGTGCTCTGCAAGCTCTGCAGGGCAACATAAAATGTGGGGCTCTGTGCTTTCTTTCCTTCTGAACAAGTGTTAGTGTTTTCTGCACAAACGCGATTCTGCGAAGCAATGTGAACACTTCTCCTTCCCAGGCACAGAGAAGGTGCTAGCAGGGAATTCTCTGCCTTTCTTTCCCCAGTGCTCTGCAAGCTCTCCAGGGCAACATAAAATGTGGGGCTCTGTGCTTTCTTTCCTTCTGAACAAGTGTTAGTGTTTTCTGCACAAACGCGATTCTGCGAAGCAATGTGAACACTTCTCCTTCCCAGGCACAGAGAAGGTGCTAGCAGGGAATTCTCTGCCTGCCTTTCCCCAGTGCTCTGCAAGCTCTCCAGGGCAACATAAAATGTGGGGCTCTGTGCTTTCTTTCCTTCTGAACAAGTGTTAGTGTTTTCTGCACAAACGCGATTCTGCGAAGCAATGTGAACACTTTTGCTTCCCAGGCACAGAGAAGGTGCTAGCAGGGATATCTCTGCCTGCTTTTCCCCAGTGCTCTGCAACCTCTCCAGGGCAACATAAAATGTGGGGCTCTGTGCTTTCTTTCCTTCTGAACAAGTGTTAGTGTTTTCTGCACAAACGCGATTCTGAGAAGCAATGTGAACACTTCTCCTTCCCAGGCACAGAGAAGGTGCTAGCAGGGAATTCTCTGCCTGCCTTTCCCCAGTGCTCTGCAAGCTCTCCAGGGCAACATAAAATGTGGGGCTCTGTGCTTTCTTTCCTTCTGAACAAGTGTTAGTGTTTTCTGCACAAACGCGATTCTGCGAAGCAATGTGAAGACTTTTGCTTCCCAGGCACAGAGAAGGTGCTAGCAGGGAATTCTCTGCCTGCCTTTCCCCAGTGCTCTGCAAGCTCTCCAGGGGAACATAAAATGTGGGGCTCTGTGCTTTCTTTCCTTCTGAACAAGTGTTAGTGTTTTCTGCACAAACGCGATTCTGAGAAGCAATGTGAACACTTTTGCTTCCCAGGCACAGAGAAGGTGCTAGCAGGGAATTCTCTGCCTGCCTTTCCCCAGTGCTCTGCAAGCTCTGCAGGGCAACATAAAATGTGGGGCTCTGTGCTTTCTTTCCTTCTGAACAAGTGTTAGTGTTTTCTGCACAAACGCGATTCTGCGAAGCAATGTGAACACTTGTGCTTCCCAGGCACAGAGAAGGTGCTAGCAGGGAATTCTCTGCCTTTCTTTCCCCAGTGCTCTGCAAGCTCTCCAGGGCAACATAAAATGTGGGGCTCTGTGCTTTCTTTCCTTCTGAACAAGTGTTAGTGTTTTCTGCACAAACGCGATTCTGCGAAGCAATGTGAACACTTTTGCTTCCCAGGCACAGAGAAGGTGCTAGCAGGGAATTCTCTGCCTGCCTTTCCCCAGTGCTCTGCAAGCTCTCCAGGGCAACATAAAATCTGGGGCTCTGTGCTTTCTTTCCTTCTGAACAAGTGTTAGTGTTTTCTGCACAAACGCGATTCTGCGAAGCAATGTGAACACTTCTCCTTCCCAGGCACAGAGAAGGTGCTAGCAGGGAATTCTCTGCCTGCCTTTCCCCAGTGCTCTGCAAGCTCTCCAGGGCAACATAAAATCTGGGGCTCTGTGCTTTCTTTCCTTCTGAACAAGTGTTAGTGTTTTCTGCACAAACGCGATTCTGCGAAGCAATGTGAACACTTTTGCTTCCCAGGCACAGAGAAGGTGCTAGCAGGGAATTCTCTGCCTGCTTTTCCCCAGTGCTCTGCAAGCTCTGCAGGGCAACATAAAATGTGGGGATCTGTGCTTTCTTTCCTTCTGAACAAGTGTTAGTGTTTTCTGCACAAACGCGATTCTGCGAAGCAATGTGAACACTTCTCCTTCCCAGGCACAGAGAAGGTGCTAGCAGGGAATTCTCTGCCTGCCTTTCCCCAGTGCTCTGCAAGCTCTCCAGGGCAACATAAAATGTGGGGCTCTGTGCTTTCTTTCCTTCTGAACAAGTGTTAGTGTTTTCTGCACAAACGCGATTCTGCGAAGCAATGTGAACACTTCTCCTTCCCAGGCACAGAGAAGGTGCTAGCAGGGAATTCTCTGCCTTTCTTTCCCCAGTGCTCTGCAAGCTCTCCAGGGCAACAGAAAATCTGGGGCTCTGTGCTTTCTTTCCTTCTGAACAAGTGTTAGTGTTTTCTGCACAAACGCGATTCTGCGAAGCAATGTGAACACTTCTCCTTCCCAGGCACAGAGAAGGTGCTAGCAGGGAATTCTCTGCCTGCCTTTCCCCAGTGCTCTGCAAGCTCTCCAGGGCAACATAAAATGTGGGGCTCTGTGCTTTCTTTCCTTCTGAACAAGTGTTAGTGTTTTCTGCACAAACGCGATTCTGCGAAGCAATGTGAACACTTCTGCTTCCCAGGCACAGAGAAGGTGCTAGCAGGGAATTCTCTGCCTTTCTTTCCCCAGTGCTCTGCAAGCTCTCCAGGGCAACATAAAATGTGGGGCTCTGTGCTTTCTTTCCTTCTGAACAAGTGTTAGTGTTTTCTGCACAAACGCGATTCTGCGAAGCAATGTGAACACTTTTGCTTCCCAGGCACAGAGAAGGTGCTAGCAGGGAATTCTCTGCCTGCTTTTCCCCAGTGCTCTGCAAGCTCTCCAGGGCAACATAAAATGTGGGGATCTGTGCTTTCTTTCCTTCTGAACAAGTGTTAGTGTTTTCTGCACAAACGCGATTCTGCGAAGCAATGTGAACACTTTTGCTTCCCAGGCACAGAGAAGGTGCTAGCAGGGAATTCTCTGCCTGCCTTTCCCCAGTGCTCTGCAAGCTCTCCAGGGCAACATAAAATCTGGGGCTCTGTGCTTTCTTTCCTTCTGAACAAGTGTTAGTGTTTTCTGCACAAACGCGATTCTGCGAAGCAATGTGAACACTTTTGCTTCCCAGGCACAGAGAAGGTACTAGCAGGGATATCTCTGCCTGCTTTTCCCCAGTGCTCTGCAAGCTCTCCAGGGCAACATAAAATGTGGGGCTCTGTGCTTTCTTTCCTTCTGAACAAGTGTTAGTGTTTTCTGCACAAACGCGATTCTGCGAAGCAATGTGAACACTTCTCCTTCCCAGGCACAGAGAAGGTGCTAGCAGGGAATTCTCTGCCTGCCTTTCCCCAGTGCTCTGCAAGCTCTCCAGGGCAACATAAAATGTGGGGCTCTGTGCTTTCTTTCCTTCTGAACAAGTGTTAGTGTTTTCTGCACAAACGCGATTCTGCGAAGCAATGTGAACACTTCTCCTTCCCAGGCACAGAGAAGGTTCTAGCAGGGAATTCTCTGCCTTTCTTTCCCCAGTGCTCTGCAAGCTCTCCAGGGCAACATAAAATCTGGGGCTCTGTGCTTTCTTTCCTTCTGAACAAGTGTTAGTGTTTTCTGCACAAACGCGATTCTGCGAAGCAATGTGAACACTTCTCCTTCCCAGGCACAGAGAAGGTGCTAGCAGGGAATTCTCTGCCTGCCTTTCCCCAGTGCTCTGCAAGCTCTCCAGGGCAACATAAAATGTGGGGCTCTGTGCTTTCTTTCCTTCTGAACAAGTGTTAGTGTTTTCTGCACAAACGCGATTCTGCGAAGCAATGTGAACACTTTTGCTTCCCAGGCACAGAGAAGGTGCTAGCAGGGATATCTCTGCCTGCTTTTCCCCAGTGCTCTGCAAGCTCTCCAGGGCAACATAAAATGTGGGGCTCTGTGCTTTCTTTCCTTCTGAACAAGTGTTAGTGTTTTCTGCACAAACGCGATTCTGCGAAGCAATGTGAACACTTCTCCTTCCCAGGCACAGAGAAGGTGCTAGCAGGGAATTCTCTGCCTGCCTTTCCCCAGTGCTCTGCAAGCTCTCCAGGGCAACATAAAATGTGGGGCTCTGTGCTTTCTTTCCTTCTGAACAAGTGTTAGTGTTTTCTGCACAAACGCGATTCTGCGAAGCAATGTGAACACTTCTGCTTCCCAGGCACAGAGAAGGTGCTAGCAGGGAATTCTCTGCCTTTCTTTCCCCAGTGCTCTGCAAGCTCTCCAGGGCAACATAAAATGTGGGGCTCTGTGCTTTCTTTCCTTCTGAACAAGTGTTAGTGTTTTCTGCACAAACGCGATTCTGCGAAGCAATGTGAACACTTTTGCTTCCCAGGCACAGAGAAGGTGCTAGCAGGGAATTCTCTGCCTGCTTTTCCCCAGTGCTCTGCAAGCTCTCCAGGGCAACATAAAATGTGGGGATCTGTGCTTTCTTTCCTTCTGAACAAGTGTTAGTGTTTTCTGCACAAACGCGATTCTGCGAAGCAATGTGAACACTTTTGCTTCCCAGGCACAGAGAAGGTGCTAGCAGGGAATTCTCTGCCTGCCTTTCCCCAGTGCTCTGCAAGCTCTCCAGGGCAACATAAAATCTGGGGCTCTGTGCTTTCTTTCCTTCTGAACAAGTGTTAGTGTTTTCTGCACAAACGCGATTCTGCGAAGCAATGTGAACACTTCTCCTTCCCAGGCACAGAGAAGGTGCTAGCAGGGAATTCTCTGCCTGCCTTTCCCCAGTGCTCTGCAAGCTCTCCAGGGCAACATAAAATCTGGGGCTCTGTGCTTTCTTTCCTTCTGAACAAGTGTTAGTGTTTTCTGCACAAACGCGATTCTCCGAAGCAATGTGAACACTTCTCCTTCCCAGGCACAGAGAAGGTGCTAGCAGGGAATTCTCTGCCTTTCTTTCCCCAGTGCTCTGCAAGCTCTCCAGGGCAACATAAAATCTGGGGCTCTGTGCTTTCTTTCCTTCTGAACAAGTGTTAGTGTTTTCTGCACAAACGCGATTCTGCGAAGCAATGTGAACACTTCTCCTTCCCAGGCACAGAGAAGGTGCTAGCAGGGAATTCTCTGCCTGCCTTTCCCCAGTGCTCTGCAAGCTCTCCAGGGGAACATCAAATCTGGGGCTCTGTGCTTTCTTTCCTTCTGAACAAGTGTTAGTGTTTTCTGCACAAACGCGATTCTGCGAAGCAATGTGAACACTTTTGCTTCCCAGGCACAGAGAAGGTGCTAGCAGGGAATTCTCTGCCTGCTTTTCCCCAGTGCTCTGCAAGCTCTCCAGGGCAACATAAAATGTGGGGCTCTGTGCTTTCTTTCCTTCTGAACAAGTGTTAGTGTTTTCTGCACAAACGCGATTCTGCGAAGCAATGTGAACACTTCTCCTTCCCAGGCACAGAGAAGGTGCTAGCAGGGAATTCTCTGCCTTTCTTTCCCCAGTGCTCTGCAAGCTCTCCAGGGCAACATAAAATGTGGGGCTCTGTGCTTTCTTTCCTTCTGAACAAGTGTTAGTGTTTTCTGCACAAACGCGATTCTGCGAAGCAATGTGAACACTTCTCCTTCCCAGGCACAGAGAAGGTGCTAGCAGGGAATTCTCTGCCTGCCTTTCCCCAGTGCTCTGCAAGCTCTGCAGGGCAACATAAAATGTGGGGCTCTGTGCTTTCTTTCCTTCTGAACAAGTGTTAGTGTTTTCTGCACAAACGCGATTCTGAGAAGCAATGTGAACACTTCTCCTTCCCAGGCACAGAGAAGGTGCTAGCAGGGAATTCTCTGCCTTTCTTTCCCCAGTGCTCTGCAAGCTCTCCAGGGCAACATAAAATGTGGGGCTCTGTGCTTTCTTTCCTTCTGAACAAGTGTTAGTGTTTTCTGCACAAACGCGATTCTGCGAAGCAATGTGAACACTTTTGCTTCCCAGGCACAGAGAAGGTGCTAGCAGGGAATTCTCTGCCTGCCTTTCCCCAGTGCTCTGCAAGCTCTCCAGGGCAACATAAAATGTGGGGCTCTGTGCTTTCTTTCCTTCTGAACAAGTGTTAGTGTTTTCTGCACAAACGCGATTCTGCGAAGCAATGTGAACACTTTTGCTTCCCAGGCACAGAGAAGGTGCTAGCAGGGATATCTCTGCCTGCTTTTCCCCAGTGCTCTGCAACCTCTCCAGGGCAACATAAAATGTGGGGCTCTGTGCTTTCTTTCCTTCTGAACAAGTGTTAGTGTTTTCTGCACAAACGCGATTCTGAGAAGCAATGTGAACACTTTTGCTTCCCAGGCACAGAGAAGGTGCTAGCAGGGAATTCTCTGCCTGCCTTTCCCCAGTGCTCTGCAAGCTCTCCAGGGGAACATAAAATGTGGGGCTCTGTGCTTTCTTTCCTTCTGAACAAGTGTTAGTGTTTTCTGCACAAACGCGATTCTGAGAAGCAATGTGAACACTTTTGCTTCCCAGGCACAGAGAAGGTGCTAGCAGGGAATTCTCTGCCTGCCTTTCCCCAGTGCTCTGCAAGCTCTGCAGGGCAACATAAAATGTGGGGCTCTGTGCTTTCTTTCCTTCTGAACAAGTGTTAGTGTTTTCTGCACAAACGCGATTCTGAGAAGCAATGTGAACACTTCTCCTTCCCAGGCACAGAGAAGGTGCTAGCAGGGAATTCTCTGCCTGCCTTTCCCCAGTGCTCTGCAAGCTCTCCAGGGCAACATAAAATGTGGGGCTCTGTGCTTTCTTTCCTTCTGAACAAGTGTTAGTGTTTTCTGCACAAACGCGATTCTGCGAAGCAATGTGAACACTTTTGCTTCCCAGGCACAGAGAAGGTGCTAGCAGGGATATCTCTGCCTGCTTTTCCCCAGTGCTCTGCAAGCTCTCCAGGGCAACATAAAATCTGGGGCTCTGTGCTTTCTTTCCTTCTGAACAAGTGTTAGTGTTTTCTGCACAAACGCGATTCTGCGAAGCAATGTGAACACTTCTCCTTCCCAGGCACAGAGAAGGTGCTAGCAGGGAATTCTCTGCCTGCCTTTCCCCAGTGCTCTGCAAGCTCTCCAGGGCAACATAAAATCTGGGGCTGTGTGCTTTCTTTCCTTCTGAACAAGTGTTAGTGTTTTCTGCACAAACGCGATTCTGCGAAGCAATGTGAACACTTCTCCTTCCCAGGCACAGAGAAGGTGCTAGCAGGGAATTCTCTGCCTGCTTTTCCCCAGTGCTCTGCAAGCTCTGCAGGGCAACATAAAATGTGGGGATCTGTGCTTTCTTTCCTTCTGAACAAGTGTTAGTGTTTTCTGCACAAACGCGATTCTGCGAAGCAATGTGAACACTTCTCCTTCCCAGGCACAGAGAAGGTGCTAGCAGGGAATTCTCTGCCTGCCTTTCCCCAGTGCTCTGCAAGCTCTCCAGGGCAACATAAAATGTGGGGCTCTGTGCTTTCTTTCCTTCTGAACAAGTGTTAGTGTTTTCTGCACAAACGCGATTCTGCGAAGCAATGTGAACACTTCTCCTTCCCAGGCACAGAGAAGGTGCTAGCAGGGAATTCTCTGCCTGCCTTTCCCCAGTGCTCTGCAAGCTCTCCAGGGCAACATAAAATCTGGGGCTCTGTGCTTTCTTTCCTTCTGAACAAGTGTTAGTGTTTTCTGCACAAACGCGATTCTGCGAAGCAATGTGAACACTTCTCCTTCCCAGGCACAGAGAAGGTGCTAGCAGGGAATTCTCTGCCTTTCTTTCCCCAGTGCTCTGCAAGCTCTCCAGGGCAACATAAAATCTGGGGCTCTGTGCTTTCTTTCCTTCTGAACAAGTGTTAGTGTTTTCTGCACAAACGCGATTCTGCGAAGCAATGTGAACACTTCTCCTTCCCAGGCACAGAGAAGGTGCTAGCAGGGAATTCTCTGCCTGCCTTTCCCCAGTGCTCTGCAAGCTCTCCAGGGCAACATAAAATGTGGGGCTCTGTGCTTTCTTTCCTTCTGAACAAGTGTTAGTGTTTTCTGCACAAACGCGATTCTGCGAAGCAATGTGAACACTTTTGCTTCCCAGGCACAGAGAAGGTGCTAGCAGGGATATCTCTGCCTGCTTTTCCCCAGTGCTCTGCAAGCTCTCCAGGGCAACATAAAATGTGGGGCTCTGTGCTTTCTTTCCTTCTGAACAAGTGTTAGTGTTTTCTGCACAAACGCGATTCTGCGAAGCAATGTGAACACTTCTCCTTCCCAGGCACAGAGAAGGTGCTAGCAGGGAATTCTCTGCCTGCCTTTCCCCAGTGCTCTGCAAGCTCTCCAGGGCAACATAAAATGTGGGGCTCTGTGCTTTCTTTCCTTCTGAACAAGTGTTAGTGTTTTCTGCACAAACGCGATTCTGCGAAGCAATGTGAACACTTCTGCTTCCCAGGCACAGAGAAGGTGCTAGCAGGGAATTCTCTGCCTTTCTTTCCCCAGTGCTCTGCAAGCTCTCCAGGGCAACATAAAATGTGGGGCTCTGTGCTTTCTTTCCTTCTGAACAAGTGTTAGTGTTTTCTGCACAAACGCGATTCTGCGAAGCAATGTGAACACTTTTGCTTCCCAGGCACAGAGAAGGTGCTAGCAGGGAATTCTCTGCCTGCTTTTCCCCAGTGCTCTGCAAGCTCTCCAGGGCAACATAAAATGTGGGGATCTGTGCTTTCTTTCCTTCTGAACAAGTGTTAGTGTTTTCTGCACAAACGCGATTCTGCGAAGCAATGTGAACACTTTTGCTTCCCAGGCACAGAGAAGGTGCTAGCAGGGAATTCTCTGCCTGCTTTTCCCCAGTGCTCTGCAAGCTCTCCAGGGCAACATAAAATCTGGGGCTCTGTGCTTTCTTTCCTTCTGAACAAGTGTTAGTGTTTTCTGCACAAACGCGATTCTGCGAAGCAATGTGAACACTTCTCCTTCCCAGGCACAGAGAAGGTGCTAGCAGGGAATTCTCTGCCTGCCTTTCCCCAGTGCTCTGCAAGCTCTCCAGGGCAACATAAAATCTGGGGCTCTGTGCTTTCTTTCCTTCTGAACAAGTGTTAGTGTTTTCTGCACAAACGCGATTCTGAGAAGCAATGTGAACACTTCTCCTTCCCAGGCACAGAGAAGGTGCTAGCAGGGAATTCTCTGCCTTTCTTTCCCCAGTGCTCTGCAAGCTCTCCAGGGCAACATAAAATCTGGGGCTCTGTGCTTTCTTTCCTTCTGAACAAGTGTTAGTGTTTTCTGCACAAACGCGATTCTGCGAAGCAATGTGAACACTTCTCCTTCCCAGGCACAGAGAAGGTGCTAGCAGGGAATTCTCTGCCTGCCTTTCCCCAGTGCTCTGCAAGCTCTCCAGGGGAACATCAAATCTGGGGCTCTGTGCTTTCTTTCCTTCTGAACAAGTGTTAGTGTTTTCTGCACAAACGCGATTCTGCGAAGCAATGTGAACACTTTTGCTTCCCAGGCACAGAGAAGGTGCTAGCAGGGAATTCTCTGCCTGCTTTTCCCCAGTGGTCTGCAAGCTCTCCAGGGCAACATAAAATGTGGGGCTCTGTGCTTTCTTTCCTTCTGAACAAGTGTTAGTGTTTTCTGCACAAACGCGATTCTGCGAAGCAATGTGAACACTTCTCCTTCCCAGGCACAGAGAAGGTGCTAGCAGGGAATTCTCTGCCTGCCTTTCCCCAGTGCTCTGCAAGCTCTCCAGGGCAACATAAAATGTGGGGCTCTGTGCTTTCTTTCCTTCTGAACAAGTGTTAGTGTTTTCTGCACAAACGCGATTCTGCGAAGCAATGTGAAGACTTCTCCTTCCCAGGCACAGAGAAGGTGCTAGCAGGGAATTCTCTGCCTTTCTTTCCCCAGTGCTCTGCAAGCTCTCCAGGGCAACATAAAATGTGGGGCTCTGTGCTTTCTTTCCTTCTGAACAAGTGTTAGTGTTTTCTGCACAAACGCGATTCTGCGAAGCAATGTGAACACTTCTCCTTCCCAGGCACAGAGAAGGTGCTAGCAGGGAATTCTCTGCCTGCCTTTCCCCAGTGCTCTGCAAGCTCTGCAGGGCAACATAAAATGTGGGGCTCTGTGCTTTCTTTCCTTCTGAACAAGTGTTAGTGTTTTCTGCACAAACGCGATTCTGAGAAGCAATGTGAACACTTCTCCTTCCCAGGCACAGAGAAGGTGCTAGCAGGGAATTCTCTGCCTTTCTTTCCCCAGTGCTCTGCAAGCTCTCCAGGGCAACATAAAATGTGGGGCTCTGTGCTTTCTTTCCTTCTGAACAAGTGTTAGTGTTTTCTGCACAAACGCGATTCTGCGAAGCAATGTGAACACTTTTGCTTCCCAGGCACAGAGAAGGTGCTAGCAGGGAATTCTCTGCCTGCCTTTCCCCAGTGCTCTGCAAGCTCTCCAGGGCAACATAAAATCTGGGGCTCTGTGCTTTCTTTCCTTCTGAACAAGTGTTAGTGTTTTCTGCACAAACGCGATTCTGCGAAGCAATGTGAACACTTTTGCTTCCCAGGCACAGAGAAGGTGCTAGCAGGGATATCTCTGCCTGCTTTTCCCCAGTGCTCTGCAAGCTCTCCAGGGCAACATAAAATGTGGGGCTCTGTGCTTTCTTTCCTTCTGAACAAGTGTTAGTGTTTTCTGCACAAACGCGATTCTGCGAAGCAATGTGAACACTTCTCCTTCCCAGGCACAGAGAAGGTGCTAGCAGGGAATTCTCTGCCTGCCTTTCCCCAGTGCTCTGCAAGCTCTGCAGGGCAACATAAAATGTGGGGCTCTGTGCTTTCTTTCCTTCTGAACAAGTGTTAGTGTTTTCTGCACAAACGCGATTCTGCGAAGCAATGTGAAGACTTTTGCTTCCCAGGCACAGAGAAGGTGCTAGCAGGGAATTCTCTGCCTGCCTTTCCCCAGTGCTCTGCAAGCTCTCCAGGGCAACATAAAATGTGGGGATCTGTGCTTTCTTTCCTTCTGAACAAGTGTTAGTGTTTTCTGCACAAACGCGATTCTGAGAAGCAATGTGAACACTTTTGCTTCCCAGGCACAGAGAAGGTGCTAGCAGGGAATTCTCTGCCTGCCTTTCCCCAGTGCTCTGCAAGCTCTGCAGGGCAACATAAAATGTGGGGCTCTGTGCTTTCTTTCCTTCTGAACAAGTGTTAGTGTTTTCTGCACAAACGCGATTCTGCGAAGCAATGTGAACACTTCTCCTTCCCAGGCACAGAGAAGGTGCTAGCAGGGAATTCTCTGCCTGCCTTTCCCCAGTGCTCTGCAAGCTCTCCAGGGCAACATAAAATCTGGGGCTCTGTGCTTTCTTTCCTTCTGAACAAGTGTTAGTGTTTTCTGCACAAACGCGATTCTGCGAAGCAATGTGAACACTTTTGCTTCCCAGGCACAGAGAAGGTGCTAGCAGGGATATCTCTGCCTGCTTTTCCCCAGTGCTCTGCAAGCTCTCCAGGGCAACATAAAATCTGGGGCTCTGTGCTTTCTTTCCTTCTGAACAAGTGTTAGTGTTTTCTGCACAAACGCGATTCTGCGAAGCAATGTGAACACTTCTCCTTCCCAGGCACAGAGAAGGTGCTAGCAGGGAATTCTCTGCCTGCCTTTCCCCAGTGCTCTGCAAGCTCTCCAGGGCAACATAAAATCTGGGGCTCTGTGCTTTCTTTCCTTCTGAACAAGTGTTAGTGTTTTCTGCACAAACGCGATTCTGCGAAGCAATGTGAACACTTTTGCTTCCCAGGCACAGAGAAGGTGCTAGCAGGGAATTCTCTGCCTGCTTTTCCCCAGTGCTCTGCAAGCTCTGCAGGGCAACATAAAATGTGGGGATCTGTGCTTTCTTTCCTTCTGAACAAGTGTTAGTGTTTTCTGCACAAACGCGATTCTGCGAAGCAATGTGAACACTTCTCCTTCCCAGGCACAGAGAAGGTGCTAGCAGGGAATTCTCTGCCTGCCTTTCCCCAGTGCTCTGCAAGCTCTCCAGGGCAACATAAAATGTGGGGCTCTGTGCTTTCTTTCCTTCTGAACAAGTGTTAGTGTTTTCTGCACAAACGCGATTCTGCGAAGCAATGTGAACACTTCTCCTTCCCAGGCACAGAGAAGGTGCTAGCAGGGAATTCTCTGCCTGCCTTTCCCCAGTGCTCTGCAAGCTCTGCAGGGCAACATAAAATGTGGGGCTCTGTGCTTTCTTTCCTTCTGAACAAGTGTTAGTGTTTTCTGCACAAACGCGATTCTGCGAAGCAATGTGAACACTTCTCCTTCCCAGGCACAGAGAAGGTGCTAGCAGGGAATTCTCTGCCTGCCTTTCCCCAGTGCTCTGCAAGCTCTCCAGGGCAACATAAAATGTGGGGCTCTGTGCTTTCTTTCCTTCTGAACAAGTGTTAGTGTTTTCTGCACAAACGCGATTCTGCGAAGCAATGTGAACACTTCTCCTTCCCAGGCACAGAGAAGGTGCTAGCAGGGAATTCTCTGCCTGCCTTTCCCCAGTGCTCTGCAAGCTCTCCAGGGGAACATAAAATGTGGGGCTCTGTGCTTTCTTTCCTTCTGAACAAGTGTTAGTGTTTTCTGCACAAACGCGATTCTGCGAAGCAATGTGAACACTTCTCCTTCCCAGGCACAGAGAAGGTGCTAGCAGGGAATTCTCTGCCTGCCTTTCCCCAGTGCTCTGCAAGCTCTCCAGGGCAACATAAAATGTGGGGCTCTGTGCTTTCTTTCCTTCTGAACAAGTGTTAGTGTTTTCTGCACAAACGCGATTCTGCGAAGCAATGTGAGCACTTTTGCTTCCCAGGCACAGAGAAGGTGCTAGCAGGGATATCTCTGCCTGCTTTTCCCCAGTGCTCTGCAAGCTCTCCAGGGCAACATAAAATCTGGGGCTCTGTGCTTTCTTTCCTTCTGAACAAGTGTTAGTGTTTTCTGCACAAACGCGATTCTGCGAAGCAATGTGAACACTTCTCCTTCCCAGGCACAGAGAAGGTGCTAGCAGGGAATTCTCTGCCTGCCTTTCCCCAGTGCTCTGCAAGCTCTCCAGGGCAACATCAAATCTGGGGCTCTGTGCTTTCTTTCCTTCTGAACAAGTGTTAGTGTTTTCTGCACAAACGCGATTCTGAGAAGCAATGTGAACACTTCTGCTTCCCAGGCACAGAGAAGGTGCTAGCAGGGAATTCTCTGCCTGCTTTTCCCCAGTGCTCTGCAAGCTCTCCAGGGCAACATAAAATCTGGGGCTCTGTGCTTTCTTTCCTTCTGAACAAGTGTTAGTGTTTTCTGCACAAACGCGATTCTGCGAAGCAATGTGAACACTTTTGCTTCCCAGGCACAGAGAAGGTGCTAGCAGGGAATTCTCTGCCTGCTTTTCCCCAGTGCTCTGCAAGCTCTCCAGGGCAACATAAAATGTGGGGCTCTGTGCTTTCTTTCCTTCTGAACAAGTGTTAGTGTTTTCTGCACAAACGCGATTCTGCGAAGCAATGTGAACACTTCTCCTTCCCAGGCACAGAGAAGGTGCTAGCAGGGAATTCTCTGCCTTTCTTTCCCCAGTGCTCTGCAAGCTCTCCAGGGCAACATAAAATGTGGGGCTCTGTGCTTTCTTTCCTTCTGAACAAGTGTTAGTGTTTTCTGCACAAACGCGATTCTGCGAAGCAATGTGAACACTTCTCCTTCCCAGGCACAGAGAAGGTGCTAGCAGGGAATTCTCTGCCTTTCTTTCCCCAGTGCTCTGCAAGCTCTCCAGGGCAACATAAAATCTGGGGCTCTGTGCTTTCTTTCCTTCTGAACAAGTGTTAGTGTTTTCTGCACAAACGCGATTCTGCGAAGCAATGTGAACACTTCTCCTTCCCAGGCACAGAGAAGGTGCTAGCAGGGAATTCTCTGCCTTTCTTTCCCCAGTGCTCTGCAAGCTCTCCAGGGCAACATAAAATGTGGGGCTCTGTGCTTTCTTTCCTTCTGAACAAGTGTTAGTGTTTTCTGCACAAACGCGATTCTGCGAAGCAATGTGAACACTTTTGCTTCCCAGGCACAGAGAAGGTGCTAGCAGGGAATTCTCTGCCTGCCTTTCCCCAGTGCTCTGCAAGCTCTCCAGGGCAACATAAAATCTGGGGCTCTGTGCTTTCTTTCCTTCTGAACAAGTGTTAGTGTTTTCTGCACAAACGCGATTCTGCGAAGCCATGTGAACACTTCTCCTTCCCAGGCACAGAGAAGGTGCTAGCAGGGAATTCTCTGCCTGCCTTTCCCCAGTGCTCTGCAAGCTCTCCAGGGCAACATAAAATGTGGGGCTCTGTGCTTTCTTTCCTTCTGAACAAGTGTTAGTGTTTTCTGCACAAACGCGATTCTGAGAAGCAATGTGAACACTTCTCCTTCCCAGGCACAGAGAAGGTGCTAGCAGGGAATTCTCTGCCTGCCTTTCCCCAGTGCTCTGCAAGCTCTCCAGGGCAACAGCAAATCTGGGGCTCTGTGCTTTCTTTCCTTCTGAACAAGTGTTAGTGTTTTCTGCACAAACGCGATTCTTCGAAGCAATGTGAACACTTCTCCTTCCCAGGCACAGAGAAGGTGCTAGCAGGGAATTCTCTGCCTGCCTTTCCCCAGTGCTCTGCAAGCTCTCCAGGGCAACATAAAATCTGGGGCTCTGTGCTTTCTTTCCTTCTGAACAAGTGTTAGTGTTTTCTGCACAAACGCGATTCTGCGAAGCAATGTGAACACTTCTCCTTCCCAGGCACAGAGAAGGTGCTAGCAGGGAATTCTCTGCCTTTCTTTCCCCAGTGCTCTGCAAGCTCTCCAGGGCAACATAAAATGTGGGGCTCTGTGCTTTCTTTCCTTCTGAACAAGTGTTAGTGTTTTCTGCACAAACGCGATTCTGCGAAGCAATGTGAACACTTCTCCTTCCCAGGCACAGAGAAGGTGCTAGCAGGGAATTCTCTGCCTGCCTTTCCCCAGTGCTCTGCAAGCTCTCCAGGGCAACATAAAATCTGGGGCTCTGTGCTTTCTTTCCTTCTGAACAAGTGTTAGTGTTTTCTGCACAAACGCGATTCTGCGAAGCAATGTGAGCACTTCTCCTTCCCAGGCACAGAGAAGGTGCTAGCAGGGAATTCTCTGCCTGCCTTTCCCCAGTGCTCTGCAAGCTCTCCAGGGCAACATAAAATGTGGGGCTCTGTGCTTTCTTTCCTTCTGAACAAGTGTTAGTGTTTTCTGCACAAACGCGATTCTGCGAAGCAATGTGAACACTTTTGCTTCCCAGGCACAGAGAAGGTGCTAGCAGGGAATTCTCTGCCTGCTTTTCCCCAGTGCTCTGCAAGCTCTCCAGGGCAACATAAAATGTGGGGCTCTGTGCTTTCTTTCCTTCTGAACAAGTGTTAGTGTTTTCTGCACAAACGCGATTCTGCGAAGCAATGTGAACGCTTCTCCTTCCCAGGCACAGAGAAGGTGCTAGCAGGGAATTCTCTGCCTGCCTTTCCCCAGTGCTCTGCAAGCTCTCCAGGGCAACATAAAATGTGGGGCTCTGTGCTTTCTTTCCTTCTGAACAAGTGTTAGTGTTTTCTGCACAAACGCGATTCTGCGAAGCAATGTGAACGCTTCTCCTTCCCAGGCACAGAGAAGGTGCTAGCAGGGAATTCTCTGCCTGCCTTTCCCCAGTGCTCTGCAAGCTCTCCAGGGCAACAGCAAATCTGGGGCTCTGTGCTTTCTTTCCTTCTGAACAAGTGTTAGTGTTTTCTGCACAAACGCGATTCTGCGAAGCAATGTGAACACTTTTGCTTCCCAGGCACAGAGAAGGTGCTAGCAGGGAATTCTCTGCCTGCCTTTCCCCAGTGCTCTGCAAGCTCTCCAGGGCAACATAAAATGTGGGGCTCTGTGCTTTCTTTCCTTCTGAACAAGTGTTAGTGTTTTCTGCACAAACGCGATTCTGCGAAGCAATGTGAACACTTTTGCTTCCCAGGCACAGAGAAGGTGCTAGCAGGGAATTCTCTGCCTGCTTTTCCCCAGTGCTCTGCAAGCTCTCCAGGGCAACATAAAATGTGGGGCTCTGTGCTTTCTTTCCTTCTGAACAAGTGTTAGTGTTTTCTGCACAAACGCGATTCTGCGAAGCAATGTGAACACTTCTCCTTCCCAGGCACAGAGAAGGTGCTAGCAGGGAATTCTCTGCCTGCCTTTCCCCAGTGCTCTGCAAGCTCTCCAGGGCAACATAAAATGTGGGGCTCTGTGCTTTCTTTCCTTCTGAACAAGTGTTAGTGTTTTCTGCACAAACGCGATTCTGCGAAGCAATGTGAACACTTCTCCTTCCCAGGCACAGAGAAGGTGCTAGCAGGGAATTCTCTGCCTTTCTTTCCCCAGTGCTCTGCAAGCTCTCCAGGGCAACATAAAATGTGGGGCTCTGTGCTTTCTTTCCTTCTGAACAAGTGTTAGTGTTTTCTGCACAAACGCGATTCTGCGAAGCAATGTGAACACTTCTCCTTCCCAGGCACAGAGAAGGTGCTAGCAGGGAATTCTCTGCCTTTCTTTCCCCAGTGCTCTGCAAGCTCTCCAGGGCAACATAAAATGTGGGGCTCTGTGCTTTCTTTCCTTCTGAACAAGTGTTAGTGTTTTCTGCACAAACGCGATTCTGCGAAGCAATGTGAACACTTCTCCTTCCCAGGCACAGAGAAGGTGCTAGCAGGGAATTCTCTGCCTGCCTTTCCCCAGTGCTCTGCAAGCTCTCCAGGGCAACATCAAATCTGGGGCTCTGTGCTTTCTTTCCTTCTGAACAAGTGTTAGTGTTTTCTGCACAAACGCGATTCTGCGAAGCAATGTGAACACTTTTGCTTCCCAGGCACAGAGAAGGTGCTAGCAGGGATATCTCTGCCTGCTTTTCCCCAGTGCTCTGCAAGCTCTCCAGGGGAACATAAAATGTGGGGCTCTGTGCTTTCTTTCCTTCTGAACAAGTGTTAGTGTTTTCTGCACAAACGCGATTCTGCGAAGCAATGTGAACACTTTTGCTTCCCAGGCACAGAGAAGGTGCTAGCAGGGAATTCTCTGCCTGCCTTTCCCCAGTGCTCTGCAAGCTCTCCAGGGCAACATAAAATGTGGGGCTCTGTGCTTTCTTTCCTTCTGAACAAGTGTTAGTGTTTTCTGCACAAACGCGATTCTGAGAAGCAATGTGAACACTTCTCCTTCCCAGGCACAGAGAAGGTGCTAGCAGGGAATTCTCTGCCTGCCTTTCCCCAGTGCTCTGCAAGCTCTCCAGGGGAACATAAAATGTGGGGCTCTGTGCTTTCTTTCCTTCTGAACAAGTGTTAGTGTTTTCTGCACAAACGCGATTCTGCGAAGCAATGTGAACACTTCTCCTTCCCAGGCACAGAGAAGGTGCTAGCAGGGAATTCTCTGCCTTTCTTTCCCCAGTGCTCTGCAAGCTCTGCAGGGCAACATAAAATGTGGGGCTCTGTGCTTTCTTTCCTTCTGAACAAGTGTTAGTGTTTTCTGCACAAACGCGATTCTGCGAAGCAATGTGAACACTTCTCCTTCCCAGGCACAGAGAAGGTGCTAGCAGGGAATTCTCTGCCTGCCTTTCCCCAGTGCTCTGCAAGCTCTCCAGGGCAACATAAAATGTGGGGCTCTGTGCTTTCTTTCCTTCTGAACAAGTGTTAGTGTTTTCTGCACAAACGCGATTCTGCGAAGCAATGTGAACACTTCTCCTTCCCAGGCACAGAGAAGGTGCTAGCAGGGATATCTCTGCCTGCTTTTCCCCAGTGCTCTGCAAGCTCTCCAGGGCAACAGAAAATCTGGGGCTCTGTGCTTTCTTTCCTTCTGAACAAGTGTTAGTGTTTTCTGCACAAACGCGATTCTGCGAAGCAATGTGAACACTTTTGCTTCCCAGGCACAGAGAAGGTGCTAGCAGGGAATTCTCTGCCTGCCTTTCCCCAGTGCTCTGCAAGCTCTCCAGGGCAACATAAAATGTGGGGCTCTGTGCTTTCTTTCCTTCTGAACAAGTGTTAGTGTTTTCTGCACAAACGCGATTCTGCGAAGCAATGTGAACACTTTTGCTTCCCAGGCACAGAGAAGGTGCTAGCAGGGAATTCTCTGCCTGCCTTTCCCCAGTGCTCTGCAAGCTCTCCAGGGCAACATCAAATCTGGGGCTCTGTGCTTTCTTTCCTTCTGAACAAGTGTTAGTGTTTTCTGCACAAACGCGATTCTGAGAAGCAATGTGAACACTTCTGCTTCCCAGGCACAGAGAAGGTGCTAGCAGGGAATTCTCTGCCTGCTTTTCCCCAGTGCTCTGCAAGCTCTCCAGGGCAACATAAAATCTGGGGCTCTGTGCTTTCTTTCCTTCTGAACAAGTGTTAGTGTTTTCTGCACAAACGCGATTCTGCGAAGCAATGTGAACACTTTTGCTTCCCAGGCACAGAGAAGGTGCTAGCAGGGAATTCTCTGCCTGCTTTTCCCCAGTGCTCTGCAAGCTCTGCAGGGCAACATAAAATGTGGGGATCTGTGCTTTCTTTCCTTCTGAACAAGTGTTAGTGTTTTCTGCACAAACGCGATTCTGCGAAGCAATGTGAACACTTCTCCTTCCCAGGCACAGAGAAGGTGCTAGCAGGGAATTCTCTGCCTGCCTTTCCCCAGTGCTCTGCAAGCTCTGCAGGGCAACATAAAATGTGGGGCTCTGTGCTTTCTTTCCTTCTGAACAAGTGTTAGTGTTTTCTGCACAAACGCGATTCTGCGAAGCAATGTGAACACTTCTCCTTCCCAGGCACAGAGAAGGTGCTAGCAGGGAATTCTCTGCCTGCCTTTCCCCAGTGCTCTGCAAGCTCTCCAGGGCAACATAAAATGTGGGGCTCTGTGCTTTCTTTCCTTCTGAACAAGTGTTAGTGTTTTCTGCACAAACGCGATTCTGCGAAGCAATGTGAACACTTCTCCTTCCCAGGCACAGAGAAGGTGCTAGCAGGGAATTCTCTGCCTTTCTTTCCCCAGTGCTCTGCAAGCTCTCCAGGGCAACATAAAATGTGGGGCTCTGTGCTTTCTTTCCTTCTGAACAAGTGTTAGTGTTTTCTGCACAAACGCGATTCTGCGAAGCAATGTGAACACTTCTCCTTCCCAGGCACAGAGAAGGTGCTAGCAGGGAATTCTCTGCCTTTCTTTCCCCAGTGCTCTGCAAGCTCTCCAGGGCAACATAAAATGTGGGGCTCTGTGCTTTCTTTCCTTCTGAACAAGTGTTAGTGTTTTCTGCACAAACGCGATTCTGCGAAGCAATGTGAACACTTCTCCTTCCCAGGCACAGAGAAGGTGCTAGCAGGGAATTCTCTGCCTGCCTTTCCCCAGTGCTCTGCAAGCTCTCCAGGGCAACATAAAATGTGGGGCTCTGTGCTTTCTTTCCTTCTGAACAAGTGTTAGTGTTTTCTGCACAAACGCGATTCTGCGAAGCAATGTGAACACTTCTCCTTCCCAGGCACAGAGAAGGTGCTAGCAGGGAATTCTCTGCCTGCCTTTCCCCAGTGCTCTGCAAGCTCTGCAGGGCAACATAAAATGTGGGGCTCTGTGCTTTCTTTCCTTCTGAACAAGTGTTAGTGTTTTCTGCACAAACGCGATTCTGCGAAGCAATGTGAACACTTTTGCTTCCCAGGCACAGAGAAGGTGCTAGCAGGGAATTCTCTGCCTGCCTTTCCCCAGTGCTCTGCAAGCTCTCCAGGGGAACATAAAATGTGGGGCTCTGTGCTTTCTTTCCTTCTGAACAAGTGTTAGTGTTTTCTGCACAAACGCGATTCTGCGAAGCAATGTGAACACTTCTCCTTCCCAGGCACAGAGAAGGTGCTAGCAGGGAATTCTCTGCCTGCCTTTCCCCAGTGCTCTGCAAGCTCTCCAGGGCAACATAAAATGTGGGGCTCTGTGCTTTCTTTCCTTCTGAACAAGTGTTAGTGTTTTCTGCACAAACGCGATTCTGAGAAGCAATGTGAACACTTCTCCTTCCCAGGCACAGAGAAGGTGCTAGCAGGGAATTCTCTGCCTGCCTTTCCCCAGTGCTCTGCAAGCTCTCCAGGGGAACATAAAATGTGGGGCTCTGTGCTTTCTTTCCTTCTGAACAAGTGTTAGTGTTTTCTGCACAAACGCGATTCTGCGAAGCAATGTGAACACTTCTCCTTCCCAGGCACAGAGAAGGTGCTAGCAGGGAATTCTCTGCCTTTCTTTCCCCAGTGCTCTGCAAGCTCTGCAGGGCAACATAAAATGTGGGGCTCTGTGCTTTCTTTCCTTCTGAACAAGTGTTAGTGTTTTCTGCACAAACGCGATTCTGCGAAGCAATGTGAACACTTCTCCTTCCCAGGCACAGAGAAGGTGCTAGCAGGGAATTCTCTGCCTGCCTTTCCCCAGTGCTCTGCAAGCTCTCCAGGGCAACATAAAATGTGGGGCTCTGTGCTTTCTTTCCTTCTGAACAAGTGTTAGTGTTTTCTGCACAAACGCGATTCTGCGAAGCAATGTGAACACTTTTGCTTCCCAGGCACAGAGAAGGTGCTAGCAGGGATATCTCTGCCTGCTTTTCCCCAGTGCTCTGCAACCTCTCCAGGGCAACATAAAATGTGGGGCTCTGTGCTTTCTTTCCTTCTGAACAAGTGTTAGTGTTTTCTGCACAAACGCGATTCTGCGAAGCAATGTGAACGCTTCTCCTTCCCAGGCACAGAGAAGGTGCTAGCAGGGAATTCTCTGCCTGCCTTTCCCCAGTGCTCTGCAAGCTCTCCAGGGCAACAGCAAATCTGGGGCTCTGTGCTTTCTTTCCTTCTGAACAAGTGTTAGTGTTTTCTGCACAAACGCGATTCTGCGAAGCAATGTGAACACTTTTGCTTCCCAGGCACAGAGAAGGTGCTAGCAGGGAATTCTCTGCCTGCCTTTCCCCAGTGCTCTGCAAGCTCTCCAGGGCAACATAAAATGTGGGGCTCTGTGCTTTCTTTCCTTCTGAACAAGTGTTAGTGTTTTCTGCACAAACGCGATTCTGCGAAGCAATGTGAACACTTTTGCTTCCCAGGCACAGAGAAGGTGCTAGCAGGGAATTCTCTGCCTGCTTTTCCCCAGTGCTCTGCAAGCTCTCCAGGGCAACATAAAATGTGGGGCTCTGTGCTTTCTTTCCTTCTGAACAAGTGTTAGTGTTTTCTGCACAAACGCGATTCTGCGAAGCAATGTGAACACTTCTCCTTCCCAGGCACAGAGAAGGTGCTAGCAGGGAATTCTCTGCCTGCCTTTCCCCAGTGCTCTGCAAGCTCTGCAGGGCAACATAAAATGTGGGGCTCTGTGCTTTCTTTCCTTCTGAACAAGTGTTAGTGTTTTCTGCACAAACGCGATTCTGCGAAGCAATGTGAACACTTCTCCTTCCCAGGCACAGAGAAGGTGCTAGCAGGGAATTCTCTGCCTTTCTTTCCCCAGTGCTCTGCAAGCTCTCCAGGGCAACATAAAATGTGGGGCTCTGTGCTTTCTTTCCTTCTGAACAAGTGTTAGTGTTTTCTGCACAAACGCGATTCTGCGAAGCAATGTGAACACTTCTCCTTCCCAGGCACAGAGAAGGTGCTAGCAGGGAATTCTCTGCCTTTCTTTCCCCAGTGCTCTGCAAGCTCTCCAGGGCAACATAAAATGTGGGGCTCTGTGCTTTCTTTCCTTCTGAACAAGTGTTAGTGTTTTCTGCACAAACGCGATTCTGCGAAGCAATGTGAACACTTCTCCTTCCCAGGCACAGAGAAGGTGCTAGCAGGGAATTCTCTGCCTGCCTTTCCCCAGTGCTCTGCAAGCTCTCCAGGGCAACATAAAATGTGGGGCTCTGTGCTTTCTTTCCTTCTGAACAAGTGTTAGTGTTTTCTGCACAAACGCGATTCTGCGAAGCAATGTGAACACTTCTCCTTCCCAGGCACAGAGAAGGTGCTAGCAGGGAATTCTCTGCCTGCCTTTCCCCAGTGCTCTGCAAGCTCTGCAGGGCAACATAAAATGTGGGGCTCTGTGCTTTCTTTCCTTCTGAACAAGTGTTAGTGTTTTCTGCACAAACGCGATTCTGCGAAGCAATGTGAACACTTCTCCTTCCCAGGCACAGAGAAGGTGCTAGCAGGGAATTCTCTGCCTTTCTTTCCCCAGTGCTCTGCAAGCTCTCCAGGGCAACATAAAATGTGGGGCTCTGTGCTTTCTTTCCTTCTGAACAAGTGTTAGTGTTTTCTGCACAAACGCGATTCTGCGAAGCAATGTGAACACTTTTGCTTCCCAGGCACAGAGAAGGTGCTAGCAGGGAATTCTCTGCCTGCCTTTCCCCAGTGCTCTGCAAGCTCTCCAGGGCAACATAAAATGTGGGGCTCTGTGCTTTCTTTCCTTCTGAACAAGTGTTAGTGTTTTCTGCACAAACGCGATTCTGCGAAGCAATGTGAACACTTTTGCTTCCCAGGCACAGAGAAGGTGCTAGCAGGGATATCTCTGCCTGCTTTTCCCCAGTGCTCTGCAAGCTCTCCAGGGCAACATAAAATGTGGGGCTCTGTGCTTTCTTTCCTTCTGAACAAGTGTTAGTGTTTTCTGCACAAACGCGATTCTGCGAAGCAATGTGAACGCTTCTCCTTCCCAGGCACAGAGAAGGTGCTAGCAGGGAATTCTCTGCCTGCCTTTCCCCAGTGCTCTGCAAGCTCTCCAGGGCAACAGCAAATCTGGGGCTCTGTGCTTTCTTTCCTTCTGAACAAGTGTTAGTGTTTTCTGCACAAACGCGATTCTGCGAAGCAATGTGAACACTTTTGCTTCCCAGGCACAGAGAAGGTGCTAGCAGGGAATTCTCTGCCTGCCTTTCCCCAGTGCTCTGCAAGCTCTCCAGGGCAACATAAAATGTGGGGCTCTGTGCTTTCTTTCCTTCTGAACAAGTGTTAGTGTTTTCTGCACAAACGCGATTCTGCGAAGCAATGTGAACACTTCTCCTTCCCAGGCACAGAGAAGGTGCTAGCAGGGAATTCTCTGCCTGCCTTTCCCCAGTGCTCTGCAAGCTCTGCAGGGCAACATAAAATGTGGGGCTCTGTGCTTTCTTTCCTTCTGAACAAGTGTTAGTGTTTTCTGCACAAACGCGATTCTGCGAAGCAATGTGAACACTTTTGCTTCCCAGGCACAGAGAAGGTGCTAGCAGGGATATCTCTGCCTGCTTTTCCCCAGTGCTCTGCAAGCTCTCCAGGGGAACATAAAATGTGGGGCTCTGTGCTTTCTTTCCTTCTGAACAAGTGTTAGTGTTTTCTGCACAAACGCGATTCTGCGAAGCAATGTGAACACTTCTCCTTCCCAGGCACAGAGAAGGTGCTAGCAGGGAATTCTCTGCCTGCCTTTCCCCAGTGCTCTGCAAGCTCTCCAGGGCAACATAAAATGTGGGGCTCTGTGCTTTCTTTCCTTCTGAACAAGTGTTAGTGTTTTCTGCACAAACGCGATTCTGAGAAGCAATGTGAACACTTCTCCTTCCCAGGCACAGAGAAGGTGCTAGCAGGGAATTCTCTGCCTGCCTTTCCCCAGTGCTCTGCAAGCTCTCCAGGGGAACATAAAATGTGGGGCTCTGTGCTTTCTTTCCTTCTGAACAAGTGTTAGTGTTTTCTGCACAAACGCGATTCTGCGAAGCAATGTGAACACTTTTGCTTCCCAGGCACAGAGAAGGTGCTAGCAGGGAATTCTCTGCCTTTCTTTCCCCAGTGCTCTGCAAGCTCTGCAGGGCAACATAAAATCTGGGGCTCTGTGCTTTCTTTCCTTCTGAACAAGTGTTAGTGTTTTCTGCACAAACGCGATTCTGCGAAGCAATGTGAACACTTCTCCTTCCCAGGCACAGAGAAGGTGCTAGCAGGGAATTCTCTGCCTGCCTTTCCCCAGTGCTCTGCAAGCTCTCCAGGGCAACATAAAATGTGGGGCTCTGTGCTTTCTTTCCTTCTGAACAAGTGTTAGTGTTTTCTGCACAAACGCGATTCTGCGAAGCAATGTGAACACTTCTCCTTCCCAGGCACAGAGAAGGTGCTAGCAGGGATATCTCTGCCTGCTTTTCCCCAGTGCTCTGCAAGCTCTCCAGGGCAACAGAAAATCTGGGGCTCTGTGCTTTCTTTCCTTCTGAACAAGTGTTAGTGTTTTCTGCACAAACGCGATTCTGCGAAGCAATGTGAACACTTTTGCTTCCCAGGCACAGAGAAGGTGCTAGCAGGGAATTCTCTGCCTGCCTTTCCCCAGTGCTCTGCAAGCTCTGCAGGGCAACATAAAATGTGGGGCTCTGTGCTTTCTTTCCTTCTGAACAAGTGTTAGTGTTTTCTGCACAAACGCGATTCTGCGAAGCAATGTGAACACTTTTGCTTCCCAGGCACAGAGAAGGTGCTAGCAGGGAATTCTCTGCCTGCCTTTCCCCAGTGCTCTGCAAGCTCTCCAGGGCAACATCAAATCTGGGGCTCTGTGCTTTCTTTCCTTCTGAACAAGTGTTAGTGTTTTCTGCACAAACGCGATTCTGCGAAGCAATGTGAACACTTTTGCTTCCCAGGCACAGAGAAGGTGCTAGCAGGGAATTCTCTGCCTGCTTTTCCCCAGTGCTCTGCAAGCTCTCCAGGGCAACATAAAATGTGGGGATCTGTGCTTTCTTTCCTTCTGAACAAGTGTTAGTGTTTTCTGCACAAACGCGATTCTGCGAAGCAATGTGAACACTTCTCCTTCCCAGGCACAGAGAAGGTGCTAGCAGGGAATTCTCTGCCTGCCTTTCCCCAGTGCTCTGCAAGCTCTCCAGGGCAACATAAAATGTGGGGCTCTGTGCTTTCTTTCCTTCTGAACAAGTGTTAGTGTTTTCTGCACAAACGCGATTCTGCGAAGCAATGTGAACACTTCTCCTTCCCAGGCACAGAGAAGGTGCTAGCAGGGAATTCTCTGCCTGCCTTTCCCCAGTGCTCTGCAAGCTCTCCAGGGCAACATAAAATGTGGGGCTCTGTGCTTTCTTTCCTTCTGAACAAGTGTTAGTGTTTTCTGCACAAACGCGATTCTGCGAAGCAATGTGAACACTTCTCCTTCCCAGGCACAGAGAAGGTGCTAGCAGGGAATTCTCTGCCTTTCTTTCCCCAGTGCTCTGCAAGCTCTCCAGGGCAACATAAAATGTGGGGCTCTGTGCTTTCTTTCCTTCTGAACAAGTGTTAGTGTTTTCTGCACAAACGCGATTCTGCGAAGCAATGTGAACACTTCTCCTTCCCAGGCACAGAGAAGGTGCTAGCAGGGAATTCTCTGCCTTTCTTTCCCCAGTGCTCTGCAAGCTCTGCAGGGCAACATAAAATGTGGGGCTCTGTGCTTTCTTTCCTTCTGAACAAGTGTTAGTGTTTTCTGCACAAACGCGATTCTGCGAAGCAATGTGAACACTTCTCCTTCCCAGGCACAGAGAAGGTGCTAGCAGGGAATTCTCTGCCTGCCTTTCCCCAGTGCTCTGCAAGCTCTCCAGGGCAACATAAAATGTGGGGCTCTGTGCTTTCTTTCCTTCTGAACAAGTGTTAGTGTTTTCTGCACAAACGCGATTCTGCGAAGCAATGTGAACACTTCTCCTTCCCAGGCACAGAGAAGGTGCTAGCAGGGAATTCTCTGCCTGCCTTTCCCCAGTGCTCTGCAAGCTCTGCAGGGCAACATAAAATGTGGGGCTCTGTGCTTTCTTTCCTTCTGAACAAGTGTTAGTGTTTTCTGCACAAACGCGATTCTGCGAAGCAATGTGAACACTTTTGCTTCCCAGGCACAGAGAAGGTGCTAGCAGGGATATCTCTGCCTGCTTTTCCCCAGTGCTCTGCAAGCTCTCCAGGGGAACATAAAATGTGGGGCTCTGTGCTTTCTTTCCTTCTGAACAAGTGTTAGTGTTTTCTGCACAAACGCGATTCTGCGAAGCAATGTGAACACTTCTCCTTCCCAGGCACAGAGAAGGTGCTAGCAGGGAATTCTCTGCCTGCCTTTCCCCAGTGCTCTGCAAGCTCTCCAGGGCAACATAAAATGTGGGGCTCTGTGCTTTCTTTCCTTCTGAACAAGTGTTAGTGTTTTCTGCACAAACGCGATTCTGAGAAGCAATGTGAACACTTCTCCTTCCCAGGCACAGAGAAGGTGCTAGCAGGGAATTCTCTGCCTGCCTTTCCCCAGTGCTCTGCAAGCTCTCCAGGGGAACATAAAATGTGGGGCTCTGTGCTTTCTTTCCTTCTGAACAAGTGTTAGTGTTTTCTGCACAAACGCGATTCTGCGAAGCAATGTGAACACTTCTCCTTCCCAGGCACAGAGAAGGTGCTAGCAGGGAATTCTCTGCCTTTCTTTCCCCAGTGCTCTGCAAGCTCTGCAGGGCAACATAAAATGTGGGGCTCTGTGCTTTCTTTCCTTCTGAACAAGTGTTAGTGTTTTCTGCACAAACACGATTCTGCGAAGCAATGTGAACACTTCTCCTTCCCAGGCACAGAGAAGGTGCTAGCAGGGAATTCTCTGCCTGCCTTTCCCCAGTGCTCTGCAAGCTCTCCAGGGCAACATAAAATGTGGGGCTCTGTGCTTTCTTTCCTTCTGAACAAGTGTTAGTGTTTTCTGCACAAACGCGATTCTGCGAAGCAATGTGAACACTTCTCCTTCCCAGGCACAGAGAAGGTGCTAGCAGGGATATCTCTGCCTGCTTTTCCCCAGTGCTCTGCAAGCTCTCCAGGGCAACATAAAATGTGGGGCTCTGTGCTTTCTTTCCTTCTGAACAAGTGTTAGTGTTTTCTGCACAAACGCGATTCTGCGAAGCAATGTGAACACTTCTCCTTCCCAGGCACAGAGAAGGTGCTAGCAGGGAATTCTCTGCCTGCCTTTCCCCAGTGCTCTGCAAGCTCTGCAGGGCAACATAAAATGTGGGGCTCTGTGCTTTCTTTCCTTCTGAACAAGTGTTAGTGTTTTCTGCACAAACGCGATTCTGCGAAGCAATGTGAACACTTTTGCTTCCCAGGCACAGAGAAGGTGCTAGCAGGGAATTCTCTGCCTGCCTTTCCCCAGTGCTCTGCAAGCTCTCCAGGGCAACATAAAATGTGGGGCTCTGTGCTTTCTTTCCTTCTGAACAAGTGTTAGTGTTTTCTGCACAAACGCGATTCTGAGAAGCAATGTGAACACTTCTGCTTCCCAGGCACAGAGAAGGTGCTAGCAGGGAATTCTCTGCCTGCTTTTCCCCAGTGCTCTGCAAGCTCTCCAGGGCAACATAAAATCTGGGGCTCTGTGCTTTCTTTCCTTCTGAACAAGTGTTAGTGTTTTCTGCACAAACGCGATTCTGCGAAGCAATGTGAACACTTTTGCTTCCCAGGCACAGAGAAGGTGCTAGCAGGGAATTCTCTGCCTGCTTTTCCCCAGTGCTCTGCAAGCTCTCCAGGGCAACATAAAATGTGGGGATCTGTGCTTTCTTTCCTTCTGAACAAGTGTTAGTGTTTTCTGCACAAACGCGATTCTGCGAAGCAATGTGAACACTTCTCCTTCCCAGGCACAGAGAAGGTGCTAGCAGGGAATTCTCTGCCTGCCTTTCCCCAGTGCTCTGCAAGCTCTGCAGGGCAACATAAAATGTGGGGCTCTGTGCTTTCTTTCCTTCTGAACAAGTGTTAGTGTTTTCTGCACAAACGCGATTCTGCGAAGCAATGTGAACACTTCTCCTTCCCAGGCACAGAGAAGGTGCTAGCAGGGAATTCTCTGCCTTTCTTTCCCCAGTGCTCTGCAAGCTCTCCAGGGCAACATAAAATGTGGGGCTCTGTGCTTTCTTTCCTTCTGAACAAGTGTTAGTGTTTTCTGCACAAACGCGATTCTGCGAAGCAATGTGAACACTTTTGCTTCCCAGGCACAGAGAAGGTGCTAGCAGGGAATTCTCTGCCTGCCTTTCCCCAGTGCTCTGCAAGCTCTCCAGGGCAACATAAAATGTGGGGCTCTGTGCTTTCTTTCCTTCTGAACAAGTGTTAGTGTTTTCTGCACAAACGCGATTCTGCGAAGCAATGTGAACACTTTTGCTTCCCAGGCACAGAGAAGGTGCTAGCAGGGATATCTCTGCCTGCTTTTCCCCAGTGCTCTGCAACCTCTCCAGGGCAACATAAAATGTGGGGCTCTGTGCTTTCTTTCCTTCTGAACAAGTGTTAGTGTTTTCTGCACAAACGCGATTCTGCGAAGCAATGTGAACACTTCTCCTTCCCAGGCACAGAGAAGGTGCTAGCAGGGAATTCTCTGCCTGCCTTTCCCCAGTGCTCTGCAAGCTCTCCAGGGCAACATAAAATGTGGGGCTCTGTGCTTTCTTTCCTTCTGAACAAGTGTTAGTGTTTTCTGCACAAACGCGATTCTGCGAAGCAATGTGAACACTTCTCCTTCCCAGGCACAGAGAAGGTGCTAGCAGGGAATTCTCTGCCTGCCTTTCCCCAGTGCTCTGCAAGCTCTCCAGGGCAACATAAAATGTGGGGCTCTGTGCTTTCTTTCCTTCTGAACAAGTGTTAGTGTTTTCTGCACAAACGCGATTCTGCGAAGCAATGTGAACACTTCTCCTTCCCAGGCACAGAGAAGGTGCTAGCAGGGAATTCTCTGCCTGCCTTTCCCCAGTGCTCTGCAAGCTCTCCAGGGGAACATAAAATGTGGGGCTCTGTGCTTTCTTTCCTTCTGAACAAGTGTTAGTGTTTTCTGCACAAACGCGATTCTGCGAAGCAATGTGAACACTTCTCCTTCCCAGGCACAGAGAAGGTGCTAGCAGGGAATTCTCTGCCTTTCTTTCCCCAGTGCTCTGCAAGCTCTCCAGGGCAACATAAAATGTGGGGCTCTGTGCTTTCTTTCCTTCTGAACAAGTGTTAGTGTTTTCTGCACAAACGCGATTCTGCGAAGCAATGTGAACACTTCTCCTTCCCAGGCACAGAGAAGGTGCTAGCAGGGAATTCTCTGCCTGCCTTTCCCCAGTGCTCTGCAAGCTCTCCAGGGCAACATAAAATGTGGGGCTCTGTGCTTTCTTTCCTTCTGAACAAGTGTTAGTGTTTTCTGCACAAACGCGATTCTGCGAAGCAATGTGAACACTTCTCCTTCCCAGGCACAGAGAAGGTGCTAGCAGGGAATTCTCTGCCTGCCTTTCCCCAGTGCTCTGCAAGCTCTGCAGGGCAACATAAAATGTGGGGCTCTGTGCTTTCTTTCCTTCTGAACAAGTGTTAGTGTTTTCTGCACAAACGCGATTCTGCGAAGCAATGTGAACACTTTTGCTTCCCAGGCACAGAGAAGGTGCTAGCAGGGATATCTCTGCCTGCTTTTCCCCAGTGCTCTGCAAGCTCTCCAGGGCAACATAAAATGTGGGGCTCTGTGCTTTCTTTCCTTCTGAACAAGTGTTAGTGTTTTCTGCACAAACGCGATTCTGCGAAGCAATGTGAACACTTCTCCTTCCCAGGCACAGAGAAGGTGCTAGCAGGGAATTCTCTGCCTGCCTTTCCCCAGTGCTCTGCAAGCTCTCCAGGGCAACATAAAATGTGGGGCTCTGTGCTTTCTTTCCTTCTGAACAAGTGTTAGTGTTTTCTGCACAAACGCGATTCTGAGAAGCAATGTGAACACTTCTCCTTCCCAGGCACAGAGAAGGTGCTAGCAGGGAATTCTCTGCCTGCCTTTCCCCAGTGCTCTGCAAGCTCTCCAGGGGAACATAAAATGTGGGGCTCTGTGCTTTCTTTCCTTCTGAACAAGTGTTAGTGTTTTCTGCACAAACGCGATTCTGCGAAGCAATGTGAACACTTCTCCTTCCCAGGCACAGAGAAGGTGCTAGCAGGGAATTCTCTGCCTTTCTTTCCCCAGTGCTCTGCAAGCTCTGCAGGGCAACATAAAATGTGGGGCTCTGTGCTTTCTTTCCTTCTGAACAAGTGTTAGTGTTTTCTGCACAAACACGATTCTGCGAAGCAATGTGAACACTTCTCCTTCCCAGGCACAGAGAAGGTGCTAGCAGGGAATTCTCTGCCTGCCTTTCCCCAGTGCTCTGCAAGCTCTCCAGGGCAACATAAAATGTGGGGCTCTGTGCTTTCTTTCCTTCTGAACAAGTGTTAGTGTTTTCTGCACAAACGCGATTCTGCGAAGCAATGTGAACACTTTTGCTTCCCAGGCACAGAGAAGGTGCTAGCAGGGATATCTCTGCCTGCTTTTCCCCAGTGCTCTGCAAGCTCTCCAGGGCAACATAAAATGTGGGGCTCTGTGCTTTCTTTCCTTCTGAACAAGTGTTAGTGTTTTCTGCACAAACGCGATTCTGCGAAGCAATGTGAACACTTTTGCTTCCCAGGCACAGAGAAGGTGCTAGCAGGGAATTCTCTGCCTGCCTTTCCCCAGTGCTCTGCAAGCTCTGCAGGGCAACATAAAATGTGGGGCTCTGTGCTTTCTTTCCTTCTGAACAAGTGTTAGTGTTTTCTGCACAAACGCGATTCTGCGAAGCAATGTGAACACTTTTGCTTCCCAGGCACAGAGAAGGTGCTAGCAGGGAATTCTCTGCCTGCCTTTCCCCAGTGCTCTGCAAGCTCTCCAGGGCAACATAAAATGTGGGGCTCTGTGCTTTCTTTCCTTCTGAACAAGTGTTAGTGTTTTCTGCACAAACGCGATTCTGAGAAGCAATGTGAACACTTCTGCTTCCCAGGCACAGAGAAGGTGCTAGCAGGGAATTCTCTGCCTGCTTTTCCCCAGTGCTCTGCAAGCTCTCCAGGGCAACATAAAATCTGGGGCTCTGTGCTTTCTTTCCTTCTGAACAAGTGTTAGTGTTTTCTGCACAAACGCGATTCTGCGAAGCAATGTGAACACTTTTGCTTCCCAGGCACAGAGAAGGTGCTAGCAGGGAATTCTCTGCCTGCTTTTCCCCAGTGCTCTGCAAGCTCTCCAGGGCAACATAAAATGTGGGGATCTGTGCTTTCTTTCCTTCTGAACAAGTGTTAGTGTTTTCTGCACAAACGCGATTCTGCGAAGCAATGTGAACACTTCTCCTTCCCAGGCACAGAGAAGGTGCTAGCAGGGAATTCTCTGCCTGCCTTTCCCCAGTGCTCTGCAAGCTCTGCAGGGCAACATAAAATGTGGGGCTCTGTGCTTTCTTTCCTTCTGAACAAGTGTTAGTGTTTTCTGCACAAACGCGATTCTGCGAAGCAATGTGAACACTTCTCCTTCCCAGGCACAGAGAAGGTGCTAGCAGGGAATTCTCTGCCTTTCTTTCCCCAGTGCTCTGCAAGCTCTCCAGGGCAACAGAAAATCTGGGGCTCTGTGCTTTCTTTCCTTCTGAACAAGTGTTAGTGTTTTCTGCACAAACGCGATTCTGCGAAGCAATGTCAACACTTCTCCTTCCCAGGCACAGAGAAGGTGCTAGCAGGGAATTCTCTGCCTGCCTTTCCCCAGTGCTCTGCAAGCTCTCCAGGGCAACATAAAATGTGGGGCTCTGTGCTTTCTTTCCTTCTGAACAAGTGTTAGTGTTTTCTGCACAAACGCGATTCTGCGAAGCAATGTGAACACTTCTCCTTCCCAGGCACAGAGAAGGTGCTAGCAGGGAATTCTCTGCCTGCCTTTCCCCAGTGCTCTGCAAGCTCTCCAGGGCAACATAAAATGTGGGGCTCTGTGCTTTCTTTCCTTCTGAACAAGTGTTAGTGTTTTCTGCACAAACGCGATTCTGCGAAGCAATGTGAACACTTCTCCTTCCCAGGCACAGAGAAGGTGCTAGCAGGGAATTCTCTGCCTTTCTTTCCCCAGTGCTCTGCAAGCTCTCCAGGGCAACATAAAATGTGGGGCTCTGTGCTTTCTTTCCTTCTGAACAAGTGTTAGTGTTTTCTGCACAAACGCGATTCTGCGAAGCAATGTGAACACTTCTCCTTCCCAGGCACAGAGAAGGTGCTAGCAGGGAATTCTCTGCCTTTCTTTCCCCAGTGCTCTGCAAGCTCTCCAGGGCAACATAAAATGTGGGGCTCTGTGCTTTCTTTCCTTCTGAACAAGTGTTAGTGTTTTCTGCACAAACGCGATTCTGCGAAGCAATGTGAACACTTCTCCTTCCCAGGCACAGAGAAGGTGCTAGCAGGGAATTCTCTGCCTGCCTTTCCCCAGTGCTCTGCAAGCTCTCCAGGGCAACATAAAATGTGGGGCTCTGTGCTTTCTTTCCTTCTGAACAAGTGTTAGTGTTTTCTGCACAAACGCGATTCTGCGAAGCAATGTGAACACTTCTCCTTCCCAGGCACAGAGAAGGTGCTAGCAGGGAATTCTCTGCCTGCCTTTCCCCAGTGCTCTGCAAGCTCTCCAGGGCAACATAAAATGTGGGGCTCTGTGCTTTCTTTCCTTCTGAACAAGTGTTAGTGTTTTCTGCACAAACGCGATTCTGAGAAGCAATGTGAACACTTCTCCTTCCCAGGCACAGAGAAGGTGCTAGCAGGGAATTCTCTGCCTGCCTTTCCCCAGTGCTCTGCAAGCTCTCCAGGGGAACATAAAATGTGGGGCTCTGTGCTTTCTTTCCTTCTGAACAAGTGTTAGTGTTTTCTGCACAAACGCGATTCTGCGAAGCAATGTGAACACTTCTCCTTCCCAGGCACAGAGAAGGTGCTAGCAGGGAATTCTCTGCCTTTCTTTCCCCAGTGCTCTGCAAGCTCTGCAGGGCAACATAAAATGTGGGGCTCTGTGCTTTCTTTCCTTCTGAACAAGTGTTAGTGTTTTCTGCACAAACACGATTCTGCGAAGCAATGTGAACACTTCTCCTTCCCAGGCACAGAGAAGGTGCTAGCAGGGGATTCTCTGCCTGCCTTTCCCCAGTGCTCTGCAAGCTCTCCAGGGCAACATAAAATGTGGGGCTCTGTGCTTTCTTTCCTTCTGAACAAGTGTTAGTGTTTTCTGCACAAACGCGATTCTGCGAAGCAATGTGAACACTTTTGCTTCCCAGGCACAGAGAAGGTGCTAGCAGGGATATCTCTGCCTGCTTTTCCCCAGTGCTCTGCAAGCTCTCCAGGGCAACATAAAATGTGGGGCTCTGTGCTTTCTTTCCTTCTGAACAAGTGTTAGTGTTTTCTGCACAAACGCGATTCTGCGAAGCAATGTGAACACTTTTGCTTCCCAGGCACAGAGAAGGTGCTAGCAGGGAATTCTCTGCCTGCCTTTCCCCAGTGCTCTGCAAGCTCTCCAGGGGAACATAAAATGTGGGGCTCTGTGCTTTCTTTCCTTCTGAACAAGTGTTAGTGTTTTCTGCACAAACGCGATTCTGCGAAGCAATGTGAACACTTCTCCTTCCCAGGCACAGAGAAGGTGCTAGCAGGGAATTCTCTGCCTGCCTTTCCCCAGTGCTCTGCAAGCTCTCCAGGGCAACATCAAATCTGGGGCTCTGTGCTTTCTTTCCTTCTGAACAAGTGTTAGTGTTTTCTGCACAAACGCGATTCTGAGAAGCAATGTGAACACTTCTGCTTCCCAGGCACAGAGAAGGTGCTAGCAGGGAATTCTCTGCCTGCTTTTCCCCAGTGCTCTGCAAGCTCTCCAGGGCAACATAAAATCTGGGGCTCTGTGCTTTCTTTCCTTCTGAACAAGTGTTAGTGTTTTCTGCACAAACGCGATTCTGCGAAGCAATGTGAACACTTTTGCTTCCCAGGCACAGAGAAGGTGCTAGCAGGGAATTCTCTGCCTGCTTTTCCCCAGTGCTCTGCAAGCTCTCCAGGGCAACATAAAATGTGGGGATCTGTGCTTTCTTTCCTTCTGAACAAGTGTTAGTGTTTTCTGCACAAACGCGATTCTGCGAAGCAATGTGAACACTTCTCCTTCCCAGGCACAGAGAAGGTGCTAGCAGGGAATTCTCTGCCTGCCTTTCCCCAGTGCTCTGCAAGCTCTGCAGGGCAACATAAAATGTGGGGCTCTGTGCTTTCTTTCCTTCTGAACAAGTGTTAGTGTTTTCTGCACAAACGCGATTCTGCGAAGCAATGTGAACACTTCTCCTTCCCAGGCACAGAGAAGGTGCTAGCAGGGAATTCTCTGCCTTTCTTTCCCCAGTGCTCTGCAAGCTCTCCAGGGCAACATAAAATGTGGGGCTCTGTGCTTTCTTTCCTTCTGAACAAGTGTTAGTGTTTTCTGCACAAACGCGATTCTGCGAAGCAATGTGAACACTTTTGCTTCCCAGGCACAGAGAAGGTGCTAGCAGGGAATTCTCTGCCTGCCTTTCCCCAGTGCTCTGCAAGCTCTCCAGGGCAACATAAAATGTGGGGCTCTGTGCTTTCTTTCCTTCTGAACAAGTGTTAGTGTTTTCTGCACAAACGCGATTCTGCGAAGCAATGTGAACACTTTTGCTTCCCAGGCACAGAGAAGGTGCTAGCAGGGATATCTCTGCCTGCTTTTCCCCAGTGCTCTGCAAGCTCTCCAGGGCAACAGAAAATCTGGGGCTCTGTGCTTTCTTTCCTTCTGAACAAGTGTTAGTGTTTTCTGCACAAACGCGATTCTGCGAAGCAATGTGAACACTTCTCCTTCCCAGGCACAGAGAAGGTGCTAGCAGGGAATTCTCTGCCTGCCTTTCCCCAGTGCTCTGCAAGCTCTCCAGGGCAACATAAAATGTGGGGCTCTGTGCTTTCTTTCCTTCTGAACAAGTGTTAGTGTTTTCTGCACAAACGCGATTCTGCGAAGCAATGTGAACACTTCTCCTTCCCAGGCACAGAGAAGGTGCTAGCAGGGAATTCTCTGCCTGCCTTTCCCCAGTGCTCTGCAAGCTCTCCAGGGCAACATAAAATGTGGGGCTCTGTGCTTTCTTTCCTTCTGAACAAGTGTTAGTGTTTTCTGCACAAACGCGATTCTGCGAAGCAATGTGAACACTTCTCCTTCCCAGGCACAGAGAAGGTGCTAGCAGGGAATTCTCTGCCTTTCTTTCCCCAGTGCTCTGCAAGCTCTCCAGGGCAACATAAAATGTGGGGCTCTGTGCTTTCTTTCCTTCTGAACAAGTGTTAGTGTTTTCTGCACAAACGCGATTCTGCGAAGCAATGTGAACACTTCTCCTTCCCAGGCACAGAGAAGGTGCTAGCAGGGAATTCTCTGCCTTTCTTTCCCCAGTGCTCTGCAAGCTCTGCAGGGCAACATAAAATGTGGGGCTCTGTGCTTTCTTTCCTTCTGAACAAGTGTTAGTGTTTTCTGCACAAACGCGATTCTGCGAAGCAATGTGAACACTTCTCCTTCCCAGGCACAGAGAAGGTGCTAGCAGGGAATTCTCTGCCTGCCTTTCCCCAGTGCTCTGCAAGCTCTCCAGGGCAACATAAAATGTGGGGCTCTGTGCTTTCTTTCCTTCTGAACAAGTGTTAGTGTTTTCTGCACAAACGCGATTCTGCGAAGCAATGTGAACACTTCTCCTTCCCAGGCACAGAGAAGGTGCTAGCAGGGAATTCTCTGCCTGCCTTTCCCCAGTGCTCTGCAAGCTCTGCAGGGCAACATAAAATGTGGGGCTCTGTGCTTTCTTTCCTTCTGAACAAGTGTTAGTGTTTTCTGCACAAACGCGATTCTGCGAAGCAATGTGAACACTTTTGCTTCCCAGGCACAGAGAAGGTGCTAGCAGGGATATCTCTGCCTGCTTTTCCCCAGTGCTCTGCAAGCTCTCCAGGGGAACATAAAATGTGGGGCTCTGTGCTTTCTTTCCTTCTGAACAAGTGTTAGTGTTTTCTGCACAAACGCGATTCTGCGAAGCAATGTGAACACTTCTCCTTCCCAGGCACAGAGAAGGTGCTAGCAGGGAATTCTCTGCCTGCCTTTCCCCAGTGCTCTGCAAGCTCTCCAGGGCAACATAAAATGTGGGGCTCTGTGCTTTCTTTCCTTCTGAACAAGTGTTAGTGTTTTCTGCACAAACGCGATTCTGAGAAGCAATGTGAACACTTCTCCTTCCCAGGCACAGAGAAGGTGCTAGCAGGGAATTCTCTGCCTGCCTTTCCCCAGTGCTCTGCAAGCTCTCCAGGGGAACATAAAATGTGGGGCTCTGTGCTTTCTTTCCTTCTGAACAAGTGTTAGTGTTTTCTGCACAAACGCGATTCTGCGAAGCAATGTGAACACTTCTCCTTCCCAGGCACAGAGAAGGTGCTAGCAGGGAATTCTCTGCCTTTCTTTCCCCAGTGCTCTGCAAGCTCTGCAGGGCAACATAAAATGTGGGGCTCTGTGCTTTCTTTCCTTCTGAACAAGTGTTAGTGTTTTCTGCACAAACACGATTCTGCGAAGCAATGTGAACACTTCTCCTTCCCAGGCACAGAGAAGGTGCTAGCAGGGGATTCTCTGCCTGCCTTTCCCCAGTGCTCTGCAAGCTCTCCAGGGCAACATAAAATGTGGGGCTCTGTGCTTTCTTTCCTTCTGAACAAGTGTTAGTGTTTTCTGCACAAACGCGATTCTGCGAAGCAATGTGAACACTTTTGCTTCCCAGGCACAGAGAAGGTGCTAGCAGGGATATCTCTGCCTGCTTTTCCCCAGTGCTCTGCAAGCTCTCCAGGGCAACATAAAATGTGGGGCTCTGTGCTTTCTTTCCTTCTGAACAAGTGTTAGTGTTTTCTGCACAAACGCGATTCTGCGAAGCAATGTGAACACTTTTGCTTCCCAGGCACAGAGAAGGTGCTAGCAGGGAATTCTCTGCCTGCCTTTCCCCAGTGCTCTGCAAGCTCTCCAGGGGAACATAAAATGTGGGGCTCTGTGCTTTCTTTCCTTCTGAACAAGTGTTAGTGTTTTCTGCACAAACGCGATTCTGCGAAGCAATGTGAACACTTCTCCTTCCCAGGCACAGAGAAGGTGCTAGCAGGGAATTCTCTGCCTGCCTTTCCCCAGTGCTCTGCAAGCTCTCCAGGGCAACATCAAATCTGGGGCTCTGTGCTTTCTTTCCTTCTGAACAAGTGTTAGTGTTTTCTGCACAAACGCGATTCTGAGAAGCAATGTGAACACTTCTGCTTCCCAGGCACAGAGAAGGTGCTAGCAGGGAATTCTCTGCCTGCTTTTCCCCAGTGCTCTGCAAGCTCTCCAGGGCAACATAAAATCTGGGGCTCTGTGCTTTCTTTCCTTCTGAACAAGTGTTAGTGTTTTCTGCACAAACGCGATTCTGCGAAGCAATGTGAACACTTTTGCTTCCCAGGCACAGAGAAGGTGCTAGCAGGGAATTCTCTGCCTGCTTTTCCCCAGTGCTCTGCAAGCTCTCCAGGGCAACATAAAATGTGGGGATCTGTGCTTTCTTTCCTTCTGAACAAGTGTTAGTGTTTTCTGCACAAACGCGATTCTGCGAAGCAATGTGAACACTTCTCCTTCCCAGGCACAGAGAAGGTGCTAGCAGGGAATTCTCTGCCTGCCTTTCCCCAGTGCTCTGCAAGCTCTGCAGGGCAACATAAAATGTGGGGCTCTGTGCTTTCTTTCCTTCTGAACAAGTGTTAGTGTTTTCTGCACAAACGCGATTCTGCGAAGCAATGTGAACACTTCTCCTTCCCAGGCACAGAGAAGGTGCTAGCAGGGAATTCTCTGCCTTTCTTTCCCCAGTGCTCTGCAAGCTCTCCAGGGCAACATAAAATGTGGGGCTCTGTGCTTTCTTTCCTTCTGAACAAGTGTTAGTGTTTTCTGCACAAACGCGATTCTGCGAAGCAATGTGAACACTTTTGCTTCCCAGGCACAGAGAAGGTGCTAGCAGGGAATTCTCTGCCTGCCTTTCCCCAGTGCTCTGCAAGCTCTCCAGGGCAACATAAAATGTGGGGCTCTGTGCTTTCTTTCCTTCTGAACAAGTGTTAGTGTTTTCTGCACAAACGCGATTCTGCGAAGCAATGTGAACACTTTTGCTTCCCAGGCACAGAGAAGGTGCTAGCAGGGATATCTCTGCCTGCTTTTCCCCAGTGCTCTGCAAGCTCTCCAGGGCAACAGAAAATCTGGGGCTCTGTGCTTTCTTTCCTTCTGAACAAGTGTTAGTGTTTTCTGCACAAACGCGATTCTGCGAAGCAATGTGAACACTTCTCCTTCCCAGGCACAGAGAAGGTGCTAGCAGGGAATTCTCTGCCTGCCTTTCCCCAGTGCTCTGCAAGCTCTCCAGGGCAACATAAAATGTGGGGCTCTGTGCTTTCTTTCCTTCTGAACAAGTGTTAGTGTTTTCTGCACAAACGCGATTCTGCGAAGCAATGTGAACACTTCTCCTTCCCAGGCACAGAGAAGGTGCTAGCAGGGAATTCTCTGCCTGCCTTTCCCCAGTGCTCTGCAAGCTCTCCAGGGCAACATAAAATGTGGGGCTCTGTGCTTTCTTTCCTTCTGAACAAGTGTTAGTGTTTTCTGCACAAACGCGATTCTGCGAAGCAATGTGAACACTTCTCCTTCCCAGGCACAGAGAAGGTGCTAGCAGGGAATTCTCTGCCTTTCTTTCCCCAGTGCTCTGCAAGCTCTCCAGGGCAACATAAAATGTGGGGCTCTGTGCTTTCTTTCCTTCTGAACAAGTGTTAGTGTTTTCTGCACAAACGCGATTCTGCGAAGCAATGTGAACACTTCTCCTTCCCAGGCACAGAGAAGGTGCTAGCAGGGAATTCTCTGCCTTTCTTTCCCCAGTGCTCTGCAAGCTCTGCAGGGCAACATAAAATGTGGGGCTCTGTGCTTTCTTTCCTTCTGAACAAGTGTTAGTGTTTTCTGCACAAACGCGATTCTGCGAAGCAATGTGAACACTTCTCCTTCCCAGGCACAGAGAAGGTGCTAGCAGGGAATTCTCTGCCTGCCTTTCCCCAGTGCTCTGCAAGCTCTCCAGGGCAACATAAAATGTGGGGCTCTGTGCTTTCTTTCCTTCTGAACAAGTGTTAGTGTTTTCTGCACAAACGCGATTCTGCGAAGCAATGTGAACACTTCTCCTTCCCAGGCACAGAGAAGGTGCTAGCAGGGAATTCTCTGCCTGCCTTTCCCCAGTGCTCTGCAAGCTCTGCAGGGCAACATAAAATGTGGGGCTCTGTGCTTTCTTTCCTTCTGAACAAGTGTTAGTGTTTTCTGCACAAACGCGATTCTGCGAAGCAATGTGAACACTTTTGCTTCCCAGGCACAGAGAAGGTGCTAGCAGGGATATCTCTGCCTGCTTTTCCCCAGTGCTCTGCAAGCTCTCCAGGGGAACATAAAATGTGGGGCTCTGTGCTTTCTTTCCTTCTGAACAAGTGTTAGTGTTTTCTGCACAAACGCGATTCTGCGAAGCAATGTGAACACTTCTCCTTCCCAGGCACAGAGAAGGTGCTAGCAGGGAATTCTCTGCCTGCCTTTCCCCAGTGCTCTGCAAGCTCTCCAGGGCAACATAAAATGTGGGGCTCTGTGCTTTCTTTCCTTCTGAACAAGTGTTAGTGTTTTCTGCACAAACGCGATTCTGAGAAGCAATGTGAACACTTCTCCTTCCCAGGCACAGAGAAGGTGCTAGCAGGGAATTCTCTGCCTGCCTTTCCCCAGTGCTCTGCAAGCTCTCCAGGGGAACATAAAATGTGGGGCTCTGTGCTTTCTTTCCTTCTGAACAAGTGTTAGTGTTTTCTGCACAAACGCGATTCTGCGAAGCAATGTGAACACTTCTCCTTCCCAGGCACAGAGAAGGTGCTAGCAGGGAATTCTCTGCCTTTCTTTCCCCAGTGCTCTGCAAGCTCTGCAGGGCAACATAAAATGTGGGGCTCTGTGCTTTCTTTCCTTCTGAACAAGTGTTAGTGTTTTCTGCACAAACACGATTCTGCGAAGCAATGTGAACACTTCTCCTTCCCAGGCACAGAGAAGGTGCTAGCAGGGAATTCTCTGCCTGCCTTTCCCCAGTGCTCTGCAAGCTCTCCAGGGCAACATAAAATGTGGGGA
This sequence comes from Strix occidentalis, assembly GCA_030819815.1. Classification (NCBI taxonomy): domain Eukaryota; kingdom Metazoa; phylum Chordata; class Aves; order Strigiformes; family Strigidae; genus Strix; species Strix occidentalis. The sequence goes on along the minus strand of JASWHU010000084.1, from coordinate 69,798 downwards.
TCTGTGCTTTCTTTCCTTCTGAACAAGTGTTAGTGTTTTCTGCACAAACGCGATTCTGCGAAGCAATGTGAAGACTTTTGCTTCCCAGGCACAGAGAAGGTGCTAGCAGGGATATCTCTGCCTGCTTTTCCCCAGTGCTCTGCAAGCTCTCCAGGGCAACATAAAATGTGGGGCTCTGTGCTTTCTTTCCTTCTGAACAAGTGTTAGTGTTTTCTGCACAAACGCGATTCTGCGAAGCAATGTGAACACTTTTGCTTCCCAGGCACAGAGAAGGTGCTAGCAGGGAATTCTCTGCCTGCCTTTCCCCAGTGCTCTGCAAGCTCTGCAGGGCAACATAAAATGTGGGGCTCTGTGCTTTCTTTCCTTCTGAACAAGTGTTAGTGTTTTCTGCACAAACGCGATTCTGCGAAGCAATGTGAACACTTCTCCTTCCCAGGCACAGAGAAGGTGCTAGCAGGGAATTCTCTGCCTTTCTTTCCCCAGTGCTCTGCAAGCTCTCCAGGGCAACATAAAATGTGGGGCTCTGTGCTTTCTTTCCTTCTGAACAAGTGTTAGTGTTTTCTGCACAAACGCGATTCTGCGAAGCAATGTGAACACTTTTGCTTCCCAGGCACAGAGAAGGTGCTAGCAGGGAATTCTCTGCCTGCCTTTCCCCAGTGCTCTGCAAGCTCTCCAGGGCAACATAAAATGTGGGGCTCTGTGCTTTCTTTCCTTCTGAACAAGTGTTAGTGTTTTCTGCACAAACGCGATTCTGCGAAGCAATGTGAACACTTTTGCTTCCCAGGCACAGAGAAGGTGCTAGCAGGGATATCTCTGCCTGCTTTTCCCCAGTGCTCTGCAACCTCTCCAGGGCAACATAAAATGTGGGGCTCTGTGCTTTCTTTCCTTCTGAACAAGTGTTAGTGTTTTCTGCACAAACGCGATTCTGCGAAGCAATGTGAACACTTCTCCTTCCCAGGCACAGAGAAGGTGCTAGCAGGGAATTCTCTGCCTGCCTTTCCCCAGTGCTCTGCAAGCTCTCCAGGGCAACATAAAATGTGGGGCTCTGTGCTTTCTTTCCTTCTGAACAAGTGTTAGTGTTTTCTGCACAAACGCGATTCTGCGAAGCAATGTGAACACTTCTCCTTCCCAGGCACAGAGAAGGTGCTAGCAGGGAATTCTCTGCCTGCCTTTCCCCAGTGCTCTGCAAGCTCTCCAGGGCAACATAAAATGTGGGGCTCTGTGCTTTCTTTCCTTCTGAACAAGTGTTAGTGTTTTCTGCACAAACGCGATTCTGCGAAGCAATGTGAACACTTCTCCTTCCCAGGCACAGAGAAGGTGCTAGCAGGGAATTCTCTGCCTTTCTTTCCCCAGTGCTCTGCAAGCTCTCCAGGGCAACATAAAATGTGGGGCTCTGTGCTTTCTTTCCTTCTGAACAAGTGTTAGTGTTTTCTGCACAAACGCGATTCTGCGAAGCAATGTGAACACTTCTCCTTCCCAGGCACAGAGAAGGTGCTAGCAGGGAATTCTCTGCCTTTCTTTCCCCAGTGCTCTGCAAGCTCTGCAGGGCAACATAAAATGTGGGGCTCTGTGCTTTCTTTCCTTCTGAACAAGTGTTAGTGTTTTCTGCACAAACGCGATTCTGCGAAGCAATGTGAACACTTCTCCTTCCCAGGCACAGAGAAGGTGCTAGCAGGGAATTCTCTGCCTGCCTTTCCCCAGTGCTCTGCAAGCTCTCCAGGGCAACATAAAATGTGGGGCTCTGTGCTTTCTTTCCTTCTGAACAAGTGTTAGTGTTTTCTGCACAAACGCGATTCTGCGAAGCAATGTGAACACTTCTCCTTCCCAGGCACAGAGAAGGTGCTAGCAGGGAATTCTCTGCCTGCCTTTCCCCAGTGCTCTGCAAGCTCTGCAGGGCAACATAAAATGTGGGGCTCTGTGCTTTCTTTCCTTCTGAACAAGTGTTAGTGTTTTCTGCACAAACGCGATTCTGCGAAGCAATGTGAACACTTTTGCTTCCCAGGCACAGAGAAGGTGCTAGCAGGGATATCTCTGCCTGCTTTTCCCCAGTGCTCTGCAAGCTCTCCAGGGGAACATAAAATGTGGGGCTCTGTGCTTTCTTTCCTTCTGAACAAGTGTTAGTGTTTTCTGCACAAACGCGATTCTGCGAAGCAATGTGAACACTTCTCCTTCCCAGGCACAGAGAAGGTGCTAGCAGGGAATTCTCTGCCTGCCTTTCCCCAGTGCTCTGCAAGCTCTCCAGGGCAACATAAAATGTGGGGCTCTGTGCTTTCTTTCCTTCTGAACAAGTGTTAGTGTTTTCTGCACAAACGCGATTCTGCGAAGCAATGTGAACACTTCTCCTTCCCAGGCACAGAGAAGGTGCTAGCAGGGAATTCTCTGCCTTTCTTTCCCCAGTGCTCTGCAAGCTCTCCAGGGCAACATAAAATGTGGGGCTCTGTGCTTTCTTTCCTTCTGAACAAGTGTTAGTGTTTTCTGCACAAACGCGATTCTGCGAAGCAATGTGAACACTTCTCCTTCCCAGGCACAGAGAAGGTGCTAGCAGGGAATTCTCTGCCTTTCTTTCCCCAGTGCTCTGCAAGCTCTGCAGGGCAACATAAAATGTGGGGCTCTGTGCTTTCTTTCCTTCTGAACAAGTGTTAGTGTTTTCTGCACAAACGCGATTCTGCGAAGCAATGTGAACACTTCTCCTTCCCAGGCACAGAGAAGGTGCTAGCAGGGAATTCTCTGCCTGCCTTTCCCCAGTGCTCTGCAAGCTCTCCAGGGCAACATAAAATGTGGGGCTCTGTGCTTTCTTTCCTTCTGAACAAGTGTTAGTGTTTTCTGCACAAACGCGATTCTGCGAAGCAATGTGAACACTTCTCCTTCCCAGGCACAGAGAAGGTGCTAGCAGGGAATTCTCTGCCTGCCTTTCCCCAGTGCTCTGCAAGCTCTGCAGGGCAACATAAAATGTGGGGCTCTGTGCTTTCTTTCCTTCTGAACAAGTGTTAGTGTTTTCTGCACAAACGCGATTCTGCGAAGCAATGTGAACACTTTTGCTTCCCAGGCACAGAGAAGGTGCTAGCAGGGATATCTCTGCCTGCTTTTCCCCAGTGCTCTGCAAGCTCTCCAGGGGAACATAAAATGTGGGGCTCTGTGCTTTCTTTCCTTCTGAACAAGTGTTAGTGTTTTCTGCACAAACGCGATTCTGCGAAGCAATGTGAACACTTCTCCTTCCCAGGCACAGAGAAGGTGCTAGCAGGGAATTCTCTGCCTGCCTTTCCCCAGTGCTCTGCAAGCTCTCCAGGGCAACATAAAATGTGGGGCTCTGTGCTTTCTTTCCTTCTGAACAAGTGTTAGTGTTTTCTGCACAAACGCGATTCTGAGAAGCAATGTGAACACTTCTCCTTCCCAGGCACAGAGAAGGTGCTAGCAGGGAATTCTCTGCCTGCCTTTCCCCAGTGCTCTGCAAGCTCTCCAGGGGAACATAAAATGTGGGGCTCTGTGCTTTCTTTCCTTCTGAACAAGTGTTAGTGTTTTCTGCACAAACGCGATTCTGCGAAGCAATGTGAACACTTCTCCTTCCCAGGCACAGAGAAGGTGCTAGCAGGGAATTCTCTGCCTTTCTTTCCCCAGTGCTCTGCAAGCTCTGCAGGGCAACATAAAATGTGGGGCTCTGTGCTTTCTTTCCTTCTGAACAAGTGTTAGTGTTTTCTGCACAAACACGATTCTGCGAAGCAATGTGAACACTTCTCCTTCCCAGGCACAGAGAAGGTGCTAGCAGGGAATTCTCTGCCTGCCTTTCCCCAGTGCTCTGCAAGCTCTCCAGGGCAACATAAAATGTGGGGCTCTGTGCTTTCTTTCCTTCTGAACAAGTGTTAGTGTTTTCTGCACAAACGCGATTCTGCGAAGCAATGTGAACACTTTTGCTTCCCAGGCACAGAGAAGGTGCTAGCAGGGATATCTCTGCCTGCTTTTCCCCAGTGCTCTGCAAGCTCTCCAGGGCAACATAAAATGTGGGGCTCTGTGCTTTCTTTCCTTCTGAACAAGTGTTAGTGTTTTCTGCACAAACGCGATTCTGCGAAGCAATGTGAACACTTTTGCTTCCCAGGCACAGAGAAGGTGCTAGCAGGGAATTCTCTGCCTGCCTTTCCCCAGTGCTCTGCAAGCTCTGCAGGGCAACATAAAATGTGGGGCTCTGTGCTTTCTTTCCTTCTGAACAAGTGTTAGTGTTTTCTGCACAAACGCGATTCTGCGAAGCAATGTGAACACTTTTGCTTCCCAGGCACAGAGAAGGTGCTAGCAGGGAATTCTCTGCCTGCCTTTCCCCAGTGCTCTGCAAGCTCTCCAGGGCAACATAAAATCTGGGGCTCTGTGCTTTCTTTCCTTCTGAACAAGTGTTAGTGTTTTCTGCACAAACGCGATTCTGAGAAGCAATGTGAACACTTCTGCTTCCCAGGCACAGAGAAGGTGCTAGCAGGGAATTCTCTGCCTGCTTTTCCCCAGTGCTCTGCAAGCTCTCCAGGGCAACATAAAATCTGGGGCTCTGTGCTTTCTTTCCTTCTGAACAAGTGTTAGTGTTTTCTGCACAAACGCGATTCTGCGAAGCAATGTGAACACTTTTGCTTCCCAGGCACAGAGAAGGTGCTAGCAGGGAATTCTCTGCCTGCTTTTCCCCAGTGCTCTGCAAGCTCTCCAGGGCAACATAAAATGTGGGGATCTGTGCTTTCTTTCCTTCTGAACAAGTGTTAGTGTTTTCTGCACAAACGCGATTCTGCGAAGCAATGTGAACACTTCTCCTTCCCAGGCACAGAGAAGGTGCTAGCAGGGAATTCTCTGCCTGCCTTTCCCCAGTGCTCTGCAAGCTCTCCAGGGCAACATAAAATGTGGGGCTCTGTGCTTTCTTTCCTTCTGAACAAGTGTTAGTGTTTTCTGCACAAACGCGATTCTGCGAAGCAATGTGAACACTTCTCCTTCCCAGGCACAGAGAAGGTGCTAGCAGGGAATTCTCTGCCTTTCTTTCCCCAGTGCTCTGCAAGCTCTCCAGGGCAACATAAAATGTGGGGCTCTGTGCTTTCTTTCCTTCTGAACAAGTGTTAGTGTTTTCTGCACAAACGCGATTCTGCGAAGCAATGTGAACACTTCTCCTTCCCAGGCACAGAGAAGGTGCTAGCAGGGAATTCTCTGCCTGCCTTTCCCCAGTGCTCTGCAAGCTCTGCAGGGCAACATAAAATGTGGGGCTCTGTGCTTTCTTTCCTTCTGAACAAGTGTTAGTGTTTTCTGCACAAACGCGATTCTGCGAAGCAATGTGAACACTTCTCCTTCCCAGGCACAGAGAAGGTGCTAGCAGGGAATTCTCTGCCTTTCTTTCCCCAGTGCTCTGCAAGCTCTCCAGGGCAACATAAAATGTGGGGCTCTGTGCTTTCTTTCCTTCTGAACAAGTGTTAGTGTTTTCTGCACAAACGCGATTCTGCGAAGCAATGTGAACACTTTTGCTTCCCAGGCACAGAGAAGGTGCTAGCAGGGAATTCTCTGCCTGCCTTTCCCCAGTGCTCTGCAAGCTCTCCAGGGCAACATAAAATGTGGGGCTCTGTGCTTTCTTTCCTTCTGAACAAGTGTTAGTGTTTTCTGCACAAACGCGATTCTGCGAAGCAATGTGAACACTTTTGCTTCCCAGGCACAGAGAAGGTGCTAGCAGGGATATCTCTGCCTGCTTTTCCCCAGTGCTCTGCAACCTCTCCAGGGCAACATAAAATGTGGGGCTCTGTGCTTTCTTTCCTTCTGAACAAGTGTTAGTGTTTTCTGCACAAACGCGATTCTGCGAAGCAATGTGAACACTTCTCCTTCCCAGGCACAGAGAAGGTGCTAGCAGGGAATTCTCTGCCTGCCTTTCCCCAGTGCTCTGCAAGCTCTCCAGGGCAACATAAAATGTGGGGCTCTGTGCTTTCTTTCCTTCTGAACAAGTGTTAGTGTTTTCTGCACAAACGCGATTCTGCGAAGCAATGTGAAGACTTTTGCTTCCCAGGCACAGAGAAGGTGCTAGCAGGGAATTCTCTGCCTGCCTTTCCCCAGTGCTCTGCAAGCTCTCCAGGGGAACATAAAATGTGGGGCTCTGTGCTTTCTTTCCTTCTGAACAAGTGTTAGTGTTTTCTGCACAAACGCGATTCTGAGAAGCAATGTGAACACTTTTGCTTCCCAGGCACAGAGAAGGTGCTAGCAGGGAATTCTCTGCCTGCCTTTCCCCAGTGCTCTGCAAGCTCTGCAGGGCAACATAAAATGTGGGGCTCTGTGCTTTCTTTCCTTCTGAACAAGTGTTAGTGTTTTCTGCACAAACGCGATTCTGCGAAGCAATGTGAACACTTTTGCTTCCCAGGCACAGAGAAGGTGCTAGCAGGGATATCTCTGCCTGCCTTTCCCCAGTGCTCTGCAAGCTCTCCAGGGCAACATAAAATCTGGGGCTCTGTGCTTTCTTTCCTTCTGAACAAGTGTTAGTGTTTTCTGCACAAACGCGATTCTGCGAAGCAATGTGAACACTTCTCCTTCCCAGGCACAGAGAAGGTGCTAGCAGGGATATCTCTGCCTGCCTTTCCCCAGTGCTCTGCAAGCTCTCCAGGGCAACATAAAATCTGGGGCTCTGTGCTTTCTTTCCTTCTGAACAAGTGTTAGTGTTTTCTGCACAAACGCGATTCTGCGAAGCAATGTGAACACTTTTGCTTCCCAGGCACAGAGAAGGTGCTAGCAGGGAATTCTCTGCCTGCTTTTCCCCAGTGCTCTGCAAGCTCTGCAGGGCAACATAAAATGTGGGGATCTGTGCTTTCTTTCCTTCTGAACAAGTGTTAGTGTTTTCTGCACAAACGCGATTCTGCGAAGCAATGTGAACACTTCTCCTTCCCAGGCACAGAGAAGGTGCTAGCAGGGAATTCTCTGCCTGCCTTTCCCCAGTGCTCTGCAAGCTCTCCAGGGCAACATAAAATGTGGGGCTCTGTGCTTTCTTTCCTTCTGAACAAGTGTTAGTGTTTTCTGCACAAACGCGATTCTGCGAAGCAATGTGAACACTTCTCCTTCCCAGGCACAGAGAAGGTGCTAGCAGGGAATTCTCTGCCTTTCTTTCCCCAGTGCTCTGCAAGCTCTCCAGGGCAACAGAAAATCTGGGGCTCTGTGCTTTCTTTCCTTCTGAACAAGTGTTAGTGTTTTCTGCACAAACGCGATTCTGCGAAGCAATGTCAACACTTCTCCTTCCCAGGCACAGAGAAGGTGCTAGCAGGGAATTCTCTGCCTGCCTTTCCCCAGTGCTCTGCAAGCTCTCCAGGGCAACATAAAATGTGGGGCTCTGTGCTTTCTTTCCTTCTGAACAAGTGTTAGTGTTTTCTGCACAAACGCGATTCTGCGAAGCAATGTGAACACTTTTGCTTCCCAGGCACAGAGAAGGTGCTAGCAGGGATATCTCTGCCTGCTTTTCCCCAGTGCTCTGCAAGCTCTCCAGGGCAACATAAAATGTGGGGCTCTGTGCTTTCTTTCCTTCTGAACAAGTGTTAGTGTTTTCTGCACAAACGCGATTCTGCGAAGCAATGTGAACACTTCTCCTTCCCAGGCACAGAGAAGGTGCTAGCAGGGAATTCTCTGCCTGCCTTTCCCCAGTGCTCTGCAAGCTCTCCAGGGCAACATAAAATGTGGGGCTCTGTGCTTTCTTTCCTTCTGAACAAGTGTTAGTGTTTTCTGCACAAACGCGATTCTGCGAAGCAATGTGAACACTTCTGCTTCCCAGGCACAGAGAAGGTGCTAGCAGGGAATTCTCTGCCTGCCTTTCCCCAGTGCTCTGCAAGCTCTCCAGGGCAACATAAAATGTGGGGCTCTGTGCTTTCTTTCCTTCTGAACAAGTGTTAGTGTTTTCTGCACAAACGCGATTCTGCGAAGCAATGTGAACACTTTTGCTTCCCAGGCACAGAGAAGGTGCTAGCAGGGAATTCTCTGCCTGCTTTTCCCCAGTGCTCTGCAAGCTCTCCAGGGCAACATAAAATGTGGGGATCTGTGCTTTCTTTCCTTCTGAACAAGTGTTAGTGTTTTCTGCACAAACGCGATTCTGCGAAGCAATGTGAACACTTTTGCTTCCCAGGCACAGAGAAGGTGCTAGCAGGGAATTCTCTGCCTGCCTTTCCCCAGTGCTCTGCAAGCTCTCCAGGGCAACATAAAATCTGGGGCTCTGTGCTTTCTTTCCTTCTGAACAAGTGTTAGTGTTTTCTGCACAAACGCGATTCTGCGAAGCAATGTGAACACTTCTCCTTCCCAGGCACAGAGAAGGTGCTAGCAGGGAATTCTCTGCCTGCCTTTCCCCAGTGCTCTGCAAGCTCTCCAGGGCAACATAAAATGTGGGGCTCTGTGCTTTCTTTCCTTCTGAACAAGTGTTAGTGTTTTCTGCACAAACGCGATTCTGAGAAGCAATGTGAACACTTCTCCTTCCCAGGCACAGAGAAGGTGCTAGCAGGGAATTCTCTGCCTGCCTTTCCCCAGTGCTCTGCAAGCTCTGCAGGGCAACATAAAATCTGGGGCTCTGTGCTTTCTTTCCTTCTGAACAAGTGTTAGTGTTTTCTGCACAAACGCGATTCTGCGAAGCAATGTGAACACTTCTCCTTCCCAGGCACAGAGAAGGTGCTAGCAGGGAATTCTCTGCCTGCCTTTCCCCAGTGCTCTGCAAGCTCTCCAGGGGAACATCAAATCTGGGGCTCTGTGCTTTCTTTCCTTCTGAACAAGTGTTAGTGTTTTCTGCACAAACGCGATTCTGCGAAGCAATGTGAACACTTTTGCTTCCCAGGCACAGAGAAGGTGCTAGCAGGGAATTCTCTGCCTGCTTTTCCCCAGTGCTCTGCAAGCTCTCCAGGGCAACATAAAATGTGGGGCTCTGTGCTTTCTTTCCTTCTGAACAAGTGTTAGTGTTTTCTGCACAAACGCGATTCTGCGAAGCAATGTGAACACTTCTCCTTCCCAGGCACAGAGAAGGTGCTAGCAGGGAATTCTCTGCCTGCCTTTCCCCAGTGCTCTGCAAGCTCTCCAGGGCAACATAAAATGTGGGGCTCTGTGCTTTCTTTCCTTCTGAACAAGTGTTAGTGTTTTCTGCACAAACGCGATTCTGCGAAGCAATGTGAACACTTCTCCTTCCCAGGCACAGAGAAGGTGCTAGCAGGGAATTCTCTGCCTTTCTTTCCCCAGTGCTCTGCAAGCTCTCCAGGGCAACATAAAATGTGGGGCTCTGTGCTTTCTTTCCTTCTGAACAAGTGTTAGTGTTTTCTGCACAAACGCGATTCTGCGAAGCAATGTGAACACTTCTCCTTCCCAGGCACAGAGAAGGTGCTAGCAGGGAATTCTCTGCCTGCCTTTCCCCAGTGCTCTGCAAGCTCTGCAGGGCAACATAAAATGTGGGGCTCTGTGCTTTCTTTCCTTCTGAACAAGTGTTAGTGTTTTCTGCACAAACGCGATTCTGAGAAGCAATGTGAACACTTCTCCTTCCCAGGCACAGAGAAGGTGCTAGCAGGGAATTCTCTGCCTTTCTTTCCCCAGTGCTCTGCAAGCTCTCCAGGGCAACATAAAATGTGGGGCTCTGTGCTTTCTTTCCTTCTGAACAAGTGTTAGTGTTTTCTGCACAAACGCGATTCTGAGAAGCAATGTGAACACTTTTGCTTCCCAGGCACAGAGAAGGTGCTAGCAGGGAATTCTCTGCCTGCCTTTCCCCAGTGCTCTGCAAGCTCTCCAGGGCAACATAAAATCTGGGGCTCTGTGCTTTCTTTCCTTCTGAACAAGTGTTAGTGTTTTCTGCACAAACGCGATTCTGCGAAGCAATGTGAACACTTCTCCTTCCCAGGCACAGAGAAGGTGCTAGCAGGGATATCTCTGCCTGCTTTTCCCCAGTGCTCTGCAACCTCTCCAGGGCAACATAAAATGTGGGGCTCTGTGCTTTCTTTCCTTCTGAACAAGTGTTAGTGTTTTCTGCACAAACGCGATTCTGCGAAGCAATGTGAACACTTCTCCTTCCCAGGCACAGAGAAGGTGCTAGCAGGGAATTCTCTGCCTGCCTTTCCCCAGTGCTCTGCAAGCTCTCCAGGGCAACATAAAATGTGGGGCTCTGTGCTTTCTTTCCTTCTGAACAAGTGTTAGTGTTTTCTGCACAAACGCGATTCTGCGAAGCAATGTGAAGACTTTTGCTTCCCAGGCACAGAGAAGGTGCTAGCAGGGAATTCTCTGCCTGCCTTTCCCCAGTGCTCTGCAAGCTCTCCAGGGGAACATAAAATGTGGGGCTCTGTGCTTTCTTTCCTTCTGAACAAGTGTTAGTGTTTTCTGCACAAACGCGATTCTGAGAAGCAATGTGAACACTTTTGCTTCCCAGGCACAGAGAAGGTGCTAGCAGGGAATTCTCTGCCTGCCTTTCCCCAGTGCTCTGCAAGCTCTGCAGGGCAACATAAAATGTGGGGCTCTGTGCTTTCTTTCCTTCTGAACAAGTGTTAGTGTTTTCTGCACAAACGCGATTCTGCGAAGCAATGTGAACACTTCTCCTTCCCAGGCACAGAGAAGGTGCTAGCAGGGAATTCTCTGCCTGCCTTTCCCCAGTGCTCTGCAAGCTCTCCAGGGCAACATAAAATGTGGGGCTCTGTGCTTTCTTTCCTTCTGAACAAGTGTTAGTGTTTTCTGCACAAACGCGATTCTGCGAAGCAATGTGAACACTTTTGCTTCCCAGGCACAGAGAAGGTGCTAGCAGGGATATCTCTGCCTGCTTTTCCCCAGTGCTCTGCAAGCTCTCCAGGGCAACATAAAATGTGGGGCTCTGTGCTTTCTTTCCTTCTGAACAAGTGTTAGTGTTTTCTGCACAAACGCGATTCTGCGAAGCAATGTGAACACTTCTCCTTCCCAGGCACAGAGAAGGTGCTAGCAGGGAATTCTCTGCCTGCCTTTCCCCAGTGCTCTGCAAGCTCTCCAGGGCAACATAAAATCTGGGGCTCTGTGCTTTCTTTCCTTCTGAACAAGTGTTAGTGTTTTCTGCACAAACGCGATTCTGCGAAGCAATGTGAACACTTTTGCTTCCCAGGCACAGAGAAGGTGCTAGCAGGGAATTCTCTGCCTGCTTTTCCCCAGTGCTCTGCAAGCTCTGCAGGGCAACATAAAATGTGGGGATCTGTGCTTTCTTTCCTTCTGAACAAGTGTTAGTGTTTTCTGCACAAACGCGATTCTGCGAAGCAATGTGAACACTTCTCCTTCCCAGGCACAGAGAAGGTGCTAGCAGGGAATTCTCTGCCTGCCTTTCCCCAGTGCTCTGCAAGCTCTCCAGGGCAACATAAAATGTGGGGCTCTGTGCTTTCTTTCCTTCTGAACAAGTGTTAGTGTTTTCTGCACAAACGCGATTCTGCGAAGCAATGTGAACACTTCTCCTTCCCAGGCACAGAGAAGGTGCTAGCAGGGAATTCTCTGCCTGCCTTTCCCCAGTGCTCTGCAAGCTCTGCAGGGCAACATAAAATGTGGGGCTCTGTGCTTTCTTTCCTTCTGAACAAGTGTTAGTGTTTTCTGCACAAACGCGATTCTGCGAAGCAATGTGAACACTTTTGCTTCCCAGGCACAGAGAAGGTGCTAGCAGGGAATTCTCTGCCTGCCTTTCCCCAGTGCTCTGCAAGCTCTCCAGAGCAACATAAAATGTGGGGCTCTGTGCTTTCTTTCCTTCTGAACAAGTGTTAGTGTTTTCTGCACAAACGCGATTCTGCGAAGCAATGTGAACACTTCTCCTTCCCAGGCACAGAGAAGGTGCTAGCAGGGAATTCTCTGCCTGCCTTTCCCCAGTGCTCTGCAAGCTCTGCAGGGCAACATAAAATGTGGGGCTCTGTGCTTTCTTTCCTTCTGAACAAGTGTTAGTGTTTTCTGCACAAACGCGATTCTGAGAAGCAATGTGAACACTTTTGCTTCCCAGGCACAGAGAAGGTGCTAGCAGGGAATTCTCTGCCTGCCTTTCCCCAGTGCTCTGCAAGCTCTCCAGGGCAACATAAAATGTGGGGCTCTGTGCTTTCTTTCCTTCTGAACAAGTGTTAGTGTTTTCTGCACAAACGCGATTCTGCGAAGCAATGTGAACACTTTTGCTTCCCAGGCACAGAGAAGGTGCTAGCAGGGATATCTCTGCCTGCTTTTCCCCAGTGCTCTGCAAGCTCTCCAGGGCAACATAAAATGTGGGGCTCTGTGCTTTCTTTCCTTCTGAACAAGTGTTAGTGTTTTCTGCACAAACGCGATTCTGCGAAGCAATGTGAACACTTCTCCTTCCCAGGCACAGAGAAGGTGCTAGCAGGGAATTCTCTGCCTGCCTTTCCCCAGTGCTCTGCAAGCTCTCCAGGGCAACATAAAATGTGGGGCTCTGTGCTTTCTTTCCTTCTGAACAAGTGTTAGTGTTTTCTGCACAAACGCGATTCTGCGAAGCAATGTGAACACTTCTCCTTCCCAGGCACAGAGAAGGTGCTAGCAGGGAATTCTCTGCCTTTCTTTCCCCAGTGCTCTGCAAGCTCTCCAGGGCAACATAAAATGTGGGGCTCTGTGCTTTCTTTCCTTCTGAACAAGTGTTAGTGTTTTCTGCACAAACGCGATTCTGCGAAGCAATGTGAACACTTCTCCTTCCCAGGCACAGAGAAGGTGCTAGCAGGGAATTCTCTGCCTTTCTTTCCCCAGTGCTCTGCAAGCTCTCCAGGGCAACATAAAATGTGGGGCTCTGTGCTTTCTTTCCTTCTGAACAAGTGTTAGTGTTTTCTGCACAAACGCGATTCTGCGAAGCAATGTGAACACTTCTCCTTCCCAGGCACAGAGAAGGTGCTAGCAGGGAATTCTCTGCCTGCCTTTCCCCAGTGCTCTGCAAGCTCTGCAGGGCAACATAAAATGTGGGGCTCTGTGCTTTCTTTCCTTCTGAACAAGTGTTAGTGTTTTCTGCACAAACGCGATTCTGAGAAGCAATGTGAACACTTCTCCTTCCCAGGCACAGAGAAGGTGCTAGCAGGGAATTCTCTGCCTTTCTTTCCCCAGTGCTCTGCAAGCTCTCCAGGGCAACATAAAATGTGGGGCTCTGTGCTTTCTTTCCTTCTGAACAAGTGTTAGTGTTTTCTGCACAAACGCGATTCTGCGAAGCAATGTGAACACTTCTCCTTCCCAGGCACAGAGAAGGTGCTAGCAGGGAATTCTCTGCCTGCCTTTCCCCAGTGCTCTGCAAGCTCTGCAGGGCAACATAAAATGTGGGGCTCTGTGCTTTCTTTCCTTCTGAACAAGTGTTAGTGTTTTCTGCACAAACGCGATTCTGAGAAGCAATGTGAACACTTTTGCTTCCCAGGCACAGAGAAGGTGCTAGCAGGGAATTCTCTGCCTGCTTTTCCCCAGTGCTCTGCAAGCTCTCCAGGGCAACATAAAATGTGGGGATCTGTGCTTTCTTTCCTTCTGAACAAGTGTTAGTGTTTTCTGCACAAACGCGATTCTGCGAAGCAATGTGAACACTTCTCCTTCCCAGGCACAGAGAAGGTGCTAGCAGGGAATTCTCTGCCTGCCTTTCCCCAGTGCTCTGCAAGCTCTCCAGGGCAACATAAAATGTGGGGCTCTGTGCTTTCTTTCCTTCTGAACAAGTGTTAGTGTTTTCTGCACAAACGCGATTCTGCGAAGCAATGTGAACACTTCTCCTTCCCAGGCACAGAGAAGGTGCTAGCAGGGAATTCTCTGCCTTTCTTTCCCCAGTGCTCTGCAAGCTCTCCAGGGCAACATAAAATGTGGGGCTCTGTGCTTTCTTTCCTTCTGAACAAGTGTTAGTGTTTTCTGCACAAACGCGATTCTGCGAAGCAATGTGAACACTTCTCCTTCCCAGGCACAGAGAAGGTGCTAGCAGGGAATTCTCTGCCTGCCTTTCCCCAGTGCTCTGCAAGCTCTGCAGGGCAACATAAAATGTGGGGCTCTGTGCTTTCTTTCCTTCTGAACAAGTGTTAGTGTTTTCTGCACAAACGCGATTCTGAGAAGCAATGTGAACACTTCTCCTTCCCAGGCACAGAGAAGGTGCTAGCAGGGAATTCTCTGCCTTTCTTTCCCCAGTGCTCTGCAAGCTCTCCAGGGCAACATAAAATGTGGGGCTCTGTGCTTTCTTTCCTTCTGAACAAGTGTTAGTGTTTTCTGCACAAACGCGATTCTGCGAAGCAATGTGAACACTTTTGCTTCCCAGGCACAGAGAAGGTGCTAGCAGGGAATTCTCTGCCTGCCTTTCCCCAGTGCTCTGCAAGCTCTCCAGGGCAACATAAAATGTGGGGCTCTGTGCTTTCTTTCCTTCTGAACAAGTGTTAGTGTTTTCTGCACAAACGCGATTCTGCGAAGCAATGTGAACACTTCTCCTTCCCAGGCACAGAGAAGGTGCTAGCAGGGATATCTCTGCCTGCTTTTCCCCAGTGCTCTGCAACCTCTCCAGGGCAACATAAAATGTGGGGCTCTGTGCTTTCTTTCCTTCTGAACAAGTGTTAGTGTTTTCTGCACAAACGCGATTCTGCGAAGCAATGTGAACACTTCTCCTTCCCAGGCACAGAGAAGGTGCTAGCAGGGAATTCTCTGCCTGCCTTTCCCCAGTGCTCTGCAAGCTCTCCAGGGCAACATAAAATGTGGGGCTCTGTGCTTTCTTTCCTTCTGAACAAGTGTTAGTGTTTTCTGCACAAACGCGATTCTGCGAAGCAATGTGAAGACTTTTGCTTCCCAGGCACAGAGAAGGTGCTAGCAGGGAATTCTCTGCCTGCCTTTCCCCAGTGCTCTGCAAGCTCTCCAGGGGAACATAAAATGTGGGGCTCTGTGCTTTCTTTCCTTCTGAACAAGTGTTAGTGTTTTCTGCACAAACGCGATTCTGAGAAGCAATGTGAACACTTTTGCTTCCCAGGCACAGAGAAGGTGCTAGCAGGGAATTCTCTGCCTGCCTTTCCCCAGTGCTCTGCAAGCTCTGCAGGGCAACATAAAATGTGGGGCTCTGTGCTTTCTTTCCTTCTGAACAAGTGTTAGTGTTTTCTGCACAAACGCGATTCTGCGAAGCAATGTGAACACTTCTCCTTCCCAGGCACAGAGAAGGTGCTAGCAGGGAATTCTCTGCCTGCCTTTCCCCAGTGCTCTGCAAGCTCTCCAGGGCAACATAAAATGTGGGGCTCTGTGCTTTCTTTCCTTCTGAACAAGTGTTAGTGTTTTCTGCACAAACGCGATTCTGCGAAGCAATGTGAACACTTTTGCTTCCCAGGCACAGAGAAGGTGCTAGCAGGGATATCTCTGCCTGCTTTTC
This sequence comes from Strix occidentalis, assembly GCA_030819815.1. Classification (NCBI taxonomy): domain Eukaryota; kingdom Metazoa; phylum Chordata; class Aves; order Strigiformes; family Strigidae; genus Strix; species Strix occidentalis. The sequence goes on along the minus strand of JASWHU010000084.1, from coordinate 54,530 downwards.
CCCAGTGCTCTGCAAGCTCTCCAGGGCAACATAAAATCTGGGGCTCTGTGCTTTCTTTCCTTCTGAACAAGTGTTAGTGTTTTCTGCACAAACGCGATTCTGCGAAGCAATGTGAACACTTCTCCTTCCCAGGCACAGAGAAGGTGCTAGCAGGGAATTCTCTGCCTGCCTTTCCCCAGTGCTCTGCAAGCTCTCCAGGGCAACATAAAATCTGGGGCTCTGTGCTTTCTTTCCTTCTGAACAAGTGTTAGTGTTTTCTGCACAAACGCGATTCTGCGAAGCAATGTGAACACTTTTGCTTCCCAGGCACAGAGAAGGTGCTAGCAGGGAATTCTCTGCCTGCTTTTCCCCAGTGCTCTGCAAGCTCTGCAGGGCAACATAAAATGTGGGGATCTGTGCTTTCTTTCCTTCTGAACAAGTGTTAGTGTTTTCTGCACAAACGCGATTCTGCGAAGCAATGTGAACACTTCTCCTTCCCAGGCACAGAGAAGGTGCTAGCAGGGAATTCTCTGCCTGCCTTTCCCCAGTGCTCTGCAAGCTCTCCAGGGCAACATAAAATGTGGGGCTCTGTGCTTTCTTTCCTTCTGAACAAGTGTTAGTGTTTTCTGCACAAACGCGATTCTGCGAAGCAATGTGAACACTTCTCCTTCCCAGGCACAGAGAAGGTGCTAGCAGGGAATTCTCTGCCTGCCTTTCCCCAGTGCTCTGCAAGCTCTGCAGGGCAACATAAAATGTGGGGCTCTGTGCTTTCTTTCCTTCTGAACAAGTGTTAGTGTTTTCTGCACAAACGCGATTCTGCGAAGCAATGTGAACACTTTTGCTTCCCAGGCACAGAGAAGGTGCTAGCAGGGAATTCTCTGCCTGCCTTTCCCCAGTGCTCTGCAAGCTCTCCAGAGCAACATAAAATGTGGGGCTCTGTGCTTTCTTTCCTTCTGAACAAGTGTTAGTGTTTTCTGCACAAACGCGATTCTGCGAAGCAATGTGAACACTTCTCCTTCCCAGGCACAGAGAAGGTGCTAGCAGGGAATTCTCTGCCTGCCTTTCCCCAGTGCTCTGCAAGCTCTCCAGGGGAACATAAAATGTGGGGCTCTGTGCTTTCTTTCCTTCTGAACAAGTGTTAGTGTTTTCTGCACAAACGCGATTCTGAGAAGCAATGTGAACACTTTTGCTTCCCAGGCACAGAGAAGGTGCTAGCAGGGAATTCTCTGCCTGCCTTTCCCCAGTGCTCTGCAAGCTCTCCAGGGCAACATAAAATGTGGGGCTCTGTGCTTTCTTTCCTTCTGAACAAGTGTTAGTGTTTTCTGCACAAACGCGATTCTGCGAAGCAATGTGAACACTTTTGCTTCCCAGGCACAGAGAAGGTGCTAGCAGGGATATCTCTGCCTGCTTTTCCCCAGTGCTCTGCAAGCTCTCCAGGGCAACATAAAATGTGGGGCTCTGTGCTTTCTTTCCTTCTGAACAAGTGTTAGTGTTTTCTGCACAAACGCGGTTCTGCGAAGCAATGTGAACACTTCTCCTTCCCAGGCACAGAGAAGGTGCTAGCAGGGAATTCTCTGCCTGCCTTTCCCCAGTGCTCTGCAAGCTCTCCAGGGCAACATAAAATGTGGGGCTCTGTGCTTTCTTTCCTTCTGAACAAGTGTTAGTGTTTTCTGCACAAACGCGATTCTGCGAAGCAATGTGAACACTTCTCCTTCCCAGGCACAGAGAAGGTGCTAGCAGGGAATTCTCTGCCTTTCTTTCCCCAGTGCTCTGCAAGCTCTCCAGGGCAACATAAAATGTGGGGCTCTGTGCTTTCTTTCCTTCTGAACAAGTGTTAGTGTTTTCTGCACAAACGCGATTCTGCGAAGCAATGTGAACACTTCTCCTTCCCAGGCACAGAGAAGGTGCTAGCAGGGAATTCTCTGCCTTTCTTTCCCCAGTGCTCTGCAAGCTCTCCAGGGCAACATAAAATGTGGGGCTCTGTGCTTTCTTTCCTTCTGAACAAGTGTTAGTGTTTTCTGCACAAACGCGATTCTGCGAAGCAATGTGAACACTTCTCCTTCCCAGGCACAGAGAAGGTGCTAGCAGGGAATTCTCTGCCTGCCTTTCCCCAGTGCTCTGCAAGCTCTGCAGGGCAACATAAAATGTGGGGCTCTGTGCTTTCTTTCCTTCTGAACAAGTGTTAGTGTTTTCTGCACAAACGCGATTCTGAGAAGCAATGTGAACACTTCTCCTTCCCAGGCACAGAGAAGGTGCTAGCAGGGAATTCTCTGCCTTTCTTTCCCCAGTGCTCTGCAAGCTCTCCAGGGCAACATAAAATGTGGGGCTCTGTGCTTTCTTTCCTTCTGAACAAGTGTTAGTGTTTTCTGCACAAACGCGATTCTGCGAAGCAATGTGAACACTTCTCCTTCCCAGGCACAGAGAAGGTGCTAGCAGGGAATTCTCTGCCTGCCTTTCCCCAGTGCTCTGCAAGCTCTGCAGGGCAACATAAAATGTGGGGCTCTGTGCTTTCTTTCCTTCTGAACAAGTGTTAGTGTTTTCTGCACAAACGCGATTCTGCGAAGCAATGTGAACACTTTTGCTTCCCAGGCACAGAGAAGGTGCTAGCAGGGAATTCTCTGCCTGCTTTTCCCCAGTGCTCTGCAAGCTCTCCAGGGCAACATAAAATGTGGGGATCTGTGCTTTCTTTCCTTCTGAACAAGTGTTAGTGTTTTCTGCACAAACGCGATTCTGCGAAGCAATGTGAACACTTCTCCTTCCCAGGCACAGAGAAGGTGCTAGCAGGGAATTCTCTGCCTGCCTTTCCCCAGTGCTCTGCAAGCTCTCCAGGGCAACATAAAATGTGGGGCTCTGTGCTTTCTTTCCTTCTGAACAAGTGTTAGTGTTTTCTGCACAAACGCGATTCTGCGAAGCAATGTGAACACTTTTGCTTCCCAGGCACAGAGAAGGTGCTAGCAGGGATATCTCTGCCTGCTTTTCCCCAGTGCTCTGCAAGCTCTCCAGGGCAACATAAAATGTGGGGCTCTGTGCTTTCTTTCCTTCTGAACAAGTGTTAGTGTTTTCTGCACAAACGCGATTCTGCGAAGCAATGTGAACACTTCTCCTTCCCAGGCACAGAGAAGGTGCTAGCAGGGAATTCTCTGCCTGCCTTTCCCCAGTGCTCTGCAAGCTCTCCAGGGCAACATAAAATGTGGGGCTCTGTGCTTTCTTTCCTTCTGAACAAGTGTTAGTGTTTTCTGCACAAACGCGATTCTGCGAAGCAATGTGAACACTTCTCCTTCCCAGGCACAGAGAAGGTGCTAGCAGGGAATTCTCTGCCTGCCTTTCCCCAGTGCTCTGCAAGCTCTCCAGGGCAACATAAAATGTGGGGCTCTGTGCTTTCTTTCCTTCTGAACAAGTGTTAGTGTTTTCTGCACAAACGCGATTCTGCGAAGCAATGTGAACACTTCTCCTTCCCAGGCACAGAGAAGGTGCTAGCAGGGAATTCTCTGCCTTTCTTTCCCCAGTGCTCTGCAAGCTCTCCAGGGCAACATAAAATGTGGGGCTCTGTGCTTTCTTTCCTTCTGAACAAGTGTTAGTGTTTTCTGCACAAACGCGATTCTGCGAAGCAATGTGAACACTTCTCCTTCCCAGGCACAGAGAAGGTGCTAGCAGGGAATTCTCTGCCTGCCTTTCCCCAGTGCTCTGCAAGCTCTCCAGGGGAACATAAAATGTGGGGCTCTGTGCTTTCTTTCCTTCTGAACAAGTGTTAGTGTTTTCTGCACAAACGCGATTCTGCGAAGCAATGTGAACACTTCTCCTTCCCAGGCACAGAGAAGGTGCTAGCAGGGAATTCTCTGCCTGCCTTTCCCCAGTGCTCTGCAAGCTCTCCAGGGCAACATAAAATGTGGGGCTCTGTGCTTTCTTTCCTTCTGAACAAGTGTTAGTGTTTTCTGCACAAACGCGATTCTGCGAAGCAATGTGAACACTTCTCCTTCCCAGGCACAGAGAAGGTGCTAGCAGGGAATTCTCTGCCTGCCTTTCCCCAGTGCTCTGCAAGCTCTCCAGGGCAACATAAAATGTGGGGCTCTGTGCTTTCTTTCCTTCTGAACAAGTGTTAGTGTTTTCTGCACAAACGCGATTCTGCGAAGCAATGTGAACACTTTTGCTTCCCAGGCACAGAGAAGGTGCTAGCAGGGATATCTCTGCCTGCTTTTCCCCAGTGCTCTGCAAGCTCTCCAGGGCAACATAAAATGTGGGGCTCTGTGCTTTCTTTCCTTCTGAACAAGTGTTAGTGTTTTCTGCACAAACGCGATTCTGCGAAGCAATGTGAACACTTTTGCTTCCCAGGCACAGAGAAGGTGCTAGCAGGGAATTCTCTGCCTGCCTTTCCCCAGTGCTCTGCAAGCTCTCCAGGGCAACATAAAATGTGGGGCTCTGTGCTTTCTTTCCTTCTGAACAAGTGTTAGTGTTTTCTGCACAAACGCGATTCTGCGAAGCAATGTGAAGACTTTTGCTTCCCAGGCACAGAGAAGGTGCTAGCAGGGAATTCTCTGCCTGCCTTTCCCCAGTGCTCTGCAAGCTCTGCAGGGCAACATAAAATGTGGGGCTCTGTGCTTTCTTTCCTTCTGAACAAGTGTTAGTGTTTTCTGCACAAACGCGATTCTGAGAAGCAATGTGAACACTTCTCCTTCCCAGGCACAGAGAAGGTGCTAGCAGGGAATTCTCTGCCTGCCTTTCCCCAGTGCTCTGCAAGCTCTGCAGGGCAACATAAAATGTGGGGCTCTGTGCTTTCTTTCCTTCTGAACAAGTGTTAGTGTTTTCTGCACAAACGCGATTCTGAGAAGCAATGTGAACACTTCTCCTTCCCAGGCACAGAGAAGGTGCTAGCAGGGAATTCTCTGCCTGCCTTTCCCCAGTGCTCTGCAAGCTCTCCAGGGCAACATAAAATGTGGGGCTCTGTGCTTTCTTTCCTTCTGAACAAGTGTTAGTGTTTTCTGCACAAACGCGATTCTGCGAAGCAATGTGAACACTTTTGCTTCCCAGGCACAGAGAAGGTGCTAGCAGGGAAATCTCTGCCTGCTTTTCCCCAGTGCTCTGCAAGCTCTCCAGGGCAACATAAAATCTGGGGCTCTGTGCTTTCTTTCCTTCTGAACAAGTGTTAGTGTTTTCTGCACAAACGCGATTCTGCGAAGCAATGTGAACACTTCTCCTTCCCAGGCACAGAGAAGGTGCTAGCAGGGAATTCTCTGCCTGCTTTTCCCCAGTGCTCTGCAAGCTCTGCAGGGCAACATAAAATGTGGGGCTCTGTGCTTTCTTTCCTTCTGAACAAGTGTTAGTGTTTTCTGCACAAACGCGATTCTGCGAAGCAATGTGAACACTTTTGCTTCCCAGGCACAGAGAAGGTGCTAGCAGGGAATTCTCTGCCTGCCTTTCCCCAGTGCTCTGCAAGCTCTCCAGGGCAACATAAAATGTGGGGCTCTGTGCTTTCTTTCCTTCTGAACAAGTGTTAGTGTTTTCTGCACAAACGCGATTCTGCGAAGCAATGTGAACACTTCTCCTTCCCAGGCACAGAGAAGGTGCTAGCAGGGAATTCTCTGCCTTTCTTTCCCCAGTGCTCTGCAAGCTCTCCAGGGGAACATAAAATGTGGGGCTCTGTGCTTTCTTTCCTTCTGAACAAGTGTTAGTGTTTTCTGCACAAACGCGATTCTGCGAAGCAATGTGAACACTTCTCCTTCCCAGGCACAGAGAAGGTGCTAGCAGGGAATTCTCTGCCTGCCTTTCCCCAGTGCTCTGCAAGCTCTCCAGGGCAACATAAAATGTGGGGCTCTGTGCTTTCTTTCCTTCTGAACAAGTGTTAGTGTTTTCTGCACAAACGCGATTCTGCGAAGCAATGTGAACACTTTTGCTTCCCAGGCACAGAGAAGGTGCTAGCAGGGAATTCTCTGCCTGCCTTTCCCCAGTGCTCTGCAAGCTCTCCAGGGCAACATAAAATGTGGGGCTCTGTGCTTTCTTTCCTTCTGAACAAGTGTTAGTGTTTTCTGCACAAACGCGATTCTGAGAAGCAATGTGAACACTTCTCCTTCCCAGGCACAGAGAAGGTGCTAGCAGGGAATTCTCTGCCTGCCTTTCCCCAGTGCTCTGCAAGCTCTCCAGGGCAACATAAAATGTGGGGCTCTGTGCTTTCTTTCCTTCTGAACAAGTGTTAGTGTTTTCTGCACAAACGCGATTCTGCGAAGCAATGTGAACACTTCTCCTTCCCAGGCACAGAGAAGGTGCTAGCAGGGAATTCTCTGCCTGCCTTTCCCCAGTGCTCTGCAAGCTCTGCAGGGCAACATAAAATGTGGGGCTCTGTGCTTTCTTTCCTTCTGAACAAGTGTTAGTGTTTTCTGCACAAACGCGATTCTGCGAAGCAATGTGAACACTTTTGCTTCCCAGGCACAGAGAAGGTGCTAGCAGGGATATCTCTGCCTGCTTTTCCCCAGTGCTCTGCAAGCTCTCCAGGGCAACATAAAATGTGGGGCTCTGTGCTTTCTTTCCTTCTGAACAAGTGTTAGTGTTTTCTGCACAAACGCGATTCTGAGAAGCAATGTGAACACTTCTCCTTCCCAGGCACAGAGAAGGTGCTAGCAGGGAATTCTCTGCCTGCCTTTCCCCAGTGCTCTGCAAGCTCTCCAGGGGAACATAAAATGTGGGGCTCTGTGCTTTCTTTCCTTCTGAACAAGTGTTAGTGTTTTCTGCACAAACGCGATTCTGCGAAGCAATGTGAACACTTCTCCTTCCCAGGCACAGAGAAGGTGCTAGCAGGGAATTCTCTGCCTGCCTTTCCCCAGTGCTCTGCAAGCTCTCCAGGGCAACATAAAATCTGGGGCTCTGTGCTTTCTTTCCTTCTGAACAAGTGTTAGTGTTTTCTGCACAAACGCGATTCTGCGAAGCAATGTGAACACTTCTCCTTCCCAGGCACAGAGAAGGTGCTAGCAGGGAATTCTCTGCCTTTCTTTCCCCAGTGCTCTGCAAGCTCTCCAGGGGAACATAAAATGTGGGGCTCTGTGCTTTCTTTCCTTCTGAACAAGTGTTAGTGTTTTCTGCACAAACGCGATTCTGCGAAGCAATGTGAACACTTCTCCTTCCCAGGCACAGAGAAGGTGCTAGCAGGGAATTCTCTGCCTGCCTTTCCCCAGTGCTCTGCAAGCTCTCCAGGGCAACATAAAATGTGGGGCTCTGTGCTTTCTTTCCTTCTGAACAAGTGTTAGTGTTTTCTGCACAAACGCGATTCTGAGAAGCAATGTGAACACTTCTCCTTCCCAGGCACAGAGAAGGTGCTAGCAGGGATATCTCTGCCTGCTTTTCCCCAGTGCTCTGCAAGCTCTCCAGGGCAACATAAAATGTGGGGCTCTGTGCTTTCTTTCCTTCTGAACAAGTGTTAGTGTTTTCTGCACAAACGCGATTCTGCGAAGCAATGTGAACACTTTTGCTTCCCAGGCACAGAGAAGGTGCTAGCAGGGAATTCTCTGCCTGCCTTTCCCCAGTGCTCTGCAAGCTCTGCAGGGCAACATAAAATGTGGGGCTCTGTGCTTTCTTTCCTTCTGAACAAGTGTTAGTGTTTTCTGCACAAACGCGATTCTGCGAAGCAATGTGAACACTTTTGCTTCCCAGGCACAGAGAAGGTGCTAGCAGGGAATTCTCTGCCTGCCTTTCCCCAGTGCTCTGCAAGCTCTCCAGGGCAACATCAAATCTGGGGCTCTGTGCTTTCTTTCCTTCTGAACAAGTGTTAGTGTTTTCTGCACAAACGCGATTCTGAGAAGCAATGTGAACACTTCTGCTTCCCAGGCACAGAGAAGGTGCTAGCAGGGAATTCTCTGCCTGCTTTTCCCCAGTGCTCTGCAAGCTCTCCAGGGCAACATAAAATCTGGGGCTCTGTGCTTTCTTTCCTTCTGAACAAGTGTTAGTGTTTTCTGCACAAACGCGATTCTGCGAAGCAATGTGAACACTTTTGCTTCCCAGGCACAGAGAAGGTGCTAGCAGGGAATTCTCTGCCTGCTTTTCCCCAGTGCTCTGCAAGCTCTCCAGGGCAACATAAAATGTGGGGATCTGTGCTTTCTTTCCTTCTGAACAAGTGTTAGTGTTTTCTGCACAAACGCGATTCTGCGAAGCAATGTGAACACTTCTCCTTCCCAGGCACAGAGAAGGTGCTAGCAGGGAATTCTCTGCCTGCCTTTCCCCAGTGCTCTGCAAGCTCTCCAGGGCAACATAAAATGTGGGGCTCTGTGCTTTCTTTCCTTCTGAACAAGTGTTAGTGTTTTCTGCACAAACGCGATTCTGCGAAGCAATGTGAACACTTCTCCTTCCCAGGCACAGAGAAGGTGCTAGCAGGGAATTCTCTGCCTTTCTTTCCCCAGTGCTCTGCAAGCTCTCCAGGGCAACATAAAATGTGGGGCTCTGTGCTTTCTTTCCTTCTGAACAAGTGTTAGTGTTTGCTGCACAAACGCGATTCTGCGAAGCAATGTGAACACTTCTCCTTCCCAGGCACAGAGAAGGTGCTAGCAGGGAATTCTCTGCCTTTCTTTCCCCAGTGCTCTGCAAGCTCTCCAGGGCAACATAAAATGTGGGGCTCTGTGCTTTCTTTCCTTCTGAACAAGTGTTAGTGTTTTCTGCACAAACGCGATTCTGCGAAGCAATGTGAACACTTCTCCTTCCCAGGCACAGAGAAGGTGCTAGCAGGGAATTCTCTGCCTGCCTTTCCCCAGTGCTCTGCAAGCTCTCCAGGGCAACATAAAATGTGGGGCTCTGTGCTTTCTTTCCTTCTGAACAAGTGTTAGTGTTTTCTGCACAAACGCGATTCTGCGAAGCAATGTGAACACTTTTGCTTCCCAGGCACAGAGAAGGTGCTAGCAGGGATATCTCTGCCTGCTTTTCCCCAGTGCTCTGCAACCTCTCCAGGGCAACATAAAATGTGGGGCTCTGTGCTTTCTTTCCTTCTGAACAAGTGTTAGTGTTTTCTGCACAAACGCGATTCTGCGAAGCAATGTGAACACTTTTGCTTCCCAGGCACAGAGAAGGTGCTAGCAGGGAATTCTCTGCCTGCCTTTCCCCAGTGCTCTGCAAGCTCTGCAGGGCAACATAAAATGTGGGGCTCTGTGCTTTCTTTCCTTCTGAACAAGTGTTAGTGTTTTCTGCACAAACGCGATTCTGCGAAGCAATGTGAACACTTTTGCTTCCCAGGCACAGAGAAGGTGCTAGCAGGGAATTCTCTGCCTGCCTTTCCCCAGTGCTCTGCAAGCTCTCCAGGGGAACATAAAATGTGGGGCTCTGTGCTTTCTTTCCTTCTGAACAAGTGTTAGTGTTTTCTGCACAAACGCGATTCTGAGAAGCAATGTGAACACTTTTGCTTCCCAGGCACAGAGAAGGTGCTAGCAGGGAATTCTCTGCCTGCCTTTCCCCAGTGCTCTGCAAGCTCTGCAGGGCAACATAAAATGTGGGGCTCTGTGCTTTCTTTCCTTCTGAACAAGTGTTAGTGTTTTCTGCACAAACGCGATTCTGAGAAGCAATGTGAACACTTCTCCTTCCCAGGCACAGAGAAGGTGCTAGCAGGGAATTCTCTGCCTGCCTTTCCCCAGTGCTCTGCAAGCTCTCCAGGGCAACATAAAATGTGGGGCTCTGTGCTTTCTTTCCTTCTGAACAAGTGTTAGTGTTTTCTGCACAAACGCGATTCTGCGAAGCAATGTGAACACTTTTGCTTCCCAGGCACAGAGAAGGTGCTAGCAGGGATATCTCTGCCTGCTTTTCCCCAGTGCTCTGCAAGCTCTCCAGGGCAACATAAAATCTGGGGCTCTGTGCTTTCTTTCCTTCTGAACAAGTGTTAGTGTTTTCTGCACAAACGCGATTCTGCGAAGCAATGTGAACACTTTTGCTTCCCAGGCACAGAGAAGGTGCTAGCAGGGATATCTCTGCCTGCTTTTCCCCAGTGCTCTGCAAGCTCTGCAGGGCAACATAAAATGTGGGGATCTGTGCTTTCTTTCCTTCTGAACAAGTGTTAGTGTTTTCTGCACAAACGCGATTCTGCGAAGCAATGTGAACACTTCTCCTTCCCAGGCACAGAGAAGGTGCTAGCAGGGAATTCTCTGCCTTTCTTTCCCCAGTGCTCTGCAAGCTCTCCAGGGCAACAGAAAATCTGGGGCTCTGTGCTTTCTTTCCTTCTGAACAAGTGTTAGTGTTTTCTGCACAAACGCGATTCTGCGAAGCAATGTGAACACTTCTCCTTCCCAGGCACAGAGAAGGTGCTAGCAGGGAATTCTCTGCCTGCCTTTCCCCAGTGCTCTGCAAGCTCTGCAGGGCAACATAAAATGTGGGGCTCTGTGCTTTCTTTCCTTCTGAACAAGTGTTAGTGTTTTCTGCACAAACGCGATTCTGCGAAGCAATGTGAACACTTCTCCTTCCCAGGCACAGAGAAGGTGCTAGCAGGGAATTCTCTGCCTGCCTTTCCCCAGTGCTCTGCAAGCTCTCCAGGGCAACATAAAATGTGGGGCTCTGTGCTTTCTTTCCTTCTGAACAAGTGTTAGTGTTTTCTGCACAAACGCGATTCTGCGAAGCAATGTGAAGACTTTTGCTTCCCAGGCACAGAGAAGGTGCTAGCAGGGAATTCTCTGCCTGCCTTTCCCCAGTGCTCTGCAAGCTCTCCAGGGGAACATAAAATGTGGGGCTCTGTGCTTTCTTTCCTTCTGAACAAGTGTTAGTGTTTTCTGCACAAACGCGATTCTGCGAAGCAATGTGAACACTTTTGCTTCCCAGGCACAGAGAAGGTGCTAGCAGGGATATCTCTGCCTGCTTTTCCCCAGTGCTCTGCAAGCTCTCCAGGGCAACATAAAATGTGGGGCTCTGTGCTTTCTTTCCTTCTGAACAAGTGTTAGTGTTTTCTGCACAAACGCGATTCTGCGAAGCAATGTGAACACTTCTCCTTCCCAGGCACAGAGAAGGTGCTAGCAGGGAATTCTCTGCCTGCCTTTCCCCAGTGCTCTGCAAGCTCTCCAGGGCAACATAAAATGTGGGGCTCTGTGCTTTCTTTCCTTCTGAACAAGTGTTAGTGTTTTCTGCACAAACGCGATTCTGCGAAGCAATGTGAACACTTCTGCTTCCCAGGCACAGAGAAGGTGCTAGCAGGGAATTCTCTGCCTTTCTTTCCCCAGTGCTCTGCAAGCTCTCCAGGGCAACATAAAATGTGGGGCTCTGTGCTTTCTTTCCTTCTGAACAAGTGTTAGTGTTTTCTGCACAAACGCGATTCTGCGAAGCAATGTGAACACTTTTGCTTCCCAGGCACAGAGAAGGTGCTAGCAGGGAATTCTCTGCCTGCTTTTCCCCAGTGCTCTGCAAGCTCTCCAGGGCAACATAAAATGTGGGGATCTGTGCTTTCTTTCCTTCTGAACAAGTGTTAGTGTTTTCTGCACAAACGCGATTCTGCGAAGCAATGTGAACACTTTTGCTTCCCAGGCACAGAGAAGGTGCTAGCAGGGAATTCTCTGCCTGCCTTTCCCCAGTGCTCTGCAAGCTCTCCAGGGCAACATAAAATGTGGGGCTCTGTGCTTTCTTTCCTTCTGAACAAGTGTTAGTGTTTTCTGCACAAACGCGATTCTGCGAAGCAATGTGAACACTTCTCCTTCCCAGGCACAGAGAAGGTGCTAGCAGGGAATTCTCTGCCTGCCTTTCCCCAGTGCTCTGCAAGCTCTCCAGGGCAACATAAAATCTGGGGCTCTGTGCTTTCTTTCCTTCTGAACAAGTGTTAGTGTTTTCTGCACAAACGCGATTCTGCGAAGCAATGTGAACACTTCTCCTTCCCAGGCACAGAGAAGGTGCTAGCAGGGAATTCTCTGCCTTTCTTTCCCCAGTGCTCTGCAAGCTCTCCAGGGCAACATAAAATGTGGGGCTCTGTGCTTTCTTTCCTTCTGAACAAGTGTTAGTGTTTTCTGCACAAACGCGATTCTGCGAAGCAATGTGAACACTTTTGCTTCCCAGGCACAGAGAAGGTGCTAGCAGGGAATTCTCTGCCTGCTTTTCCCCAGTGCTCTGCAAGCTCTCCAGGGCAACATAAAATGTGGGGATCTGTGCTTTCTTTCCTTCTGAACAAGTGTTAGTGTTTTCTGCACAAACGCGATTCTGCGAAGCAATGTGAACACTTTTGCTTCCCAGGCACAGAGAAGGTGCTAGCAGGGAATTCTCTGCCTGCCTTTCCCCAGTGCTCTGCAAGCTCTCCAGGGCAACATAAAATGTGGGGCTCTGTGCTTTCTTTCCTTCTGAACAAGTGTTAGTGTTTTCTGCACAAACGCGATTCTGCGAAGCAATGTGAACACTTCTCCTTCCCAGGCACAGAGAAGGTGCTAGCAGGGAATTCTCTGCCTGCCTTTCCCCAGTGCTCTGCAAGCTCTCCAGGGCAACAGAAAATGTGGGGCTCTGTGCTTTCTTTCCTTCTGAACAAGTGTTAGTGTTTTCTGCACAAACGCGATTCTGCGAAGCAATGTGAACACTTCTCCTTCCCAGGCACAGAGAAGGTGCTAGCAGGGAATTCTCTGCCTGCCTTTCCCCAGTGCTCTGCAAGCTCTCCAGGGCAACATAAAATGTGGGGCTCTGTGCTTTCTTTCCTTCTGAACAAGTGTTAGTGTTTTCTGCACAAACGCGATTCTGAGAAGCAATGTGAACACTTCTCCTTCCCAGGCACAGAGAAGGTGCTAGCAGGGAATTCTCTGCCTTTCTTTCCCCAGTGCTCTGCAAGCTCTCCAGGGCAACATAAAATGTGGGGCTCTGTGCTTTCTTTCCTTCTGAACAAGTGTTAGTGTTTGCTGCACAAACGCGATTCTGCGAAGCAATGTGAACACTTCTCCTTCCCAGGCACAGAGAAGGTGCTAGCAGGGAATTCTCTGCCTTTCTTTCCCCAGTGCTCTGCAAGCTCTCCAGGGCAACATAAAATGTGGGGCTCTGTGCTTTCTTTCCTTCTGAACAAGTGTTAGTGTTTTCTGCACAAACGCGATTCTGCGAAGCAATGTGAACACTTCTCCTTCCCAGGCACAGAGAAGGTGCTAGCAGGGAATTCTCTGCCTGCCTTTCCCCAGTGCTCTGCAAGCTCTCCAGGGCAACATAAAATGTGGGGCTCTGTGCTTTCTTTCCTTCTGAACAAGTGTTAGTGTTTTCTGCACAAACGCGATTCTGCGAAGCAATGTGAACACTTTTGCTTCCCAGGCACAGAGAAGGTGCTAGCAGGGATATCTCTGCCTGCTTTTCCCCAGTGCTCTGCAACCTCTCCAGGGCAACATAAAATGTGGGGCTCTGTGCTTTCTTTCCTTCTGAACAAGTGTTAGTGTTTTCTGCACAAACGCGATTCTGCGAAGCAATGTGAACACTTTTGCTTCCCAGGCACAGAGAAGGTGCTAGCAGGGAATTCTCTGCCTGCCTTTCCCCAGTGCTCTGCAAGCTCTGCAGGGCAACATAAAATGTGGGGCTCTGTGCTTTCTTTCCTTCTGAACAAGTGTTAGTGTTTTCTGCACAAACGCGATTCTGCGAAGCAATGTGAACACTTTTGCTTCCCAGGCACAGAGAAGGTGCTAGCAGGGAATTCTCTGCCTGCCTTTCCCCAGTGCTCTGCAAGCTCTCCAGGGGAACATAAAATGTGGGGCTCTGTGCTTTCTTTCCTTCTGAACAAGTGTTAGTGTTTTCTGCACAAACGCGATTCTGAGAAGCAATGTGAACACTTTTGCTTCCCAGGCACAGAGAAGGTGCTAGCAGGGAATTCTCTGCCTGCCTTTCCCCAGTGCTCTGCAAGCTCTGCAGGGCAACATAAAATGTGGGGCTCTGTGCTTTCTTTCCTTCTGAACAAGTGTTAGTGTTTTCTGCACAAACGCGATTCTGAGAAGCAATGTGAACACTTCTCCTTCCCAGGCACAGAGAAGGTGCTAGCAGGGAATTCTCTGCCTGCCTTTCCCCAGTGCTCTGCAAGCTCTCCAGGGCAACATAAAATGTGGGGCTCTGTGCTTTCTTTCCTTCTGAACAAGTGTTAGTGTTTTCTGCACAAACGCGATTCTGCGAAGCAATGTGAACACTTTTGCTTCCCAGGCACAGAGAAGGTGCTAGCAGGGATATCTCTGCCTGCTTTTCCCCAGTGCTCTGCAAGCTCTCCAGGGCAACATAAAATCTGGGGCTCTGTGCTTTCTTTCCTTCTGAACAAGTGTTAGTGTTTTCTGCACAAACGCGATTCTGCGAAGCAATGTGAACACTTTTGCTTCCCAGGCACAGAGAAGGTGCTAGCAGGGATATCTCTGCCTGCTTTTCCCCAGTGCTCTGCAAGCTCTGCAGGGCAACATAAAATGTGGGGATCTGTGCTTTCTTTCCTTCTGAACAAGTGTTAGTGTTTTCTGCACAAACGCGATTCTGCGAAGCAATGTGAACACTTCTCCTTCCCAGGCACAGAGAAGGTGCTAGCAGGGAATTCTCTGCCTTTCTTTCCCCAGTGCTCTGCAAGCTCTCCAGGGCAACAGAAAATCTGGGGCTCTGTGCTTTCTTTCCTTCTGAACAAGTGTTAGTGTTTTCTGCACAAACGCGATTCTGCGAAGCAATGTGAACACTTCTCCTTCCCAGGCACAGAGAAGGTGCTAGCAGGGAATTCTCTGCCTGCCTTTCCCCAGTGCTCTGCAAGCTCTGCAGGGCAACATAAAATGTGGGGCTCTGTGCTTTCTTTCCTTCTGAACAAGTGTTAGTGTTTTCTGCACAAACGCGATTCTGCGAAGCAATGTGAACACTTCTCCTTCCCAGGCACAGAGAAGGTGCTAGCAGGGAATTCTCTGCCTGCCTTTCCCCAGTGCTCTGCAAGCTCTCCAGGGCAACATAAAATGTGGGGCTCTGTGCTTTCTTTCCTTCTGAACAAGTGTTAGTGTTTTCTGCACAAACGCGATTCTGCGAAGCAATGTGAAGACTTTTGCTTCCCAGGCACAGAGAAGGTGCTAGCAGGGAATTCTCTGCCTGCCTTTCCCCAGTGCTCTGCAAGCTCTCCAGGGGAACATAAAATGTGGGGCTCTGTGCTTTCTTTCCTTCTGAACAAGTGTTAGTGTTTTCTGCACAAACGCGATTCTGCGAAGCAATGTGAACACTTTTGCTTCCCAGGCACAGAGAAGGTGCTAGCAGGGATATCTCTGCCTGCTTTTCCCCAGTGCTCTGCAAGCTCTCCAGGGCAACATAAAATGTGGGGCTCTGTGCTTTCTTTCCTTCTGAACAAGTGTTAGTGTTTTCTGCACAAACGCGATTCTGCGAAGCAATGTGAACACTTCTCCTTCCCAGGCACAGAGAAGGTGCTAGCAGGGAATTCTCTGCCTGCCTTTCCCCAGTGCTCTGCAAGCTCTCCAGGGCAACATAAAATGTGGGGCTCTGTGCTTTCTTTCCTTCTGAACAAGTGTTAGTGTTTTCTGCACAAACGCGATTCTGCGAAGCAATGTGAACACTTCTGCTTCCCAGGCACAGAGAAGGTGCTAGCAGGGAATTCTCTGCCTTTCTTTCCCCAGTGCTCTGCAAGCTCTCCAGGGCAACATAAAATGTGGGGCTCTGTGCTTTCTTTCCTTCTGAACAAGTGTTAGTGTTTTCTGCACAAACGCGATTCTGCGAAGCAATGTGAACACTTTTGCTTCCCAGGCACAGAGAAGGTGCTAGCAGGGAATTCTCTGCCTGCTTTTCCCCAGTGCTCTGCAAGCTCTCCAGGGCAACATAAAATGTGGGGATCTGTGCTTTCTTTCCTTCTGAACAAGTGTTAGTGTTTTCTGCACAAACGCGATTCTGCGAAGCAATGTGAACACTTTTGCTTCCCAGGCACAGAGAAGGTGCTAGCAGGGAATTCTCTGCCTGCCTTTCCCCAGTGCTCTGCAAGCTCTCCAGGGCAACATAAAATGTGGGGCTCTGTGCTTTCTTTCCTTCTGAACAAGTGTTAGTGTTTTCTGCACAAACGCGATTCTGCGAAGCAATGTGAACACTTCTCCTTCCCAGGCACAGAGAAGGTGCTAGCAGGGAATTCTCTGCCTGCCTTTCCCCAGTGCTCTGCAAGCTCTCCAGGGCAACATAAAATCTGGGGCTCTGTGCTTTCTTTCCTTCTGAACAAGTGTTAGTGTTTTCTGCACAAACGCGATTCTGAGAAGCAATGTGAACACTTCTCCTTCCCAGGCACAGAGAAGGTGCTAGCAGGGAATTCTCTGCCTTTCTTTCCCCAGTGCTCTGCAAGCTCTCCAGGGCAACATAAAATCTGGGGCTCTGTGCTTTCTTTCCTTCTGAACAAGTGTTAGTGTTTTCTGCACAAACGCGATTCTGCGAAGCAATGTGAACACTTCTCCTTCCCAGGCACAGAGAAGGTGCTAGCAGGGAATTCTCTGCCTGCCTTTCCCCAGTGCTCTGCAAGCTCTCCAGGGGAACATCAAATCTGGGGCTCTGTGCTTTCTTTCCTTCTGAACAAGTGTTAGTGTTTTCTGCACAAACGCGATTCTGCGAAGCAATGTGAACACTTTTGCTTCCCAGGCACAGAGAAGGTGCTAGCAGGGAATTCTCTGCCTGCTTTTCCCCAGTGCTCTGCAAGCTCTCCAGGGCAACATAAAATGTGGGGCTCTGTGCTTTCTTTCCTTCTGAACAAGTGTTAGTGTTTTCTGCACAAACGCGATTCTGCGAAGCAATGTGAACACTTCTCCTTCCCAGGCACAGAGAAGGTGCTAGCAGGGAATTCTCTGCCTGCCTTTCCCCAGTGCTCTGCAAGCTCTCCAGGGCAACATAAAATGTGGGGCTCTGTGCTTTCTTTCCTTCTGAACAAGTGTTAGTGTTTTCTGCACAAACGCGATTCTGCGAAGCAATGTGAACACTTCTCCTTCCCAGGCACAGAGAAGGTGCTAGCAGGGAATTCTCTGCCTTTCTTTCCCCAGTGCTCTGCAAGCTCTCCAGGGCAACATAAAATGTGGGGCTCTGTGCTTTCTTTCCTTCTGAACAAGTGTTAGTGTTTTCTGCACAAACGCGATTCTGCGAAGCAATGTGAACACTTCTCCTTCCCAGGCACAGAGAAGGTGCTAGCAGGGAATTCTCTGCCTTTCTTTCCCCAGTGCTCTGCAAGGTCTCCAGGGCAACATAAAATGTGGGGCTCTGTGCTTTCTTTCCTTCTGAACAAGTGTTAGTGTTTTCTGCACAAACGCGATTCTGCGAAGCAATGTGAACACTTTTGCTTCCCAGGCACAGAGAAGGTGCTAGCAGGGAATTCTCTGCCTGCCTTTCCCCAGTGCTCTGCAAGCTCTCCAGGGCAACATAAAATCTGGGGCTCTGTGCTTTCTTTCCTTCTGAACAAGTGTTAGTGTTTTCTGCACAAACGCGATTCTGCGAAGCAATGTGAACACTTCTCCTTCCCAGGCACAGAGAAGGTGCTAGCAGGGAATTCTCTGCCTGCCTTTCCCCAGTGCTCTGCAAGCTCTCCAGGGCAACATAAAATGTGGGGCTCTGTGCTTTCTTTCCTTCTGAACAAGTGTTAGTGTTTTCTGCACAAACGCGATTCTGCGAAGCAATGTGAACACTTTTGCTTCCCAGGCACAGAGAAGGTGCTAGCAGGGAATTCTCTGCCTGCCTTTCCCCAGTGCTCTGCAAGCTCTCCAGGGCAACATAAAATCTGGGGCTCTGTGCTTTCTTTCCTTCTGAACAAGTGTTAGTGTTTTCTGCACAAACGCGATTCTGCGAAGCAATGTGAACACTTCTCCTTCCCAGGCACAGAGAAGGTGCTAGCAGGGAATTCTCTGCCTGCCTTTCCCCAGTGCTCTGCAAGCTCTGCAGGGCAACATAAAATGTGGGGCTCTGTGCTTTCTTTCCTTCTGAACAAGTGTTAGTGTTTTCTGCACAAACGCGATTCTGCGAAGCAATGTGAACACTTCTGCTTCCCAGGCACAGAGAAGGTGCTAGCAGGGAATTCTCTGCCTGCTTTTCCCCAGTGCTCTGCAAGCTCTCCAGGGCAACATAAAATGTGGGGATCTGTGCTTTCTTTCCTTCTGAACAAGTGTTAGTGTTTTCTGCACAAACGCGATTCTGCGAAGCAATGTGAACACTTCTCCTTCCCAGGCACAGAGAAGGTGCTAGCAGGGAATTCTCTGCCTGCCTTTCCCCAGTGCTCTGCAAGCTCTCCAGGGCAACATAAAATCTGGGGCTCTGTGCTTTCTTTCCTTCTGAACAAGTGTTAGTGTTTTCTGCACAAACGCGATTCTGCGAAGCAATGTGAACACTTCTCCTTCCCAGGCACAGAGAAGGTGCTAGCAGGGAATTCTCTGCCTGCCTTTCCCCAGTGCTCTGCAAGCTCTCCAGGGCAACATAAAATCTGGGGCTCTGTGCTTTCTTTCCTTCTGAACAAGTGTTAGTGTTTTCTGCACAAACGCGATTCTGCGAAGCAATGTGAACACTTCTCCTTCCCAGGCACAGAGAAGGTGCTAGCAGGGAATTCTCTGCCTGCCTTTCCCCAGTGCTCTGCAAGCTCTCCAGGGCAACATAAAATGTGGGGCTCTGTGCTTTCTTTCCTTCTGAACAAGTGTTAGTGTTTTCTGCACAAACGCGATTCTGCGAAGCAATGTGAACACTTCTCCTTCCCAGGCACAGAGAAGGTGCTAGCAGGGAATTCTCTGCCTGCCTTTCCCCAGTGCTCTGCAAGCTCTCCAGGGCAACATAAAATGTGGGGCTCTGTGCTTTCTTTCCTTCTGAACAAGTGTTAGTGTTTTCTGCACAAACGCGATTCTGCGAAGCAATGTGAACACTTTTGCTTCCCAGGCACAGAGAAGGTGCTAGCAGGGAATTCTCTGCCTGCTTTTCCCCAGTGCTCTGCAAGCTCTCCAGGGCAACATAAAATCTGGGGCTCTGTGCTTTCTTTCCTTCTGAACAAGTGTTAGTGTTTTCTGCACAAACGCGATTCTGCGAAGCAATGTGAACGCTTCTCCTTCCCAGGCACAGAGAAGGTGCTAGCAGGGAATTCTCTGCCTGCCTTTCCCCAGTGCTCTGCAAGCTCTCCAGGGCAACATAAAATGTGGGGCTCTGTGCTTTCTTTCCTTCTGAACAAGTGTTAGTGTTTTCTGCACAAACGCGATTCTGCGAAGCAATGTGAACACTTTTGCTTCCCAGGCACAGAGAAGGTGCTAGCAGGGAATTCTCTGCCTGCCTTTCCCCAGTGCTCTGCAAGCTCTGCAGGGCAACATAAAATGTGGGGCTCTGTGCTTTCTTTCCTTCTGAACAAGTGTTAGTGTTTTCTGCACAAACGCGATTCTGCGAAGCAATGTGAACACTTTTGCTTCCCAGGCACAGAGAAGGTGCTAGCAGGGAATTCTCTGCCTGCCTTTCCCCAGTGCTCTGCAAGCTCTCCAGGGCAACATCAAATCTGGGGCTCTGTGCTTTCTTTCCTTCTGAACAAGTGTTAGTGTTTTCTGCACAAACGCGATTCTGAGAAGCAATGTGAACACTTCTGCTTCCCAGGCACAGAGAAGGTGCTAGCAGGGAATTCTCTGCCTGCTTTTCCCCAGTGCTCTGCAAGCTCTCCAGGGCAACATAAAATCTGGGGCTCTGTGCTTTCTTTCCTTCTGAACAAGTGTTAGTGTTTTCTGCACAAACGCGATTCTGCGAAGCAATGTGAACACTTTTGCTTCCCAGGCACAGAGAAGGTGCTAGCAGGGAATTCTCTGCCTGCTTTTCCCCAGTGCTCT
The DNA here is from genome assembly GCA_030819815.1 of Strix occidentalis. Classification (NCBI taxonomy): domain Eukaryota; kingdom Metazoa; phylum Chordata; class Aves; order Strigiformes; family Strigidae; genus Strix; species Strix occidentalis. Next base: position 34,857 of record JASWHU010000084.1, on the reverse strand, counting down.
GCAAGCTCTCCAGGGCAACATAAAATGTGGGGATCTGTGCTTTCTTTCCTTCTGAACAAGTGTTAGTGTTTTCTGCACAAACGCGATTCTGCGAAGCAATGTGAACACTTCTCCTTCCCAGGCACAGAGAAGGTGCTAGCAGGGAATTCTCTGCCTGCCTTTCCCCAGTGCTCTGCAAGCTCTCCAGGGCAACATAAAATGTGGGGCTCTGTGCTTTCTTTCCTTCTGAACAAGTGTTAGTGTTTTCTGCACAAACGCGATTCTGCGAAGCAATGTGAACACTTCTCCTTCCCAGGCACAGAGAAGGTGCTAGCAGGGAATTCTCTGCCTTTCTTTCCCCAGTGCTCTGCAAGCTCTCCAGGGCAACATAAAATGTGGGGCTCTGTGCTTTCTTTCCTTCTGAACAAGTGTTAGTGTTTTCTGCACAAACGCGATTCTGCGAAGCAATGTGAACACTTCTCCTTCCCAGGCACAGAGAAGGTGCTAGCAGGGAATTCTCTGCCTGCCTTTCCCCAGTGCTCTGCAAGCTCTGCAGGGCAACATAAAATCTGGGGCTCTGTGGTTTCTTTCCTTCTGAACAAGTGTTAGTGTTTTCTGCACAAACGCGATTCTGCGAAGCAATGTGAACACTTCTCCTTCCCAGGCACAGAGAAGGTGCTAGCAGGGAATTCTCTGCCTTTCTTTCCCCAGTGCTCTGCAAGCTCTCCAGGGCAACATAAAATGTGGGGCTCTGTGCTTTCTTTCCTTCTGAACAAGTGTTAGTGTTTTCTGCACAAACGCGATTCTGCGAAGCAATGTGAACACTTCTCCTTCCCAGGCACAGAGAAGGTGCTAGCAGGGAATTCTCTGCCTGCCTTTCCCCAGTGCTCTGCAAGCTCTCCAGGGCAACATAAAATGTGGGGCTCTGTGCTTTCTTTCCTTCTGAACAAGTGTTAGTGTTTTCTGCACAAACGCGATTCTGCGAAGCAATGTGAACACTTTTGCTTCCCAGGCACAGAGAAGGTGCTAGCAGGGATATCTCTGCCTGCTTTTCCCCAGTGCTCTGCAACCTCTCCAGGGCAACATAAAATGTGGGGCTCTGTGCTTTCTTTCCTTCTGAACAAGTGTTAGTGTTTTCTGCACAAACGCGATTCTGCGAAGCAATGTGAACACTTTTGCTTCCCAGGCACAGAGAAGGTGCTAGCAGGGAATTCTCTGCCTGCCTTTCCCCAGTGCTCTGCAAGCTCTGCAGGGCAACATAAAATGTGGGGCTCTGTGCTTTCTTTCCTTCTGAACAAGTGTTAGTGTTTTCTGCACAAACGCGATTCTGCGAAGCAATGTGAACACTTTTGCTTCCCAGGCACAGAGAAGGTGCTAGCAGGGAATTCTCTGCCTGCCTTTCCCCAGTGCTCTGCAAGCTCTCCAGGGGAACATAAAATGTGGGGCTCTGTGCTTTCTTTCCTTCTGAACAAGTGTTAGTGTTTTCTGCACAAACGCGATTCTGAGAAGCAATGTGAACACTTTTGCTTCCCAGGCACAGAGAAGGTGCTAGCAGGGAATTCTCTGCCTGCCTTTCCCCAGTGCTCTGCAAGCTCTGCAGGGCAACATAAAATGTGGGGCTCTGTGCTTTCTTTCCTTCTGAACAAGTGTTAGTGTTTTCTGCACAAACGCGATTCTGAGAAGCAATGTGAACACTTCTCCTTCCCAGGCACAGAGAAGGTGCTAGCAGGGAATTCTCTGCCTGCCTTTCCCCAGTGCTCTGCAAGCTCTCCAGGGCAACATAAAATGTGGGGCTCTGTGCTTTCTTTCCTTCTGAACAAGTGTTAGTGTTTTCTGCACAAACGCGATTCTGCGAAGCAATGTGAACACTTTTGCTTCCCAGGCACAGAGAAGGTGCTAGCAGGGAATTCTCTGCCTGCCTTTCCCCAGTGCTCTGCAAGCTCTCCAGGGGAACATAAAATGTGGGGCTCTGTGCTTTCTTTCCTTCTGAACAAGTGTTAGTGTTTTCTGCACAAACGCGATTCTGCGAAGCAATGTGAACACTTTTGCTTCCCAGGCACAGAGAAGGTGCTAGCAGGGATATCTCTGCCTGCTTTTCCCCAGTGCTCTGCAAGCTCTCCAGGGCAACATAAAATGTGGGGCTCTGTGCTTTCTTTCCTTCTGAACAAGTGTTAGTGTTTTCTGCACAAACGCGATTCTGCGAAGCAATGTGAACACTTCTCCTTCCCAGGCACAGAGAAGGTGCTAGCAGGGAATTCTCTGCCTGCCTTTCCCCAGTGCTCTGCAAGCTCTCCAGGGCAACATAAAATCTGGGGCTCTGTGCTTTCTTTCCTTCTGAACAAGTGTTAGTGTTTTCTGCACAAACGCGATTCTGCGAAGCAATGTGAACACTTCTGCTTCCCAGGCACAGAGAAGGTGCTAGCAGGGAATTCTCTGCCTTTCTTTCCCCAGTGCTCTGCAAGCTCTCCAGGGCAACATAAAATGTGGGGCTCTGTGCTTTCTTTCCTTCTGAACAAGTGTTAGTGTTTTCTGCACAAACGCGATTCTGCGAAGCAATGTGAACACTTTTGCTTCCCAGGCACAGAGAAGGTGCTAGCAGGGAATTCTCTGCCTGCTTTTCCCCAGTGCTCTGCAAGCTCTCCAGGGCAACATAAAATGTGGGGCTCTGTGATTTCTTTCCTTCTGAACAAGTGTTAGTGTTTTCTGCACAAACGCGATTCTGCGAAGCAATGTGAACACTTTTGCTTCCCAGGCACAGAGAAGGTGCTAGCAGGGAATTCTCTGCCTGCCTTTCCCCAGTGCTCTGCAAGCTCTCCAGGGCAACATAAAATCTGGGGCTCTGTGCTTTCTTTCCTTCTGAACAAGTGTTAGTGTTTTCTGCACAAACGCGATTCTGCGAAGCAATGTGAACACTTCTCCTTCCCAGGCACAGAGAAGGTGCTAGCAGGGAATTCTCTGCCTGCCTTTCCCCAGTGCTCTGCAAGCTCTCCAGGGCAACATAAAATCTGGGGCTCTGTGCTTTCTTTCCTTCTGAACAAGTGTTAGTGTTTTCTGCACAAACGCGATTCTGAGAAGCAATGTGAACACTTCTCCTTCCCAGGCACAGAGAAGGTGCTAGCAGGGAATTCTCTGCCTTTCTTTCCCCAGTGCTCTGCAAGCTCTCCAGGGCAACATAAAATCTGGGGCTCTGTGCTTTCTTTCCTTCTGAACAAGTGTTAGTGTTTTCTGCACAAACGCGATTCTGCGAAGCAATGTGAACACTTCTCCTTCCCAGGCACAGAGAAGGTGCTAGCAGGGAATTCTCTGCCTGCCTTTCCCCAGTGCTCTGCAAGCTCTCCAGGGGAACATCAAATCTGGGGCTCTGTGCTTTCTTTCCTTCTGAACAAGTGTTAGTGTTTTCTGCACAAACGCGATTCTGAGAAGCAATGTGAACACTTTTGCTTCCCAGGCACAGAGAAGGTGCTAGCAGGGAATTCTCTGCCTGCTTTTCCCCAGTGCTCTGCAAGCTCTCCAGGGCAACATAAAATGTGGGGCTCTGTGCTTTCTTTCCTTCTGAACAAGTGTTAGTGTTTTCTGCACAAACGCGATTCTGCGAAGCAATGTGAACACTTTTGCTTCCCAGGCACAGAGAAGGTGCTAGCAGGGAATTCTCTGCCTGCCTTTCCCCAGTGCTCTGCAAGCTCTCCAGGGCAACATAAAATGTGGGGCTCTGTGCTTTCTTTCCTTCTGAACAAGTGTTAGTGTTTTCTGCACAAACGCGATTCTGCGAAGCAATGTGAACACTTCTCCTTCCCAGGCACAGAGAAGGTGCTAGCAGGGAATTCTCTGCCTTTCTTTCCCCAGTGCTCTGCAAGCTCTCCAGGGCAACATAAAATGTGGGGCTCTGTGCTTTCTTTCCTTCTGAACAAGTGTTAGTGTTTTCTGCACAAACGCGATTCTGCGAAGCAATGTGAACACTTCTCCTTCCCAGGCACAGAGAAGGTGCTAGCAGGGAATTCTCTGCCTTTCTTTCCCCAGTGCTCTGCAAGGTCTCCAGGGCAACATAAAATGTGGGGCTCTGTGCTTTCTTTCCTTCTGAACAAGTGTTAGTGTTTTCTGCACAAACGCGATTCTGCGAAGCAATGTGAACACTTTTGCTTCCCAGGCACAGAGAAGGTGCTAGCAGGGAATTCTCTGCCTGCCTTTCCCCAGTGCTCTGCAAGCTCTCCAGGGCAACATAAAATCTGGGGCTCTGTGCTTTCTTTCCTTCTGAACAAGTGTTAGTGTTTTCTGCACAAACGCGATTCTGCGAAGCAATGTGAACACTTCTCCTTCCCAGGCACAGAGAAGGTGCTAGCAGGGAATTCTCTGCCTGCCTTTCCCCAGTGCTCTGCAAGCTCTCCAGGGCAACATAAAATGTGGGGCTCTGTGCTTTCTTTCCTTCTGAACAAGTGTTAGTGTTTTCTGCACAAACGCGATTCTGCGAAGCAATGTGAACACTTTTGCTTCCCAGGCACAGAGAAGGTGCTAGCAGGGAATTCTCTGCCTGCCTTTCCCCAGTGCTCTGCAAGCTCTCCAGGGCAACATAAAATGTGGGGCTCTGTGCTTTCTTTCCTTCTGAACAAGTGTTAGTGTTTTCTGCACAAACGCGATTCTGCGAAGCAATGTGAACACTTCTCCTTCCCAGGCACAGAGAAGGTGCTAGCAGGGAATTCTCTGCCTGCCTTTCCCCAGTGCTCTGCAAGCTCTGCAGGGCAACATAAAATGTGGGGCTCTGTGCTTTCTTTCCTTCTGAACAAGTGTTAGTGTTTTCTGCACAAACGCGATTCTGCGAAGCAATGTGAACACTTCTGCTTCCCAGGCACAGAGAAGGTGCTAGCAGGGAATTCTCTGCCTGCTTTTCCCCAGTGCTCTGCAAGCTCTCCAGGGCAACATAAAATGTGGGGATCTGTGCTTTCTTTCCTTCTGAACAAGTGTTAGTGTTTTCTGCACAAACGCGATTCTGCGAAGCAATGTGAACACTTCTCCTTCCCAGGCACAGAGAAGGTGCTAGCAGGGAATTCTCTGCCTGCCTTTCCCCAGTGCTCTGCAAGCTCTCCAGGGCAACATAAAATCTGGGGCTCTGTGCTTTCTTTCCTTCTGAACAAGTGTTAGTGTTTTCTGCACAAACGCGATTCTGCGAAGCAATGTGAACACTTCTCCTTCCCAGGCACAGAGAAGGTGCTAGCAGGGAATTCTCTGCCTGCCTTTCCCCAGTGCTCTGCAAGCTCTCCAGGGCAACATAAAATCTGGGGCTCTGTGCTTTCTTTCCTTCTGAACAAGTGTTAGTGTTTTCTGCACAAACGCGATTCTGAGAAGCAATGTGAACACTTCTCCTTCCCAGGCACAGAGAAGGTGCTAGCAGGGAATTCTCTGCCTGCCTTTCCCCAGTGCTCTGCAAGCTCTCCAGGGCAACATAAAATGTGGGGCTCTGTGCTTTCTTTCCTTCTGAACAAGTGTTAGTGTTTTCTGCACAAACGCGATTCTGCGAAGCAATGTGAACACTTCTCCTTCCCAGGCACAGAGAAGGTGCTAGCAGGGAATTCTCTGCCTGCCTTTCCCCAGTGCTCTGCAAGCTCTCCAGGGCAACATAAAATGTGGGGCTCTGTGCTTTCTTTCCTTCTGAACAAGTGTTAGTGTTTTCTGCACAAACGCGATTCTGCGAAGCAATGTGAACGCTTCTCCTTCCCAGGCACAGAGAAGGTGCTAGCAGGGAATTCTCTGCCTGCCTTTCCCCAGTGCTCTGCAAGCTCTCCAGGGCAACATAAAATGTGGGGCTCTGTGCTTTCTTTCCTTCTGAACAAGTGTTAGTGTTTTCTGCACAAACGCGATTCTGCGAAGCAATGTGAACACTTCTCCTTCCCAGGCACAGAGAAGGTGCTAGCAGGGAATTCTCTGCCTGCCTTTCCCCAGTGCTCTGCAAGCTCTCCAGGGCAACATAAAATGTGGGGCTCTGTGCTTTCTTTCCTTCTGAACAAGTGTTAGTGTTTTCTGCACAAACGCGATTCTGCGAAGCAATGTGAACACTTTTGCTTCCCAGGCACAGAGAAGGTGCTAGCAGGGATATCTCTGCCTGCTTTTCCCCAGTGCTCTGCAAGCTCTCCAGGGCAACAGAAAATCTGGGGCTCTGTGCTTTCTTTCCTTCTGAACAAGTGTTAGTGTTTTCTGCACAAACGCGATTCTGCGAAGCAATGTGAACACTTTTGCTTCCCAGGCACAGAGAAGGTGCTAGCAGGGAATTCTCTGCCTGCCTTTCCCCAGTGCTCTGCAAGCTCTCCAGGGCAACATAAAATGTGGGGCTCTGTGCTTTCTTTCCTTCTGAACAAGTGTTAGTGTTTTCTGCACAAACGCGATTCTGAGAAGCAATGTGAACACTTCTCCTTCCCAGGCACAGAGAAGGTGCTAGCAGGGAATTCTCTGCCTGCCTTTCCCCAGTGCTCTGCAAGCTCTCCAGGGCAACATAAAATGTGGGGCTCTGTGCTTTCTTTCCTTCTGAACAAGTGTTAGTGTTTTCTGCACAAACGCGATTCTGCGAAGCAATGTGAACACTTCTCCTTCCCAGGCACAGAGAAGGTGCTAGCAGGGAATTCTCTGCCTGCCTTTCCCCAGTGCTCTGCAAGCTCTGCAGGGCAACATAAAATGTGGGGCTCTGTGCTTTCTTTCCTTCTGAACAAGTGTTAGTGTTTTCTGCACAAACGCGATTCTGCGAAGCAATGTGAACACTTTTGCTTCCCAGGCACAGAGAAGGTGCTAGCAGGGATATCTCTGCCTGCTTTTCCCCAGTGCTCTGCAAGCTCTCCAGGGCAACATAAAATGTGGGGCTCTGTGCTTTCTTTCCTTCTGAACAAGTGTTAGTGTTTTCTGCACAAACGCGATTCTGAGAAGCAATGTGAACACTTCTCCTTCCCAGGCACAGAGAAGGTGCTAGCAGGGAATTCTCTGCCTGCCTTTCCCCAGTGCTCTGCAAGCTCTCCAGGGGAACATAAAATGTGGGGCTCTGTGCTTTCTTTCCTTCTGAACAAGTGTTAGTGTTTTCTGCACAAACGCGATTCTGCGAAGCAATGTGAACACTTCTCCTTCCCAGGCACAGAGAAGGTGCTAGCAGGGAATTCTCTGCCTGCCTTTCCCCAGTGCTCTGCAAGCTCTCCAGGGCAACATAAAATGTGGGGCTCTGTGCTTTCTTTCCTTCTGAACAAGTGTTAGTGTTTTCTGCACAAACGCGATTCTGCGAAGCAATGTGAACACTTTTGCTTCCCAGGCACAGAGAAGGTGCTAGCAGGGATATCTCTGCCTGCTTTTCCCCAGTGCTCTGCAAGCTCTCCAGGGCAACATAAAATGTGGGGCTCTGTGCTTTCTTTCCTTCTGAACAAGTGTTAGTGTTTTCTGCACAAACGCGATTCTGCGAAGCAATGTGAACACTTTTGCTTCCCAGGCACAGAGAAGGTGCTAGCAGAGAATTCTCTGCCTGCCTTTCCCCAGTGCTCTGCAAGCTCTGCAGGGCAACATAAAATGTGGGGCTCTGTGCTTTCTTTCCTTCTGAACAAGTGTTAGTGTTTTCTGCACAAACGCGATTCTGCGAAGCAATGTGAACACTTTTGCTTCCCAGGCACAGAGAAGGTGCTAGCAGGGAATTCTCTGCCTGCCTTTCCCCAGTGCTCTGCAAGCTCTCCAGGGCAACATCAAATCTGGGGCTCTGTGCTTTCTTTCCTTCTGAACAAGTGTTAGTGTTTTCTGCACAAACGCGATTCTGAGAAGCAATGTGAACACTTCTGCTTCCCAGGCACAGAGAAGGTGCTAGCAGGGAATTCTCTGCCTGCTTTTCCCCAGTGCTCTGCAAGCTCTCCAGGGCAACATAAAATCTGGGGCTCTGTGCTTTCTTTCCTTCTGAACAAGTGTTAGTGTTTTCTGCACAAACGCGATTCTGAGAAGCAATGTGAACACTTTTGCTTCCCAGGCACAGAGAAGGTGCTAGCAGGGAATTCTCTGCCTGCTTTTCCCCAGTGCTCTGCAAGCTCTCCAGGGCAACATAAAATGTGGGGATCTGTGCTTTCTTTCCTTCTGAACAAGTGTTAGTGTTTTCTGCACAAACGCGATTCTGCGAAGCAATGTGAACACTTCTCCTTCCCAGGCACAGAGAAGGTGCTAGCAGGGAATTCTCTGCCTGCCTTTCCCCAGTGCTCTGCAAGCTCTCCAGGGCAACATAAAATCTGGGGCTCTGTGCTTTCTTTCCTTCTGAACAAGTGTTAGTGTTTTCTGCACAAACGCGATTCTGCGAAGCAATGTGAACACTTCTCCTTCCCAGGCACAGAGAAGGTGCTAGCAGGGAATTCTCTGCCTTTCTTTCCCCAGTGCTCTGCAAGCTCTCCAGGGCAACATAAAATGTGGGGCTCTGTGCTTTCTTTCCTTCTGAACAAGTGTTAGTGTTTTCTGCACAAACGCGATTCTGCGAAGCAATGTGAACACTTCTCCTTCCCAGGCACAGAGAAGGTGCTAGCAGGGAATTCTCTGCCTGCCTTTCCCCAGTGCTCTGCAAGCTCTGCAGGGCAACATAAAATGTGGGGCTCTGTGGTTTCTTTCCTTCTGAACAAGTGTTAGTGTTTTCTGCACAAACGCGATTCTGCGAAGCAATGTGAACACTTCTCCTTCCCAGGCACAGAGAAGGTGCTAGCAGGGAATTCTCTGCCTTTCTTTCCCCAGTGCTCTGCAAGCTCTCCAGGGCAACATAAAATGTGGGGCTCTGTGCTTTCTTTCCTTCTGAACAAGTGTTAGTGTTTTCTGCACAAACGCGATTCTGCGAAGCAATGTGAACACTTCTCCTTCCCAGGCACAGAGAAGGTGCTAGCAGGGAATTCTCTGCCTGCCTTTCCCCAGTGCTCTGCAAGCTCTCCAGGGCAACATAAAATGTGGGGCTCTGTGCTTTCTTTCCTTCTGAACAAGTGTTAGTGTTTTCTGCACAAACGCGATTCTGCGAAGCAATGTGAACACTTTTGCTTCCCAGGCACAGAGAAGGTGCTAGCAGGGATATCTCTGCCTGCTTTTCCCCAGTGCTCTGCAACCTCTCCAGGGCAACATAAAATGTGGGGCTCTGTGCTTTCTTTCCTTCTGAACAAGTGTTAGTGTTTTCTGCACAAACGCGATTCTGCGAAGCAATGTGAACACTTTTGCTTCCCAGGCACAGAGAAGGTGCTAGCAGGGAATTCTCTGCCTGCCTTTCCCCAGTGCTCTGCAAGCTCTCCAGGGCAACATAAAATGTGGGGCTCTGTGCTTTCTTTCCTTCTGAACAAGTGTTAGTGTTTTCTGCACAAACGCGATTCTGCGAAGCAATGTGAACACTTTTGCTTCCCAGGCACAGAGAAGGTGCTAGCAGGGAATTCTCTGCCTGCCTTTCCCCAGTGCTCTGCAAGCTCTCCAGGGGAACATAAAATGTGGGGCTCTGTGCTTTCTTTCCTTCTGAACAAGTGTTAGTGTTTTCTGCACAAACGCGATTCTGAGAAGCAATGTGAACACTTTTGCTTCCCAGGCACAGAGAAGGTGCTAGCAGGGAATTCTCTGCCTGCCTTTCCCCAGTGCTCTGCAAGCTCTGCAGGGCAACATAAAATGTGGGGCTCTGTGCTTTCTTTCCTTCTGAACAAGTGTTAGTGTTTTCTGCACAAACGCGATTCTGAGAAGCAATGTGAACACTTCTCCTTCCCAGGCACAGAGAAGGTGCTAGCAGGGAATTCTCTGCCTGCCTTTCCCCAGTGCTCTGCAAGCTCTCCAGGGCAACATAAAATGTGGGGCTCTGTGCTTTCTTTCCTTCTGAACAAGTGTTAGTGTTTTCTGCACAAACGCGATTCTGCGAAGCAATGTGAACACTTTTGCTTCCCAGGCACAGAGAAGGTGCTAGCAGGGATATCTCTGCCTGCTTTTCCCCAGTGCTCTGCAAGCTCTCCAGGGCAACATAAAATCTGGGGCTCTGTGCTTTCTTTCCTTCTGAACAAGTGTTAGTGTTTTCTGCACAAACGCGATTCTGCGAAGCAATGTGAACACTTTTGCTTCCCAGGCACAGAGAAGGTGCTAGCAGGGAATTCTCTGCCTGCTTTTCCCCAGTGCTCTGCAAGCTCTGCAGGGCAACATAAAATGTGGGGATCTGTGCTTTCTTTCCTTCTGAACAAGTGTTAGTGTTTTCTGCACAAACGCGATTCTGCGAAGCAATGTGAACACTTCTCCTTCCCAGGCACAGAGAAGGTGCTAGCAGGGAATTCTCTGCCTTTCTTTCCCCAGTGCTCTGCAAGCTCTCCAGGGCAACAGAAAATCTGGGGCTCTGTGCTTTCTTTCCTTCTGAACAAGTGTTAGTGTTTTCTGCACAAACGCGATTCTGCGAAGCAATGTGAACACTTCTCCTTCCCAGGCACAGAGAAGGTGCTAGCAGGGAATTCTCTGCCTGCCTTTCCCCAGTGCTCTGCAAGCTCTCCAGGGCAACATAAAATCTGGGGCTCTGTGCTTTCTTTCCTTCTGAACAAGTGTTAGTGTTTTCTGCACAAACGCGATTCTGCGAAGCAATGTGAACACTTCTCCTTCCCAGGCACAGAGAAGGTGCTAGCAGGGAATTCTCTGCCTGCCTTTCCCCAGTGCTCTGCAAGCTCTCCAGGGCAACATAAAATGTGGGGCTCTGTGCTTTCTTTCCTTCTGAACAAGTGTTAGTGTTTTCTGCACAAACGCGATTCTGCGAAGCAATGTGAAGACTTTTGCTTCCCAGGCACAGAGAAGGTGCTAGCAGGGAATTCTCTGCCTGCCTTTCCCCAGTGCTCTGCAAGCTCTGCAGGGCAACATAAAATCTGGGGCTCTGTGCTTTCTTTCCTTCTGAACAAGTGTTAGTGTTTTCTGCACAAACGCGATTCTGCGAAGCAATGTGAACACTTCTCCTTCCCAGGCACAGAGAAGGTGCTAGCAGGGAATTCTCTGCCTGCCTTTCCCCAGTGCTCTGCAAGCTCTCCAGGGCAACATAAAATGTGGGGATCTGTGCTTTCTTTCCTTCTGAACAAGTGTTAGTGTTTTCTGCACAAACGCGATTCTGCGAAGCAATGTGAACACTTTTGCTTCCCAGGCACAGAGAAGGTGCTAGCAGGGATATCTCTGCCTGCTTTTCCCCAGTGCTCTGCAAGCTCTCCAGGGCAACATAAAATCTGGGGCTCTGTGCTTTCTTTCCTTCTGAACAAGTGTTAGTGTTTTCTGCACAAACGCGATTCTGCGAAGCAATGTGAACACTTTTGCTTCCCAGGCACAGAGAAGGTGCTAGCAGGGAATTCTCTGCCTGCTTTTCCCCAGTGCTCTGCAAGCTCTGCAGGGCAACATAAAATGTGGGGATCTGTGCTTTCTTTCCTTCTGAACAAGTGTTAGTGTTTTCTGCACAAACGCGATTCTGCGAAGCAATGTGAACACTTCTCCTTCCCAGGCACAGAGAAGGTGCTAGCAGGGAATTCTCTGCCTTTCTTTCCCCAGTGCTCTGCAAGCTCTCCAGGGCAACAGAAAATCTGGGGCTCTGTGCTTTCTTTCCTTCTGAACAAGTGTTAGTGTTTTCTGCACAAACGCGATTCTGCGAAGCAATGTGAACACTTCTCCTTCCCAGGCACAGAGAAGGTGCTAGCAGGGAATTCTCTGCCTGCCTTTCCCCAGTGCTCTGCAAGCTCTCCAGGGCAACATAAAATCTGGGGCTCTGTGCTTTCTTTCCTTCTGAACAAGTGTTAGTGTTTTCTGCACAAACGCGATTCTGCGAAGCAATGTGAACACTTCTCCTTCCCAGGCACAGAGAAGGTGCTAGCAGGGAATTCTCTGCCTGCCTTTCCCCAGTGCTCTGCAAGCTCTCCAGGGCAACATAAAATGTGGGGCTCTGTGCTTTCTTTCCTTCTGAACAAGTGTTAGTGTTTTCTGCACAAACGCGATTCTGCGAAGCAATGTGAAGACTTTTGCTTCCCAGGCACAGAGAAGGTGCTAGCAGGGAATTCTCTGCCTGCCTTTCCCCAGTGCTCTGCAAGCTCTGCAGGGCAACATAAAATCTGGGGCTCTGTGCTTTCTTTCCTTCTGAACAAGTGTTAGTGTTTTCTGCACAAACGCGATTCTGCGAAGCAATGTGAACACTTTTGCTTCCCAGGCACAGAGAAGGTGCTAGCAGGGAATTCTCTGCCTGCCTTTCCCCAGTGCTCTGCAAGCTCTCCAGGGCAACATAAAATGTGGGGATCTGTGCTTTCTTTCCTTCTGAACAAGTGTTAGTGTTTTCTGCACAAACGCGATTCTGCGAAGCAATGTGAACACTTCTCCTTCCCAGGCACAGAGAAGGTGCTAGCAGGGAATTCTCTGCCTGCCTTTCCCCAGTGCTCTGCAAGCTCTCCAGGGCAACATAAAATGTGGGGCTCTGTGCTTTCTTTCCTTCTGAACAAGTGTTAGTGTTTTCTGCACAAACGCGATTCTGCGAAGCAATGTGAACACTTCTCCTTCCCAGGCACAGAGAAGGTGCTAGCAGGGAATTCTCTGCCTTTCTTTCCCCAGTGCTCTGCAAGCTCTCCAGGGCAACATAAAATGTGGGGCTCTGTGCTTTCTTTCCTTCTGAACAAGTGTTAGTGTTTTCTGCACAAACGCGATTCTGCGAAGCAATGTGAACACTTCTCCTTCCCAGGCACAGAGAAGGTGCTAGCAGGGAATTCTCTGCCTGCCTTTCCCCAGTGCTCTGCAAGCTCTGCAGGGCAACATAAAATGTGGGGCTCTGTGGTTTCTTTCCTTCTGAACAAGTGTTAGTGTTTTCTGCACAAACGCGATTCTGCGAAGCAATGTGAACACTTCTCCTTCCCAGGCACAGAGAAGGTGCTAGCAGGGAATTCTCTGCCTTTCTTTCCCCAGTGCTCTGCAAGCTCTCCAGGGCAACATAAAATGTGGGGCTCTGTGCTTTCTTTCCTTCTGAACAAGTGTTAGTGTTTTCTGCACAAACGCGATTCTGCGAAGCAATGTGAACACTTCTCCTTCCCAGGCACAGAGAAGGTGCTAGCAGGGAATTCTCTGCCTGCCTTTCCCCAGTGCTCTGCAAGCTCTCCAGGGCAACATAAAATGTGGGGCTCTGTGCTTTCTTTCCTTCTGAACAAGTGTTAGTGTTTTCTGCACAAACGCGATTCTGCGAAGCAATGTGAACACTTTTGCTTCCCAGGCACAGAGAAGGTGCTAGCAGGGATATCTCTGCCTGCTTTTCCCCAGTGCTCTGCAACCTCTCCAGGGCAACATAAAATGTGGGGCTCTGTGCTTTCTTTCCTTCTGAACAAGTGTTAGTGTTTTCTGCACAAACGCGATTCTGCGAAGCAATGTGAACACTTTTGCTTCCCAGGCACAGAGAAGGTGCTAGCAGGGAATTCTCTGCCTTTCTTTCCCCAGTGCTCTGCAAGCTCTGCAGGGCAACATAAAATGTGGGGCTCTGTGCTTTCTTTCCTTCTGAACAAGTGTTAGTGTTTTCTGCACAAACGCGATTCTGCGAAGCAATGTGAACACTTTTGCTTCCCAGGCACAGAGAAGGTGCTAGCAGGGAATTCTCTGCCTGCCTTTCCCCAGTGCTCTGCAAGCTCTCCAGGGGAACATAAAATGTGGGGCTCTGTGCTTTCTTTCCTTCTGAACAAGTGTTAGTGTTTTCTGCACAAACGCGATTCTGAGAAGCAATGTGAACACTTTTGCTTCCCAGGCACAGAGAAGGTGCTAGCAGGGAATTCTCTGCCTGCCTTTCCCCAGTGCTCTGCAAGCTCTGCAGGGCAACATAAAATGTGGGGCTCTGTGCTTTCTTTCCTTCTGAACAAGTGTTAGTGTTTTCTGCACAAACGCGATTCTGAGAAGCAATGTGAACACTTCTCCTTCCCAGGCACAGAGAAGGTGCTAGCAGGGAATTCTCTGCCTGCCTTTCCCCAGTGCTCTGCAAGCTCTCCAGGGCAACATAAAATGTGGGGCTCTGTGCTTTCTTTCCTTCTGAACAAGTGTTAGTGTTTTCTGCACAAACGCGATTCTGCGAAGCAATGTGAACACTTTTGCTTCCCAGGCACAGAGAAGGTGCTAGCAGGGATATCTCTGCCTGCTTTTCCCCAGTGCTCTGCAAGCTCTCCAGGGCAACATAAAATCTGGGGCTCTGTGCTTTCTTTCCTTCTGAACAAGTGTTAGTGTTTTCTGCACAAACGCGATTCTGCGAAGCAATGTGAACACTTTTGCTTCCCAGGCACAGAGAAGGTGCTAGCAGGGATATCTCTGCCTGCTTTTCCCCAGTGCTCTGCAAGCTCTGCAGGGCAACATAAAATGTGGGGATCTGTGCTTTCTTTCCTTCTGAACAAGTGTTAGTGTTTTCTGCACAAACGCGATTCTGCGAAGCAATGTGAACACTTCTCCTTCCCAGGCACAGAGAAGGTGCTAGCAGGGAATTCTCTGCCTTTCTTTCCCCAGTGCTCTGCAAGCTCTCCAGGGCAACAGAAAATCTGGGGCTCTGTGCTTTCTTTCCTTCTGAACAAGTGTTAGTGTTTTCTGCACAAACGCGATTCTGCGAAGCAATGTGAACACTTCTCCTTCCCAGGCACAGAGAAGGTGCTAGCAGGGAATTCTCTGCCTGCCTTTCCCCAGTGCTCTGCAAGCTCTGCAGGGCAACATAAAATGTGGGGCTCTGTGCTTTCTTTCCTTCTGAACAAGTGTTAGTGTTTTCTGCACAAACGCGATTCTGCGAAGCAATGTGAACACTTCTCCTTCCCAGGCACAGAGAAGGTGCTAGCAGGGAATTCTCTGCCTGCCTTTCCCCAGTGCTCTGCAAGCTCTCCAGGGCAACATAAAATGTGGGGCTCTGTGCTTTCTTTCCTTCTGAACAAGTGTTAGTGTTTTCTGCACAAACGCGATTCTGCGAAGCAATGTGAAGACTTTTGCTTCCCAGGCACAGAGAAGGTGCTAGCAGGGAATTCTCTGCCTGCCTTTCCCCAGTGCTCTGCAAGCTCTCCAGGGGAACATAAAATGTGGGGCTCTGTGCTTTCTTTCCTTCTGAACAAGTGTTAGTGTTTTCTGCACAAACGCGATTCTGCGAAGCAATGTGAACACTTTTGCTTCCCAGGCACAGAGAAGGTGCTAGCAGGGATATCTCTGCCTGCTTTTCCCCAGTGCTCTGCAAGCTCTCCAGGGCAACATAAAATGTGGGGCTCTGTGCTTTCTTTCCTTCTGAACAAGTGTTAGTGTTTTCTGCACAAACGCGATTCTGCGAAGCAATGTGAACACTTCTCCTTCCCAGGCACAGAGAAGGTGCTAGCAGGGAATTCTCTGCCTGCCTTTCCCCAGTGCTCTGCAAGCTCTCCAGGGCAACATAAAATGTGGGGCTCTGTGCTTTCTTTCCTTCTGAACAAGTGTTAGTGTTTTCTGCACAAACGCGATTCTGCGAAGCAATGTGAACACTTCTGCTTCCCAGGCACAGAGAAGGTGCTAGCAGGGAATTCTCTGCCTTTCTTTCCCCAGTGCTCTGCAAGCTCTCCAGGGCAACATAAAATCTGGGGCTCTGTGCTTTCTTTCCTTCTGAACAAGTGTTAGTGTTTTCTGCACAAACGCGATTCTGCGAAGCAATGTGAACACTTCTCCTTCCCAGGCACAGAGAAGGTGCTAGCAGGGAATTCTCTGCCTGCTTTTCCCCAGTGCTCTGCAAGCTCTCCAGGGCAACATAAAATGTGGGGATCTGTGCTTTCTTTCCTTCTGAACAAGTGTTAGTGTTTTCTGCACAAACGCGATTCTGCGAAGCAATGTGAACACTTTTGCTTCCCAGGCACAGAGAAGGTGCTAGCAGGGAATTCTCTGCCTGCCTTTCCCCAGTGCTCTGCAAGCTCTCCAGGGCAACATAAAATCTGGGGCTCTGTGCTTTCTTTCCTTCTGAACAAGTGTTAGTGTTTTCTGCACAAACGCGATTCTGCGAAGCAATGTGAACACTTCTCCTTCCCAGGCACAGAGAAGGTGCTAGCAGGGAATTCTCTGCCTGCCTTTCCCCAGTGCTCTGCAAGCTCTGCAGGGCAACATAAAATCTGGGGCTCTGTGCTTTCTTTCCTTCTGAACAAGTGTTAGTGTTTTCTGCACAAACGCGATTCTGAGAAGCAATGTGAACACTTCTCCTTCCCAGGCACAGAGAAGGTGCTAGCAGGGAATTCTCTGCCTTTCTTTCCCCAGTGCTCTGCAAGCTCTCCAGGGCAACATAAAATCTGGGGCTCTGTGCTTTCTTTCCTTCTGAACAAGTGTTAGTGTTTTCTGCACAAACGCGATTCTGCGAAGCAATGTGAACACTTCTCCTTCCCAGGCACAGAGAAGGTGCTAGCAGGGAATTCTCTGCCTGCCTTTCCCCAGTGCTCTGCAAGCTCTCCAGGGGAACATCAAATCTGGGGCTCTGTGCTTTCTTTCCTTCTGAACAAGTGTTAGTGTTTTCTGCACAAACGCGATTCTGCGAAGCAATGTGAACACTTTTGCTTCCCAGGCACAGAGAAGGTGCTAGCAGGGAATTCTCTGCCTGCTTTTCCCCAGTGCTCTGCAAGCTCTCCAGGGCAACATAAAATGTGGGGCTCTGTGCTTTCTTTCCTTCTGAACAAGTGTTAGTGTTTTCTGCACAAACGCGATTCTGCGAAGCAATGTGAACACTTCTCCTTCCCAGGCACAGAGAAGGTGCTAGCAGGGAATTCTCTGCCTGCCTTTCCCCAGTGCTCTGCAAGCTCTCCAGGGCAACATAAAATGTGGGGCTCTGTGCTTTCTTTCCTTCTGAACAAGTGTTAGTGTTTTCTGCACAAACGCGATTCTGCGAAGCAATGTGAACACTTCTCCTTCCCAGGCACAGAGAAGGTGCTAGCAGGGAATTCTCTGCCTTTCTTTCCCCAGTGCTCTGCAAGCTCTCCAGGGCAACATAAAATGTGGGGCTCTGTGCTTTCTTTCCTTCTGAACAAGTGTTAGTGTTTTCTGCACAAACGCGATTCTGCGAAGCAATGTGAACACTTCTCCTTCCCAGGCACAGAGAAGGTGCTAGCAGGGAATTCTCTGCCTTTCTTTCCCCAGTGCTCTGCAAGCTCTCCAGGGCAACATAAAATGTGGGGCTCTGTGCTTTCTTTCCTTCTGAACAAGTGTTAGTGTTTTCTGCACAAACGCGATTCTGCGAAGCAATGTGAACACTTTTGCTTCCCAGGCACAGAGAAGGTGCTAGCAGGGAATTCTCTGCCTGCCTTTCCCCAGTGCTCTGCAAGCTCTCCAGGGCAACATAAAATCTGGGGCTCTGTGCTTTCTTTCCTTCTGAACAAGTGTTAGTGTTTTCTGCACAAACGCGATTCTGCGAAGCAATGTGAACACTTCTCCTTCCCAGGCACAGAGAAGGTGCTAGCAGGGAATTCTCTGCCTGCCTTTCCCCAGTGCTCTGCAAGCTCTCCAGGGCAACATAAAATCTGGGGCTCTGTGCTTTCTTTCCTTCTGAACAAGTGTTAGTGTTTTCTGCACAAACGCGATTCTGCGAAGCAATGTGAACACTTCTCCTTCCCAGGCACAGAGAAGGTGCTAGCAGGGAATTCTCTGCCTGCCTTTCCCCAGTGCTCTGCAAGCTCTCCAGGGCAACATAAAATCTGGGGCTCTGTGCTTTCTTTCCTTCTGAACAAGTGTTAGTGTTTTCTGCACAAACGCGATTCTGCGAAGCAATGTGAACACTTCTCCTTCCCAGGCACAGAGAAGGTGCTAGCAGGGAATTCTCTGCCTGCCTTTCCCCAGTGCTCTGCAAGCTCTGCAGGGCAACATAAAATGTGGGGCTCTGTGCTTTCTTTCCTTCTGAACAAGTGTTAGTGTTTTCTGCACAAACGCGATTCTGCGAAGCAATGTGAACACTTCTCCTTCCCAGGCACAGAGAAGGTGCTAGCAGGGAATTCTCTGCCTGCTTTTCCCCAGTGCTCTGCAAGCTCTCCAGGGCAACATAAAATGTGGGGATCTGTGCTTTCTTTCCTTCTGAACAAGTGTTAGTGTTTTCTGCACAAACGCGATTCTGCGAAGCAATGTGAACACTTTTGCTTCCCAGGCACAGAGAAGGTGCTAGCAGGGAATTCTCTGCCTGCTTTTCCCCAGTGCTCTGCAAGCTCTCCAGGGCAACATAAAATCTGGGGCTCTGTGCTTTCTTTCCTTCTGAACAAGTGTTAGTGTTTTCTGCACAAACGCGATTCTGCGAAGCAATGTGAACGCTTCTCCTTCCCAGGCACAGAGAAGGTGCTAGCAGGGAATTCTCTGCCTGCCTTTCCCCAGTGCTCTGCAAGCTCTCCAGGGCAACATAAAATGTGGGGCTCTGTGCTTTCTTTCCTTCTGAACAAGTGTTAGTGTTTTCTGCACAAACGCGATTCTGCGAAGCAATGTGAACGCTTCTCCTTCCCAGGCACAGAGAAGGTGCTAGCAGGGAATTCTCTGCCTGCCTTTCCCCAGTGCTCTGCAAGCTCTCCAGGGCAACATAAAATGTGGGGCTCTGTGCTTTCTTTCCTTCTGAACAAGTGTTAGTGTTTTCTGCACAAACGCGATTCTGCGAAGCAATGTGAACACTTTTGCTTCCCAGGCACAGAGAAGGTGCTAGCAGGGAATTCTCTGCCTGCTTTTCCCCAGTGCTCTGCAAGCTCTCCAGGGCAACATAAAATGTGGGGCTCTGTGCTTTCTTTCCTTCTGAACAAGTGTTAGTGTTTTCTGCACAAACGCGATTCTGCGAAGCAATGTGAACGCTTCTCCTTCCCAGGCACAGAGAAGGTGCTAGCAGGGAATTCTCTGCCTGCCTTTCCCCAGTGCTCTGCAAGCTCTCCAGGGCAACATAAAATGTGGGGCTCTGTGCTTTCTTTCCTTCTGAACAAGTGTTAGTGTTTTCTGCACAAACGCGATTCTGAGAAGCAATGTGAACACTTTTGCTTCCCAGGCACAGAGAAGGTGCTAGCAGGGAATTCTCTGCCTGCCTTTCCCCAGTGCTCTGCAAGCTCTCCAGGGCAACATAAAATGTGGGGCTCTGTGCTTTCTTTCCTTCTGAACAAGTGTTAGTGTTTTCTGCACAAACGCGATTCTGCGAAGCAATGTGAACACTTCTCCTTCCCAGGCACAGAGAAGGTGCTAGCAGGGAATTCTCTGCCTGCCTTTCCCCAGTGCTCTGCAAGCTCTCCAGGGCAACATAAAATCTGGGGCTCTGTGCTTTCTTTCCTTCTGAACAAGTGTTAGTGTTTTCTGCACAAACGCGATTCTGCGAAGCAATGTGAACACTTCTCCTTCCCAGGCACAGAGAAGGTGCTAGCAGGGAATTCTCTGCCTTTCTTTCCCCAGTGCTCTGCAAGCTCTCCAGGGCAACATAAAATGTGGGGCTCTGTGCTTTCTTTCCTTCTGAACAAGTGTTAGTGTTTTCTGCACAAACGCGATTCTGCGAAGCAATGTGAACACTTTTGCTTCCCAGGCACAGAGAAGGTGCTAGCAGGGAATTCTCTGCCTGCTTTTCCCCAGTGCTCTGCAAGCTCTCCAGGGCAACATAAAATGTGGGGCTCTGTGCTTTCTTTCCTTCTGAACAAGTGTTAGTGTTTTCTGCACAAACGCGATTCTGCGAAGCAATGTGAACACTTTTGCTTCCCAGGCACAGAGAAGGTGCTAGCAGGGAATTCTCTGCCTGCTTTTCCCCAGTGCTCTGCAAGCTCTCCAGGGCAACATAAAATCTGGGGCTCTGTGCTTTCTTTCCTTCTGAACAAGTGTTAGTGTTTTCTGCACAAACGCGATTCTGCGAAGCAATGTGAACACTTCTCCTTCCCAGGCACAGAGAAGGTGCTAGCAGGGAATTCTCTGCCTGCCTTTCCCCAGTGCTCTGCAAGCTCTCCAGGGCAACAGCAAATCTGGGGCTCTGTGCTTTCTTTCCTTCTGAACAAGTGTTAGTGTTTTCTGCACAAACGCGATTCTGCGAAGCAATGTGAACACTTCTCCTTCCCAGGCACAGAGAAGGTGCTAGCAGGGAATTCTCTGCCTGCCTTTCCCCAGTGCTCTGCAAGCTCTCCAGGGCAACATAAAATGTGGGGCTCTGTGCTTTCTTTCCTTCTGAACAAGTGTTAGTGTTTTCTGCACAAACGCGATTCTGCGAAGCAATGTGAACACTTTTGCTTCCCAGGCACAGAGAAGGTGCTAGCAGGGAATTCTCTGCCTGCTTTTCCCCAGTGCTCTGCAAGCTCTCCAGGGCAACATAAAATGTGGGGCTCTGTGCTTTCTTTCCTTCTGAACAAGTGTTAGTGTTTTCTGCACAAACGCGATTCTGCGAAGCAATGTGAACACTTCTCCTTCCCAGGCACAGAGAAGGTGCTAGCAGGGAATTCTCTGCCTGCCTTTCCCCAGTGCTCTGCAAGCTCTCCAGGGCAACATAAAATGTGGGGCTCTGTGCTTTCTTTCCTTCTGAACAAGTGTTAGTGTTTTCTGCACAAACGCGATTCTGCGAAGCAATGTGAACACTTTTGCTTCCCAGGCACAGAGAAGGTGCTAGCAGGGAATTCTCTGCCTGCTTTTCCCCAGTGCTCTGCAAGCTCTCCAGGGCAACATAAAATGTGGGGATCTGTGCTTTCTTTCCTTCTGAACAAGTGTTAGTGTTTTCTGCACAAACGCGATTCTGCGAAGCAATGTGAACACTTCTCCTTCCCAGGCACAGAGAAGGTGCTAGCAGGGAATTCTCTGCCTGCCTTTCCCCAGTGCTCTGCAAGCTCTCCAGGGCAACATAAAATGTGGGGCTCTGTGCTTTCTTTCCTTCTGAACAAGTGTTAGTGTTTTCTGCACAAACGCGATTCTGCGAAGCAATGTGAACACTTCTCCGTCCCAGGCACAGAGAAGGTGCTAGCAGGGAATTCTCTGCCTTTCTTTCCCCAGTGCTCTGCAAGATCTCCAGGGCAACATAAAATGTGGGGCTCTGTGCTTTCTTTCCTTCTGAACAAGTGTTAGTGTTTTCTGCACAAACGCGATTCTGCGAAGCAATGTGAACACTTCTCCTTCCCAGGCACAGAGAAGGTGCTAGCAGGGAATTCTCTGCCTTTCTTTCCCCAGTGCTCTGCAAGCTCTCCAGGGCAACATAAAATGTGGGGCTCTGTGCTTTCTTTCCTTCTGAACAAGTGTTAGTGTTTTCTGCACAAACGCGATTCTGCGAAGCAATGTGAACACTTTTGCTTCCCAGGCACAGAGAAGGTGCTAGCAGGGAATTCTCTGCCTGCCTTTCCCCAGTGCTCTGCAAGCTCTCCAGGGCAACATAAAATCTGGGGCTCTGTGCTTTCTTTCCTTCTGAACAAGTGTTAGTGTTTTCTGCACAAACGCGATTCTGCGAAGCAATGTGAACACTTCTCCTTCCCAGGCACAGAGAAGGTGCTAGCAGGGAATTCTCTGCCTGCCTTTCCCCAGTGCTCTGCAAGCTCTCCAGGGCAACATAAAATGTGGGGCTCTGTGCTTTCTTTCCTTCTGAACAAGTGTTAGTGTTTTCTGCACAAACGCGATTCTGCGAAGCAATGTGAACACTTTTGCTTCCCAGGCACAGAGAAGGTGCTAGCAGGGAATTCTCTGCCTGCCTTTCCCCAGTGCTCTGCAAGCTCTCCAGGGCAACATAAAATCTGGGGCTCTGTGCTTTCTTTCCTTCTGAACAAGTGTTAGTGTTTTCTGCACAAACGCGATTCTGCGAAGCAATGTGAACACTTCTCCTTCCCAGGCACAGAGAAGGTGCTAGCAGGGAATTCTCTGCCTGCCTTTCCCCAGTGCTCTGCAAGCTCTGCAGGGCAACATCAAATCTGGGGCTCTGTGCTTTCTTTCCTTCTGAACAAGTGTTAGTGTTTTCTGCACAAACGCGATTCTGAGAAGCAATGTGAACACTTCTGCTTCCCAGGCACAGAGAAGGTGCTAGCAGGGAATTCTCTGCCTGCTTTTCCCCAGTGCTCTGCAAGCTCTCCAGGGCAACATAAAATGTGGGGATCTGTGCTTTCTTTCCTTCTGAACAAGTGTTAGTGTTTTCTGCACAAACGCGATTCTGCGAAGCAATGTGAACACTTCTCCTTCCCAGGCACAGAGAAGGTGCTAGCAGGGAATTCTCTGCCTGCCTTTCCCCAGTGCTCTGCAAGCTCTCCAGGGCAACATAAAATGTGGGGCTCTGTGCTTTCTTTCCTTCTGAACAAGTGTTAGTGTTTTCTGCACAAACGCGATTCTGCGAAGCAATGTGAACACTTCTCCTTCCCAGGCACAGAGAAGGTGCTAGCAGGGAATTCTCTGCCTGCCTTTCCCCAGTGCTCTGCAAGCTCTCCAGGGCAACATAAAATGTGGGGCTCTGTGCTTTCTTTCCTTCTGAACAAGTGTTAGTGTTTTCTGCACAAACGCGATTCTGCGAAGCAATGTGAACACTTCTCCTTCCCAGGCACAGAGAAGGTGCTAGCAGGGAATTCTCTGCCTGCCTTTCCCCAGTGCTCTGCAAGCTCTCCAGGGCAACATAAAATGTGGGGCTCTGTGCTTTCTTTCCTTCTGAACAAGTGTTAGTGTTTTCTGCACAAACGCGATTCTGCGAAGCAATGTGAACACTTTTGCTTCCCAGGCACAGAGAAGGTGCTAGCAGGGAATTCTCTGCCTGCCTTTCCCCAGTGCTCTGCAAGCTCTCCAGGGCAACATAAAATGTGGGGCTCTGTGCTTTCTTTCCTTCTGAACAAGTGTTAGTGTTTTCTGCACAAACGCGATTCTGCGAAGCAATGTGAACACTTTTGCTTCCCAGGCACAGAGAAGGTGCTAGCAGGGAATTCTCTGCCTGCTTTTCCCCAGTGCTCTGCAAGCTCTCCAGGGCAACATAAAATGTGGGGCTCTGTGCTTTCTTTCCTTCTGAACAAGTGTTAGTGTTTTCTGCACAAACGCGATTCTGCGAAGCAATGTGAACGCTTCTCCTTCCCAGGCACAGAGAAGGTGCTAGCAGGGAATTCTCTGCCTGCCTTTCCCCAGTGCTCTGCAAGCTCTCCAGGGCAACATAAAATGTGGGGCTCTGTGCTTTCTTTCCTTCTGAACAAGTGTTAGTGTTTTCTGCACAAACGCGATTCTGCGAAGCAATGTGAACGCTTCTCCTTCCCAGGCACAGAGAAGGTGCTAGCAGGGAATTCTCTGCCTGCCTTTCCCCAGTGCTCTGCAAGCTCTCCAGGGCAACAGCAAATCTGGGGCTCTGTGCTTTCTTTCCTTCTGAACAAGTGTTAGTGTTTTCTGCACAAACGCGATTCTGCGAAGCAATGTGAACACTTTTGCTTCCCAGGCACAGAGAAGGTGCTAGCAGGGAATTCTCTGCCTGCCTTTCCCCAGTGCTCTGCAAGCTCTCCAGGGCAACATAAAATGTGGGGCTCTGTGCTTTCTTTCCTTCTGAACAAGTGTTAGTGTTTTCTGCACAAACGCGATTCTGCGAAGCAATGTGAACACTTTTGCTTCCCAGGCACAGAGAAGGTGCTAGCAGGGAATTCTCTGCCTGCTTTTCCCCAGTGCTCTGCAAGCTCTCCAGGGCAACATAAAATGTGGGGCTCTGTGCTTTCTTTCCTTCTGAACAAGTGTTAGTGTTTTCTGCACAAACGCGATTCTGCGAAGCAATGTGAACACTTCTCCTTCCCAGGCACAGAGAAGGTGCTAGCAGGGAATTCTCTGCCTGCCTTTCCCCAGTGCTCTGCAAGCTCTCCAGGGCAACATAAAATCTGGGGCTCTGTGCTTTCTTTCCTTCTGAACAAGTGTTAGTGTTTTCTGCACAAACGCGATTCTGCGAAGCAATGTGAACACTTCTCCTTCCCAGGCACAGAGAAGGTGCTAGCAGGGAATTCTCTGCCTTTCTTTCCCCAGTGCTCTGCAAGCTCTCCAGGGCAACATAAAATGTGGGGCTCTGTGCTTTCTTTCCTTCTGAACAAGTGTTAGTGTTTTCTGCACAAACGCGATTCTGCGAAGCAATGTGAACACTTTTGCTTCCCAGGCACAGAGAAGGTGCTAGCAGGGAATTCTCTGCCTGCTTTTCCCCAGTGCTCTGCAAGCTCTCCAGGGCAACATAAAATGTGGGGCTCTGTGCTTTCTTTCCTTCTGAACAAGTGTTAGTGTTTTCTGCACAAACGCGATTCTGCGAAGCAATGTGAACGCTTCTCCTTCCCAGGCACAGAGAAGGTGCTAGCAGGGAATTCTCTGCCTGCCTTTCCCCAGTGCTCTGCAAGCTCTCCAGGGCAACATAAAATGTGGGGCTCTGTGCTTTCTTTCCTTCTGAACAAGTGTTAGTGTTTTCTGCACAAACGCGATTCTGCGAAGCAATGTGAACGCTTCTCCTTCCCAGGCACAGAGAAGGTGCTAGCAGGGAATTCTCTGCCTGCCTTTCCCCAGTGCTCTGCAAGCTCTCCAGGGCAACAGCAAATCTGGGGCTCTGTGCTTTCTTTCCTTCTGAACAAGTGTTAGTGTTTTCTGCACAAACGCGATTCTGCGAAGCAATGTGAACACTTTTGCTTCCCAGGCACAGAGAAGGTGCTAGCAGGGAATTCTCTGCCTGCCTTTCCCCAGTGCTCTGCAAGCTCTCCAGGGCAACATAAAATGTGGGGCTCTGTGCTTTCTTTCCTTCTGAACAAGTGTTAGTGTTTTCTGCACAAACGCGATTCTGCGAAGCAATGTGAACACTTTTGCTTCCCAGGCACAGAGAAGGTGCTAGCAGGGAATTCTCTGCCTGCTTTTCCCCAGTGCTCTGCAAGCTCTCCAGGGCAACATAAAATGTGGGGCTCTGTGCTTTCTTTCCTTCTGAACAAGTGTTAGTGTTTTCTGCACAAACGCGATTCTGCGAAGCAATGTGAACACTTCTCCTTCCCAGGCACAGAGAAGGTGCTAGCAGGGAATTCTCTGCCTGCCTTTCCCCAGTGCTCTGCAAGCTCTCCAGGGCAACATAAAATCTGGGGCTCTGTGCTTTCTTTCCTTCTGAACAAGTGTTAGTGTTTTCTGCACAAACGCGATTCTGCGAAGCAATGTGAACACTTCTCCTTCCCAGGCACAGAGAAGGTGCTAGCAGGGAATTCTCTGCCTTTCTTTCCCCAGTGCTCTGCAAGCTCTCCAGGGCAACATAAAATGTGGGGCTCTGTGCTTTCTTTCCTTCTGAACAAGTGTTAGTGTTTTCTGCACAAACGCGATTCTGCGAAGCAATGTGAACACTTCTCCTTCCCAGGCACAGAGAAGGTGCTAGCAGGGAATTCTCTGCCTGCTTTTCCCCAGTGCTCTGCAAGCTCTCCAGGGCAACATAAAATCTGGGGCTCTGTGCTTTCTTTCCTTCTGAACAAGTGTTAGTGTTTTCTGCACAAACGCGATTCTGCGAAGCAATGTGAACACTTTTGCTTCCCAGGCACAGAGAAGGTGCTAGCAGGGAATTCTCTGCCTGCTTTTCCCCAGTGCTCTGCAAGCTCTCCAGGGCAACATAAAATGTGGGGCTCTGTGCTTTCTTTCCTTCTGAACAAGTGTTAGTGTTTTCTGCACAAACGCGATTCTGCGAAGCAATGTGAACACTTTTGCTTCCCAGGCACAGAGAAGGTGCTAGCAGGGAATTCTCTGCCTGCTTTTCCCCAGTGCTCTGCAAGCTCTCCAGGGCAACATAAAATCTGGGGCTCTGTGCTTTCTTTCCTTCTGAACAAGTGTTAGTGTTTTCTGCACAAACGCGATTCTGCGAAGCAATGTGAACACTTCTCCTTCCCAGGCACAGAGAAGGTGCTAGCAGGGAATTCTCTGCCTGCCTTTCCCCAGTGCTCTGCAAGCTCTCCAGGGCAACAGCAAATCTGGGGCTCTGTGCTTTCTTTCCTTCTGAACAAGTGTTAGTGTTTTCTGCACAAACGCGATTCTGCGAAGCAATGTGAACACTTCTCCTTCCCAGGCACAGAGAAGGTGCTAGCAGGGAATTCTCTGCCTGCCTTTCCCCAGTGCTCTGCAAGCTCTCCAGGGCAACATAAAATGTGGGGCTCTGTGCTTTCTTTCCTTCTGAACAAGAATAGTGTTTTCTGCACAAACGCGATTCTGCGAAGCAATGTGAACACTTTTGCTTCCCAGGCACAGAGAAGGTGCTAGCAGGGAATTCTCTGCCTGCTTTTCCCCAGTGCTCTGCAAGCTCTCCAGGGCAACATAAAATGTGGGGCTCTGTGCTTTCTTTCCTTCTGAACAAGTGTTAGTGTTTTCTGCACAAACGCGATTCTGCGAAGCAATGTGAACACTTCTCCTTCCCAGGCACAGAGAAGGTGCTAGCAGGGAATTCTCTGCCTGCCTTTCCCCAGTGCTCTGCAAGCTCTCCAGGGCAACATAAAATGTGGGGCTCTGTGCTTTCTTTCCTTCTGAACAAGTGTTAGTGTTTTCTGCACAAACGCGATTCTGCGAAGCAATGTGAACACTTCTCCTTCCCAGGCACAGAGAAGGTACTAGCAGGGAATTCTCTGCCTGCCTTTCCCCAGTGCTCTGCAAGCTCTCCAGGGCAACATAAAATGTGGGGCTCTGTGCTTTCTTTCCTTCTGAACAAGTGTTAGTGTTTTCTGCACAAACGCGATTCTGCGAAGCAATGTGAACACTTCTCCTTCCCAGGCACAGAGAAGGTGCTAGCAGGGAATTCTCTGCCTGCTTTTCCCCAGTGCTCTGCAAGCTCTCCAGGGCAACATAAAATCTGGGGCTCTGTGCTTTCTTTCCTTCTGAACAAGTGTTAGTGTTTTCTGCACAAACGCGATTCTGCGAAGCAATGTGAACACTTCTCCTTCCCAGGCACAGAGAAGGTGCTAGCAGGGAATTCTCTGCCTTTCTTTCCCCAGTGCTCTGCAAGGTCTCCAGGGCAACATAAAATGTGGGGCTCTGTGCTTTCTTTCCTTCTGAACAAGTGTTAGTGTTTTCTGCACAAACGCGATTCTGAGAAGCAATGTGAACACTTTTGCTTCCCAGGCACAGAGAAGGTGCTAGCAGGGAATTCTCTGCCTGCTTTTCCCCAGTGCTCTGCAAGCTCTGCAGGGCAACATAAAATCTGGGGCTCTGTGCTTTCTTTCCTTCTGAACAAGTGTTAGTGTTTTCTGCACAAACGCGATTCTGCGAAGCAATGTGAACACTTCTCCTTCCCAGGCACAGAGAAGGTGCTAGCAGGGAATTCTCTGCCTGCCTTTCCCCAGTGCTCTGCAAGCTCTCCAGGGCAACATAAAATGTGGGGCTCTGTGCTTTCTTTCCTTCTGAACAAGTGTTAGTGTTTTCTGCACAAACGCGATTCTGCGAAGCAATGTGAAGACTTTTGCTTCCCAGGCACAGAGAAGGTGCTAGCAGGGAATTCTCTGCCTGATTTTCCCCAGTGCTCTGCAAGCTCTCCAGGGCAACATAAAATGTGGGGCTCTGTGCTTTCTTTCCTTCTGAACAAGTGTTAGTGTTTTCTGCACAAACGCGATTCTGCGAAGCAATGTGAACACTTTTGCTTCCCAGGCACAGAGAAGGTGCTAGCAGGGAATTCTCTGCCTGCCTTTCCCCAGTGCTCTGCAAGCTCTCCAGGGCAACAGCAAATCTGGGGCTCTGTGCTTTCTTTCCTTCTGAACAAGTGTTAGTGTTTTCTGCACAAACGCGATTCTGCGAAGCAATGTGAACACTTTTGCTTCCCAGGCACAGAGAAGGTGCTAGCAGGGAATTCTCTGCCTGCCTTTCCCCAGTGCTCTGCAAGCTCTCCAGGGCAACATCAAATCTGGGGCTCTGTGCTTTCTTTCCTTCTG
Source organism: Strix occidentalis (assembly GCA_030819815.1). Lineage (NCBI taxonomy): Eukaryota > Metazoa > Chordata > Aves > Strigiformes > Strigidae > Strix > Strix occidentalis. The sequence goes on along the minus strand of JASWHU010000084.1, from coordinate 7,138 downwards.
AACAAGTGTTAGTGTTTTCTGCACAAACGCGATTCTGAGAAGCAATGTGAACACTTCTGCTTCCCAGGCACAGAGAAGGTGCTAGCAGGGAATTCTCTGCCTGCTTTTCCCCAGTGCTCTGCAAGCTCTCCAGGGCAACATAAAATCTGGGGCTCTGTGCTTTCTTTCCTTCTGAACAAGTGTTAGTGTTTTCTGCACAAACGCGATTCTGCGAAGCAATGTGAACACTTCTCCTTCCCAGGCACAGAGAAGGTGCTAGCAGGGAATTCTCTGCCTGCCTTTCCCCAGTGCTCTGCAAGCTCTCCAGGGCAACATAAAATGTGGGGCTCTGTGCTTTCTTTCCTTCTGAACAAGTGTTAGTGTTTTCTGCACAAACGCGATTCTGCGAAGCAATGTGAACACTTCTCCTTCCCAGGCACAGAGAAGGTGCTAGCAGGGAATTCTCTGCCTTTCTTTCCCCAGTGCTCTGCAAGCTCTCCAGGGCAACATAAAATGTGGGGCTCTGTGCTTTCTTTCCTTCTGAACAAGTGTTAGTGTTTTCTGCACAAACGCGATTCTGCGAAGCAATGTGAACACTTCTCCTTCCCAGGCACAGAGAAGGTGCTAGCAGGGAATTCTCTGCCTGCCTTTCCCCAGTGCTCTGCAAGCTCTCCAGGGCAACATAAAATGTGGGGCTCTGTGCTTTCTTTCCTTCTGAACAAGTGTTAGTGTTTTCTGCACAAACGCGATTCTGAGAAGCAATGTGAACACTTCTCCTTCCCAGGCACAGAGAAGGTGCTAGCAGGGAATTCTCTGCCTGCCTTTCCCCAGTGCTCTGCAAGCTCTCCAGGGCAACATAAAATGTGGGGCTCTGTGCTTTCTTTCCTTCTGAACAAGTGTTAGTGTTTTCTGCACAAACGCGATTCTGCGAAGCAATGTGAACACTTCTCCTTCCCAGGCACAGAGAAGGTGCTAGCAGGGAATTCTCTGCCTTTCTTTCCCCAGTGCTCTGCAAGCTCTCCAGGGCAACATAAAATGTGGGGCTCTGTGCTTTCTTTCCTTCTGAACAAGTGTTAGTGTTTTCTGCACAAACGCGATTCTGAGAAGCAATGTGAACACTTCTCCTTCCCAGGCACAGAGAAGGTGCTAGCAGGGAATTCTCTGCCTGCCTTTCCCCAGTGCTCTGCAAGCTCTCCAGGGCAACATAAAATCTGGGGCTCTGTGCTTTCTTTCCTTCTGAACAAGTGTTAGTGTTTTCTGCACAAACGCGATTCTGCGAAGCAATGTGAACACTTTTGCTTCCCAGGCACAGAGAAGGTGCTAGCAGGGATATCTCTGCCTGCTTTTCCCCAGTGCTCTGCAAGCTCTCCAGGGCAACATAAAATGTGGGGCTCTGTGCTTTCTTTCCTTCTGAACAAGTGTTAGTGTTTTCTGCACAAACGCGATTCTGCGAAGCAATGTGAACACTTCTCCTTCCCAGGCACAGAGAAGGTGCTAGCAGGGATATCTCTGCCTGCTTTTCCCCAGTGCTCTGCAAGCTCTCCAGGGCAACATAAAATGTGGGGCTCTGTGCTTTCTTTCCTTCTGAACAAGTGTTAGTGTTTTCTGCACAAACGCGATTCTGAGAAGCAATGTGAACACTTCTCCTTCCCAGGCACAGAGAAGGTGCTAGCAGGGAATTCTCTGCCTGCCTTTCCGCAGTGCTCTGCAAGCTCTCCAGGGCAACATAAAATCTGGGGCTCTGTGCTTTCTTTCCTTCTGAACAAGTGTTAGTGTTTTCTGCACAAACGCGATTCTGCGAAGCAATGTGAACACTTCTCCTTCCCAGGCACAGAGAAGGTGCTAGCAGGGAATTCTCTGCCTGCCTTTCCCCAGTGCTCTGCAAGCTCTGCAGGGCAACATAAAATGTGGGGCTCTGTGCTTTCTTTCCTTCTGAACAAGTGTTAGTGTTTTCTGCACAAACGCGATTCTGAGAAGCAATGTGAACACTTCTGCTTCCCAGGCACAGAGAAGGTGCTAGCAGGGAATTCTCTGCCTGCTTTTCCCCAGTGCTCTGCAAGCTCTGCAGGGCAACATAAAATCTGGGGCTCTGTGCTTTCTTTCCTTCTGAACAAGTGTTAGTGTTTTCTGCACAAACGCGATTCTGCGAAGCAATGTGAACACTTTTGCTTCCCAGGCACAGAGAAGGTGCTAGCAGGGAATTCTCTGCCTGCTTTTCCCCAGTGCTCTGCAAGCTCTCCAGGGCAACATAAAATGTGGGGCTCTGTGCTTTCTTTCCTTCTGAACAAGTGTTAGTGTTTTCTGCACAAACGCGATTCTGCGAAGCAATGTGAACACTTCTCCTTCCCAGGCACAGAGAAGGTGCTAGCAGGGAATTCTCTGCCTGCCTTTCCCCAGTGCTCTGCAAGCTCTCCAGGGCAACATAAAATGTGGGGCTCTGTGCTTTCTTTCCTTCTGAACAAGTGTTAGTGTTTTCTGCACAAACGCGATTCTGCGAAGCAATGTGAACACTTCTCCTTCCCAGGCACAGAGAAGGTGCTAGCAGGGAATTCTCTGCCTGCCTTTCCCCAGTGCTCTGCAAGCTCTCCAGGGCAACATAAAATGTGGGGCTCTGTGCTTTCTTTCCTTCTGAACAAGTGTTAGTGTTTTCTGCACAAACGCGATTCTGCGAAGCAATGTGAACACTTCTCCTTCCCAGGCACAGAGAAGGTGCTAGCAGGGAATTCTCTGCCTGCCTTTCCCCAGTGCTCTGCAAGCTCTCCAGGGCAACATAAAATGTGGGGCTCTGTGCTTTCTTTCCTTCTGAACAAGTGTTAGTGTTTTCTGCACAAACGCGATTCTGCGAAGGAATGTGAAGACTTTTGCTTCCCAGGCACAGAGAAGGTGCTAGCAGGGAATTCTCTGCCTGCCTTTCCCCAGTGCTCTGCAAGCTCTCCAGGGCAACATAAAATGTGGGGCTCTGTGCTTTCTTTCCTTCTGAACAAGTGTTAGTGTTTTCTGCACAAACGCGATTCTGCGAAGCAATGTGAACACTTTTGCTTCCCAGGCACAGAGAAGGTGCTAGCAGGGATATCTCTGCCTGCTTTTCCCCAGTGCTCTGCAAGCTCTCCAGGGGAACATAAAATGTGGGGCTCTGTGCTTTCTTTCCTTCTGAACAAGTGTTAGTGTTTTCTGCACAAACGCGATTCTGAGAAGCAATGTGAACACTTCTCCTTCCCAGGCACAGAGAAGGTGCTAGCAGGGAATTCTCTGCCTGCCTTTCCCCAGTGCTCTGCAAGCTCTCCAGGGCAACATAAAATGTGGGGCTCTGTGCTTTCTTTCCTTCTGAACAAGTGTTAGTGTTTTCTGCACAAACGCGATTCTGCGAAGCAATGTGAACACTTTTGCTTCCCAGGCACAGAGAAGGTGCTAGCAGGGAATTCTCTGCCTGCTTTTCCCCAGTGCTCTGCAAGCTCTCCAGGGCAACATAAAATGTGGGGCTCTGTGCTTTCTTTCCTTCTGAACAAGTGTTAGTGTTTTCTGCACAAACGCGATTCTGCGAAGCAATGTGAACACTTTTGCTTCCCAGGCACAGAGAAGGTGCTAGCAGGGAATTCTCTGCCTGCCTTTCCCCAGTGCTCTGCAAGCTCTGCAGGGCAACATAAAATGTGGGGCTCTGTGCTTTCTTTCCTTCTGAACAAGTGTTAGTGTTTTCTGCACAAACGCGATTCTGCGAAGCAATGTGAAGACTTTTGCTTCCCAGGCACAGAGAAGGTGCTAGCAGGGAATTCTCTGCCTGCCTTTCCCCAGTGCTCTGCAAGCTCTCCAGGGCAACATCAAATCTGGGGCTCTGTGCTTTCTTTCCTTCTGAACAAGTGTTAGTGTTTTCTGCACAAACGCGATTCTGAGAAGCAATGTGAACACTTCTGCTTCCCAGGCACAGAGAAGGTGCTAGCAGGGAATTCTCTGCCTGCTTTTCCCCAGTGCTCTGCAAGCTCTCCAGGGCAACATAAAATGTGGGGCTCTGTGCTTTCTTTCCTTCTGAACAAGTGTTAGTGTTTTCTGCACAAACGCGATTCTGCGAAGCAATGTGAACACTTTTGCTTCCCAGGCACAGAGAAGGTGCTAGCAGGGAATTCTCTGCCTGCCTTTCCCCAGTGCTCTGCAAGCTCTCCAGGGCAACAGCAAATCTGGGGCTCTGTGCTTTCTTTCCTTCTGAACAAGTGTTAGTGTTTTCTGCACAAACGCGATTCTGAGAAGCAATGTGAACACTTCTGCTTCCCAGGCACAGAGAAGGTGCTAGCAGGGAATTCTCTGCCTGCTTTTCCCCAGTGCTCTGCAAGCTCTCCAGGGCAACATAAAATGTGGGGCTCTGTGCTTTCTTTCCTTCTGAACAAGTGTTAGTGTTTTCTGCACAAACGCGATTCTGCGAAGCAATGTGAACACTTCTCCTTCCCAGGCACAGAGAAGGTGCTAGCAGGGAATTCTCTGCCTGCCTTTCCCCAGTGCTCTGCAAGCTCTCCAGGGCAACATAAAATGTGGGGCTCTGTGCTTTCTTTCCTTCTGAACAAGTGTTAGTGTTTTCTGCACAAACGCGATTCTGCGAAGCAATGTGAACACTTCTCCTTCCCAGGCACAGAGAAGGTGCTAGCAGGGAATTCTCTGCCTTTCTTTCCCCAGTGCTCTGCAAGCTCTGCAGGGCAACATAAAATCTGGGGCTCTGTGCTTTCTTTCCTTCTGAACAAGTGTTAGTGTTTTCTGCACAAACGCGATTCTGCGAAGCAATGTGAACACTTCTCCTTCCCAGGCACAGAGAAGGTGCTAGCAGGGAATTCTCTGCCTGCCTTTCCCCAGTGCTCTGCAAGCTCTCCAGGGCAACATAAAATGTGGGGCTCTGTGCTTTCTTTCCTTCTGAACAAGTGTTAGTGTTTTCTGCACAAACGCGATTCTGCGAAGCAATGTGAACACTTCTCCTTCCCAGGCACAGAGAAGGTGCTAGCAGGGAATTCTCTGCCTGCCTTTCCCCAGTGCTCTGCAAGCTCTGCAGGGCAACATAAAATGTGGGGCTCTGTGCTTTCTTTCCTTCTGAACAAGTGTTAGTGTTTTCTGCACAAACGCGATTCTGCGAAGCAATGTGAACACTTTTGCTTCCCAGGCACAGAGAAGGTGCTAGCAGGGAATTCTCTGCCTGCCTTTCCCCAGTGCTCTGCAAGCTCTCCAGGGCAACATAAAATGTGGGGCTCTGTGCTTTCTTTCCTTCTGAACAAGTGTTAGTGTTTTCTGCACAAACGCGATTCTGCGAAGCAATGTGAACACTTTTGCTTCCCAGGCACAGAGAAGGTGCTAGCAGGGATATCTCTGCCTGCCTTTCCCCAGTGCTCTGCAAGCTCTCCAGGGCAACATAAAATGTGGGGCTCTGTGCTTTCTTTCCTTCTGAACAAGTGTTAGTGTTTTCTGCACAAACGCGATTCTGCGAAGCAATGTGAACACTTTTGCTTCCCAGGCACAGAGAAGGTGCTAGCAGGGAATTCTCTGCCTGCTTTTCCCCAGTGCTCTGCAAGCTCTCCAGGGGAACATAAAATGTGGGGCTCTGTGCTTTCTTTCCTTCTGAACAAGTGTTAGTGTTTTCTGCACAAACGCGATTCTGCGAAGCAATGTGAACACTTCTCCTTCCCAGGCACAGAGAAGGTGCTAGCAGGGAATTCTCTGCCTGCCTTTCCCCAGTGCTCTGCAAGCTCTGCAGGGCAACATAAAATGTGGGGCTCTGTGCTTTCTTTCCTTCTGAACAAGTGTTAGTGTTTTCTGCACAAACGCGATTCTGCGAAGCAATGTGAACACTTTTGCTTCCCAGGCACAGAGAAGGTGCTAGCAGGGAATTCTCTGCCTGCCTTTCCCCAGTGCTCTGCAAGCTCTCCAGGGCAACATAAAATGTGGGGCTCTGTGCTTTCTTTCCTTCTGAACAAGTGTTAGTGTTTTCTGCACAAACGCGATTCTGCGAAGCAATGTGAAGACTTTTGCTTCCCAGGCACAGAGAAGGTGCTAGCAGGGATATCTCTGCCTGCTTTTCCCCAGTGCTCTGCAAGCTCTCCAGGGCAACATAAAATGTGGGGCTCTGTGCTTTCTTTCCTTCTGAACAAGTGTTAGTGTTTTCTGCACAAACGCGATTCTGCGAAGCAATGTGAACACTTTTGCTTCCCAGGCACAGAGAAGGTGCTAGCAGGGAATTCTCTGCCTGCCTTTCCCCAGTGCTCTGCAAGCTCTGCAGGGCAACATAAAATGTGGGGCTCTGTGCTTTCTTTCCTTCTGAACAAGTGTTAGTGTTTTCTGCACAAACGCGATTCTGCGAAGCAATGTGAACACTTCTCCTTCCCAGGCACAGAGAAGGTGCTAGCAGGGAATTCTCTGCCTGCCTTTCCCCAGTGCTCTGCAAGCTCTGCAGGGCAACATAAAATGTGGGGCTCTGTGCTTTCTTTCCTTCTGAACAAGTGTTAGTGTTTTCTGCACAAACGCGATTCTGAGAAGCAATGTGAACACTTTTGCTTCCCAGGCACAGAGAAGGTGCTAGCAGGGAATTCTCTGCCTGCTTTTCCCCAGTGCTCTGCAAGCTCTCCAGGGCAACATAAAATGTGGGGCTCTGTGCTTTCTTTCCTTCTGAACAAGTGTTAGTGTTTTCTGCACAAACGCGATTCTGCGAAGCAATGTGAACACTTCTCCTTCCCAGGCACAGAGAAGGTGCTAGCAGGGAATTCTCTGCCTGCCTTTCCCCAGTGCTCTGCAAGCTCTCCAGGGCAACATAAAATGTGGGGCTCTGTGCTTTCTTTCCTTCTGAACAAGTGTTAGTGTTTTCTGCACAAACGCGATTCTGCGAAGCAATGTGAACACTTCTCCTTCCCAGGCACAGAGAAGGTGCTAGCAGGGAATTCTCTGCCTGCCTTTCCCCAGTGCTCTGCAAGCTCTCCAGGGCAACATAAAATGTGGGGCTCTGTGCTTTCTTTCCTTCTGAACAAGTGTTAGTGTTTTCTGCACAAACGCGATTCTGCGAAGCAATGTGAACACTTCTCCTTCCCAGGCACAGAGAAGGTGCTAGCAGGGAATTCTCTGCCTGCCTTTCCCCAGTGCTCTGCAAGCTCTGCAGGGCAACATAAAATGTGGGGCTCTGTGCTTTCTTTCCTTCTGAACA